>CM040125.1:183079508-183679508 GCA_022559845.1 Amorphophallus konjac
GCCTTTGTCGCACATTTGACTGATGCTTAACAGATTGTGATTTAGACCTTTCACCAAAAGTACATCTTCAATGAGAATTTCAGAGTTCTTACCTATGTTGCCGATCCCGATGATCTTACCTTTGTCTTTGCCTCCAAAGACCACTGAGCCTCCATCCTTATCCTGCAAGGATAGGAACACTTCCTTGTCCCCTGTCATATGTCTTGAGCAGCCGCTGTCTAGGTACCACTTGCTCCCCCTAGCTTCAAGACATATCTGCAAGAACGAAGATTCTCATGCAATTGTTTTTGGTACCCAAACTAGTTTGGGTCCGTAAGAGTTAGTCTCATTCTGTGCATATCTTTTCTTGGCCCAAAAATTGTGATTCCTAGACAAGTTTTGTCTGACCCAACAGTTTGCGATGGTATGACCAAGTCTACCACAGTGATAGCAGTTAACAAGAGCAAATTTCCTTTGATGTTTTGGTGGTTTGGATAGCATACGTTTAGATTGTGTGTTGGAAGATGAAACATGGTGATTCTCATGCACAAACGATGTGAGAATTTTATGCTCAAAATATTTTTTGTTTTCAGGAGTGTATCCCAAACCTTCCCTTTGGAAGTTGGACTTAACCCCCAACAAGTTGTCTAGGTTTTGTTTTCCTTTGACAAACCTAGTCAAAGTGGACTGAAGTTCAACCACTTCCTCACTCAAGATCCCATTTTTCTTCTCAAGTTCTGAATTTTCAAACCTCAGAATTTTTTCTTCCCTTTTTAATGTTTCACACACTTTTTCAATCTCAGCCATTTTGCACGCCATCTCTTCTTGGTTTTTTTCACTGTCTGAAATGATTTGCAACAGGTTTTCTTTTTCTTCGACTAGCTCGAACCATTCTTGTTCCAAATTCTCAAATTTAGCAAAAATGTCCTCATCAATCCCTTTTTTTAAATCTTTATTTTCAGACCTGATTTTTTTATATTTCAAGTAAAGTTTCTCATATTCAGATTCTCATTGTTCATTCGAAATGAAGTCAGAGTCAGAGTTTACCTCTGGAGATTCATCTCCGTGTGCCATAAGAAATAGACTTCCCACCAGTTCTTGAATTTCCTCAACGGATGGTTCATCTTCCTCATCGCTCCACGTAGCGACCATGGCCTTGGGTTTCTTGAAGATGTCCTTCTTGAATTTCTTTTTCAGATCTGGGCACTCACCTCTCATGTGCCCAGGCTTCTTGCATTCATAGCATATAATGCTGTTTGGTTTGCTCGACTCACCTTTGGGTTGAATGGGCTTCCTTGGCCCCTTTCTGAAATTTCCCTGAAAGTTCCTTTTCTTCTTTAGAAATCTTCTCACTTGTCGGGTGATCATTGCAAGTTCTTCTTCTTCATTGCTTCCATCGCTGGTTTCTTCTTCTTGGGAATCTTCATTGGGTTGATGAGCTTTCAATCCAATCACCTTTTTCTTCTTGATATCTTCTACTACTGTCCTTTTCATATTTATCTCATAGGTCATAAGTGACCCTATGAGTTCATCGAGCGTGAGTGTGGACAGATTTTTTGAGTCTTCAATGACGGTAGCCTTTGTGTGCCACGCGGGAGTGAGGGATCTCAAGACCTTCCTTACAAGCTCAGAGTTGGTGTAATTTTTCCCAAGGCTTTTAAGGCCATTTGTGATCTCAGTTAGCCTTGCAAACATTTCTGAGATAGTTTCCTCCGGCTTCATTTTGAACAGCTCGTAATCGCTTACGAGTAGATTGGCCTTTGTCTCTTTGACCTCCGAGGTTCCTTCATAAATGAGTCGCAGTTTGTCCCACATCTCTTTGGCTGATCTGCACATTGATACACGGGAGAACTCATTAGGATGTATGGCACACTGCATAATATTCATGGCATTATAGTTAACAGTGCATTTCTTAATTTCTTCTGGGGTCCATTTTTCTTCATCAGCCCCGAGTTTGTAAGGACCTTTGTCCACGACTTTCCACACTTCATACTCTTGAGCTCTCAAGAAGACATACATTCTGTTTTTCCAGTACGAGTAGTTCGAACCATCAAAAAAAGGAGGGCGACTGATGGAGTGACCCTCAGGTATCATACCCTTGTTAGCCATTGATCCGGATCTTACTCAAGATCGTTAGATCTGGAAGGAAAAAGAGCCTTAGCTCTGATACCAATTGAAGTCCCACGATCAATGACACCCAAGAGGGGGGGTGAATTGGGTATATTCAATAATTATGAAAACTGATTGCCGATTTGGATAACACTCACACAATGAAGACTACAAGTGCTAGGGGATCAGATGAAGAATAGAAGGAGAGAGAAGAGAGGGATCAAACCATACAATGGACAACAATATTAAGGTGGTTCGGATGCAACAACAGCAACCTACGTCCACCCCTCACAAGGTGAGGAACCACACACTATCTTGTTTAGGAATACAAGATCGACACCACACACACACAAACACACGTGAAGGATTTAGAACCCTTACAAAGGTGCCCAAACACACACACACACACTCGAAGAGACAAGCACTAAAAGATACACACGCGTACACGGATCTATAAGGATCCACACACACAGAAGATTTTGAAGAGGGAAGAAAGGCAAAACCAGTTTGAACACAAAATGAGAATGAATAAAAAGGAGTAAGAACACAAGACAGCTCCCCCTTAATGATTGACGGAGATTCAGGATGCAGCTTCCTCTGATTTTGATCTGCTCTTGATTTGGATGAAGATTCGAACTTGACCTCCTTTGATCTTTGATGAAGGATTCCCACGGATCACTGTTCACATGAACAGTGCAAGCACTCTCCCCTTGTTCTATCACTTCAGCATTAGGGGTTTTCTTGCCCCTTGAATGAGATCTTTTATAGACCTAGGAAGGGCCTGGGACAAGTCCCCAACCAGATCCACAAAACACTCCTTGAAGGCTGGACTATACCTTAAAATAATGAGGGAGAAGGACTTCACTCGAGCTTGGACAAGAAAGTCAACAAATGAGGCTTTCGAGCCAACCGGTTGACCGGAATTAGGGAACCGGTCGACCTAAACCTGTAACAAATAGGAACTTTTGATTCTGGCAAAGCCGGTCGATCGGAATACCTGGAGCGGTCGACCGAAAACCTGTAACCCGTTGAGTTTTGAGGTTCTGGGAAAATCGGTCGACCTAGAATCTTGGGCCGGTCGACCGAAACCTGTAACAGGGAGAAAACATCAATTCTGCCAAAGTAGGTCGACCTATCTTGGAGAACTGGTCGACTGAAGAGGTCTTGGCCTGCAGAGATGAGTTGTTAGTCTAGCAAGACATATCAAAACATAAATGTCATTGAATGAAGGATTGCTCCATTAGTAACTCAATGCGACTCCATGGGAAGATATTTGCATAAACCTCCTTTGCTAGAGCTAAAAAATAATAACACTGATGACGAGGAAATCATAACCCTGAGTTTTGTTATCATCAAAATCATTCAAGGAGACTCAACAGGGTATGCCTCTACTTGATCAAGAAGGGAGATCCCCGGTTCACCATTCACACACTACACGACCCCTTGTGGTTCAGTTTTCCTTTTTGCGCAACACTGTTTCTCCCTTGGCCATGCTCAGGGGAAAGTGAAAATCTTTATTTTTTTTCTCCTCTCGGCTGAAGATAGGGGCAAGAAGTGAATAAGGGGACGAGAACTGATCTAGACCCCCCGATAAAAGAGGTCTCAAATAGGGGTGGTCTGTTATGACCGTATTCCGCACTTATAAGAGCAAAAAGAAGGAAAAGAAATAGAGAAAAGGGGTAAAAATCAAAGACAAAGCTAAAAGCTTGTCCAAAAGCTCGAAGCTCGAAAGTCTTAATGTCCCCAAAATATTGAAACTAGGCACGGCAAGAGTGGCAATATAGTTTCCCCGTGGGACGTTATGAGCCCGGTCGTTTGCGTGCCTAGAGCGGAGGTAGGTTCGACGACGGACACAAAGCCCTGACGCAACAGACCAAAAATTCTTTAAAAAGGGGTGTCGTGAGAAGAACTCAAGCCCTAAAAATCTCTATACCTGTTGCTAGCTTTTCTATCAAGTTCTCTTTTATTTTCCAATGAATGGATCGCACCCCAGGTGTGGCCTCGGTAGAGGCACTGTTAAGCAAAATTGGACCCCAGCCATAGGCGGCCACCCATAATGCACATCGAACTTGGGAGATGTGGACGTCAAAAAAGAAGAGAAGAAAAGGAACGTTCCTACGGCACAGACGTCTGGACACCCTAAGAGCAAGTCGAAGACGGAAAGGTCGAACAGAACCCGTACCTCCTCCAAGCAGGACGAATATATGTACTCGGTGCTCCGCCACCCAATGAGAAGCCCTTCGAGCAGAAGAGATGGCCCCGGCTCTCTAGTCGGCATTGTCGAAGGCCGAATCAGAAGAATCTCGAGAATGCGAACACGTGTGCGGCACGCGCCGGAAATCATTCAAAATCTCGAATCGGGATTCAGAGGCTCTGAATTAAAACACCTCGGAGGCGTGCATTACAACTAAAGCAACACAAGAGGGCAGGCGCCCGTCCGAATCACCACTAAGCTAGGAAGAGACCCTATGATGCTTAAACCGGCGGTGGTTGTGCCTATATGGCTTTAAACCGGCACGCCCCCCTCCAATGGATCTTAAATCGGCGCGCCCTCATATACCACCAAAACCGACGTGCACTTCTTATGGGTTTAAACCCATTTGTGCTATTCCGACGCGCACAACCCCGCGCCATTTTACCTCTGAGGCATCCCATCCTACATCCGATCCCCTGTTTTCGGGTGTAAACAGAAGGAACTTACCTGAAGTGGGTGAGCAGCATGCTCCTGACCAATGTGCAACCGCCTGAGCTCTTCCTGCTCCCAGGAATGGAAGGCTTCGAGCTCCGCACCATCAATCGCATCTCCACCGGTCGCTGTCGGCCAATCCTGGGACTGCACCATCCCTACTCTATCAGCGGCTCTCCCGGTAGGCCACTCAACGACTTCGGACACGAAGAAAGAGGCAACAGAGGTGAGCCGGAGGGAATGGAGCTAGTGCCCTCTTCCTCCCCCACCTCCCACTGATATATATATAACGAGACGAAGAGCTGAAGAGAGAGGAGTTCGGTGAGAGGAGAGGCTATCTCCGGCATCCGAAGAGAAGAAGAAGCTTCATCCCCCTGCGCCTGCAAGGTGAAGAAAAGAGAGAGAATGTAGAAACCCGATAATTAAAAATGAGAAATAAAATTTTCAATTTCATTATGTAATTAAAATTTTCATGAAATAATTAAATTATATTTTTACTATATGAAATAAGCTAGTTTATTGAATTTACTTGAATTAACTAGAAGTAAATAGAGATTAAATGCTTTAAACCTTAGATAAATCATAGAAAGCCCAATAAAAGTCCATGTAATGGACTAGGATCACAATTGGCCTATTGGATAATCCATAATGGGCTGAATTAATGGTTAAAGGATTTATTAAAGGTTAAATTAACCTAAATTCGTAACATGTGTTTAATATGTAATTTAAAGGATTAAAATAACCCCATTTCTAGAA
Organism: Amorphophallus konjac; assembly: GCA_022559845.1. NCBI lineage: Eukaryota > Viridiplantae > Streptophyta > Magnoliopsida > Alismatales > Araceae > Amorphophallus > Amorphophallus konjac. The sequence goes on from CM040125.1 coordinate 183,085,039, forward strand.
GTTTGGCACAAAAAGCGACCCTTACCTAACAACCCACCTTGGACCAGCTATTTTTACATTGGTTTCATACCAAATGAAGGCTAGGTTAAGAAGAAAAATTAGAATTTTCTTCTAATTCGGAGTTAGAAAGTTTGGCATTGTTAGGCAAGGAATCTTGACAAATTTGGCCAAGTTTTGGCTCTAAATAGAACACCACATTCGACCCTCAAACCATCCCTGGAGGCTAAGGTTACGCTGCTGCGAATATTGGTGAGGATTTGAAGGAAGATTTGGAAGATCAAAGAGTTTCTTATTATTTGGGGATATTTCTTTAGATCCATCTAAAGGTAGGTGTCTCTCAGGCTAAACTCTAATTTAAGCATGCCATCTTGTTCATTTTTCTATCCTTTTTCCATTGATAGCTCATTTATTAAATTCTGTTATGAAATGAGCAAGTTATGGTAATTTTATTAGAGGGGTATTCCCATTTTTTCATCAGGTCCAGAACGTGCTATACCTCAGTAGCGCGTTCTGAACGCGCTGCCCCGACATAGCACGTTCATACAAAGCGTTTCTCGCCCTCAAGGGTCAAGCAGAAACTTAAAAAATATATATTTTCCAGAACGCGCTACCCTCGAGTAGCGCGATCTGAAAGATCGCGCTAGTAGAGGCTAGCGCGTTCATAAACTTTTACCCGGAATATCGGGGGTTAAAATAATATATTTTGAAATATATATATATATATATATATATATATATAAACACATGAGCGCGCTAGCACTGGCTAGCGCGTTCTTCAGATCGCGCTAGTCTAGGCTAGCGCGTTCAAAACAATAAACCAACTTGTCAAGTAAATTATTTTGGGTATAAAAGTATATATATTATGAACGCGAAAACCAACCAGCCCCAGCCCGCACCGCACCGCACAAATAAATAAATATATTACTGGTTTTGTATCAACTCACAACTCGAGCCCACATCCTATGTCCCTTGGGTCCTCACCCAAGGGTGAGCTCTCCAACATATAATGTCAAGGAAGTTTTTTGTAACTTCCAATGTGAGACTAAACTTAAGTCACTACACAATGTGAATTATAACATTTGGAATCTCCAATAATTATCAGTATTTAGTCACCAAAAGTAAGAAAAGGTAATATTAGCATGTTTTGATTCTTACAGCATGTTAAAAATTATTTTTGTAGAATAAAATTATTTTTGCATGTAAAAATCTATTTTTAACCATATTAGTAAATTATAACCATATTAGTAAATTAATGCATGAAAAATATTTCTAGCATGTTAAAAATAACTTCCAACATGATAAAATTATTTTATACATACTGAGATATAAAAACTATTTTCATCATGTTAAAATCCATTTAAAACTATTTTTTTGTGCATGCTAAACCTAATTTCCTTATAAATAATTAGTAAATTGATGCATGAAAATTACTTCCAGCATGATAAAATTTCTTCCAACATGATCAAATTATTTCCAGCATGTTAGAAGTATTTTTAGCATGTTAGAATTATTTTTAGTATATTAAAACTATTTTTCAACATGATAATTCTATTTTCCTATCAAATAATTAGTACATAAATATTGAAAAATGATTTTCAGCACGATAAAATTTATATTATTTTCAGAGAATTTCTGTAATCAGCATGGTAAACTTGTCATTATCATCTTATCAGTAAGTTAATTACTTTAGCATGTTAAGTATTAATTTTAGCATGTTAAATATTAATTTCCAGCATGTTAAAAATTAAATCCAACATAAAAAAATTTATTTTTATCATCTTACCAGTAAAGTAACATATGAAAATCATTTTCAGCATGTTAAGATTATTTTTAGCAAGTTAGAATTATTTTCGGCATAAAAACCTATCTTCATAACCAAATTCTGATTTTTATAATGTTTTTTTTCAATCAACACCGGCCCTCAGAATCATAAAAACCTATCTTCATAACTAAATTCTGATTTTTATAATAAATCACCATTTTGGCTAAATTAATGCATCTCTAATGTACAAAAAAAACTTCATGTAATCATGTCTAAATACTTGTAAACCAAATACACACAAGATTAAATCATGGAATTAAATTAATTCTATTAAACTCTAATTATTTGAATTTTCTTCCTAGTTACCGTTCTTTCTTGAATTTCACGACTTAATGTCTTTAAACATGATGCCTTAAAATTATTATTCACTCCTCTTGCAACTTCTGAGATTTTTGTCAGATCTATACTTTTTACAAATGAGCTTATTCTTTAAATTCATTGGCCATAGTGTTAAGTGGATGTCTAAACGTACTTGGGATCTTATGATCCATTGACCCAATGCCTGGAATTAATGGGCCCCGGTCTGGTCATGGGAGGAGCGCCCGAAAGTACTTGTACCCATGGGAGTTGATTGACCACGGTGTGGCATTGCACCGAAGTGCATGACTTGCTAGATTTTTACGGCATTCCACTATTCGTACTTGTTACTTGTTTACTTGAAAATTACATGAATTACTTGACTTGCGTGAAACTGGCCAATTACATCAAATTCTTTACTTGTTCAAAGTCATTACTTGGAAATTCATCTCGATATCATATTATCTCAATTACTTATAAATTCCATTCTTGTTTATACACTTCCCGATACAAGTTAGAAAATTGCTTAAATTGTTAATACTTAAATATTGCCTAGTTCTTAGAGATATAAAATCCTACTGAGCTTTTAGCACACCCTACGTTTTGGTTAATTGTTGCAAGAAATGAAAATGAACAAGGGAATGGACAAGAGTGAGAGAGTGATTTTCCTTTATACATAGATTTATGTAGATCATTAGTGTTTTTACAAGAGTGATGTATTTTGGATTTGGAAGTTGCAATTTGCCTTGATGGCTTATCAATTAGTGTTATAAACTTCATTTTGATGGAATAAAAGTATCATTTTTCCATTCATTTCTTACTTTAGAAATAAATTTGTACATGCTCTGATCGACACGGTTGTTTACGACTAGTTCGCATCCCGATATTCCGCGTTAGGACGTGACAGTCTTTGTGGTATCAGAGCCTATGTTACATAAAATCCTAGGTTTCACAATTATAGATTCATTCTTAAACTTAGGTTAGGTTTAGATCAATATCTAGTAATTGGATAGGTCTTAAACTATTCCCGGTAAGGTCGGGTAGAAACACGGGTTAAGTTTTAAGAAAAAGGGAATTATCAGGAAATAAATATCAAAACAAAAATAATAAACCTTGGAATTATGGTTTCAGGCTAATTCTCGTAAATGGCCGCCGAGAGAGCTTAATGGCGTGAGATGCAGCGCACCGTTCAAGACTTAACCCAAGCCCTCCAATAGGTTGCTCAGGGAGGAGCAAACCGAGGAGCCGAAGATTTGCATAGGAATTTCCGGAGCATGAACCCTCCCAAGTTCGCAACATCTATGGATCCGGATGAGGTCGAACATTGGATTAAGGAGATCGAGAGGATATTCCGAGTCATACAATGTGCCGACGAGGAAAAGGTCCTACTTGCTACTTTTCAACTGGAAAGGGATACACGTGCCTGGTGGGAACCGGTCGAAGCTACTTTACCGCACGACCAAATTCTATGGGAAGAGTTCGTGGAACACTTCAATAGTAAATACTTCTCCGACCGAGTACAAGAAAGAAAGGCCACTGAATTTGCCGCTTTGAAACAAAGGGGATTATCGGTTGCGGAATATGAAGCATAATTTTTGAGGTTATCTCGGTATGCTCCACATCTCGTGGGTACCGACAAAATGAAGGCACAGAGATTTCCTAACGGCCTTAAGCCTCAATATATTACTCAACTCGCCCCGATGGATATCCAAATTTATTCTGATGCGGTATGGAGAGCACAACTCCTAGAAGATGCAACGGAGTTATCGGATCGCATCCGAGGAAGGGAAGCCAAGAGAGAGCAAGTCACTGGGTCCGGAAGTTTCAAACCTTCTTTCGGGAAGAAAAGGCCCAATGACGGACATAACTTCATCAAAGATGGGCGTAATTTCAACAAAGGTGGACGTAACTTTCAAGGAGACAAGAAGCCGAGGACATTCGACAAGTACATTGTCCCTATATCGGCAACACCAAAGGAACTATGCAAATTTTGCGAGAAGCCCGGGCACAAAGCCGAGGAATGTTAAAGAAAGCTCGGCGCATGTCTTCGATGTGGGAGTCGGGAGCATAGGATCCCGAATTGCCCTCTTCTCAACGAGCAAGCTCCACCACCGGTAAAGCTTCCTATTATTGCCAAAAAGCAAGGAGGACTTCAAGCTCTTATGGATGCGGAACCTACCGAGGAAGGAGGAGTCATGGAATGTACTCTTTTCATAGACTCCAAGCCTGCCTCTGTCTTATTTGACACCGGAGCTACGCATTCATTTATATCTAGAAGATTTGCTGGTCTTTTACCTATGAAGCATGTTCCATTAGATTCTACACTCACTATTACTACCCCTATTGGAACGGGAACGGAGATTAAACATGTCTATCCTGAAAGTGAAATTCTAATTAGCGGTTGCAACTTACCCTCTGATTTAGTATGCATGGAGATGGAAAGATATGATGTTATTTTAGGTGCCAATTGGCTATCTACACATGGAGCTAGTGTCAATTGCAAGTTGGGTACGGTAACTTTTATGGGTTACCCCGACCTTCTATTTTCTGGCACTAGGCATTCTAGACACACATCTCTCATTTCGGCCCTCAAAGCCGAGAAATTATCAAGGAAGGGTTGTGCCAGTTTCTTTGTTTCTATCACTATGACCGAGCACACGGAACCCATTCTAAAGGACATTCCTATCGTTCGGGATTTTTCTGATGTATTTCCGGACGAGTTGCCTGGTATTCCTCCCGAGAGAGAAGTTGTCTTCTCTATTAATTTAATTCCGGGAGTTGCACCATTTTCAAAAGCTCCATATCTGATGTCTACCGTTGAAATGAAGGAGTTAAAGGAACAACTATTGGAGTTATTGGAAAAGGGGTTTATCCGACCAAGTACTTCACCTTGGGGAGCCCCGGTCCTCTTTGTTAAAAAGAAAGATGGTTCGATGAGATTATGTGTTGATTATCGGTAATTGAATCAACTTACCATCAAGAATAAATATCCATTATCGAGGATTGATGAATTATTCGACCAGATTTCTGGAGCTCAATATTTCTCAAAGATTGATCTTCGATCTGGTTATCATCAATTAAAGATCAAGGAAGGAGATATTCACAAGACAGCATTTCGGAGGAGGTATGGACATTACGAGTTCACCGTTATGCCTTTCGGCTTAACAAATGAGCCTACCGCATTCATACAATTAATGAACATCGTATTCAGGCCATACCTCGATCAATTTGTGGTTGTCTTCATCGACGATATTTTGATCTACTCCAAGTCAAAGGAAAAACATGAGGAACATCTCAAGAAGGCCCTTCAATTATTAAGGGATCACAAGCTTTATGCCAAATTAAACAAATGTGATTTCTGGTTGGAGGAAGTTTCTTTTCTCAGTCACATAATTTCCCGGAACGGTATCGCCGTCGATCCTTCAAAGGTCGAGGCCGTAAAGAACTGGGAAAGACCTACTAATGTGACGAAAATTCAAAGCTTCTTGGGATTGGTTGGATATTATCAAAGATTTATCAAGGATTTCTCAAAGATCGCAGTATCTTTAACAAGATTGACAAGGAAGGAGAATCCTTTTATATGGTCCGAGGAATGCGAGAAAAGCTTTCAAACTTTAAAGGATTGTCTGATGACTGCTCCTATTCTTACATTACCTACGGAAGGAGGTGGATTCGAAGTATATGCTGATGCATCCAGAATTGGCCTAGGTTGCATATTAATGCAACATGGCAAGGTCATAGCTTATTCCTCACGGCAATTGAAGAAGCACGAGGAAAATTATCCCGTACATGACCTAGAACTGGCAGCTGTGGTCTTTGATTTGAAGATCTGGCGACATTACCTCTATGGCGAAGTCTTTACGATGTATTCTGATCAAAAGAGTCTCAAATATTTATTCTCTCAAAAGGAGCTCAATATGATACAAAGACGGTGGTTGGAATATTTAAAGGATTTCGACTTCTCTATACAATACCACCCCGAAAAAGGCAATGCTGTAGCTGATGCACTTAGCCGGAAGCCGATGGCTTTATTATCAAGCATGATGGTTAAAGAATGGTATCTACTTGAGCAAATGGCCAACTTAAACCTCAATATGGAGGAGAAGGAAGGCAGAGTCTTTATTGCTAATCTTCGACTCCAACCGGAGTTACTCTCGAAAATCAAGGAACGACAAGTTGATGATTCGTTGATCGTTAAAATTAAAGAGAAACTAGATCAACGACCGGATTTCCTTCTAGCTGATGATGGAAGGCTATTATTCAAAGGAAGAATTTGTATACCCGATTGTTCTACTATCAAGGAAACAATCTTGGAGGAAGCACATCGGTCAATGTATACTATTCACCCCGGTGCTACAAAAATGTACCAAGACCTCAAGAGAACATTCTGGTGGCCGAATATGAAGAGAGAGGTAGCCGAGTTTGTAAGTCGATGTTTGGTTTGTCAACAAGTCAAGGCCGAACATCTCAAACTGGCTGGCAAGCTCAAGCCTCTCGAAATACCGGAATGGAAATGGGATAGTATCGGTATGGACTTCATAGTTGGATTACCGAAGACCCGAAGTGATTTTGATGCTATATGGGTAATTGTGGATCGGCTAACAAAGTCCGCTCACTTTTTACCTATCAAGACTCGATGGACCGTGGATGTTCTAGCCTCCTTATATATCAAGAAGATCGTAAGGCTGCACAGTATTCCAAGCTCTATTATTTCAGACCGAGATCCGAGATTCACCTCTCATTTCTGGAAGGGTTTACAATCATTTATGGGTACTAGACTAAGGTTTAGTACGGCTTTTCACCCTCAGACGGATGGACAAACCGAGAGGATGAATCAAATTAATGAAGATATGTTGAGAGCCTGCATGATTGACTTCGGTGGAAGTTGGCATGAACATTTACCGCTGACTGAGTTCGCTTATAATAATAGCTATCAGTCGAGTATTCAAATGGCACCATTCGAAGTAGTATATGGCCGAAGTTGCAGATCGCCTCTATGCTGGAGCGAGGTTGGTGACAAAGGATTGATTGGTCCCGACATTGTACAAGACAACTGACAAAATTCAGTTGATACAAGAAAGATTAAAGGTCGCTCAATCACAGCAAAAGAGCTATGCCGACAACCGGAGGAGAGACCTTGAATTCCAAGTGGGGGAGCATGTTTTCTTAAAGATCTAACCCACACGAGGAATTAGAAGATTCGACATCAAAGGAAAGCTAAGTCCGAGATTTATCGGCCCTTTCGAGATTCTGGAGAGATCGGCGAGGTAGCATACAAGCTGGCTTTACCTCCTCAACTGGCCGGTGTACATGATGTATTCCATATATCCATGCTAAGGAAATACGTCTATGATCCTTCACATGTGATTCAATTTGAAGAATTGAAACTCCAAAAGGACTTATCATATGAAGAAAGACCGATCAAGATATTGGATCGAAAATTACACCAACTGAGAAATCGGGCCATACCGATGGTGAAAGTCCAATGGAGCAAGCGTGGATTCGAGGAAGCAACCTGAGAATTGGAAGAATATATCAATAAGAAATACCCGGATTTAATCTCAGGTTAGAATTTAACCTTTCAATTCGAGATTTTGAATTTTAGTAATATTATGTGAATTTGGAGGACCAAATTCTTTTAAGTGGGGGAGGATGTAGAAACTCGATAATTAAAAATTAGAAAGAAAATTTTCAATTTTATTATGTAATTCAAATTTTCATGAAATAAATAAATTACATTTTTACTATATGAAATAAGCTAGTTTATTGAATTTACTTGAATTAATTAGAAGTAAATAGAGATTAAATATTTTAAACCTTAGATAAATCATAGAAAGCCCAATAAAAGTCCAAGTAATGGACTAGGATCACAATTGGCCCATTGGATAATCCATAATAGGCTGAATTAATGGTTAAAGGATTTATTAAAGGTTAAATTAACCTAAATTCGTAACATGTGTTTAATATGTAATTTAAGGGATTAAAATAACCCCATTTCTATAAGTTTGGCACAAAAATTGACCCTTACCTAATAGCCCACCTTGGACCAGCTGTTTTTACATTGGTTTCACACCAAATGGAGGCTAGGTTAAGAAGAAAAATTAGAATTTTCTTCTAATTCGGACTTAGAAAGTTTGGCATTGTTAGGCAAGGAATCTTGATGAATTTGGCCAAGTTTTGACTATAAATAGAACCCCATTCGACTCTCAAATCATCACTGGAGGTTAAGGTTACGCTGCTGCGAAGATTGGTGAGGATTTGAAGGAAGATTTGGAAGATCAAAGAGTTTCTTATTATTTGGAGATATTTCTTTAGATCCATATAAAGGTAGGTGTCTCTCGGGCTAAACTCTAATTAAAGCATGCCATCTTGTTCATTTTTCTGTCCTCTTTCCATTGATAGCTCATTTATTAAATTCCGTTATGAAATGAGCAAGTTATGGTAATTTTATTGGAGTGGTATTCCCATTTTTTCATCAGGTCCAGAACGTGCTATACCTCAGTAGCGCGTTCTGAACGCGCTGCCCCGACATAGCGCGTTCATACAGAGTGTTTTCCCGCCCTCAAGGGTCAAGCAGAAAATTAAAAAATATATATTTTCTAGAATGCGCTACCCGAGGGTAGCGCGATCTGAAAGATCACGCTAGTAGAGGCTAGCGCGTTCATAAAGTTTTACCAGGAATACTGGGGGTCAAAATAATATATATATATATATATATATATATATATATATATATATATATATATATATATATATATATATATATATAAACACATGATCGCGCTAGCACTGGCTAGCGCGTTCTTCAGATCGTGCTAGTCTAGGCTAGCGCGTTCAACACAATAAACCAACTAGTCTAGTAAATTATTTTGGGTATAAAAATATATATATTATGAACGCGAAAACCAACCAGCCCCAGCCCGCACCGCACCGCACTGCGGCTCAGCACGGCACAAATAAATAAATATATTACTGGTTTTGTATCAACTCACAACTCGAGCCCACATCCTATGCCCCTTAGGTCCTGACCCAAGGGTGAGCTCTCCAGCATATAAAGTCAAGGAAGTTTTTTGTAACTTCCAATGTGGGACTAAACTTAAGTCACTATACAATGTGAATTATAACATTTAGAATCTCCAATAATTATCAGTATTTAGTCACCAAAAGTAAGAAAAGTCAATATTAGCATGCTTTGATTCTTACAGCATGTTAAAAATTATTTTTATAGAATAAAATTATTTTTGCATGTAAAAATCTATTTTTAACCATATTAGTAAATTATAACCATATTAGTAAATTAATGCATGAAAAAAATTTCTAACATGTTAAAAATGACTTCTAACAAGATAAAATTATTTTATACATACTGAGATATAAAAATTATTTTCAGCATGTTAAAATCTATTTAAAACTATTTTTGTGTGCATGCTAAACCTAATTTCCTATTAAATAATTAGTAAATTGATGCATGAAAATTACTTCCAGCATGATAAAATTTCTTCCAGCATGATCAAATTATTTCCAGCATGTTAGAAGTATTTTTAGCATGTTAGAATTATTTTTAGTATATTAAAACTATTTTTCAACATGATAATTCTATTTTCCTATCAAATAATTATTAAATAAATATAGAAAATAATTTTCAGCATGATAAAATTTATATTGTTATCAGAGAATTTCTATAATCAGCATGGTAAACTTATCTTTATCATCTTATCTTTAAGTTAATTACTTTAGCATGTTAAGTATTAATTTTAGCATGTTAAATATTAATTTCCAGCATGTTAAAAATTAAATCCAGCATAAAAAAATTATTTTTATCATCTTACCAGTAAAGTAACATATGAAAATCATTTTCAGCATGTTAAGATTATTTTTAGCAAGTTAGACTTATTTTTGGCATAAAAACCTATCTTCATAACCAAATTCTAATTTTTATAATAAATCACCACTTTGGCAAATTAATGCATCTCTAATGTACAAAAAAAACTTCCTGTAATCATGTCTAAATATTTGTAAACTAAATGCACACAAGATTAAACCATGGAATTAAATTAATTCTATTAAACTCTAATTACTTGAATTTTCTTCCTAGTTACCGTTCTTTCTTGAATTCACGACTTAATGTCGTTAAACATGATGCCTTAAAATTATTATTCACTCCTCTTGCAACTTCTGAGATTTTTGTCAGATCTGTACTTTTTACAAATGAGCTTATTCTTGAAATGCATTGGCCATAGTGTTAAGTGGATGTCTAAACATACTTGGGATCTTATGATCAACTGACCCAATGCCTGGCATTAATGGGCCCCGGTCTTGTCCTGGGAGGAGCGCCCAAAAGTACTTGTGCCCATGGGATTTGATTGACCACGATGTGGCATTGCACCGAAGTGCATAACTTGCTAGATTTTTACGACATTCCACTATTCGTACTTGTTACTTGTTTACTTGAAAATTACATGAATTACTTGACTTGTGTGAAAATGGCCAATTACATGAAATTCTTTACTTGTTCAAAGTCATTACTTGGAAATTCATCTGGATATCATATTATCTAAATTACTTGGAAATTTCATTCTTGTTTATACACTTCCCGATACCAGTTAGAAAATTGCTTAAATTGTTAATACTTAAAGATTGCATGGTTCTTAGAGATATAAAATCCTACTGAGCTTTTAGCACACCCTACGTTTTGGTTAATTGTTGCAGAAAATGAAAATGAACAAGGGAATGGATAAGAGTGGGAGAGTGATTTTCCTTTTTACCTAGATTTATGTAGATCATTAGTGTTTTTACAAGAGTAAGGTATTTTGGATTTGGAAGTTGTAATTTACCTTTATGGCTTATCAATTAGTGTTGTAAACTTCATTTTGATGGAATAAAAGTATCATTTTCTCATTCATTTCTGACTTTAGAAATAAAATTGTTCATGCTCTGATCGACACGCTTATTTACGACTAGTTCGCATCCCGATATTCCGCGTCAGGACGTGACAGAGTAGGTGAGTGAAGAAAGGTGAGTTCGGAGGGGGAGGAGCTTGTGCTCCGTTCCCTCTCCCCCACTGGTGTATCTCTTTCTTCCCCTTTCAATGTATTTTCCTTCTTCCCTTTCAATGTATTTTCCCTTCCCTTCGGGATGAACTTCTGTAATGCCCTGGATCTTGATGGATCTTTTGCGGATCTTGTTGGATCTTTTTTGGATCTTTCGGATCTCTTTCGGATTGGTTTCGTTGAGTTTCGGTTCACTTTTGTGGCTTCCGAGTTGAGTTTGACGAGCCGTGTGGGTTTTTCTCATGTACTAGTTACGGAACCCTACAGTGAGTTTGTTCGTCGATTCTCGAACTCGTGGATGCTACAGCGACGATGTACTCGTCGAGCCGGTCGTTTCGCCTATTTTTGCGTATTTTTCTGAATTTGTGCATTTTCGGCGCATTTTCGGAATTTTTGGAAATTAGGAAAATTTCCTAATTTCTTTTCCTTTTTCTTTTTTCTCTCTTTCTCCTTTTCATTCGCGCGGTCGTCCGTCTCTCTCCTGTTCTCTCTCGTTCTCTCCCCTTTTCGGCTCTGGCTGCAGACGGAGGCGTGCGTGGGCGAGGTGGCGAGGCCGTGGAGCTGGTCGGGTGCGCGATGGAGCGAGGATCGGATCGATTCTGGCGCGATCCCGATCGGTGGATTCAAAGACGGTGAAATCGGTTCGCGAGTGGTTTTCGGCGTGGTTTAGTCCCTTCGGGGCACGGTTTCTTCGGTGGAGGTAGGGTGACGGATCCTTACTTCGTCCTCTTCGTTTTCCCTGCCATTGCATGGCGTCCGGCTAGGAAACGAGCGTGTTTGGGCTTGTTTTGCCTAAACCGTGATTTTCGTGGTTTTTAGGGTCGGCCGGTAAACGGTGACCGTTTGCGGTTCAGTTAGTTTCTAAATGACCGCAGGGATGTTAGAATCCCATCCACGTTGGTTTCGTACGATTTGGTGTTCATTCGAGGCCGGTAGAAGCCCGGGAACCTCGGTGACCCATTTAGGGTTGATTTGGTAAAATCGCCCGAATCTTGCGTTTTTGATGTTGCATGTGGGGTTTTGATGCCCTGGTGTTGTCTTTTGCCGTTGTGGTTTGTTCCCCTGCGTTTCGGCGTGAATGGGGCGTAGATCGGGCCGATTCGCCCAATCCTATGTTTTCCCGCCGTAACCGAAGTAGCGGTCTAGCCAGCGACCGTCACTTGCTTTTGACGGCCCTACGATGGACCGTTATTTGGTTTGAGGGTTTATTAGCCCTTTTACTTCTGGGTAAGCGACGGCCCTAGCTTGGAGCGTCGTTCCCGTGTAACGTGCCGGTGCCTGGCCGTTACTTGCATTTTGTCATTTTTCCTTGGGGTTTAGTCGGTTGGTCTAACGCGCTTGACCCAGCGCGTTAGATGGAAATAACGCGCCTTGCCCAGGCCGTTACTTTCCGTTGACTGACGTTTGACTCGTTGAGGCGTTGCCTCTAACAGTCGAGCCCTTGTGCGTTGTTTGAGTGTAACGCGCCTGCCCCTGGCCGTTACATTCTGCGTGGACGAGGTTAGGTGGCTGTCCCGTTGGAAGCGACGGTGGAGCCCCTGTGCGTCGTTTGTGAGTAACGCGCATGCCTCCGTCCGTCGTTTGCTGTTTGTGCTGGGTTGAGGGTGGCCATGCCGTTGAAGTAACGGATGGGCCCCTACACGTCGTTTGGAATGCGACGGCCCTCTCCTGCTGCGTCGTTGTGAGTAACGCGCCTGGCGTCGCGCGTTACTTCACGTTGGTTTGGGTTTACTGCACCGTTGGATGTGACGGTGGGTACCCTGTGCATCGTTTGCTTGTAACGCGCTAGGAGCTGTGCGTTACTTGGCTTTTGTGTGGTTTTTTAGGTTATTAGGGTGGTGTGTGACGGCCTGGTGTCCGTCGTCGTTTGGGAAGTAACGGCCCTGAGCTAGACCGTCACTTGCTTATAGCGGTCTAGGGCTCGTGCGTTACTTTCCTTGTGCCTTGGTTTTCCGTTCATTGAATCCTGTGTGTCTTGGCTTGGCCTTATGGTCTGCCCGTTGTTCCGTGGATGTCTCTCGACGTCCTATGAGGGTTAAGACTACGTTGTAAGGTAGCCAGGAGTCTTCTTACTTGTGGTAGGACTCTTGATCCTACTCTTGTATGCTGTTGTTGTTTGGTTTCGGTCGACCCGGTGTGACCCAGTGGTTGACGTGTGACCTTGTTTGTGCGTGTCTTGGCGGTTCTGTCCTGTCCGAGACACTGCTTCTGGATGCTTCGAGGTGCTGTTCTACCTCGGTTTGCGTGCCCAACTGTGCTGAGGGTTCTTGGCGTTTCCCTCAGGTCTCCGTGTGTTGTTTTCTGCGGAGCGTGGTTTCTCTGGCTTAGGATTAGACCGATTGGCGGCTTGTTCCGCTGGTTGTGACGATCTTGCCGTTTAGTCATTTGACTCAAGGATCGTTGCGTAGGAGGTCTAGTTGCTTGTCCTGAGTTGTCGGTAGTGGCGATGCTGCCATTTGGTGCCTCGAAGTACGTGTTGAGGGGCGTGGTTGCCTGTCTGTACTTCGGCACTTGTGTTTGAGCTTCTGTGTCATGTGAAGCCTCCACTTGTGTGACCTAAGGCCTAGAGGTGCCGACCCGCTAGCGGATGGCGGAGGGATTTTCCCGGTGAGCGGTTTTCAGTTAGTTCCGCGGGCTCCTAGTCAACGGTGGCGTCCTGCCGAGGGAGAATACTAGCTTGAGGACCTGGCTTAGACTATAGCCAGTGTGTGCACACGTGGTCAGGGACTGAGGACTTACGTCGACGGGCGTGACCCTGACTAGTTACTTGTTTTGCTGTTACTGTTTGGTTCAGCTGGTGTCTACATCTATGCTATTGTTACAGCGGTACTGTAGGTGAGACACTTGAGGCGCAGCGTAAGACGTCAGTGGACGCAGCTGGCTTTGTAAGGAGGTGCTTCCGTCACGTGACGCGTGGTTCTCGCGTTTTCTTGCGCGTTGTGACCTTTGCGAGTTGCCCGTTCGTGGCCGTGCTCGAGGTCAGCATTTTGTTGTCCGCACGATGTTCTGTTCGTGCGTGGGGCTTTGAGCACGACGTTCTCTGTCGCGCTTTGTCTGCTTCTCGGCGTCAGCGTTCGCCTTCGCCTTTGTTGGGCTGGTCGACAGACTGATGTACCCTTCTGTGTGAGTTTAGGGTCATCCATCTGTTGCCTTTTGTTTGGAGTAGTTTGGGATACCGAGGTTAGTTCGGTAGCCGCTTGTTTGGTGCGGGTTCTCACCCTCTCCTGCGTGTTCCCTACTCCTACTTCCCGTCTGTTCCTTTACAGCTTTGTAGTGTAGCTTTTCCCGCTTTGCTACACCTGCTGTTCCTGCTGCTTTGTTGTTACTTCCGTTGCCTTCGCTTTGTGCGCTGTCTAGTGGGGATCCGCGTGACCCCTACCGAGTTTCTGTTGAGACTCACCCCTGCTGCTTTTCAGGTGGGTTTCGCCGTCTGCCTCTGCTGTTCTTGGTGGAGCGCTCTCTTGCTGTTGTAGCTGCCAGCCGTACCTGCGTCGGGTTTCTCCCGACTTCTGTGTACGTTTCTTTCTGTCGTACTGTACTGTGCTAGACTTGTTGTCTTTCCTTTGGGCTGGACTCTGTGTTTAATTGTAATTGTTGAAATTATTAATGAAAATGTAATTTTATTTCTGCTACTTTAGCAATCCAATCTAATGAAATTTACTTGCTTACTGTTATATCTCTGTGGCTTCAATGTACTCTACACATGTCTTTTATCCCTTCGGCGCTTTCCCGCGCTTGGGAGGCCTCGCGGGTCCCATGTGGTATCACGTGTATTCGGTATTTATACCGGGTGCACCCGGTATCCGGAATCCGGGTCGCTACAACTTCCATGTATTTAAATCTCCCCATTTTTGGTGGATGAATAAACAGAGAATAGTTGAAAAAAACACAGTGATTTACTTTCATTAGCCTTCGCTCCCCTCTTCTCCATGTCTTCTACTCACCTAAGGTGATTCAAAGCTTGCTCCTCCATAGCATGGTCTTTGAAGTAACCATATGAGGGTGAACATTCATGGCCTCCCATGGCGAACATCTGCTCCGTCGGAGCTCTCACACAGCTACAACCCATGAACTGTTAGAACCCCTTGAAGGCTGGTCCTCAGGGCTTCTACGTTCAACTATGGGACATCGGACTGCCGTTAGGCCACTCTGAGTTTTTGGGATCATCCCGGAGTATTCCGTTTGACAATCCCTTATTTCGCCCTAGCAAATCTCAGTCTGGGGGAGGTGCTGCCCAATTTTTGTCAAGAGCAAGAGCACATAGAGCAAACGAATGAACCACTCTCTGGGGACGAAAGCAGCATGTGTTTGAAGCCTCTGAATCAAGCTGAACCTCCAAGCTCCTGCACAACGAACTCCTTTGGATAAAATGTTTGTCTCTTCATGCTAAGTCACCCTAACAAACGGTTAAAGTATCTAAACTTCCTCTCTACAAACTTAATCCACCAATTGGGTGAACAAACTAATCAACAAATCAACTTGCAGGTGAAAGAAAGAAGAAAAAGAAGCAAGAAGAATAAAAGAAAACCTCCCGAGAGCTAATCCGGCGCGGTGCCCCCCCACGCCGTTTTAGCCCTACACTCAAAAAACTTTCTATCCTCATGGGTCCTAAACCGGCGTGCCCTGGGCGCGCCAGATTAACCTTCTATATGCGCGCCGGATTAGCCTTCCCTGGGGCGCGCCGTTTTAGCCATTTCTTTCAGCTTCGCACGCCGTTTTAGCCTTCTCTTTCACCTTCGCCTATAGCCCATGTTATAATCAAATGTTGTTCCGGGGGCTCCGCGCCTGAAAACCCACGCAAGGGGCTCTGCCCCCTCGAACCCTACGACCTGACCACGCAGGTCGATCCGCGTGCTAGGGCGTATGTTGGCGAGTTCGGGCTTCACACTTAACAATTCGCTCCCCCGGACTGTGCGTGAAGGGAAAAGCAATGATGCCCCATGGTATCGGACATGGACCTCGGAACCCCCGACATGGTCATGATCCGGGCACATCTTGGGCTGATAGTTCATCATCTTGACCGACTTCTACCGGGATCCGATCCCGCATCCACATTAAACTTGCCGTACCTATAGCAGACATCCGTACGGTTTTATCGTCGTCTTCGACGCTATTAATGCGGACTTCCGTCCGGACACGAAATGGTCCGTAAGTGACCAATATATATGTATCTAAGAATATTTTTCGCCCCAACGCGGGTTTGTTTAAACGTGATCCGAGATCTTTGTTCTCGCTTTATTACCATGAATTTCAAGCCGTAGGGCCCTTATTCCCTGTAATGCCCTGGATCCTTGCTAGGTCTTGCTAGATCTTCATTGGATCTTTCGGATTGGTTTCGTTGAGTTTTGGTTCGCTTTTGTAGCTTCCGAGTGAGTTTGACGAGCCGTGTGGGTTTTTCTCACGTACTAGTTACGGAACCCTACGGTGAGTTTGTTTGTCAATTCTCAAACTCGTAGATGCTACAGCGACGATGTACTCTTCGAGCCGGTCGTTTCGGCTATTTTTGCGTATTTTTCTGAATTTGTGCATTTTTGGCGCATTTTCAGAATTTTTGAAAATTAGGAAAATTTCCTAATTTCTTTTCTATTTCTTTTCTTTTCCTCTCTCCTCCTTCTCATTCGCTGCCGTCGCCTCTCTCTCTCTCTCCCATTTTCTCTCCCGTTCGCCTCCTCGGCTCCGGCTGCAGACGGAGGACCTAGAGGCACGTGTTGGGGACGTGATGGAGCTGGCTGGGTGCGCGATGGAGCAAGGATCAGATCGATTCTGGCGCGATCCCGAACGGTGGATTCAAAGCCGGTGAAATCGGTTCGCGAGTGGATTTCGGTGTGGTTTAGTCCTTTCGGGGCACAGTTTCTTCGGTGGAGGTAGGGTGACTGATCCTTACTTCGTCCTCTTCGTTTTCCCTGCCATTGCACGGCGTTCGACAAGGAAACGATCGTGTTTGGGCTGGTTTGCCTAAACTGCGATTTTCATGGTTTTTAGGGTCGGCCGGTAAACGGTGACTGTTTGTGGTGTAGTTAGTTTCAAACTGACCGCTGGGATGTTAGGATCCCGTCCACGTTGATTTCGTGTCGTTTGGTGTTCATTCGAGGCCGGTAGAAGCCCGGGAACCTCGGTGACCCACTTTGGGTGGATTTGATGAAATCGCCCGGATCTTGAGTTTTTGAGCTTGCATGTGGGCTTTTTAGCCTTCTTATGTTGTTATTTGTCGATTGGGTTTGTTTCCCCTGCGCTACGGCGTGAATGGGGCGTGGAACGGGCCGGTTTGGCCATTCCTATATTTTCCTGCCGTGACCGATGTAGCGGTCGTTTTAGAGGCCGTTACTTGGCTCTGACGGCCCTACGATAGACCACCATTTGGCTTGGCGTTCTTGAGTTTTTTGGCTTCAGGGTGAGTGACGGCCCTAGGGTGGCGCGTCGCTTCCTTGTAACGTGCCTAGGTCTACGCGTTACTTCGCTTGTCATGCTTTGTGTTGGGGTTGAGTCGGTTGGTCTAACGCGCTTGACCCAGCGCGTTAGATGAATGTGACGTGCCTGGTCTTGGACGTTACTTGCTGTTTGATCGACGTTGACCATTAGAGGTGGTGCCTCTGACGGTGGTGCCCCTATCCATTATTTTGAGTGTGACGCGCCTGCCCCCGGCCGTTACATTCTGTTTGGCCGAGCTTGGGTGGCTGTGCCCGTTGGATGTAACGGCTGTGCCCCCATGCGTCGTTATGGTACAACGCGCCTGCTCCTGGCCGTTGTTTGTTGTTTTGTGCTGGGTTGAGGGTGGCTGTGCACGTTGTGAATAACGCGCCTGCCCCTGTGCGTCGTTTGGCTCTGACACGTCTCCCTTGCTGCATTGTTTGCTTGTAACGCGCCTGGCATTGTGCGTTACTTGGCTTTGGGTGTGGGTGTGTTGGCTCTGACGTGCCTGGTCTGGTGCGTCGGGTGGCTATAACGCGCTTGCTCTCATGCGTTATTTCATTGTGACGCGTCTCGTTTAACGCGTTACATGCTTCGTGTGTTTGTGTCTTAGAGTGGTTAGGGTGGTGTGAGCGACGGCCTGTTGTCCGACCGTCGTTTTGGTGTAACGGCCCTGGTCTAGACCGTCATAAGCTTGTAGTGGTCTAGGGTGGCGCGTTACATGCCTTGTGCCCTGTTTTCCGTGCCTTCGGTTTCTGCTTGTCTTGGCTTGGCCTTGTGGTCTGCCCGTTGTCCCATGGATGTCTTCCGACGTCCTATGAGGGCTAAGACTACGTTGTGTGGTGGCCAGGAGTCTTTTTGCTTAAGGTAGGACTCTCTTTCCTACTGTTCAAGCATTGTGTTGGGTTCAGGTCAACCCGGTATGACCCAGTGGTTGACATGTGACCTTGTGTATGTGTGTCTTGGAGGTTGTGTCCGGCTCGAGACACTGCTTCTGGATGACTCGAGGTGTTGCCTTACCTCGGTTTGCATGTCTAGGCATGTCTGAGGGTTCTTGGTGTTTCCCTCAGGTCTCCGTGTGTTATTTTCTGCGGAGCGTGGTATCTTCGGGCTTAGGATTAGACCGATTGGCGGCTTGTTCCGCTGTCTGTGACGATCTTGCCTTTTGAGTCGTCTGACTCAAGGATCGTTGCGTTACAAGTCTAGTTGCCTGGTCCTGAGTCTGTTGGCGGTTGTTTAGCTGCTTTGGTGCTTTGTTGTGCACGGGATAGGGTTTTCTTAGACTGTCTGTGCTTTAGCACCTGTGTTTCGGAGTCTGTGCCTTGTGAGCCTCCACTAGTTGTAGCCCTAGGCTTTTGCCGACCCACCGGGAGTGGTGGAGGGGTTTTCCTGTTGCGTTTGGTACGTACGGTTTTTAAGCTAGTTCCGTGGGCCCCGACCAACGGTAGCGTCCTACCGAGGGGAATACTAGCTAGAGGCCTGACCTAGGTAGAGGTCGGTGTATGCACACGTGGTCAGGGACTGGGGACTTGCGCCGACGGGCGTGGCCCTGACTAGTCACTCGCAGTTGGTGCTGTAGTCTTGTGCTGTAGTACCTTGGTTCCTTGGGTGTCACGCCCCGAGCGCGGAAGATACCCGGAGATGCGCGACGTGTCTATATCAATCATGTCAATCAGAGTGGTCGTGTATTCGACACAAAGACAGAGATGCGCAAAATAGCAAGATAACCCAATCCTTTATTTCATAACGGATAGACTATTACAAATCCAATACTCTGTTTAATAAAAAGGGAAAGAATACATCTTTGACTCAAGAAACTATAGAAAAGACTAGACGACACTTGTAGAAGCTCTATCACTTTCACTCTTGACCATTCCCATCCGATTGACTTCCATCGTCGTCGGACTTACCTGAAAAGTAGAAAGGGACAAACGGAATGAGCGAACGCTCAGTAGGAAATTATATCTCAAGTACTAGCAAGTGGTTTAAGTAATTACATCTTTCATGAATGCAATAAAGCTATGCATGCTCGCATGAAACGACAAGATAGAGAGAATGTAATATCAAAGAAACAAGATGAACTTAATCATGAACTTCCAACAAGATGACAAGTATATTCAAGGTATTCAAGCAAGCACGTTTAACAAGTCATGTCAAGAACTTTGGCTATCATGTATCAAGCAAGTAAATTACCCTTTTTCGGGCCACGCATTTCATTTCATGTCAAGTACGAGTCAAGTACAAGATGTGTGTGGAATGTCCAATCAAGCAAGTCAAGTACTCGGTATAATGCCAGATACCTTATCATTTTAACTCCCATGGGCACAAGTACTTTCGGGTGCTCCTCCCAGGACCAGATCGGGCCCTATATGCGCAGGCATTTATCATGTGTTTTGACATCCACTCTTGTTTATATAGCCAATATAGAATTTCAATAATCAAGCTTGTAGACACGTATGACAACTTTGATAGAATAGAGTCCAAAATATGACAAAGGACATAGAATGGCGATAATAACGGTATAATCACGATGTCGATAAAACTAGGTAGAATATGGTTCCCTTAACTTAGGTACCATGACAAATCAATATGGACATTCTTTATATAGAATTGAGGTCCACATGAACATTAGATCAAGCAAGATACCCTCATTCTTATCATAGAATTGGGGTTTACAAGAATGACACGATATGGCATGATATCATCATCCCATCAAGAATTTCTTATGATATACTCTTTGTATAATCATAAGGGTCGGTATACCATGTTTCTTTAGATTGACATGGCAAGGATCGTGTAATGGGTTTTTAGGGTACAACCAGCTCAGTCGGCCTTGAGGGAATCCAAGGCTACGAGGAGTCTTACGGAGGTCTCTATGACTAACTCGCTAGTCCAAAGGAACGGAATGTCCAAAGGAGAGCTTGTATGTCAATGAGAATTGAGCGTGATCGATAAAACACCGTGAAAAGTGGGACTATACTCACGGAGTGGAGAATAGTGCCGATATATATATATATGTATAAGATATAAACCATCGGTTAGCAAATCAGAGGAAAAATCAGTTTACAGTAAAATAACGACTTAGGTCAAGTCGTTTCTCAAGTAATTAACGCCTAACAGAAGGGCGTTTACACATGGTCCGTTTTGCAGAATTTTCAATAATTCAATAATTTATCTAAGACGCGCCTTCGGAAGGGGCGTTTCTTCAGAAGTTGACGACTGCAGAGGCAGGCGTCTCATCATTGACATATTCGACAGGATATAATTATTCTCAGAAATTTATCAAAAACGCGCCCTTGGAAGGGGCGTTACTTTCTAATTCCATTTTACAGAATATGTGAATTTCAGGATTTTAACATATACGCGCCCTAGTAAGGGGCGTTTATTTTTAATTCACGCCCTGTGATGGGGCGCTACCACATGGAAAACGACCTAGTCTAGGTCGTGAATTCAAGAAATATCAGGAATTTACAAGATCAGCAAGAATTGCACGATAATCAAGGATAACAATCATATAGTCATGACAGGAAATTGGCAGGAAATCAGATGCAGTATTTTAGATTTGATGTTTCATGCTTATTGACTTTTAACCGTTAACAATTATTGATTGATTTCATGTAATTGCATGGATAATCCGTTCTGAAGATTTACATGAAATTAACGCCTGTGTACAGGGCGTCAAATATTAAATTGACGACCTGGACATGGTCGTGTCTTGTAAATTAGCGCCCTTGACAGGGGCGTCTCTTTCAAAATATTTCAGAAAACGCATGAAAACTATAATAATCATATGCATGACATGCTTATATATATATATATCTTGCATTAATTTCATTTGGGCTACAGTAACTTGAGAAAACCTACCTTTAAGAGTTGATTTGGAGATGACCGTGAGGGGTTTTTGGCTAGCAGAAGATGATGGCTTTGATGAAGAGGCTTCTACTGCGACTTACGAACAGTGGCAGCAACAACAAGGAGAAGAACAATCGTTCTTCAGAGATCTTCACGCTACAGAACCTGTAGAGGAAGAGAAAAGAAGTAAATATGAAGATGTTAATATTCTTCATAGTTGTAATCGATGTTTTAAGAAGATAGAAGAATATTACCTATTCTTCGGCAGCAGCAGAGTTTCCTGGACAAGAAGAAAATAATTATTCTTCACATAATCTGAAGCAAGAAAAAAAAAAAGAAAACAAAAGAAAATAAGAAGAACAGTTTGTTCTTCACGTACCTAGCAGCAGACGATCGATCAAATGGGTTTAGGGTTCGTTCGATCAAGACTATTTATAGGATTTAGGAGTCCTAACAAAAGTAGTGTTTGATTGAAAGTAATATTTCCAAGATTGAGTTATTACCACATTCGAACTCTTTCTCATAGTTATCACTTACCCTGGATAAGTTCTGGGTTCGAACGGTTCCGAATGGAATTAACGACTTTGGTCAGGGCGTGTATTATTTAATTGACGCCTTACTTTAGGGCGTTTCTTAAAAAGCGCCTTGAAAAAGGGCGTTTCGTGTTTTAAAACACGCCCGAGATAGGGGCGTTTCTTTTACTTACCCATTTGGTCGCATGAGAACTGACGACCGCATGTGTGGGCGTCCTTTCTTTAGTCACGCCATGGATAGAGGCGTTTCTTTATAAATTAACGCCTTTATAAGAGGCGTTATTTTTAATTTTATTTTATTTCGTCCAATTAACCCTATTCCTTTTATATATTACTTCTGTAATATATATGTTTTAATTCATTTCAATTATTCATTTATTAGGGTTGCTACACCCTCCCCCACTTAAAAGAATTTGGTCCCCAAATTCAATATATATATAATTATACACGCGGAGAGTGTAGGACATATACCTCTTAGAATAACTCGGGAAATCGTTTCTTCATAGATTCCTCGGTCTCCCATGTCGCTTCGCGTTCAGGATTCTTATTCCATTGCACCTTGAGCATGGGAATAACCTTATTCCTTAGAGCTCGTATTTCTCGATCTAATATCTTCAAGGGCCTCTGTTCATATGTGAGATCTTTCTGGATCACCAGATCTCCATGCTCAATAATATGTGACGGATCGTGCACATACTTCTTCAACATAGATATGTGAAATACATTGTGTACCTCGGACAACTGAGGAGGCAACGCGATGCGATAAGCAACCTCGCCAACTCTTTCGAGTACCTCAAATGGTCCGATGAATCTTGGCGTAAGCTTGCCCTTAACACCAAATCTTCGTATGCCACGTCCAGGGGATATTTTAAGAAATACATGATCTCCGATTTGGAATTCAAGATCTCTTCTTCTTGTATCTGCATAAGTCTTTTGTCTGGTCTGAGCAACTTGTAATCTTTCTCTGATCACCTGTATCTTCTCAGTTGTATCCCTTCCAAAAATGAGAAGTAAAACGGGGATCTCTATCAGACACGATGGAGACAGGAATTCCATGTAACCTGACTATTTCTTTGATGTATAGTGCAGCTAGCACATCAATTGACCATCGGCTTTTGATTGGCAAGAAATGTGCCGATTTAGTCAATCGGTCAATGATAACCCAGATTCCATCATGTCCTCCTTTAGATTTAGACAAACCCATGATGAAGTCCATACCAATATCCTCCCATTTCCACTTAGGAATATCTAGAGGATGTAGTTTTCCCGCAGGCTTTTGGTGTTCCGCCTTGACCTGTTGGCATGTGAGACAGCGTGATACATAGTCCGCTATTTCTCTTTTCATATTGGGCCACCAAAAGTTCCTCTTTACATCTTGGTACATTTTAGTTGATCCAGGATGAATAGTGTATCTTGATCTGTGAGCTTCATCTAAGATCTTCTTCTTTAATTCCGGACAATCGGGTATACAAGTTCTATCTTTGAACGATAATCTTCCATCAGAAGTTAGTTGAAAATCAGATTGTCCTTCTAATCTGCCTTTGATTTCTATTAACATAGGATCATCATCCTGAAGTGTTTGTATCTCAGATAACAAATCTGACTGTATGCTTACATGGGATAGTGTGACAAATTTGGATTCCGTGTCCAAGCTTATATTGAGCTCGGAGAATTGTTCAAGTAACCTCCATTCTTGTATCATACAATTTGCTATCCTTGCTCTCGGCTTTCGACTAAGGGCATCAGCCACATAATTACCCTTTCCGGGATGGTATTGTATACTGAAGTCGAAGTCCTTGAGATATTCTAGCCAACGTCTTTGTCTCATGTTCAGCTCCTTTTGTGAAAATAGATATTTGAGACTTTTGTGATCGGAGTATACAGTAAACTGTGCTCCATATAAGTAGTGTCTCCATATCTTTAGGGCAAATACTACCGCGGCCAGTTCTAAGTCATGGACGGGGTAATTCTCCTCATGCTTCTTCAGCTGACGTGAAGAGTATGCTATGACCTTTCCTTGTTGCATTAGAACACATCCGAGGCCAATGCCAGAAGCATCAGTGTAGACCTCGAATTTCTCTCCTTCAATTGGTAGGGCTAAGACCGGAGCTGTAGTGAGATGATCCTTGAGAGTTTGGAAACTGCTTTCACATTCCTCACTCCATTCATATCGGATCTCCTTACGAGTTAACCTTGTAAGGGGCACGGCGATCTTAGAGAAATCTTTGATGAATCGCCGATAATAGCCTGCAAGACCTAAGAAACTTCTGATCTCGCTTGCATTAGTGGGTCTCTCCCAGTTTCTCACAGCTTCAACTTTTGACGGATCCACAGATAAACCGTCCTTGGATATGACATGTCCGAGAAAAGCCACTTCTTCAAGCCAGAACTCGCATTTGCTGAGTTTAGCATATAATTGATTTGTCCTCAAGACTTGCAATGCAATCCTCAAATGCTCTTCATGTTCTTCCTTAGTCTTAGAATATATTAATATATCATCAATGAAGACTACAATGAATTGATCCAAGTAAGGCCTGGATATGCTATTCATTAACTGCATAAAGGCAGCAGGGGCATTTGTTAGTCCAAAAGGCATAACAACAAATTCGTAATGGCCATACCTGCTTCTGAATGCGGTCTTGTGAATGTCATCATCCTTGATCCTTAATTGATGATATCCCGACCTGAGATCAATCTTGGAGAAATATTTGGATCCTGAAATCTGATCAAATAATTCATCGATTCTCGGCAGTGGATACTTGTTCTTGATAGTAAGATGATTCAACTGTCGATAGTCGATACACAATCTCATGGATCCATCCTTCTTCTTTACAAATAAGACTGGTGCTCCCCACGGGGAAGTACTTGGTCTAATAAACCCTTTTCGAATTAGTTCCATCAACTGCTCCTTCAACTCCTTGAGTTCAGCAGGGGACATTCTATATGGTGCCTTTGAAACAGGACCAGCACCAGGGACTAAGTCGATGGTAAAGGCCACATCTCTTTGCGGGGGTAATCCCGGCAATTCTTCCGGAAATACGTCTGGAAATTCTCGCACTACCTGAATGTCTTCTATCTCGGTTTCCTTAGCTTCTTTAATAGTGACAAAAGCAAGGAAGGATACACATCCTTTCCTGACGAGCTTGCTTGCTCGAAGAGCCGAAATAAGAGGGGATTTGCTTCGACTCTTAGGACTAGTATAAGTCAGTTCTGGAAATTCTTTGAAAACAATCTTGCTATTACGGCAATCAACCGTTGCCTGGTACTTAGATAACCAATCTGCTCCTAGTATAACATCATATTCCTTTAGATCTAAGCAGATAAGATCAATAGGAAAATTCTTTCCTCGAACCAACACCTCACAGTTTTGGTAATGATGCGTGATATCCGTCTCGTTTCCGAGAGGAGTAGACAACACTATTTTCATCCATTCTGGTTCTAGAGGTAATGGGTCAGCAAACTTCTTGGAAATAATGGAATGCGATGCACCCGTATCAAATAAGACATGTGCATATTTGGAACAAATTTTTAATGTACCTTCCACCAATCCGCCTTCTTCTTCTGGTTCGGTCTCTTGGATTGCATGAAGACGCGCGTTCCTTGTCACTGGGCGTTTACCCTCACCGTCTTGGTCATTCATTAATGGACAATCGGGAATCCGATGTTCACGACTCCCACAACGGAGACATGCTCCTAATTTCCTCCAGCATTCTTCTGTTTTGTGACCAGCCTTGTCACAATGCTTGCATACTACGTTTGAAGGGGTAGTGGTGATAGAGAAAGGCTTGGATTTCTTGTACTTCTGATCTTGAGAGGAAGAACCTCCATTATTGGGCCTCTTCTTAAAGTTGGGTTTAAAAGAACCCGAACTTGTGACTTGCTCCTTTTTGTCTTTCCCACGGATCCTATCAGATAATTCCGTGGCATCTTCAAGCAACTGAGCTCGGCGCACCATTTCAGTATAAACTTGAATATCCATAGGCGCCAATTGAGT
This sequence comes from Amorphophallus konjac, assembly GCA_022559845.1. NCBI lineage: Eukaryota > Viridiplantae > Streptophyta > Magnoliopsida > Alismatales > Araceae > Amorphophallus > Amorphophallus konjac. The sequence goes on from CM040125.1 coordinate 183,110,995, forward strand.
AATGTAGTGAGGCCTAAGCCCATTAAGAAATCTACGGGCTTTCATCTTTTCCGTGCTAATTAAATGCTTAGCATATCTAGACAGTCTAGAGAACTGTGCTTCATAATCAGCCACCGATAAAGATCTTTGCTTTAATGCGGCAAATTCGGCGGCCTTCTTTTCCTGGACCCTATCAGAGAAATATTTGGCGTTGAAATATTCAACGAATTCACCCCATGTAACTTGAGTTGGGTCAATAGTAGCTTCAATCGACTCCCACCAGCATCTAGCATCCTTTTCTAACTGGAAAGTAGCTAATAAGACTTTGTCCTGATCCGTGCATTGCATGACACGGAATATACGTTCAATCTCCCGAACCCAATGCTCGGCATCGTCTGGATCGGTCGATCCCATGAACTTCGGGGGATTCATATTCTTGAATGCTTGGTGTAAGCTTCCAGCTCGTGGAGCACCACCTTGTGCTACCTGTTGTAGCACTTGGGTCATCCCTTGAAGGGTACGCTGCATGTTGCGCCATTGAGCACGTTCGGCAGCCATTATCCTACAATTACAATAGCTATGTTAGTATTATATCACTATGATCTTATAAAGGACTCATTGATCATTTAACCCTTGGTTCTACCCACTCTCACTTGGTTAAAGGTTTTGAAACCTATCCTTGGACTTGGGTTTCCTAGGAATTGAATACCTTAGGCTCTGATACCACAAAGACTGTCACGCCCCGAGCGCGGAAGATACCCGGAGATGCGCGACGTGTCTATATCAATCATGTCAATCAGAGTGGTCGTGTATTCGACACAAAGACAGAGATGCGCAAAATAGCAAGATAACCCAATCCTTTATTTCATAACGGATAGACTATTACAAATCCAATACTCTGTTTAATAAAAAGGGAAAGAATACATCTTTGACTCAAGAAACTATAGAAAAGACTAGACGACACTTGTAGAAGCTCTATCACTTTCACTCTTGACCATTCCTATCCGATTGACTTCCATCGTCGTCGGACTTACCTGAAAAGTAGAAAGGGACAAACGGAATGAGCGAACGCTCAGTAGGAAATTATATCTCAAGTACTAGCAAGTGGTTTAAGTAATTACATCTTTCATGAATGCAATAAAGCTATGCATGCTCGCATGAAACGACAAGATAGAGAGAATGTAATATCAAAGAAACAAGATGAACTTAATCATGAACTTCCAACAAGATGACAAGTATATTCAAGGTATTCAAGCAAGCACGTTTAACAAGTCATGTCAAGAACTTTGGCTATCATGTATCAAGCAAGTAAATTACCCTTTTTCGGGCCACGCATTTCATTTCATGTCAAGTACGAGTCAAGTACAAGATGTGTGTGGAATGTCCAATCAAGCAAGTCAAGTACTCGGTATAATGCCAGATACCTTATCATTTTAACTCCCATGGGCACAAGTACTTTCGGGTGCTCCTCCCAGGACCAGATCGGGCCCTATATGCGCAGGCATTTATCATGTGTTTTGACATCCACTCTTGTTTATATAGCCAATATAGAATTTCAATAATCAAGCTTGTAGACACGTATGACAACTTTGATAGAATAGAGTCCAAAATATGACAAAGGACATAGAATGGCGATAATAACGGTATAATCACGATGTCGATAAAACTAGGTAGAATATGGTTCCCTTAACTTAGGTACCATGACAAATCAATATGGACATTCTTTATATAGAATTGAGGTCCACATGAACATTAGATCAAGCAAGATACCCTCATTCTTATCATAGAATTGGGGTTTACAAGAATGACACGATATGGCATGATATCATCATCCCATCAAGAATTTCTTATGATATACTCTTTGTATAATCATAAGGGTCGGTATACCATGTTTCTTTAGATTGACATGGCAAGGATCGTGTAATGGGTTTTTAGGGTACAACCAGCTCAGTCGGCCTTGAGGGAATCCAAGGCTACGAGGAGTCTTACGGAGGTCTCTATGACTAACTCGCTAGTCCAAAGGAACGGAATGTCCAAAGGAGAGCTTGTATGTCAATGAGAATTGAGCGTGATCGATAAAACACCGTGAAAAGTGGGACTATACTCACGGAGTGGAGAATAGTGCCGATATATATATATATATGTATAAGATATAAACCATCGGTTAGCAAATCAGAGGAAAAATCAGTTTACAGTAAAATAACGACTTAGGTCAAGTCGTTTCTCAAGTAATTAACGCCTAACAGAAGGGCGTTTACACATGGTCCGTTTTGCAGAATTTTCAATAATTCAATAATTTATCTAAGACGCGCCTTCGGAAGGGGCGTTTCTTCCGAAGTTGACGACTGCAGAGGCAGGCGTCTCATCATTGACATATTCGACAGGATATAATTATTCTCAGAAATTTATCAAAAACGCGCCCTTGGAAGGGGCGTTACTTTCTAATTCCATTTTACAGAATATGTGAATTTCAGGATTTTAACATATACGCGCCCTAGTAAGGGGCGTTTATTTTTAATTCACGCCCTGTGATGGGGCGCTACCACATGGAAAACGACCTAGTCTAGGTCGTGAATTCAAGAAATATCAGGAATTTACAAGATCAGCAAGAATTGCACGATAATCAAGGATAACAATCATATAGTCATGACAGGAAATTGGCAGGAAATCAGATGCAGTATTTTAGATTTGATGTTTCATGCTTATTGACTTTTAACCGTTAACAATTATTGATTGATTTCATGTAATTGCATGGATAATCCGTTCTGAAGATTTACATGAAATTAACGCCTGTGTACAGGGCGTCAAATATTAAATTGACGACCTGGACATGGTCGTGTCTTGTAAATTAGCGCCCTTGACAGGGGCGTCTCTTTCAAAATATTTCAGAAAACGCATGAAAACTATAATAATCATATGCATGACATGCTTATATATATATATATCTTGCATTAATTTCATTTGGGCTACAGTAACTTGAGAAAACCTACCTTTAAGAGTTGATTTGGAGATGACCGTGAGGGGTTTTTGGCTAGCAGAAGATGATGGCTTTGATGAAGAGGCTTCTACTGCGACTTACGAACAGTGGCAGCAACAACAAGGAGAAGAACAATCGTTCTTCAGAGATCTTCACGCTACAGAACCTGTAGAGGAAGAGAAAAGAAGTAAATATGAAGATGTTAATATTCTTCATAGTTGTAATCGATGTTTTAAGAAGATAGAAGAATATTACCTATTCTTCGGCAGCAGCAGAGTTTCCTGGACAAGAAGAAAATAATTATTCTTCACATAATCTGAAGCAAGAAAAAAAAAAAGAAAACAAAAGAAAATAAGAAGAACAGTTTGTTCTTCACGTACCTAGCAGCAGACGATCGATCAAATGGGTTTAGGGTTCGTTCGATCAAGACTATTTATAGGATTTAGGAGTCCTAACAAAAGTAGTGTTTGATTGAAAGTAATATTTCCAAGATTGAGTTATTACCACATTCGAACTCTTTCTCATAGTTATCACTTACCCTGGATAAGTTCTGGGTTCGAACGGTTCCGAATGGAATTAACGACTTTGGTCAGGGCGTGTATTATTTAATTGACGCCTTACTTTAGGGCGTTTCTTAAAAAGCGCCTTGAAAAAGGGCGTTTCGTGTTTTAAAACACGCCCGAGATAGGGGCGTTTCTTTTACTTACCCATTTGGTCGCATGAGAACTGACGACCGCATGTGTGGGCGTCCTTTCTTTAGTCACGCCATGGATAGAGGCGTTTCTTTATAAATTAACGCCTTTATAAGAGGCGTTATTTTTAATTTTGTTTTATTTCGTCCAATTAACCCTATTCCTTTTATATATTACTTCTGTAATATATATGTTTTAATTCATTTCAATTATTCATTTATTAGGGTTGCTACATTGGGACTGTTGTTCCTTGGACCTGGTTCTTGGTGTGTCTTGTCCTTGAGTGACATGACACTTGTGGTGCAGTGTAAGACGTCAGTGGACACATCTGGCTGTTCTTCTAGGAGGAGGGTGCTCCTGTCACTTGGTGCGATGACTCTCGGCGTTTTCTTGCGCACTGTGACCTTTGCGAGTTGCCCTCTCGTGGTTGTGCTCGAGGTCGGTGTTCTGTCCTTTGCATGATGTTTTAGTCATGCGTGGGGCTGTGTGCACGACGTTTCCTGTCATGTTTTGTTTGCGCTTTCGGCGTCGGCGTCTGCCTTCGCCTTTGTTTTGGCCGATGGACTGGGTTACCCTACTGTGTGAGTTTGGGGTTGACCGTCTGTTGCCGTTTGGAGTAGCTTAGGGTGCCGAGTTCTCCTCGGTGGCCGTTGTTCCGTGTTTCACGGCCTCGCTCTTCTTTATTGTTGAGCTCCCCTTGCTCTTAGCTTGTTCCCTACTCCTACTGTACCCTGTCTGTTTACAGCTTTTTAGTGTAGCCTTTCCTGCTTTGCTGCACTTGCTGTTTCCGTAGTTGCTTCCGTTGCTCTGTGCGTTTTCCAGTGGGGATCCGCGTGACCCCTACTGAGTTTCTGTTTAGAGACTCACCCCTGCTTTTCAGGTGGGTTTCGCCGTCTGCCACTGTTATTCCTGGTGGAGCACGTTGTTGTAGCTGCCAGTTGTACCTTAGTCGGGCTTCCCCCGACTTCTGTGTACGTTCTTTTCTGTCAGACTGTACTTGTTGTCTTTCCTTTTGGACTGGACTCTGGTGTATAATTGTAAAATTTGAATTTTTAATGAAAATGTAATTTTATTTCTGCTACTTTAGCAAACCGCTCTAATGAAATTTAATTGCTTACTGGTATATCTGCTGGCTTCAATGTATTCCACACACTCCTTTTTCCCTTCGGCGCTTTCCCGTGCTTGGGAGGCCTCGCGGGTCCCATGTGGTATCACGTGTATTCGGTTTTTATACCAGGTGCACCGGGTATCCGGAATCCGGGTCGCTACAGATGGTATCAGAGCAGTGTTCTGAGATGTTCGGAGTTTCTTTTCTGAGCTATCAGATCATTATCGTGTGAGATACATGGAAATCCAGATATACAGTTACCAGAGTCCTTGAGGTCCAGTACAATCTCTTGCTGGCGTAGGTGTTGCGATGTTTGTCGCGGTGTTTTCCATGTGTGGTCTTGTGCGTGCTTGATTGGCATTGTACGAGATGCTCGTCTGGGTGTGACGAGGTGCTTCGTTTCGGTTTTAATGTTGGTCTCGATCGTGTTGCACTTGGCAGTGTTTGTTGGTTGGCATGAACCTGCAGTGCATTGTTCGAGCTGTTTCTGTGTTTTGCTCAGGTGGCTTATGACTTTTAGCGTTGGTGTGATGGCCATGCACGTTCTCACGTTGCTTTGGTTGTCCCAGCTTGAGTCTGTTCAGCTCATGTTGTGTTTCGCTTCTGTTGAAGTGCTCAATTAGGTTCCATGTTAGAGAAGTTGCTCTGGCAAGCCTAGGATTTCCCCTTCCTGGCGAGCTTTTGAGGCTGAGCTTCTCGCTTCTCGTCCCTTCTGGTGGAATCTTTTCGTATGTTGCCTTGGGATTGCTGTCTTAGTGTTTCCTTTGTCATGTGTCTGCTTAAGTGTAGACAACATTGTTTTGAGCCTGATCTGCTCTCTACTTTACGGTTGCTTGGCTTTGGACTCCATGATGGTGTTAAGAGCTGTTGTGTACCGTATTTGTCGTGCTATGTCTAATGGCCGATGTATTGTGAGGGCTCATTTATCATTTTCAGGACGTTAAGGTAAGCTGAGATCGATGGTTTCCTTGTGCTTTGTGCTGAAACTGGTGCTCTTCTCCTGTTGCACTTAGGCTCCTAGTGATCGGTTGTTCGCGGGATCGGTACTCGTGGCGTGTGGTTTGCGATCTTTGTTGATTGCGATAGCGCCTAGTATGTGCTGAGGTGCGACTACCGAGGTTATTCTGTTGCTATGTGCATTGTGTGTTGTAAGAGTACGCAGCGGTAGTGTGTGGGCTGGCTACCCATGGGTTCAGAATCGTGTTTTCGAGTTCCTGGCCGGTCGAGAGAATTGTTCTTTCTCGTGGTGACTTTGTCTTGGCTTCCTGTGCCTTGACATTGTTGTGGCCGTGCCGTGTTGTGTCGGTTGCCCGTTTGCTGTTGGCATTAGCATCTGCGAGTACTGGGGAATTTGTCGGCATTCTCGCTGATTGAGTACCCTTTGCTCTGCATTTCTTTCTTGGTGTTGTGCTCTCGAGGCGTGTTTGTAGTCCTTGAGGTGCGTTCTCTGATATTGTTGTCATTTTTCATTATTGTGGGTCTTTTCCTTGGTGAGCAGTCTGATGCGTGACTTGTCTCTCGTGGTCGTATGCTCAGCTGTTCCTGTGCCTTGTTGTGACCCTGCTTGCAGATGTGTTCCTTGGCCCTGCGTGTTGTGTGGACCCGGAATTCTGCAGGTTTTGCCGTTGTTGTTTTGGCGCTGTTTCTTTATGATTTTGTGTCTCTGTTTGGACCTGGACGTGTCGGTTAGCTTGCTGTACTCTTCTTCCTTGGGGTTAGCTTGCGACTCAATCAGATGTAATATCTGAGTGGGGACTGACTTGTTTGTGCTTGTGGTCCAATGGTGTTTTTGTCGTTGGCGTCCTGTGTGCCAGGTGTTCTCTGTTACCTTTGGCACTGGAGCCGATGATGTGGTTGAGCTGACAACTGTGAGGACTGTGTTTCCTTGTGTAAGCTGCCGCTTGACGTGCTGCCGTTGTGTTTTTCGGTGTTGATTCTCGGTTGTTGTGGCAGTCGTGTCTCCTGTTCTGTGAGGCGTAAACGACGTTGCCTTGCTTCGGAGGTGTCAGACGTGCTCACTTTGGTGCCATGCTTGTGTTGCGGACTTGCTATCTTGGAAGCTGAGTGTGTACCTGTAATTGTGATCTGACATTGTTCCTCTGAGCTGTGTTTTTCGAGATTTGTGTCGCTTTATCGTGGTTGTGTTGTTGGGTTGTTCTTCCCTGCTTCTCCTTTGTTAGTCCTTAATTTTGAGGGTGAAATTTCGTAAAGGAGGGGAGGATGTAATGCCCTGGATCCTTGGTAGGTCTTGTTGGATCTTCATTGGATCTTTCGGATTGGTTTCGTTGAGTTTTGGTTCGCTTTTGTAGCTTCCGAGTGAGTTTGACTAGCCGTGTGAGTTTTTCTCACGTACTAGTTACGAAACCCTACGGTGAGTTTGTTTGTCAATTCTCGAACTCGTGGATGCTACAGCGATGATGTACTCTTCGAGCCGGTCGTTTCGGCTATTTTTGCGTATTTTTATGAATTTATGCATTTTCCGCGCATTTTTGGAATTTTCAAAAATTAGGAAAATTTCCTAATTTCTTTTCTATTTCTTTTCTTTTCCTCTCTCCTCCTTCTCATTCGCCGCCGTCGCCTCTCTCTCTCTCTCTCCCATTTTCTCTCCCGTTCGCCTCCTGGACTCCGGCTGCAGACGGAGGACCTAGAGGCACGTGTTGGGGACGTGATGGAGCTGGCTGGGTGCGCGATGGAGCAAGGATCGGATCGATTCTGGCGCGATCCCGAACGGTGGATTCAAAGCCGCTGAAATCGGTTCGCGAGTGGATTTCGGCATGGTTTAGTCCTTTCGGGGCACGGTTTCTTCGGTGGAGGTAGGGTGACTGATCCTTACTTCGTCCTCTTCATTTTCCCTGCCATTGCACGGCGTTCGGCAATAAAACGATCGTGTTTGGGCTTGGTTTGCCTAAACCGTGATTTTCGTGATTTTTAGGGTCGGCCGGTAAACGGTGACTGTTTGCGGCGTAGTTAGTTTCTAACTGACTGCTGGGATGTTAGGATCCCGTCCATGTTGATTTCGTGTCGTTTGGTGTTCATTCGAGGCCGGTAGAAGCCCGGGAACCTCGGTGACCCACTTTGGGTGGATTTGATGAAATCGCGCGGATCTTGAGTTTTTGAGCTTGCATGTGGGCTTTTTAGCATTCTTATGTTGTTATTTGTCGATTGGGTTTGTTTCCCCTGCGTTACGGCGTGAATGGGGCGTGGAACGGGCCGGTTTGGCCATTCCTATATTTTTCCGCCGTGACCGATGTAGCGGTCGTTTCAGAGGCCGTTACTTGGCTCTCACGGCCCTACGATAGACCGCCATTTTGCTTGGCGTTCTTGAGTTTTCTGGCTTCTGGGTGAGTGACGGCCCTAGGGTGGCGCGTCGCTTCCTTGTAACGCATCTAGGTCTGCGCGTTACTTCGCTTGTTGTGCTTTGTGTTGGGGTTGAGTCGGTTGGTCTAACGCGCTTGACCCAGCGCGTTAGATGAATGTGACGCGCCTGGTCTTGGCCGTTACTTTCTGTTTGACCGACGTTGACCATTAGAGGCGGTGCCTCTGACGGTGGTGCCCCTATCCGTTATTTTGAGTGTGACGCGCCTGCCCCCGGCCGTTACATTCTGTTTGGCCGAGCTTGGGTGGCTGTGCCCATTGGATGTAACGGCTGTGCCCCCATGCGTCGTTGTGGTACAACGCGCCTGCTCCTGGCCGTTGTTTGTTGTTTTGTGCTGGGTTGAGGGTGGCTGTGCACGTTGTGAATAACGCGCCTACCCCTGTGCGTCGTTTGGCTCTGACGCGTCTCCCTTGCCGCGTTGTTTGCTTGTAACGCGCCTGGCATTGTGCGTTACTTGGCTTTGGGTGTGGGTGTGTTGGCTCTGACGTGCCTGGTCTGGTGCGTCGGGTGGCTATAACGCGCTTGCTCTCGTGCGTTATTTCATTGTGATGCGTCTCGTTTAACGTGTTACATGCTTCGTGTGTTTGTGTCTTAGAGTGGTTAGGGTGGTGTGAGCGACGGCCTTTTGTCCGACCGTCGTTTGGGTGTAACGGCCCTGGTCTAGACCGTCATAAGCTTGTAGCGGTCTAGGGGTGGCGCATTACATGCCTTGTGCCCTGTTTTCCGTGCCTTCAGTTTCTGCATGTCTTGGCTTGGCCTTGTGGTCTGCCCGTTGTCCCGTGGATGTCTTCCGACGTCCTATGAGGGCTAAGACTACGTTGTGTGGTGGCCAGGAGTCTTTTTGCTTAAGGTAGGACTCTCTTTCCGACTGTTCAAGCATTGTGTTGGGTTCAGGTCAACCCGGTATGACCCAGTGGTTGACATGTGACTTTGTGTGTGTGTGTCTCGGAGGTTGTGTCCGGCTCGAGACACTGCTTCTGGATGCCTCGAGGTGTTGCCTTACCTCGATTTGCATGCCCAGGAGTGTCTGAGGGTTCTTGGTGTTTCCCTCAGGTCTCCGTGTGTTGTTTTCTGCGGAGCGTGGTTTCTTCGGGCTTAGGATTAGACCGATTGGCGGCTTGTTCCGCTGTCTGTGACGATCTTGCCTTTTGAGTCGTCTGACTCAAGGATCATTGCGTTACAAGCCTAGTTGCCTGGTCCTGAGTCTGTTGGCGGTTGTTTAGCTGCTTTGGTGCTTTGTTGTGGACGGGACAGGGTTTTCTTAGACTGTCTGTGCTTTAGCACCTGTGTTTCGGAGTCTATGCCTTGTGAGCCTCCACTAGTTGTAGCCCTAGGCTTTTGCCGACCTACCGGGAGTGGTGGAGGGGTTTTCCTGTTGCGTTTGGTACGTACGGTTTTTAAGCTAGTTCCGTGGGCCCCGGCCAACGGTAGCGTCCTACCGAGGGGAATACTAGCTAGAGGCCTGACCTAGGTAGAGGTCGGTGTGTGCACACGTGGTCAGGGACTGGGGACTTGCGCCGACGGGCGTGGCCCTGACTAGTCACTCGCAGTTGGTGCTGTAGTCTTGTGCTGTAGTACCTTGGTTCCTTGGGACTGTTGTTCCTTGGACCTGGTTCTTGGTGTGTCTTGTCCTTGAGTGACATGACACTTGTGGTGCAGTGTAAGACGTCAGTGGACGCATCTGGCTGTTCTTCTGGGAGGAGAGTGCTCCTGTCACTTGGTGCGGTGACTCTCGGCGTTTTCTTGCGCGCTGTGACCTTTGCGAGTTGCCCTCTCGTGGCTGTGCTCGAGGTCGGTGTTCTGTCCTTTGCATGATGTTTTAGTCATGCGTGGGGCTGTGTGCATGACGTTTCCGGTTGTGTTTTGTTTGCGCTTTCGGCGTCGGCGTCTGCCTTCGCCTTTGTTTTGGTCGATGGACTGGGTTACCCTACTGTGTGAGTTTGGGGTTGACCGTCTGTTGCGGTTTGGAGTAGCTTAGGGTGCCGAGTTCTCCTCGGTGGCCGTTGTTCCGTGTTTCACGGCCTCGCTCTTCTTTGTTGTTGAGCTCCCCTTGCTCTTAGCCTGTTCCCTACTCCTGCTGTACCTTGTCTGTTTACAGCTTTTTAGTGTAGCCTTTCCTGCTTTGCTGCACTTGCTGTTTCCATAGTTGCTTCCGTTACTCTGTGTGTTTTCCTGTGGGGATCCGCGTGACCCCTACTGAGTTTCTGTTTAGAGACTCACCCCTGCTTTTCAGGTGGGTTTCGCCGTCTGCCTCTGTTGTTCCTGGTGGAGCGCGTTGTTGTAGCTGCCAGCTGTACCTGAGTCGGGCTTCCCCCGACTTCTGTGTACGTTCTTTTCTGTCAGGTTGTACTTGTTGTCTTTCCTTTTGGACTGGACTCTGGTGTATAATTGTAAAATTTGAATTTTTAATGAAAATGTAATTTTATTTCTGCTACTTTAGCAAACCGCTCTAATGAAATTTAATTGCTTACTGTTATATCTGCTGGCTTCAATGTATTCCACACACTCCTTTTTCCCTTCGGCACTTTCCCGCGCTTGGGAGGCCTCGCGGGTCCCATGTGGTATCACGTGTATTCGGTATTTATACTGGGTGCACCGGGTATCCGAAATCCGGGTCGCTACATTCCAGGCAATCAATCAAGGGTGTTCCCCCATATGGGGGATGTAAATAACGCCGTGGCCTTTATGGCACAGCGGGTTTCGGTCCGGACTCGAACTACACAATTGTCTGATTAGTCAGATCGCGCGCACCATGGGCTTCCATGAAGCCCGAATAAATCATCACTTTGTCACTGGCACGCCCTCGCAGTAAATAAACAAATTAACCCCGATCAACAAATGAACCGATTCTTTCCGAATCTTAGTGCGTCCACAGGAGACCCCTAATGAGAATGAGGTTCCCCGTCGTCGGGTTTAAGCTGGCTCCAAAAATTAAAGACAAAAATCAAATATTTCAAGATCCAAAAAATTGAATATTTTAAAATTCAAAAAAAAAATCAAATATTTCAAAATCTCAAAAAATCTAATCCAAATATTTCAAAATCCAAAAAATCAAATATTTCAAAATCCAAAAAAATCAAATATTTTAAAATCTCAAAAAAATCGAATACTCCAAAATCCAAAAAAAAACAAAAAAATCAAATACTTCAAAACCGAAAAAAAATGAAATATTTTTAAAATCACAAGAAAGCTTTTCATCATTTGCATTTCATGGCATGCATTGCATTCATTTTCATTTGTTATGTGCCTATTTAATAGGGCTTACCCCCTTGACCAAAAATTAAGAATTGGTCATTTCCTAACTTGCTACAGGCAAGGGCTTAAGCCTAAAACATGTTTAATCTGTTTTCTTTGTTTGTGTGTGTGCAGGGGCAGGTTGAAGCTAGAGCTCAGCCAGTAAACGGTCCTATCGCAACCGTCCTATTCCTTTCAACGGCCATGGTCAGACCGTCCAATCATTCACACGGATTCATTCAGATCGTTCTAATCTCAAGCTCCTTCAAAGATCTACGGTCTCCTCTAGACCGTTCAAGGGTGTGAACGGTAGATTCTTGACCGTTTTACCATGATCACGGTCTGTCATAGGCCATTCAATTCCCTGTTCTCAACTCTACCGTTGATCTAAAGCACGGCCCTAATAGAGCCGTTCTATTCCTTGAACGGTTAGCGTCTAACCGCTTATTCAACCGAACGGTCTATGTGTGACCGTGTCCATTTTGAAGTCATATCCCAACTCACTTGATTGCACAAGAAGAGTCGAACTCAAACCAAGCAAGCCAGCAATTTTATTTCATTCATATACCAATCTTTCTAAACATAAGTCTCTATATCAAACATCGTGAAAGAAAAGAATAATCACTCAGTCCTCCGCTGGGCATCCCCGCGGGGACGTATCTCTCTCAGCTCTCTAACATAAGCCTGGCGCGTCGCTGGAATCTCTGCAACCTCCGCTGGAAGGGTAAGCGCCCTGCTCACCTCCCACATGACCAGGGCACTCCTGACCGCCTGCTTGTCCTCCTCTGTACCGATCCTCCTTGCCTATAGTGCGGGAAGGTGGGGTAGTGCTGGTAGTACGGTCCTAGGTAGTCCAACCTGTAGGTAGCACCGGTGCGGGCTGTACATCGCCAGTGTAGTGTCACTCACGAGCCTCAGATCCAAGCCTAGCCTCCTGGGTACCCTGACAGTGGTGTCGTGGAAGAAGTCAGGGTGCATCACGAACCAATCCAGGGGCAACCTGTCGATGTGCAGTCGCCACTCGTCCCTAGTCTTCATTTCTACTGTCTTGCACTCTACCTGTGGAGAAAACCCGAAGGCGCCACCTATGAAGAAGAGGGTGTGGCTCCCGAAGATCCGGCTGGCTGAAGTAACATCCTCCTTATGAATGAATTTCATCATGGCACCCATCCAACACTCTAAAAGTATCATGGAGCCAAAGAGAGGACCTCCTAGAGTTGCTGAGGTATGGCCCTCGTATAAGTAAGCAAGGATGGCCTGGGAGATAGAAAGACCCTGCCACAGGCCACTGATGGTACTAAGGATCGGAGTCTCTAGCACATGGTCGACAGAGGGGAATAGGATAGTCCCGCACAGGCAAATGGACGCGGCCTTGGCTATGGCCTCGTCCCACCCACACCTATTCCTGCAATGTTCAACTACCCACTGGCTAAGAGGAAGGAGGAGGATCTGACGTGGGCCTATGAAGGTATGGATGTCCTTGCCATCTGGTATAAACACTCCCAAGATAAGCCTAGGATATATAGGGGCAACAGTGTGACACACTGAATCCTCCTCTCCCGCCTGGGACCTAGGAAAAGAGAAATAGGTCCCTACCTCCTCTAGTAGGATAGTGACCTCAAAAGATGGGAAAATGAACGTGTGAGTCTGAGGATGCCAGATTTCTACTAGGGCTGAGATGCTATGCCAGTCTAAGGACAACTTCGGGTAGTTTTGGCCTAGTACCAAGAGTGGGTGTAGGTGCCAAGATTTCAGGATGGATGTCACTCCTAGGGGTAGTGCGCGAACAATGGGAGCCATCCACTTTAAAGTGGAATAGCGCCTGGAGCCAGGGAGAAGCTGAGATGGAGGGAAAGAAAAAAGAAAAGAGAAAGGAGAGGAAGAATGTGCAAGTGAATGAACAAATTGACTTAAATGAAATCATGCTAACGTACCTCTCTCAAAGGACTCGAGCTGAGATGACGAGGGATCGTGGTCAGCCGTTGGAGCACTTCACGCTCCTTCCTGGCCGACTTTTGTAACGACCCGGATTCCAGATACCCGGTGCACCCGGTATAAATACCGAATACACGTGATACCATGAGGGACCCGCGAGGCCTCCCAAGCGCGGGAAAGTGCTGAAGGGATAAAAGGCATGTGTAGAGTACATTGAAGCCACAGAGATATAACAGTAAGCAAGTAAATTTCATTAGATTGGATTGCTAAAGTAGCAGAAATAAAATTACAGCTTCATTAATAAATTTTTAACAATTAAACACAGATTCCAGCCCAAAGGAAAGACAACAAGTCTAGCACAGTACAGTCTAACAGAAAGAAACGTACACAGAAGTCGGGAGAAGCCCGACGCAGGTACAGCTGGCAGCTACAACAGCAAGCGAGCGCTCCACCAAGAACAGCAGAGGCAGACAGCGAAACCCACCTGAAAAGTAGCAGGGGTGAGTCTCAACAGAAACTCAGTAGGGGTCACGCGGATCCCCACTGGACAACGCACAAGGCAAAAGCAACGGAAGCAGCAACAAACGCAGCAAGAACAGCAACGTAGCAAAGCAGGAAGGCTACACTACAAAGCTGTAAAGGAACAGACGGGAAGTAGGAGTAGGGAACACGCAGGAGAGGGTGAGAACCCGCACCAAACAAGCGGCTACCGAACTAACCTCGGCACCCCAAACTACTCCAAACAAAAGGCAACAGATGGATGACCCTGAACTCACACAGAAGGGTACATCAGTCTGTCAACTAGCCCAACAAAGGCGAAGGTGAACGCCGACGCCGAGAAGCAGACAAAGCGCGACAGAGAACGTCGTGCACAAAGCCCCACGCACGAACAGAACCACGTGCAGACAACAAAACACTGACCTCGAGCACGGCCACGAACGGGCAACTCGCAAAGGTCACAACGCGCAAGAAAACGCGAAAAGCTACGCGTCACGTGACGGAAGCACCCCCTTAGAAAGCCAGCTGCGTCCACTGACGTCTTATGCCGCACCTCAAGTGTCTCACCTACAGTACTGCTGTAACAACAGCAGAGATGTAGACACCAGCTGAACCAAACAGTAACAGCAAAACAAGTAACTAGTCAGGGTCACGCCCGTCGACGTAAGTCCTTAGTCCCTGACCACGTGTGCACACACTGGCTATAGTCTAAGCCAGGTCCTCAAGCTAGTATTCTCCCTCGGTAGGACGCCACCGTTGACTAGGAGCCCGTGGAACTAACTAAAAACCGCTCACCGGGAAAACACTCCTCTGCTTTCCGCAAGCAGGACGGCACTCAACAGACCTTAGAGCAACAACAAGTGGAGGCTTCACACGACACAGAAGCTCAAACACAAGTGCCGAAGTACAAACGGGCGACCACGCCCCTCAACACGTACTTCGAGGCACCAAATGGCAGCATCACCACCGCCGACAACTCAGGACAAGCAACTAGACCTCCTATGTAACGATCCTGAGTCGAACGACTCAAAAGGCAAGATCGTCACAAACAGTGGAACAAGCCGCCAATCGGTCTAATCCTAAGCCAAAGAAACCACGCTCTGCAGAAAACAACACACGGAGACCTGAGGGAAACGCCAAGAACCCTCAGCACAGCTGGACACGCAAACCAAGGTAGAACAGTACCTCGAAGCATCCAGAAGCAGTGTCTCGGACAGGACCGAACTGCCAAGACACGCACAAGCAAGGTCACACGTCAACCACTGGGTCAAACCGGGTTGACCGAAACCAACCAACAAAAGCATACAAGAGTAGGATCAAGAGTCCTACCACAAGTAAGAAGACTCCTGGCAACCTTACAACGTAGTCTTAACCCTCATAGGACGTCAGGAGACATCCACGGGACAACGGGCAGACCACTAGGCCAAGCCAAGACACACAGAAGCATCGGGCAGAAAACCAAAGCACAAAGGAAAGTAACGCTCCAGCCCTAGACCGCTACCAGCAAGTGACGGTCTAGCTCAGGGCCGTTATTTCCCAAACGACGGACGGACACCAGGCCGTCACACACCACCCTGATAACCTACAAAACCACACAAAAGCCAAGTAACGCACGGCTCTAGGCGCGTTACAAGCAAACGACGCACGGGGGATGGCGCGTTACTCACAACGTGCACAGCCACCCAAACCAAAGCGAAGTAACGCACAATGCCAGGCGCGTTACAGCAAAATGACGCGGCAGGAGAGGGCCGTCGCATTCCAAACGATGCGCATGGGCCCATCCGTTACTTCCACGGCATAGCCACCCTCAACCCAGCACGACAGCAAACGACAGACGGAGGCATGCGCGTTACTCACAAATGACGCACAGGGGCTCCACCGTCGCTTCCAACGGGACAGCCACCTAACCTCGTCCACGCAGAATGTAACGGCCAGGGGCAGGCGCGTTACACTCAAACAACGCACAAGGGCTCGACCGTTAGAGGCAACGCCTCAACGAGTCAAACGTCAGTCAACGGAAAGTAACGGCCTGGGCAAGGCGCGTTATTTCCATCTAACGCGCTGGGTCAAGCGCGTTAGACCAACCGACTAAGCCCCAAGGAAAAATGACAAAACGCAAGTAACGGCCAGTCACTGGCGCGTTACACGGGAACGACGCTCCAAGCTAGGGCCGTCGCTTACCCAGAAGCAAAAGGGCTAATAAACCCTCAAACCAAATAACGGTCCATCGTAGGGCCGTCAAAAGCAAGTGGCGGTCGCTGGCTAGACCGCTACTTCGGTTACGGCGGGAAAAACATAGGAATGGCCGGATCGGCCCAATCCACGCCCCATTCACGCCGAAACGCAGGGGAACAAACCACAACGGCAAAAGACAACACTAGGGCATCAAAAACCCCACATGCAACATCAAAAACGCAAGATTCGGGCGATTTTACCAAATCAACCCTAAATGGGTCACCGAGGTTCCCGGGCTTCTACCGGCCTCGAATGAACACCAAATCGCACGAAAGCAACGTGGATGAGATTCTAACATCCCTGCGGTCATTTAGAAACTAACTGAACCTCAAATGGTCACCGTTTACCGGTCGACCCTAAAAACCATGAAAATCACGGTTTAGGCAAAACAAGCCCAAACACACTCGTTTCCTGGCCGAACGACGTGCAATGGCAGGGAAAACGAAGAGGACGAAGTAAGGATCCGTCACCCTACCTCCACCGAAGAAACCGTGCCCCGAAGGGACTAAACCACGCCGAAAACCACTCGCGAACCGATTTCACCGGCTTTGAATCCACCGATCGGGATCGCGCCAGAATCGATCCGATCCTCGCTCCATCGCGCATCCAACCAGCTCCACGGCTTCACCAACTCGCCCAAGCACGCCTCCGTCTGCAGCCGGAGCCGAAAAGGGGAGAGAACGAGAGAGAACGGGAGAGAGAGGGACGGTCGCGCGAATGAGAAGGAGAGAGAGAAAGAAAAAAGAAAAAGAAAGAAATTGGGAAATTTTCCTAATTTATGAAAATTCCGAAAATGCGCCGAAAATGCACAAATTCATAAAAATACGCAAAAATAGTCGAAACGACCGGCTCGACGAGTACATCGTCGCTGTAGGATCCACGAGTTCGAGAATTGACAAACAAACTCACCGTAGGGTTCCGTAACTAGTACGTGAGAAAAACCCACACGGCTCGTCAAACTCAACTCGGAAGCCACAAAAGCGAACCGAAACTCAACGAAACCAATCCGAAACAGACCCGAAAGATCCAACGAAGATCCATCAAGATCCAGGGCATTACATCCTCCCCTCCTTTAAAAAATTTCGCCCTCGAAATTAAGGACTAACAAAGGAGAAGCAGGGAAGAACAACCCAACAACACAAATCTCGGAAAACACAGCTCAGAGGAACACCGTCAGACCACAATTACAGGTACACACTCTAGCTTCCAAGACAGCAAGTCCACAGCACGAGTACGGCACCAAAGTGAACACATCTGACACCTCCGAAGCAAGGGCAACGTCGTTTACGTCTCACAGGGCAGGAGACACGACAGCCACAACAATCGAGAAACACAACAACAACACGGCAAGTAGCAGCTCACACAAGGAGACACAGTCCTCACAGCTGACAGCTCGACCACATCGTCGGCTCCAGTGCCAAAGGCAACAGGGGACACCTGGCACACAGAACACCAACGACAACAACACCACTGGACCACAAGCACCATCAAGTCAGCACTCACCCAGATAGCACATCTGATCAAGTCGCAAGCTAACTCCACTAAGGAAAAGGGAGCACAGCAAAGCCAACTGACAAGACAATGGTCCAAGACAAGAACACAAAATCATAAAGAAACAGCACCAAAACAGCACAACGGCAACACCTACAGAATTCCGGCTCCGCACAACACGCAGGACCAAAGAAACACATCTGCAAGCAGGGTCACAACAAGGCACAAGAACAGCTAAGCACACAACCACACAAAAATGGGTTACGCATCAGACTGCTCACCAAGAGAAGACCCACAACAACAAGAAACGACAACAATCTCTGGGAACGCAACTCAAGGACTAGCAACACGCCTCAAGAGCACAACACCCAAGAAAGAAAAAGCAGAGCAAAGGGTACTTAATCAGCAAGGAACGCCGACAAATTCCCCAACACTCGCACATGCCAATGCCAACACAAAAAAAAACCACAAACAAAGGCACGGCAACTGACGACATCAAGGCACGAGAAGCCAAGATGAAGTCTCATCGAGAAAGAAAGAACCTCTCGACAAACGGGTAGCCAACCCACACACTTCAGCTGTACTCTCAACAACGTGCACAGGCAACAGAACAACATCGATAATCGCATCTCAGCACACACCAGCGTCATCGCAATCAACAAGATCACAATTCACACGCCACGCGCACCGATCCAACGAATAGCCGAACACAAGGAGCCTAAGTGCAACAAGAGAAGAGCACCAGCTTCAGCGCAAAGCACAAGGAAAGCATCAATCTCAGCTTACCTTCACGTCCCGAAAATGATAAATGAGCCTTCACAATACATCGGCTGTTAGACACAGCACGACAATTACGGTACACAACAGCTCTTAACACCATTACGGAGTCCAAAGCCAAGCAACCGTACAACAAGGAGCAGATCAGGCTCAAAATAAAGCTGTCCACACTTAAGCAGACACAGGACAAAGGCATCACTAAGACAGCAAATCCAAGGCAAACTTCGGAAAAGCATCACCACGAAGGACGAGAAGCAAAAAGCTCAACAACAGCAGCTCACCAGGAAGGGAAAATCCTAGGTTCGCTCGAGCAACTTCTCAATCGAGGCAACACGACAACCGAAACAACGAAAACAACAATGCATCAGAAGCTAAGCAGACTCAAGCCGGGATAACCAAAGCAACGTAAGAACGTGCATGGCCATCACACCAACGCTAAAAGTCATAAGCCACCTGAGCAAAATACAGAAAACAGCTCGAACAATGCACAGCAGGTTCATGCCAACCGACAAACACTGCCAAGCGCAACACGATCGAGACCAACTTCAAAACGAACGAAGCACATCGTCATATCCAGACGAGAGCAAAAACCATCTCGTACAGTGCCAACCAAGCACGCACAAGACCACACGCGAGAAGCACTGCGATAAACCATCGCAACACCAACGCCAGCAAGAGACTGTATTGGGCCTAAGGACTCTGGAAACTGTATATCTCAGATTCCCATGTACTTCACACAACAACGCTCTGATAGCTCAGAAAAGAAACTCCGAACATCTCAGAACACTGCTCTGATACCACCTGTAACGACCCGGATTCCAGATACCCAGTGCACCCGGTATAAATATCGAATACACGTGATACCTTGAGGGACCCGCGAGGCCTCCCAAGCGCGGGAAAGCGCTGAAGGGATAAAAGGCATGTGTAGAGTACATTGAAGCCACAGAGATATAACAGTAAGCAAGTAAATTTCATTAGATTGGATTGCTAAAGTAGCAGAAATAAAATTACAGCTTCATTAATAAATTTTTAACAATTAAACACAGAGTCCAGCCCAAAGGAAAGACAACAAGTCTAGCACAGTACAGTCTAACAGAAAGAAACGTACACAGAAGTCGGGAGAAGCCCGACGTAGGTATAGCTGGCAGCTACAACAGCAAGCGAGCGCTCCACCAAGAACAGCAGAGGCAGACAGCGAAACCCACCTGAAAAGCAGCAGGGATGAGTCTCAACAGAAACTCAGTAGGGGTCACGCGGATCCCCACTGGACAACGCACAAGGCAAAAGCAACGGAAGCAGCAACAAACGCAGCAAGAACAGCAACGTAGCAAAGCAGGAAGGCTACACTACAAAGCTGTAAAGGAACAGACGGGAAGTAGGAGTAGGGAACACGCAGGAGAGGGTGAGAACCCGCACCAAACAAGCGGCTACCGAACTAACCTCGGCACCCCAAACTACTCCAAACAAAAGGCAACAGATGGATGACCCTGAACTCACACAGAAGGGTACATCAGTCTGTCAACCAGCCCAACAAAGGCGAAGGCGAACGCCGACGCCGAGAAGCAGACAAAGCGCGACAGAGAACGTCGTGCACAAAGCCCCACGCACGAACAGAACCACGTGCGGACAACAAAACACTGACCTCGAGCACGGCCACGAACGGGCATCTCGCAAAGGTCACAACGCGCAAGAAAACGCGAAAAGCTACACGTCACGTGACGGAAGCACCCCCTTAGAAAGCCAGCTGCGTCCACTGACGTCTTATGCCGCACCTCAAGTGTCTCACCTACAGTACTGCTGTAACAACAGCAGAGATGTAGACACCAGCTGAACCAAACAGTAACAGCAAAACAAGTAACTAGTCAGGGTCACCCCCGTCGACGTAAGTCCTTAGTCCCTGACCACGTGTGCATACACTGGCTATAGTCTAAGCCAGGTCCTCAAGCTAGTATTCTCCCTCGGCAGGACGCCACCGTTGACTAGGAGCCCGCGGAACTAACTAAAAACCGCTCACCGGGAAAACACTCCTCTGCTTTCCGCAAGCAGGACGGCACTCAACAGACCTTAGAGCAACAACAAGTGGAGGCTTCACACGACACAGAAGCTCAAACACAAGTGCCGAAGTACAAACGGGCGACCACGCCCCTCAACACGTACTTCGAGGCATCAAATGGCAGCATCACCACCACCGACAACTCAGGACAAGCAACTAGACCTCCTATGTAACGATCCTGAGTCGAACGACTCAAAAGGCAAGATCGTCACAAACATCGGAACAAGCCGCCAATCGGTCTAATCCTAAGCCAAAGAAACCACGCTCCGTAGAAAACAACACACGGAGACCTGAGGGAAACGCCAAGAACCCTCAGCACAGCTGGACACGCAAACCGAGGTAGAACAGTACCTCGAAGCATCCAGAAGCAGTGTCTCGGACAGGACCGAACCGCCAAGACGCGCACAAGCAAGGTCACACGTCAACCACTGGGTCAAACCGGGTTGACCGAAACCAACCAACAAAAGCATACAAGAGTAGGATCAAGAGTCCTACCACAAGTAAGAAGACTCCTGGCAACCTTACAACGTAGTCTTAACCCTCATAGGACGTCAGGAGACATCCACGGGACAACGGGCAGACCACTAGGCCAAGCCAAGACACACAGAAGCATCGGGCGGAAAACCAAAGCACAATGGAAAGTAACGCTCCAGCCCTAGACCGCTACCAGCAAGTGACGGTCTAGCTCAGGGCCGTTATTTCCCAAACGACGGACGGACACCAGGCCGTCACACACCACCCTGATAACCTACAAAACTACACAAAAGCCAAGTAACGCACGGCTCTAGGCGCGTTACAAGCAAACGACGCACGGGGGATGGCGCGTTACTCACAACGTGCACAGCCACCCAAACCAAAGCGAAGTAACGCACAACGCCAGGCGCGTTACAGCAAAACGACGCGGCAGGAGAGGGCCGTCGCATTCCAAATGACGCGCAGGGGCCCATCCGTTACTTCCACGGCATAGCCACCCTCAACCCAGCACGACAGCAAACGACGGAGGGAGGCATGCGCGTTACTCACAAACGACGCACAGGGGCTCCACCGTCGCTTCCAACGGGACAGCCACCTAACCTCGTCCACGCAGAATGTAACGGCCAGGGGCAGGCGCGTTACACTCAAACAACGCACAAGGGCTCGACCGTTAGAGGCAACGCCTCAACGAGTCAAACGTCAGTCAACGGAAAGTAACGGCCTGGGCAAGGCGCGTTATTTCCATCTAACGCGCTGGGTCAAGCGCGTTAGACCAACCGACTAAACCCCAAGGAAAAACGACAAAACGCAAGTAACGGCCAGTCACTGGCGCGTTACACGGGAACGACGCTCCAAGCTAGGGCCGTCGCTTACCCAGAAGCAAAAGGGCTAATAAACCCTCAAACCAAATAACGGTCCATCGTAGGGCCGTCAAAAGCAAGTGGCGGTCGCTGGCTAGACCACTACTTCGGTTACGGCGGGAAAAACATAGGAATGGCCGGATCGGCCCAATCCACGCCCCATTCACGCCGAAACGCAGGGGAACAAACCACAACGGCAAAAGACAACACCAGGGCATCAAAAACCCCACATGCAACATCAAAAACGCAAGATTCGGGCGATTTTACCAAATCAACCCTAAATGGGTCACCGAGGTTCCCGGGCTTCTACCGGCCTCGAATGAACACCAAATCGCACGAAATCAACGTGGATGAGATTCTAACATCCCTGCGGTCATTTAGAAACTAACTGAACCGCAAACGGTCACCGTTTACCGGCCGACCCTAAAAACCAAGAAAATCACGGTTTAGGCAAAACAAGCCCAAACACACTAGTTTCCTAGCCGAACGACGTGCAATGGCAGGGAAAACGAAGAGGACGAAGTAAGGATCCGTCACCCTACCTCCACCGAAGAAACCGTGCCCCGAAGGGACTAAACCACGCCGAAAACCACTCGCGAACCGATTTCACCGGCTTTGAATCCACCGATTGGGATCGCGCCAGAATCGATCCGATCCTCGCTCCATCGAGCATCCAACCAGCTCCACGGCTTCACCAACTCGCCCAAGCACGCCTCCGTCTGTAGCCGGAGCCGAAAAGGGGAGAGAACGAGAGAACGGGAGAGAGAGGGACGGTCGCGCGAATGAGAAGGAGAGAGAGAAAGGAAAAAGAAAAAGAAAGAAATTAGGAAATTTTCCTAATTTCTGAAAATTCTGAAAATGCGCCGAAAATGCACAAATTCAGAAAAATACGCAAAAATAGTCGAAACGACCGGCTCGACGAGTACATCGTCGCTGTAGCATCCACAAGTTCGAGAATTGACAAACAAACTCACCGTAGGGTTCCGTAACTAGTACGTGAGAAAAACCCACACGGCTCGTCAAACTCAACTCGGAAGCCACAAAAGCGAACCGAAACTCAACGAAACCAATCCGAAACAGACCCGAAAGATCCAACGAAGATCCATCAAGATCCAGGGCATTACAACTTTGGCCCTTTAAAAGTCGCCCCCTCCATGGAACTCCCCTCAAAGGATCTTTTCATCATGGTTAATAAAGAATAACCTAAGTTTGAAACCTAGAAAAAAGGGTGTGGTGTGAGTTACGAATTTAGAGCCCCCTCCTACTTATAGGGCTTGGCTAGAGGCCTAAACCCACTATAAGTGAGGTAGGATAGGCCTAGATCGGGTTGGGATAGAGCTTGGGTCAGTTTAGAACGTCTATCTTCGGGTTGGGACTCTCCGAGAGAGTCCCGTTCGGACTATCAGGTCGGGCGTTTGCGCGGTCTATCGATAGACCGCCCTAATCATTGGACGGTCTCATTTGGATCGTTCACGAGGCATCTACACGATTCAAATGCTGGAGGTGGCGCGGTCGGGAATATACCATTCCATTCATCACACGGTCACATATGCACCGTCCCATTATTTGAGCGGTCAATAATAGACCGTTTAATCAGATCTGTGGGTTTTGGTCGAGTGGCTTTAAACGGTCTGATTGAAGACCGTGTAGTGTGACTGAGCGGTCCCCTTGCGACCGCTTATATAGTTGAAGCTGTGTTTTTAACATGTCTGCACTAGTGTCACTCAGTTTGGCGTCTCTCTCTCACTCAGTTTGGTGTCTCTCTCTCACTCAGTTTGGCGTCTCCCTCTCACTCAGTTTGGCATCTCTCTCTCTCACTAGTGATCGTAGTCATCTCTCCCCACTCACTCTGTCATGTCTCTCTTACCTCCTCTCTCGCACTCGTAGTCATCTCTCACTCGTGTCGAGTCAGTAGTCGTAGTTAGTTAGTTAATAACATTTGCATTCATTCATACATTCATACATTTATCCACAAAAGTCAAAAATAACATAACATATCACTATCATATCATGTCATGTACAAAAGTCGTGTCCCTAGTACAAGAGTCAGGCCGGTCCCTCTCCCTGGCCCCCGTCACTGTCATCAATGCCCTCGTGCCTCTTTGGTGGAGGCATCGCTGAGGTCACCTCATCACGGTGTCATCGACGCCGCTCATCCTCCTCATTCCTTCGGTGACCGGAGGAACCTGTAAAGTAACTCCTCACCGAGCCATGGGGGCCGTGAGTGCTGCAGCTCGGAGTCCAGCTGCGCGCTGATCGTCGGCTCATCTCCTTATATGCCCGCAGCTCCCCTCTCAGCTCTAACGCCTCCACCCAGTAATGCTCCGCCTCCATGACTCCAGCTCGGAGACGCTCTAACTCTACGTGAAGGAGCGCCGTCTCGACCGTATCTGTCGGTCGGCTCCGTGTCATCTCTTCCCGGAGACGAGAAACCTCAACTCGATAAAGATCTGCCTCTGCCGCCACTGTCCCGGCACGGGAGCGCTCCATCTCTACAAAGAGGCGCGAAGCCTCTACCACGTCTGCTCGTAAGGTGATAGCCTTGGCACGGAACCGCTCTGCGTCCTCCCTCTGTCGAGCGGTCTTGCCCAGTGACACGGTCAGCTCAGTCGTCTGCATACACAGTCCATGGTCAGTCAATTGCATTTCATAATCATAAGCATAAGCATTAAAGGAGAAGTGTGGTGGTTGCGTACCCTCTCAACGAGTGCGGCCTCGGCTGCCTCGGCTCGAGCCACCATCCGTGTAAACTCAGCATCCCGCTCGACTCGGTCAACTGGAGTCTGCGAAGAAGAAGAAGGAGCGTCGGCCCCCTGTCGCTGGGCCCCCTCGGCACGCTGCATCCAAAACTCCAGGTCAGTCACATGCATAATGATAATCATAAGCATTTGCATAATTAAGAGTTTAGAGTTTTGAAAACTCACCAGTAGGGTCAGGGCCTGGCGGGCCACGTAGCAATCGCGGATCGTCGCGTGGAGGAGCCCCTGCAGCTCCGCGATCCGTCCGTCAGGGTCGATCTGCATTTAGAGAGTTCAAACATCAGTGCATAGGCATGTAGAAAGCATAATAGAAAGGAATTAAGGTTTAGAAGTCATACCGATCGGCGGGCACCATGGAACACCTGGTCCCGGTAGTGCATGGCGTACGCCGTGCAGTACGCCGCGTCACTCTCCGCCCGGGCGGGCACCACCTGCCCGCGTGCTATCCAGTCGGCGATCTGCTCTGCAGCTCTCTCTTTCCAGTCAAGCATGGTCGCTGCGCCCCGTGGGTGTCGTCCCACGCTCTCTCCCGGCGCCGAGAACTCTACGGCTGGCTAAGGGACGCCAATCGTCCTCATCACTAGTCTGAAGTAGAGTGGCTCCACTGCATTCATGCAGTGAAGCCACACATCGCGTCCTGAGAAGGCGAGGGCCCCTGCTACCCACAGCTGGCCCTCGTGCCCCTCCTCTTCATAGGGTGTCCACCATACCTGTCAAGTAAAAGAGTCACATCAGCATTATAATCATATAAAACTATATTAAATTAAAGAGTTTAAGTTTAGAGCCGTACCGAGGTATACGGTAGAGTGTCCAGGTCATCATGGAGCTCTCGGACCTGTCTCCGAAGGCCCCCAGTCTCCCGAGGTGACCTTCTGGCAATCGGTAGTCAGTCTGGGTAAGTCTCCTTGCCTCGCCCAAGCCCACGTAAGTGCACGTAGGCCCACACCGGCATTGCATTGCACATCAGCATATAGGACGCATATGAGTGTTGCATAATCATAATCTAGAAGTCAGAGTCGTACCTTGAGTACAGGGGAGAAGCGCCTAAGCATTGTCCGTCGAGACGTTGAGATCAAGGTGTCGAAGAGAAACGCGAGGACCGCGGCTCCCCATGTGTAGTCGTCAGCGTGGTCTAGGTCCCTGAGCAACGGCAACAAGCAGCAACTGATGACGTCCCCCCTCGTCGTGAAAAGAAGTCAGCCGAACAGTAGCGTCAAGAACCTCCGTAGTACTCGGTCTGCCTCCGATCCCACCTCTGCTGCAACTCGTGGTCTGGCTTGGTCCACGAGTCTCTCAAGGTGCTGCTCGGGTAGCTCCCCTGTCACAATCCCCGCTCGCCGAAGTCCGAGGCTGTCCAGAAGTGC
Organism: Amorphophallus konjac; assembly: GCA_022559845.1. Taxonomy (NCBI): domain Eukaryota; kingdom Viridiplantae; phylum Streptophyta; class Magnoliopsida; order Alismatales; family Araceae; genus Amorphophallus; species Amorphophallus konjac. The sequence goes on from CM040125.1 coordinate 183,136,807, forward strand.
TACCCGAGTCAGGGTGGTGGACTGCTTCTCAGGGTGCAGCAAGCCCAATCCCAGGAGCTCTTGGGCCATCTCCCAGTAGTCGGGGTATGTGCTCCAGCTGACCGGAGACCCATGAACGCGTAGGCCAGTAAGTCGGGCCACGTCCTCGAGCGTGGAGACCATGTGCCCCCACGAAAAGAGAAACGTGCGACTCACTGGGTCCCAGCGGTCGTGCAGCGCATAGAGTAGCGGTGTGTCAAACCGACTCACCTCCATGCTCAAGAACTCTGAGAATCCCATGACTCTCAGCCTCTCACGCTGGAAGTCGGGCAGTGCGAGGTACACCGCCCGAACCTGCAGCCATGAGATCCGGGTCCTACGCTTCCCCTGCATACATTTAGGATAATTGCATTTTAGTTTAGAGTCTTGCATTTCATTCACTAAATTCACTCTCAGCTCACCAAACGGTCACCCCTTGACCGCCCTACATTCCCACGGTTCGAGTTAAACCGTTCTATTCCTATGTGTTTCAATTTTTTGAACGGATTATGTTCATCCGTCCTAAGTTCCACGGTCTGGTGGAGACCGTTCCGTTTCGAGCGTTTCACCTTCCGAATGGTCCAATGTGGACCGCTCTGATAGTGAGCGGCAGTCCTAAAACCACGTTATGTTGTCGGTTCAACTTCTTTGAGCGGCCACCCTTGGGCCGTGTGTTTTTTGAGCGATTCTATGTGAACCGTGTGGTTTGTTTGTGCGGTCACTGTTAAGACCGCGCCATTACCGTCGTTCCCGACGACGTGAGGGCCTTCCCTGCCGGTGGTGAGGGTCCCCATGGCCCCCAATCCAGTACCTAAAGGGTCCAATGCCCCTATTCTACCCCCTGAACTAACATGCATGGTCTAAGAATAGAAATGGGGGGGTTTTAAGGGGCCTACCTCGTCGGTCTTCCGGGGTTTGGCCGCCGCGGTGGCATCCTCTCTTGCGTCTCTTTCCCCGGCGATTGCCCTGGGTGCTTCTCCGGCCTTGGACGGCGCCGGGGGTGCTCCTCCTTCAGCCGTTGGCGGTGCCGTCATCTCCTTCGCCGGGGGTGCTTCTCCCACGGCCGCGGCGGTCGTCGGCGGCAGCGGCACCTCCTCTCCTTCTCCGGTCATCGGTGGGCGGCGAGCTTGGTGCTTGTGGCGCATGTGTAGTGGGAGATCGAGAGAGGGAATGAGAGGGGGTTGAGAGAGATTGAAAGACGGAGGAGAGGGAGCACAGTGGTGTTCTCCTTCCCTCCCTCCGTCGATTACGGTGGGAAGGGAGGGAGATGAAAGGTTTTATTTTTTTTAAATGTCACAGGTATGGCGTGGTCTATCGACAGACCATTCAGTGGCTAGGACGGTTTGTTTTAGACCGTTTGACCACTAACGGTACTTTGAATTAAGCGGCTAGAGTCTGGCCGTTCATCATATTTAACGGTCTACATATGGACCACACAGATTAGTATTCATGTTCAAATCGCTTATGTTTGCACGGCCTTAAATGAGCCGTTCCATGTTTTGAGCGGCCTACTATAGACCGTTCACGTGCCTAAATGATGATGCTGAGCCCCACTTTGCTGCATTATGTGATTAAATGGCTGATTTCTTTTTTGGCTTGAATGATTATTTCATGATAAAATATTGCAAATACTGTTCATGATTTTCTTAGCAGCATCATTTCGGGTTACCATTTCGCCTGCGCAGGTAAGTCAGGTATGGCTTTCTATCCCTATATCCCTTACTGCATTACTATATGGTACTTTGTTATATTATCTCGGGAACCAGTTGGTTATCTACGTGTTCCAGGATCTGATGTTCCCCTTTAATAAAAATAATGATGATCCAGGTTCATGTGTTTAATCATCGGATAGGCCGTTAGGTTGGTAAAACCTGGGGAAGATGGTTCTATCCTACACGCTGTGGTTGCGGATAGTGTCTTGACTCTAATTCTCCCAGTCTAGCAATACTATTCTCGAGTATTTTATATTTTATCCTTTCTTTACATTCATTTTACGATTTCTTTTATTTTAGCCCAGCACGCATCATACACATATTTTGAGCATTCATGACCCATGATTTGCCTGCTAATGTCCCATCAGTGATGGATGGCTGTGTGTTCAGTGTTTGAGTAAGAGGAATAATTCCACTCTAAGTTGGAAGGTTCTCTCTAGTCGATTCACTCGGTTTGGTTAATTAAGAGGTCCACGTCTGGAGTTTTAGTCCGTTTCTTTATTTTGTTGCTTATTCCGGTCTCCTCATTGGTCCGAGGGATTGTGTCCCCCATGAGGTTGATCGTGTGTTTCTCTTTTTAGTTAGTTCCTCCAGGTTGGTGTCGCTGTTAGTCTGATTACTCCTTATGGTTGGTTCAGAGTTTTCAGGAAGATTTATTTCGCTCATTGGAAAAACGGGTGTCGTTTACCTTAACGCCCGCTTTTCAGTCCGCTGCGCTTCGTTTCCGCTTCATCTCCATGTTCCATTTCGCTTTCGCTTCACCTCCGCTCGCTCCCCTGCAAAGAGGACATTAAGAAGGGGCATCTGTTGACACCCATTTCTTGCCAATAAGTTGAGTTATTTCTCTTACCTCCATTTATTGATGCCTCGAGTTGTCCATTGCTCATCGGGCTATTTCCAGGTAGCATGTTGGGCCTATTTTATGGGTACCTCCCTCCCTGACTCGGTCTGCTTCAATGCAGGGCTTAATGGGCCTTGATTTTGCTTGATTTTTCACATTTTATCAAATTTCAAGCGTCCAGCCTTTGCGCGGTCTATAGCTTGACCGTTCAGTCATTGAGCGGTTAATGATGAACCGTTTATCTATTTATTGGATATTAAGGTGATTTTCTGAATTTCTACCGACAAGCTTTTGAACGGTCTGTTCTTAGCCGTCCAATGTCATTGAACGGTATGCATATGACCGCCATGATTCCAAGAGTCCCAAGTCGTTGGTTTTTGAGATAATTATCTATTTATCTAATCTTTTTGATTTATCACCGACAGGCCTAGGACGGTTTGTTTTGGACTGCCCCATGAATTGAGTGGTCTAGTATTAGACCGTCCAATCTATGAGAGTCCAACGGCAAAATGGTCGGTCAGTTCGATGGATATTTGGATAATATTTATTATTTATTTAATTTCCACCGACAGGTTGGACGGTCTGGCAACATGCCGCTCAATGACCGGGCGGTCTATTGAGAGACCGCGCAATGGTCTGATTGCTAAAAAACTAAGGGTTTTTCTCTCTCCATCCGTGGTTCTGTCATCGACTTCTTCCACCCATTTCTCCACGGATACTCCACCAAATGGGGTGCCGTTTGAACTGGTTGGAAGATAATTATACTATCTACGGATTTTATTTTGATATCTCGAGCTGATTTTCATTAGAAACCCTAGTTTCGGGGCTGGCTTTCGAGGCTCTATAAATAGACCCTTAAGGCCAAGCTTTAAAAAGGGGGGAGATTTGAAGGTCACGGCGAAGCTCTGCCAAATTATTAAGCGACCTACAGTCAGGGAGGGAGGCCTTCTATGTCCGTTCAGGCCTCCGGTTCAGGGAGTATATGGTGTTTTGAGTTTTTGTTCACATAGTCCCACCGTCCTTTTGTCATTGCATGCGTTATTTTCTTCGTTCTATGTCCACGTTTTCATCATCACATTCCATTACACACAGCCTTCTATCTTTTTGATGCCCCTAGGGGTTTAAAAACTCCCATGTATCCCCCATTTCATGCTAGTTAGTTTATTTCTCGTATTCCTTTTTAGTTTCTACACCTCGCAATATTGATCTTGGGTTTCTTTGTGTGTTCTACACTTTGTTTCACAGGTCAGCAGCATCCTAACACGAGGCCCATCCTTTCTGGCCGGCCGGAAAGGGTGGAGGTTGAGATCCTACGTCTTGGAAGGTGGTGCCATTAAGCCGTTGCATTCTGTCCGTTTGGAGAACAGGGCGGCTTCATCTGGGCCGTTCATCTTCTTCCGACGGCTGATCCTCAACCGTTTGGTCATCCATCGCTCTTCGTCCCGCGTTCGTCCCAGCGCTGTGGAGCGGTCTGTCGAGAGGCCGCGCATCATCAGGGCGGTTCTACCAGAGCCGCGTACCTCTGTAGTGCTGATTCAGGTGAGTGTCTCCCTTTTCCAAGGTATGGTGTACTTGTTTGCACTTGGCACCTTGGTGGTGATCACACACACGTTCATGTCCCTTCCCCCTTGCTACTTGCACTTCGTTGGCTTCTCATATTGATATTGTAGAAGGATTAGAAGGATACAAGAAGGTGCAGGGGGGAAAAACATGTCAACAGAGGTGACCTCGGTGATGCCTCCACCAAAGAGGCATGAGGGCGGCGGAGACAGTGACGGGGGCCAGGGAGAGGGATAGACCTGACTTTGTACTTGGGACTCGACTTTTGTACATGATATGATATGATATGACATGATATGTTTTTTTTAGTTGATTTTCTATTGTTCTAGATGGAATGTGAATGTATGAATAAATACAAATGTTTGACACTGACTTACTAACTACGACTACTAACTCGACACGAGTGGGACGAACACGTGCGAGAGAGAGACGGAACGAGTGAGTGAGTGAGTGAGGAGGTGAGAGACACGACAAAGTGAGGGAGAGACGCCGACTCAGAGTGAGAGAGGGACGCCAACTCAGAGTGAGAGAGATATGTCGACTCAGAGTGAGAGAGAGACGTCAACTCAGAATGAGAGAGAGACGTAGACTCAGAGTGAGAGAAAGACGGGAGAATAGAAGGTAGTGTGGTAGGAGACAAGCGGTGATAAACTGGCCGCCCAGAGGATGCACGGCTCGTGGGTGACCGCGCGGAGGCTGTTTGACTTGACCAGCATAGACAGATAGATGGTTCTAGACTCACCGTGCGAGTAGAGGAATGGTTAGGTTTCGGTCGTTCTAAGCTAAAGACCCGAACTGTCTAGAAGAAGTTGAACGGTCCTCTGTCGACCGCTCGAAGGAAAGGGCGGTCTATCGAAAGACCGTCCAATCCCATATACTGGGAGTCCGATCGGGACTCTCTTGGAGAGTCCCAAACTAGGGGATAATGTTCTAAACCAACCCAAACACTATCCTATCCCTATCTAGACATATCCTAGCTTAGTACTAATGGGTTTAGGCTTCTATGCAAGCTCTATAAAAAGACGGGAGATCCTAAATTCGTAACTCACACCACACCCTTCTTTCTAGACCTCAAACTTTTGTTATTCTCCATCAAACCATCACGAAAAGATCCTTTGAGGGGAGTTCTAAGGAAGGGGCAGCTTATGAAGGGCCAAAGCCGACCAGGAAGGGGCGTGAAGTGCTCCAACGACTGACTATGATCCCTCGCCATCTCAGCTCGAGCCCTTTGAGAGAGGTATGTTAGCATGATTTCATTCAAGTCAATCTATTCATTCACTTACACGTTCTTCCTCTCTTTATCCTTTTCTTTTTCTTTTCTTTTCTTCATCTCAGCTTCTCCCTGGCCCCAGGCGCTATTCCACTTTAAAGTGGATGGCTTCGATGATCCGCGCGTTGCCCCTAGGGGTGATATCCATCCAGAAATTTTGGCACCTACTCCCACTCTTGGTACTAGGCCAAAATTACCCGAAGTTGTCCTTAGACTGGGACAGCATCTCGGCTCTGGTAGAGATCTAGCACCCTCAGACCCATACATTCATTTTCCCATCATTTGAGGCCACTATCCTACTAGAGGAGGTAGAGACCTATTTTTCCTTTCCTAGGTCTAAGGTGGGTGAGGAGGACTTAGTGTGTCATACCATTACCCCTATAGACCCTAGGCTTATCTTGAGAGGGTTTATACCAGATAGCAAGGACATCCATACCTTCATACGCCCACGTCAGATCCACCTTCTTCCTCTTAGCCAGTGGGTAGTTGAACATTGCAGGAATAAGTGTGGGTGGTATGAGGCCATAGCCAAGGCCGTGTCTATCTGCCTGTGTGGGGCCATCCTATTCCTCCATGTCGACCATGTGCTAGAAACTCCCATCCTTAGTACCATCAGTGGCCTGTGGCAGGGTCTTTCTATTTCCCAGGCCGTCCTTACCTATTTGTACGAAGGCCTTACCTCAGTAGCTCTAGGAGGTCCTCTCTTTGGCTCCATGATACTTGTAGAGTGCTGGATGGGTGTCAGGATGAAATTCATCCATAAGGAGGATGTCACTTCAGCCAGTCGGATCTTCGGGAGCCACCCCCTCTTCTTCATAGGTGTCGCCTTCGGGTTTTCTCCACAAGTAGAGTGCAGGACAGTAGAAAAGAAGACCAGGGACGAGTGGCAACTGTACATCAACAGATTGCCCCTGGATTGGTTCGTGATGTGCCCTGACTTCCTCCACGATACTGCGGTCAGGGTACTTAGGAGGCCAAGCTTGGATCTGAAGATTGTGAGCGACACTGCACTGGCGATGTACAGCCCGCATCGGTGCTACCTACAGGTTGGACTACCCATGACCGTTCTACCATCACTACCCCACCTTCCCACACTACAGGTGAGGGGGATTGGGACGGAGGAAGCCGAGCAGACGGTCAGGAGCGCCCTGATCATGTGGGAGGTTACTTACCCTTCCAGCGGAGGTTGCCGAGATTCCAGAGACGTGCCAGGCTTATGTGAGAGAGCTGAGAGAGATACGTCCCCGCGGGGAGGCCCAGCGGAGGATTGAGTGATTTTCCTCTTTTTGTTCATGATGTTCAATTATATTAGAACTTAAAGCTTCAGTTTTGGCTTGAGTTTTGACTTGAGTTTTTGAGCTTTTCTTGGTGATTGAATGAGTTCGAGGTAGAATAGGGGTGAACACGGTCCATCCTAGACCATTCTGCTATATAGACGGTTGGGGACTAACCGCCCCACAAATAGAATGGCCAGATTTGAACCGCTCATAAGCTCGACCACAGGGCTAAGAACAAGAGCCTTCAGAGAGTAGAACGGTCTATCGACGGACCATGGACAGAACAAAACGGTCATGAGTGAGCCGTTTGAAGGTATAAAGCGGTTGCCAGAGGTCCGTTCAATAATAGAAATGCTCAACTTTGTCTTCCACCCGCCCCTGCACACACATAAACAAAGAAACAGATTAGATCTGTTTTAGGCTTAACCCCTTGCCGGTAACAAGTTATGAAATGACCAGTTCTTGATTTTTGGTCAAGGGGGTAAGCCTTTATCAAATAGGCAAAATAACAAATGAACATGAATGCAATGCATGAATGCAAATGATGATGAAAATCTTTTTGTGGTTTTTGAAAATATTTGATTTCTTTCAAATTTTTGGAATATTTGATTTTTTTAGATTTTGAAGTATTTGATTTTTTTGGATTTGAAATATTTGATTTTTTTTGGATTTTGAAGTATTTGATTTTTTTTGGATTTTGGAATATTTGATTTTTTTTTGAATTTTGAAGTATTTGATTTTTTTCGGATTTGAAATATTTGATTTTTTTGGATTTTGAAACCAGCTTAAACCCGACGACGGGGAACCTCATATCTCATTAGGGGTCTTCCAAGTTCGACGTGCATTATTGGTGACCGCTTATGGCCGGGGGTCTGATTCTGCTTAATGGTGCCTTTATCGAGGCCATACCCGTGGTGCGATCCATTCCTTGGAAAATAAAAAAGAATTTGATAGAAAAGCTGACAATAGGTATAAAGGTTTTTAGGGCTTGAGTTCTTCTCACGACGCCCCTTTTCAAAGAATTTTTGGTCTGTTGCGCCGGGGCTTTGTGTCCATCATCGAACCTACATCCGCTCTAGGTACGCATACGTCCGAGCTCATAACGTCCCACGGGGAAACTGTACTGCCACTCTTGCCGTGCCTAGTTTCACTGCTTTGGGGTCTTTTAGACTTTCGAGCTTCGAGCTTTGGATGAGCTTTTAGCTTTGTCTTTGACTTTGCCCCTTGTCTCCGTATATTTTTCTCTCATTTTTTCTTTTTACTCTCATGAATACGGAATAAGGTCATAACAGACTGTCCCTATTTGAGACCTCTTTTATTGGGGTGTCTAGATCAGTTCTCGCCCCCTTATTTACCACTTGCCCTTATTTTCAGCCAAAAGGGAGGAGAAAAATAAGGATTTTCACTTTCCCCTAAGCATGGCCAAGGGAGAAACGGTGTTGCGCAAAAGGGAAAATCGAATCACTGGGGGTCGTGTAGTGTGTGAATGTTGAACCGGGGATCTCCCTTCGTGATCAAGTAGAGGCACACCCCGCCGCTGGGCCGTTGCTGGCTTGACTCTATAGATAAAAACATTTTAAATACAACCCATTCCATGGATTTGGCAATTCCTCACCCTCCGCGTTAACTAGATGGTATGCGTTACCAGGATAGATTTCTTTAATTACAAACGGCCCTTCCCAATTAGGCTGCAGCTTAGACCTAGGACCTGCTGATCTGATAAATTTGTGTTTCAAAACCATGTTACCCACTTGAAATTTTCTTTCAATAACCTTCTTTTGAAAATGCCGTGAGACACGTTTTTGATAAACAGAGACATGATTGGCCGTGTTAAGCCTCTTCTCATCTAAGAGTTCCAGTTGGACTAGCAACGCCTCTCGACGCTCGTCGAGATTAAGTTCTTTGTCTAGCTGCACTCTTAGAGAAGGGATCAAGATCTCGTACGGGAGTACCGCCTCCATCCCATAGGTGAGAGCAAAAGGGAGTTTGCCCCGTGGGAGTACGGACGGAGGTGCGATAAGCCCATAGAGCTTCTATCAATTTATCGGCCCAATCAGCAAATTTGTGTGACTCACATGTTTTCTTAATGATTTTAAGAAGGGTTTTGTTCGTGGCCTCGGCTTGGCATTACCTTGAGGGTAGTATGGTGATGAATGATGCAATGAAAAATTAAATTTCTTACAGAGGTCCCGAAGTTGCTGAGAAACAAATTGAGGCCCATTGTTGGTGACGATATCACTTGGCACTCCAAACCGTGAGATGATGTTCTTGAGGATGAAGCGGCATACTGTAGTGGCTTTGATTTCTACATAAGATTCATCTTCTGCCCACTTGGTGAAATATTCTATAGCGGTCAGAATGAAAGATTTTTGTTTGATTTGAGAGTTCGGGTCACCAAGTGGGCCTACAATATCAAAGGCCCACATGAAGAATGGCCAAGGAGCAGAAAGAGGATGGAGAGAAGAAGCCGGAGCATGAATTTTGTCGGCATGAAGCTGGCATTGAAGACACCTATGGACATAGGTGGAACAATCTTCTTCTAGGGTTGGCCAGTAATAGCCCTACCTAAGAATCTTCTTCACCAACGCCTATCCATTAACGTGCCCTCCGCACTCAGTTGCATGAGCTGCTTCTACCACCTTCCAAGCCTCATCGTCATCCAGACATCTCATGAGAACCCCATTGAGAGCCCGCCTGTATAGTTCTCCAGCAATAATTGTGTATCTGGCGGTAACTCTTCTAATGGCCTTGCACTACTCGGCATTCGTCGTCTGTGGGAAGGAACCATCCCTGTAGTACTGCTCTATCTCGTGGTACCACGGCAATTCCTCTTCTTCTATAATATCCTCGAGCTCAGTCAATGAAACCTCTTTCAATTCCTCCCTCTCTTCCTTCTTCTCTACAGCCTTCCTAAGGTTATCGAACCAAGGATCCTGAAGAGAGGGAGCGTCCATCCGCTGAACCACAATGGTCTCAGTGGAACGACTGAGAGGGAAGGAAAGGGAAGAAGCAAGTGATGCCAATGCATCAGCAAGGATATTCTGGGAGCGAGGAGTATGAATGTAGACAAGCTTGTAGAATTGCCTAGCCAAGAGCGTGACCAAATCTTGATAAGGCTTGAGTTTAGGGTCGCGGGTGCGGTAAGTTGATAGAACTTGACGCAGCACTAATTGAGAATCTCCTATGATGTTAAGGTATCGCGTGCCCATGAGGTAGGCGTGCTTCAGTCCAGCAAGGAGAGCCTCGTACTCGGCTATGTTATTAGTGGTAGGAAATGAGAGCTGATAAGCTATAGGGATGGTTACTCCTTCCGGAGTAAGGAGAATGGCACCGATTCCACGGCTCTGAGAATTGAGAGCACCGTCAAAATGAAGAGACCAAAAGGGAAGATGAGTAAGTACCGCTAAGTGTTCATCAGGGAATTCATCCTGGATCAAATCAGTACGAGGGATAGGAGAATGAATGAGTTGTTCAGCAATCGCGTATCCCTTGATCACTTTCTAAACAATGAAGGTGATATCAAATTGGGAAAGAAAGCTCTGCCAGTGAGCTAATCTACTAGAAAGGATAGGTTTTTCTAAAAGATAACGGATCGGGTCCATTCTAGAGATCAACTTAATTTCATGGGCCAGGAAATAATGCTTGAGTTTCTGAGCTACCCATACTAATGCTGAGCATGTCTTCTCCATGGCAGTATACTTAGATCCAGCAAGATTAAACAACCTCGAAAGGTAGTATGCCGCCCTTTCCCTTCCTTCATCATCCACCTGTGCCAGGACAGCTCCTAAGGAGTCCTCAATAACAGAAATGTACAATATCAGGGGTTTCCCAGGGACGGGTGGTTGCAGAACCGGGGGATTAGATAGATAAACATTAAGATCCTCGTAATCCTTCTAACATTATTCATTACATTCAAATTTGGCTCCCGCCTTTAACAGTTCATAGAATGGTCGGCATCTCTACGAATGTTGAGATATGAATCTCCTAATGAATTGCAAACGCCCAATCAAACCTCTAAGTTCAGTGATGTTCTTAGGCGGCGGCATCTTCATGACGGCCTTTGCTTTATTTGGATCAATCTGAATTCCCTGTTTACTAACTACAAACCCAAGCAACTTCCCTGATGCAACTCCAAATATGCATTTCTTTGGATTCATCTTCAGCTTATACTCCCTAGCCCTTTGCAATACCTTGTCTAAAATGGTGGGGTGTTCTTCTTTGGACCTCGACTTCACCAGGATATCATCCACGTAGGCTTCCATGTACACATGCATCACATCATGGAAGATAGCCATCATTGCCCGTTGGTACGTGGCACCTGCATTCTTCAATCCGAATGTCATAACGACATAGCAGTACGTGCCCCAGGGCGTGGTGAAAGTGGTCTTCTCTTGGTCTTCGGGAGCAAGACGGATTTGGTTATATGCGGAATATCCATCCATGAATGAGAGGGCCTCATACCCAGCTGTGTTGTCCACCAATACGTCAACGTGAGGAAGCGGGAAATCATCTTTCGGACATGCTTTATTCATGTCCCTGAAGTCAATACAAATTCGAATCTTTACATCTTTCTTCATTATCGGGACTATGTTTGACACCCATTGCGGATATAATACAACTCTAATAAACCTGGCCTTATGCAATTTATCAACCTCTTCCTTTATTCTTAAGGCCATTTGAGGGTGGAACCTTCTTGCTTTTTGTTTCACAGGTGTTGCCCCTGGTTTAAGGATAAGTCGGTGTTCAACCAAAGAGGGGTCAAGACCCGGCATGTCCTCATAGGACTAGGAAAATGAATCGTTGTACTCCCTCAAAATCTTGATCAGCTCCTCTTCAACCTGAGGAGGGAGGTTAGCAGAAATAATTATGGGCCTGGCATCCTCTTCCGTTCCAAGATTAATTTCTTTAGTGAGTTCATCCACTGCCGTCGTCGGTTCATCAAATCTCTTCAAGCCCTGTGCGTACAGATCGGTAGCGTCCTGCAAATCACTTTCCTCATCATCGGCTGGGTCCTTCTCATCTATGACTTCATACACACCTAATCCGTCATTGCTCCACACCCTTTCTACTTCCTCATCATCCTCTAAAACTATTGTGGTCTCTACAAACTCAAGACATTTGAGAAGGGCATGACATATCTGAGATAAATCTCACAGAAACATATCTGGGACAGATTTGGAATGACGCATCACAGGGTGCGCCGCAGACGTGGATGGGCTGACCACACTAGAACTAGACTCTACCTCAACTGACTCAACTAACCTAGGAGACTCTGCACACTATACATCTAACCTAGGAGACAAGAAATCTACTGGGAAAGGAGCAGGGGACTCATGCCCCTAGGAAGATGTACAGAACATAACATAATCCTCCACTGAAACCTCCGTTTTAAAGTTGGCATTTTTTTTGGAAGCTGGAGGAGATTACGCAACAGGAAGAGGAGGGCGGAGGAGGAGGAAGTTGCATGGGGAACAGAGATGGGAAGAGACAGTCGAAGAATGGGTCAGAAGAGGAAAACCACATCTCGTGGAGTTCGGCAGTGGGGGAGAGCGGAGTACACAGGGTAGATAAATCAATGGGTGGGCAGCACCTACATGCACATGGCACAAACAGAATTTTAAGTGGTTTTCCCGTAAAGCACGGGTCGACCATGATTAGAGGGGAACGGGGAATAAACCCCAATTGCTGAGACAAGGAGGCAAGGCGGGATGGGTACAAAGAAAAAGTACTGATAGAGCTCCCCACTTCCCGCGGCCTCCGGTGAACTAGCTCAATCGGAGAATGCTTTACCAGTGGCATCTCCATCTTCTTCGGGCAAGCTTCTTCTTCCCAGAACAGCTTCTCAAAACAACTACAAGAATCTTCCATGTCACCCACCAGCCCCTTCAGCGGCGGCGGTGGGTTAACAGTAGCAAACGCGGCATCGGTCTTCTCATCAGAACAGGGCGGCGGCTTCTTCAAGGTACCAGGTTGCAATGGGCCTTTCACGAAGTGTTGACGGTAATCCTACGTCAGTGGCCCGGAATCTCCTAGTATAGACAATACCGATTCTCGGTAGCCAGGGCCTCTTCGACTCATTTTCCTGCCTTTAGGGATGGGCTTGGTCTGCCCCTGCAACTGCGCGCCGAGGCCGATACCCGGTTGATAGCCCAGTTTCAAAATCATGTGCCACCCTTCTGAGTCTCTAATTTTGGACTTAATTTTAACATTTGTCGGCACAGTGGCGGGCTTGCGTGACGCATATGCCCATGAATAGTTTAAGTCCATAACAGAAAGAACTGGCATGTTGCTTGGCCACAAAGTGGGAAGGATCTTGTCAGCAATCGCATCGACAGTTTGGACTGTAGAAACACTCTTTACTTTGACTACCCGCCCCTGGAATGGAAATTTAAGGCATTGGTGGGCAGTTGAGGGTACTGCATTCAAACTGTGTATCCATGGACGACCCAGAATTGCCTTGAACATCGGGTTTATGTCCAATACATAAAACTCCACATCCATCACCAAAGGCCCTATCTTGGCCTGAACTATTACGACCCCATGGCAAGCTCGTCCAGAGTTATCATATGCTGCAATCGTGGTTGGCGTTGGCCTAGGCATGTCTTCCGAAATGTTGTAGGCACGTAGTGTACTTAGTGGATACACGTTTATCGATGCTCCCGTGTCCACAAGGGCTGACTCAACTGCCACTTTGTTTAGGGAAATAGTAATGCAGAGTGGCATTTGCCGTGCCTCTGGGGGTGCCAATTCTGACTCAGAGAATGAAATGGAAGGCCCCCTCGTGATAGTGGCCAACACTAACGACAAACTGTCTACCGCCACGTCCTCGCTAACCATGACTTTTTGCAGAAAAGCCCTTAGGGCATCCTGATGTAGTGTGGACCTTTTAATTAACTCCAAGACTGATATTTTGGCCGGCATCTGGTCCAAATGCTGTAGCAAGTCATATTTCGTGCCAGGCACGGGGTCTACTTCTTCTGCTTCGACTGTTGAGGAAGGAACTTGAGGGTTGGGTACAGATGCATCAGGGAAAGGGTAACTTCTGTGGAATGGACGCCCGCTCCGGAGGGCGCATTGTCGTGCCGGCACGGCTTCAGATGGACTCCCGATTGGCCCGGTGGGGTAAGTGGCAGAGATAGAAATGGGGGTGAGGATGGCTGAAGCTGGCCTGACGGGCCCTAGTGGAGTGGTGATTGGTGAAGGGTTAAGTGGAGGGGTGATGATGGAGGGTATGACGGGTGATGGTGGAAGGATTGGCGGAATGGTGGGGAATGTGGCGGGTGTAATAGGTGATTGGGAGAGGACAGTGGGTGGAGCGGTGCCATGGTGGTGGGCCGGAGAATGGAAGGAACAGAAGGTGCGGGGAAGTTGGTGTGGTGGAAGGCCAAGAGATGAGCGGGAGTCTCATCGTCAAAAGACCACCCAGCATTAGGGGCTGGGTGGTGAACTTCATTCACTTGAGCCAGTGCCGGTGGCCGTTGTTGCTATTGAGGAGCGGGCGGATGTTCTGGCATGGGATTCTGATGAATTTCGAGGTCTTGCTGTTGCTGTTGTTGCTGTGGGGGTTGTTGTTGGGGAGGTTGCAGGAACTGTTGCTGCTGAGGTGCCGCCTGCTGCGGCCTAACCTATCTTCTCCTCTCTTTTATATCTTCAATCAACTTGTGCATTTGGGCCTAATCAATCCTCTTGCCCTCATGCAAAACATAAACTAGGTCCCTGAACTGATAACACCTCTCTATCGTGTGCCCGGGTTGCCGATGGTATATACAATACCTTGACTGGTCGGCTGTCGGGTTCCCGTTCTGACGTTCTGGAGGCAACTAAATGTCACCAGTGTACATTAGGGCCGAAAAGATGTCAAGGAGCGTTTCTGGAAGTGGTGGATAGTTGACTCTCTTGGGTCCCGGCCGAGCAGGCCCATAACCAGCGGGAGGAGGAACGTTATGGTACTGGGGTGGCTGTTGTGGCTGTTGTGGTGGTGGCGGTGGTTGTTGTGGGTGTTGAGGAGCTTGGAAAGTGGGTCGGGGAGCTTGTGGAGCGGAGAACTGGGGGTTACGTGGAGGTTGCTGGAAACGGGGTGGAGCAGACTGGTTAGGGAATTAAACAGCCTGGACCTGCTCATTGATTTGAACTCACTCGATAACTGGGCCTTGGGATTTTCTAGTGGTTTTAGATTTCTGGGCCTCAAAAAAGAATGGATAGGGGAGTCTTTAAATTGGGTCTGGATGAACCGGGTCCGACTGTACAACTGGTGCATGTTTGAAATGTCGTTCATTGCTAATTTGTTCCGGAACATCGGAGTAGCATTAGAAATCAACAACTTAACTTTTTCCTCTTTTGGGATCTGCCCGGGCACATGTAAGGCCATCTGCCTCCATCGATCTGCATACACAGCAAAGTCCTCATCTACTTTCATCTTTTCTGCAACTAGGTCTGTAAAAGAATACTCGGGACCAACCCGATCCTAGAATCTTTGGATAAACTTCTCTTTCACAGTCTTGAAACTCTCTGCCTCCTCCAGAGGCAAGGTGTAGAACCAATCAAGGGAAACCCCGTCCAAGGACCGGCGGAACAAGTACGCCATTAGGCGGTCGTCGTGCTGGAACTGCGCCAATTCATAGAGGAACTTCCTGACATGAATGAACGGGTTACTATTCCCGTCATATTTCTGGTATACGGCGAGCTCAGACTGGGGAGGAAAACAAATGTCCCTGAAGTTAGGAATGGGGACATCGGCAAGGGATTATGGGCCGACCCTCTTGTGGAGGAGATCAATCTGTTGCTGCATGGCAGCCCACTTGTCAAGAATTTCCCGTTCCCGGGATGGGGGAGTCAAGGCAGGAGGAGCAGAACCTGGATAAGGAGCAGACAGATAAATCGATGGA
This sequence comes from Amorphophallus konjac, assembly GCA_022559845.1. Lineage (NCBI taxonomy): Eukaryota > Viridiplantae > Streptophyta > Magnoliopsida > Alismatales > Araceae > Amorphophallus > Amorphophallus konjac. The sequence continues at coordinate 183,152,370 of CM040125.1, forward strand.
GGGGGGAGCCCGTATGATGGATAATGGGGCATGGAAGGGCCCATATCAGAGTATGCAAGCTGGGCTGCCCGTGGCTGGAGGCGAGCAAAATCAGCCGGGGCCACAAGGGCTTGCGGCGCTAGAGAGATGGTAGTGTTTGGATCGAAGTAAGAGGGTGTGGGGATCTGGGTCTTCCTCTTGTCCTAAAATTGATGGGCCGAGGTAGAGGCCTGGCCCGACTCCATATTGGGGAATCGAGGATCCTGAGGACAAATTGGAGTAAGGTCAATGGGGGCCACAGAGGTGGCCCCTAATCCAGCAATCGAAGATGTAGAAGTGGCGGCAACAGTCACGCCAGAAGAGAGTACTGAAGGTGGGGCATCCGCCCCTTGCAAAGCTTACTTCAGAAGATGTAGTTGAGTGGGGTCCAACTGGGCCATCATGTGGAGAACCTGACTGGCCGAGTTGTGAGTGGATGAATCAGAGAGGGAGGGTTGGGCACCCTTAACAACAATGGTCGGGAGGGGAGGGACAGTCCCCTCTCCCCCTTGCACATGAGCGACCCTAGGCGGGTCCTCCAGAAGTCCCCGAGGGAGAGAATCCTCTTGGGAATGGGAGAAGTTGTAAGACGACATGGTGGGTGATGAATCGAACAAGGGATTGAAGTAAGAGAAGAACTGTGAGCTGCCCCTAGGAGATGATCGTGAGGGGATGAGGTAGCTCCACATGAACTGATCACTACAAGGAATAAAATGCAAATAGCCCTAACAAACAATCCAAACAAAAATCATACTATGGAGGGGAGAGATAAGAGAAGAGTCAACCAATTAAGCAACAAAGTTTTCAAATGATGCACGAAAATTTTATAAGTTCCTGTCTAGGACCTTAATGTATTAACTGAAGTATAAATTCACTCAACCACGAGGTACCTAACCAGGGTAGGAAATGGGGAACTGGCTGACTCTAAGGGACTCTCTCTCTCACGGATGCAAACCCTGGACTGGGGTGGGTACGGTACAACCTGCCCGGCATCCGTGTGGGAATCCACGGCTCACGGGAACTTACGGAGGTCCTCAGTAAGGTCACCTAGTTGGCTCCAAGGAATATGGAGACGAGAGGAAACCCTACCTCGGTAGGAATGCAACTACTGATGAAGAGTGGTGTATGATCCTATGTGCACCGGAGTGCATGCAAGAGTCTAGCCTAGAAACTAGCAATCAAAGAACAAACATGAATGACAAGGATGGCTAGCAATCATGCAAACATGTAATGACAGCGAGGGGAGATCAATGATCAACACCAAATAGCATGGAGATAATATAGCATGGCAATCAAAGTGAGGCTCGGGCGCACTGTAGCACGACAAGGATGGTCTGTGGGAGACCGCTCAGGGAGGTAAACGGTCTGGGGTGGACCGTTCACTGGCAGGGAGTGATGACAAATACTAACAAAAAAATAGATTGCTGAAATGCAGAAGAATACCTGAATGGACGGTCTCGCGACAGACCGTGCAGGCTCTGGAACGGACTTGAGACGAACGTGGAAGGTCAGTAAAACCAACAGAGCAACGATAGAGGCGTACCTGAGCCAGCGGGATGGGCGGCCGAGATCCAGCTGTATGAACAGTTGGACGGGCAAAGGTAGACCGCTGAAGGCAGCGTATTTCACAGAACCAACTGCACTGTACTCAAACAAGGACGGCCGATACTCAGCCGCTCCGAAGGATGGACGGCTCTATGTAAACCGCACAACTGCCAGAAAATAGAAAGGAGAATAACCGGAGAACAACCTGTGAACAACTCAAAGAAGGGGAACTTGGAAAAGTAGAAGAAAGGGTCAGAAAATCACTAACACGATGGGCATTAGGTGTCCCACCGTGATCGTAAAAAAAGGGTGCGTTGACATGTTTTTCCTTACTCCCTTCCAACCCTTCTATTATACCAATATAATAACTGAATGGAATGCGAAGCAGAAGGGGATAGAGGGATGTGAACGTGTGTGATCGCCACCAAGATGCCAAACGTGATGAACACACCGTACCTTGGAAAAGAAAGGGAGACACTCGCCTTTAACCAGCACTGCAGGGATGCGCGGCCCGTGAAGAACTGCCTTAAAATTGCGCGACCGCTTGACAGACCGCTCGTCAGTGCTGGGGTAAAACGCGAGATGAAGTGCGATGGAGGAAAAACGGTTCAGGACCGGCCGCGGGATGAAGATGAACGGTAAGGAGTAAGCCACTCTACTCCTCAAACAGACAGAACACGACCGCTCGATGCTACCACCCTCCAAAACGTAGGATCTCGACCTCCACCCTTTCCGGCCGGCCAGAAAGGATGGGTCTCATGTTAGGATGCTGCTAACCTGCAAGACAAAGTGTAGAACACAAAGATAAACCCAAGATCAATACTATGAAGTGTAGAAACTATAAAGGAACATGGAAGATAAACTAACCAACATGGAATGGGGGATACCTGGGAGTTTTTAAACCCCTAGGGGCGTCAAAAAGTAGGAGGGTGTGTGTGATGTAGTGAAAAGAATAGGAAAATGTGGATGAAAGAAAAGGAATCAAGCATGCGAAACGAGAAGAAAAACACGGAGGGACTAATTAACTAATGACACAAAACCCGCTACTCCCTAAAATCGGAGGCCTGGACGGACGTAGAAGGCCTCCCTCCCTGACTTAGGATCGCTCAAGAGTTCGGCAGGGCTTCGCCGTAACCTTAAAGTCTCCCACCCTCTCAAGCTTGGCCTTAGGGTCTATTTATAGAGCCTTGAAAGCCAACCTCAAAATTAGGGTATGTAATGAATTTTAGGTCAAAATTATCAAAGATAAGTTGTAGATAATCGAATTATCTCCCAACCAGAAGAAACGGCACCCAATTTGGTGGGATATTCACGGAGAAAATGATGGGAGAAGTTGGGATGAAAATCACGAATAGAGAGAAAAAACCCTTTAAATTCTCATGAATCGAGCATATAAATGGTCGCACGATAGACCACTCATCAGGTTGGGCGGTCTATCGCTAGGCCGTCCATCCCTGTCGATGGAAATTAAATAAATCAGAAAATAATCTAAATTACCCATTGAACTGACTGAAAGTGCCGGCATTGGACTCTAATGGATTAAACAGCTAAGAATAGACCGTTCAACACTAAAGTGGCCAAGGACCAACCGTTCATGGTCTTGTCGGTGATAAATCAGAATAAATATGATAAATAGATAATTATCTAAAAAATTAATGCCCTTAGGACTATGGGAGAAAAATGGCTAATGTTGGCCCGCTCAACATGTTGAACGGCTAAAATTAGGCCATATGCGTGTATGTCGGTGGAAATTTGCAAAATCAACTAAATATCCCAGAAATATATGGACGGCCCAAGAACGACCGCTCATATTATGAACGGCCTGGAGACTGACCGTTCATGCCCTAGATGCTTAAAATTTGTGAGAAAAGATAGATTAAAACAAAATCAAGGCCCGTTAAACTCTTGATTGAAGCAGACCTAGCCAGGGAGGGAGGCTACCCATAAAATAGGCCCAAAGATGTGCCAGAAAAATAACCAACAAGTAACGGATAACTCGAGACATCAACAAATGAGAGTAAGAGAAATTACAACTTATCGGCAAAAAATGGGTGTCAACAACACCTCATGTAATTTTTGATGAAACATCTAATAGAACTGAAAGTGATTTTTGCAGGAACAAGGATGAAGGAGAAATTTTAGAGATCAAAGGAGAAGAAAAAGCAGAACAAGAGACTGAAGATGAAAATGAAGAGCCAGAAGTTCAGGTGGAGGTAAATGGGGTCTCAGGTAATCAACTTATCAATATTAGAAATCTTAGAGATCACCCATTAGAAAATATCATTGGTAATATTAATGAACCCCCTGGAACTAGGTCTTACTTTAGAATTGAAAATTAGCTTAACTCCTTTGCTCTTGTTTCTCAAATAGAACCCAGAAATGTTAATGATGCCTTAAAAGACAATCATTGGATAAATGTCATGCACGAGGAACTTAATCAGTTTGAAAGAAACAAGGTATGGCACCTTATTCCTAAACCATAACATGGCTCCATCATAGGAACAAAGTGGGGGTTTAAGAATAAAACAGATGAGCAACGAAAAATTGTTAGAAATAAAGCTAGGCTAGTTGCTCAAGGGTATAATCAGGAATTTGGGGTAGACTTTGAAGAGTCTTTCTAGCATTTGCATGTAGTTTAGGAATAAAACTTCAACAGATGGATGTAAAATCTGCTTTCCTAAATGGTTTAATAAAAGAAGAAGTTTTTGTCAAACAACCTCCTGACTTTGAATGTGTAGATTTTCCTGATCATGTGTACAAGTTGGATAAGGTCTTATATGGATTGAAACAGTCTCCAAGGGTGATGGGGACATCAGAGCAAGACCACTTACTTTTTATTTTGCATTTGAGTCCTTTTATTTACATTTATATGCTTGGGAAAAAATGTACGCAATTTTAAGGCTTTATAAGCCAATTTGTCATTCCTTAGGATTGTTTATGTTTTTGTGTAAAAGTGTAGTAGGACCAGCAAGGGGCCCTCATCTCTTTTCCCATTGGTCCACCTAAGCCTTAGGGTCCCATGTGGGGCTGGTCAAAGGTCCAAGGTGGGCTTCTAGATGCTTAACCATTCAAGGGGATAAGGTGGAAGAAAATTCAAAATTGGACCAAGCAAAGTTCAAGATGCTTCTCCCTTATAATATAGTTTATCCCATGTTGTATTTTTTTATTTAATTTGGTGATTTGACCACATGGGGAAAAAATCCCCTCTCTCCCATGAAATTTCCATCCCCCCACCCCTTGCCATTCTCTATATAAGCCTATGTATAGTGTCATTAGAGATATTAATGAAGAATTAAGCATTTTTGCCAAGAGCAAGCCCATGGGGCACCCCTTATGTCTCTCCTCTCCCCCTTGCAGTAGTGATTGCTACCCATTCTAGGGTGTGAAGCCCTCATCTTGGTGTGACTTCAAGATCTCCAACCTCTGGTGGATGCGACTTTCGGCCGCCGCCTTCCGTTCATGCCGCCATCGCGCCGCCACCGCCATCGCCGGAGTTCTGTCCAAATCAGGACAGAACCTCATCTTCAAAATTTTATATTTTTTTATTGTTGTCTGTTCAAGCCCTAATTTTGAGCGTTTGTTCTCCCTGTCTCCCCTAATCTCTAGTTCCAATTTATTGCCATTTGGCCTTAGTTTGATATTTTTCCCATTATTTTGTTCTTCCCCTCAGTAATCTGCCGTTTTGCAGATCTGTAGGACAATGTCACCTATTCATAATTTTCCCACCCCCTTAATAATTTTTCAAAATTCCACAAATATTCCTCAGTGTTCCTCACGTTCCCACTTACCTCCCATAAATTTTTTAGTCCCTGAAAAAATCATTTACCCCTCGGTCAAACGTTAGTTTCAGGTAGATCCCAATCTGTCATGAGTGTCTGTCAACAGATCCATAGAAAAAACTCAGTCTTGGATAGCCTCCCATTTCAGATCCCTTCGTTCGATCACCCAAAAAAATTATATGTGGTAGATCTGGGAGTCCTCTTTCCAACGCCACCAGTCTTGCCTCGATCTGATTCCAGATCTGAGAGAATTAATTCTTGCTGCCGAGGCGAGCAATTATGTTCCTTGTGCAGATCAGAAAAATCAGTCCGTGGATAATTCGTGCAAAAATATCAAAAGTCAACTTCTGGAACTGCCACTTTAGGGAGTCGACCAGGGACGTCCTGCCCACGTTCCAGCCAAGCGGCGCCTCCAGAAGATCTCAGGAAGGCGACGTTCCTTTGAAGGCCAAGGCTTGCTGTCCAACGAGTCAGAACCGAGTCGACGCAGTACCGAGTCGGACCAGCAGGCCGAGTTCGCTCCGAACGCACCTCCAGATTGCTACCCGTCAACCCAGGAACGGTCCTCCCGGGCCCACTTGTATCCCTTTACCTCCCTGCGTGGAGTGGGCAATAAAATTTACTATTGTAACTAAGTTTTTACCATTGTACCGAGAGTTACCGTAACTGGCCGGGGTCATCTTCCCCACGCCCAGAGCATGAAGGTAAACTCGCCCCCACTCTTTATCGCATTTTGCTTAGTTTGTATTCATTCGTATATGCCGCTGCGAGTGTAGGTTCCTAGCTTGATATCTATTTTTTATCACCGCTGCGAGAGAGTGAGTGTGATCCGTCCCGTGAGTCAATCTGAGTTAACGTGGAAAAGCCAATACCCGAGACTCACTGTCGATTTCTCAACCGCGCACGGTCCCACGTCTTCCCTCGCTTAGGGACGATCGCGAGCTAGAGTCCCAAGTCGCGTGTCCGTCCCACATCAATTTGGTATCAGAGCGAAGGTTGAGTCTAGGGTAGTCTTTGTGTCTAAGTCCGCAAAAAGAAAAAAGTGTCTAAGTCTAAAGGTGCATTTGCATACCATTATTCAGTATATCAAAAGGTGTCACCCGAACGTTAGGTTACGCCTATCAGGAAGGCCGCACACTCGCATCGAGGAGACCCTCGGGTCAAACCTCCACCACGTACCGAGTCTTGGTTGTGTCTAGGTTCATAGTCGAGTCGGCATTCCAACTTGCATTGTTGTTTAGGGTCGTGTCTAGTGTCTTGTCCAAGTGTCTTCATGTCTGTCTTATAGCTCCCCATTTCCAATGGACTTCCGGTCGCCCAAGCGAGATAACCGTTGGCACACCCATGGGTTGGCCAACCATCCTCTCCACTTCCGTAGGCCCAAAGCCTCGGATTTTTATGGCTCCAATGACCCGGGCGACTACCTCAAGTGAGAGGCCGCCATGGACACATACTTTGATTGTTATACCATGTCTGAAGCCGGGCAATTCTATTTTGCCAAGGAGAGGCTTCTACACGAGGCCGCCGAAAAGTGGGACCACATTGAGCGCTTGAGAGAGGTTAGGAGGCAATGGCCCATCGAATCATGGTGGGACATGAAGAGAGAGCTTAGAAGGGTCTACCTTCCCCATCCGGTTCCTTCCAACCCGTCCCACCCATTTACTTCCAACCACGTGGGTCACACCTCCAGCCGACCCCACCAACTCACTTCCAACCAAGTGGGTCATATCCGGAGGCAAGAAGTCCCTCAGGTACCCAAGCTTAGGCCGGTTGATTACGGGCGAATCCACCGCGATACCCGTACTCCAACCCATACCGTTGCCGAACTTGTGCAAATGATTTCGGATCGGGTGGATAGGAGGTGTGCGTATTTTGAGTCGTTGGTCTCCCCTTGCCCACCTCCGAGACCGGACGTAGCCATACCCAAGCCTTGGGATGTCATAGCCGGTAACCCCAACCCGGCCCCACCTCCGGGGTCCCAAGGACCTCTTCCCCTCGGGAAGGGCGTTCCTTCCCCACCCATTAGAGCTCCGTTGCCACCACCCTTATCTTCCAATCTTTATGTGGAGCTATCTCAGCCCGAGCCACTCGTGTTTCTAATGGGAAGGCTTTTCATCGCCGAGCCACTCCTTAGCTGGCTCAAGAATGGCTTGGTCCCACCTCCCTTTCCATCCATGGACCCCACAATACCTCTAGTGCCAATCAACTCATTTCATACAACATTCCGATCTAGTCACCGTGTGGATACATTGGGTGACCTTCTTAACGGATTAGACCGGCAATTGACATTTACGCACTTGTTGGCCCCAGGCTTCGACCGACTCACAGGTCGTAGCTTCACCCATCTGGCTTTGAGATCCATTACCTCCGTGTGCACCGTGGGTTGTGTCACCACGGAGATTCTTCTACTCCTCCCGTTATCGACCGAGCCTGACTTCATTCCTTTTATCCCGGGGGAGGAGCCATATCTTCTATACACTGTCCCATCTACCACGATGGATGGAGGTGACCATCACTTTCATGAATTTCAAACATGGGACTATGTAATGGAGGAACCGAGGGGTCACACATTCTTTGACCCATTCGACCCCTTCGCTAGTGGACCTCGTGACCCACCATTTCCCTTACACCTTGTTAGGGAAGTCCACTACCACACCCCTTCCCCACAGGCTAGTCCACCAACACCCAACCCGGGGATCGTTCCATGGTCATCATATAGGAGTGTCAAAGAAGGTGAATTCGGTTCTCCACCTATCAAATCCACTAGGGAGCATGTGCATGCATGGTGCCTCTTAGGATGTTTAGGAGTTCCCCATTCTGCCAACCACCGGTTACATCTAGTGTATGCATGGCACACATTCGGGTGTCCTGGTCTGCCACCGCACATGTATGGGTCGGACTAACAATAGGTTTGTCTAGGGTCTTGTGTGTCTGTGCATATATCGAGTCGAGTCGGTCCTTTGTACGCTCGCGTTGTCAGTCCCTTTCGAGTGAGATACTTGTCGGACTTTGGGATCGGCTCTACCTCTACATATCAGATCTAGTCACATAAAGGGACCTAGCGGTGATTCCTAGTGAGCCTTCGAGCCGCCTCCCTCATTTGAGAGTGACCCCACCCCGGAGTGTCCACCTTTAGCCTCCTCCCCAGCAGTGTGTGCATATCGAATATATACGGGATGAGTAGGTGTCGAATACTTAGAGTGGAGCGTACTCTACGCTTCCTGGTACGATGACGGATCCGCCGACGTCACGAGCAGTCGCACCCCTTACTCGACGGGGTCGAGTTCTTCCCACCCGGGGAGAATTGATGGGGACATCAGAGCAAGACCACTTACTTTTTATTTTGCATTTGAGTCTTTTTATTTGCATTTATATGCTTTGGAAAAAATGTACGCAATTGTAAGGCTTTATAAGCCAATTTGTCATTCCTTAGGATTGTTTGGGTTTTCGTGTAAAAGTCTAGTAGGACCAGCAAGGGGCCCCCATCTCTTTCCCCATTGGTCCACCTAAGCCTTAGGGTCCCATGTGGGGCTGGTCAAAGGTCCAAGGTGGGCTTCTAGATGCTTGACCATTCAAGGGGACAAGGTGGAAGAAAATTCAAAATTGGACCAAGCAAAGTCCAAGATGCTTCTCCCTTATAATATTGTTTATCCAATGTTGTATTTTTTATTTAATTTGGTCATTTGACCACATGAGGAAGAAAATCCCCTCTCTCCCACGAAATTCCCATCCCCCACCCTTTGCCATTCTCTATATAAGCCTATGTATAGTGTCATTAGAGATATTAATGAAGAATTAAGTATTTTTGCCAAGAGCAAGCCCAAGGGGCACCCCTTGTGTCTCTCCTCTCCACCTTGCAGCAGTGATTGCTGCCCATTCTAGGGTGTGAAGCCCTCATCTTGGTCTGACTCCAAGATCTCCATCCTCTGCTGGATGCGACTTCCGGTCGCCGCCTTCCGTTCGTGCCGCCATCGCGCCGCCACCGCCATCGCCGGAGTTCTGTCGAAATCAGGACAGAACCTCATCTTCAAAATTTTATATTTTTTTATTATCATCTGTTCAAGCCCTAATTTTGAGGGTTTGTTCTCCCTATCTCCCCTAATCTCCAGTTCGAATTTCGTGCCATTTGGCCATAGTTTGATATTTTTCCCATATTTTTGTTCTTCCCCTCAGTAATCTGCCATTTTGCAGATCTGTAGGAAAGTGTCACCTATTCGTATTTTTCCCACCCCCCTAAGAATTTTTAGAAATTCCACAAACATTCCTCAGTGTTCCTCACGTTCTCCCCTACCTCCCATAAATTTTTTAATCTCTGAAAAAATCATTTACCCCTCGGTCAAAGGTTAGTTTCAGGCAGATCCCCTTATGTCCTGAGTGTCTGTCAACAGATCCATAGAAAAAACTCAATCTTGCAGAGCCTCCCATTTCACATCCCTTTGTTTGATCGACTCACAAAAATTATATGTGGTAGATCTGGAAGTCCTCTTTCCAACGCCACCAGTTTTGCTTCGATCTGATTCCGGATCTGAGAGAATTAATTCTTGCCGTCGAGGGGCGCAATTCTGTTCCTTGTGCAGATCAGAAAAATCAGTCCGTGGATAATTCATGCAAAAATACCAAAAGTCAACTTCTAGAATCGCCACTTCAGGGAGTCGACCAAGGACGTCATGCCCATGTTCCAACCAAGCGGCGCCTCCAAAAGATCTCAGGAAGGCGACGTTCCTTTGAAGGCCAAGGCTTGCTGTCCAGCGAGTCAGAACCGAGTCGGCGCAGTACCGAGTTGGACCAGCAGGCCGAGTTCGCTCCGAACGCACCTCCAGATTGCTTCCCGTCATCCCAGGAACTGTCCTCCCAGGCCCACTTGTAGCCCTTTACCTCCCTGCATGGAGTGGGCAATAAAATTCACTGTTGTAACTAAGTTTTTACCATTGTACCGGGAGTTACCGTAAAAGGCCGAGGTCATCTTCCCCATGCCCGGAGCGTAGAGGTAAACTCGCCTCCACTCTTTATCGTATTTTGCTTAGTTTGTATTCATTCGTATATGCCGCTGCGAGTGTAGGTTCCTAGCTTGATATCTATTTTTTATCATCGCTGCGAGAGAGTGAGTGTGATCCGTCCCGTGACTCAATCTGAGTTAACGTGGAAAAGTCGATACCCGAGACTCACTGCTAGTTTCTCAACCGGTCACGGTCCCATGTCTTCCCTCACTTAGGGACGATCGCGAGCTAGGGTCCCAGGTCGTGTGTCCGTCCCGCATCAAAGGACCTAGTATGACAGGCTGACATTATTCCTCACTGGTAAGGGCATCACAAGAGGTGAGGTTGACCAAACTTTGTTTACTAAACTAGATAACAAGGACATTCTTATTGTTCAGATTTATGTAGATGACATTATTTTTTGTTCAACTAAACCATCTATGTGTGAGGAATTCTCTAATCTAATGACTAACGAATTTGAAATGAGTTTGATGGGTGAGTTAAAATTCTTCCTTGGACTGCAGATTTGTCAAACCTCTAAAAGAAGTTTCATCACACAAGGAAAGTACATCAAAGATCTCCTGAAGAAATGCGAACTGCATAATCTCAAGGAAATTGCTACACCAATGGGTACATCAACCAGTCTTGATGCTTACCCAGAAGGTAAAATGGTTGATTCCAAAACCTATCGAGGTATGATTGGATCCCTTCTATATTTAACTCCATCTAGGCCTGATATCCAATTCTCAGTGTGTTTGTGCGCAAGATTTCAAGCTAGTCCTAGGGAATCACATTTTAGTGCAGTCAAAAGGATTTTTAGATACCTATCTGGCACCCTAGATTTGGGCCTTTGTTATCCTGCTAGGTGTGAGTTAGATCTTTTAGCTTACACAGATGTAGAATATGCTAGGTGTAGGATAGACAGGAAAAGTACTAGTGGATATTGTCAACATCTAGGTGGTTGTCTAGTATCATGGGCATCTAAGAAACAGCATACGGTTGCTCTTTCTACAGCTGAGTCAGAGTATGTTGCTGCAAGAAATTGTGCAACCCAAGTCTTATGGATTTAGCACCAACTTATTGACTATCACATTAAACTTGGTTGTATTACTATTTTCTGTGATAACACTAGTGTCATATCTCTAACAAAAAATCTAGTTCATCATTCCCGAACTAAGCATATTGAAATAAAACACCACTTTCTTAGAGATGAAGTTAATAAAAAGGAAATTGAACTAAATTCCAGTGAGTCTGAAAAATAGATTGCTGACATCTTCACCAAGCCTCTCAATAATGAAAGGTTTAAATATTTGAGAAGAGAGCTTGGCCTATATAAATTCTCAGCATGAATAACTGTCTCCATTTGTTTAATCGCTTGTTCTGTCAATAAATGTTGTATATGGTAATGTCAGCATCTACATGTTTGTATGTTGTCCTTCACACTTTGACCCATAGGTATATCAAATGGTAAGCTGAGAGAAAGACAGATTATGTCTGTTTGGAAACCCACATCATGTGTTGAGGTTCACCTCCACCTTGTACCCAGTGGTCAATAGTGCATTCATCCAAATCTTACATATCATTTTTTTTTCATATAGTAAGGGGGAGCTTATGTCTGGCTTGTCTATCATTTAGCTTATATTCAATGTTGTGTCTAGCAATAATGCATATAGACAGGGGGAGTATTCAATCACATTATTTCACTACAGCTATTGTGTGCCTCATTACATTGGAATCAACTCTATCTGCTGAAATATAATCACAATTTGGTCTTCGATTCATTATTTTGAGCTACTGAAATACTAAAATCTTCTCCTATAAGAATTCTTGATGTACCTTAAAAATCATTTTTGGTTTAAGACTAATGAATCCAGGAATCCAAAGTCTGAACTCCATGAAAAGGCTACAATTCACATTTAATAGTCTTCAACCATAGCTGCTGTGGTATGTTTTGTAAGGTCTATCTAAATTTGAAAGTTTAACATTCATGATAGTCTTGGTTGAACTCTTGAATTGTGTATAGTTTTTAAACATAAAAATTTTTCTGCAAAACCAAAGGGAAGTTATGATGAATTAAAACTCACATAGGCAGAGCAATGGCTAAATGCGCCGAGAAACTGGGTTCTTTATCAAAGATAATATGAACCTATGTCATGAAGCTTCTTAGCTAACTCTGTTTAAAATTAAAAGGATAGCTTCACTGAGTAACTAGGGGTACTGGCGTCTGATAAATGTGTACTCTTATGTAAAAATGTGAAAACTATACTTGAAACAGAATAGTAAATCCTACTAAGTAAGTAAGGCTACTGGCATTTGATAAACGTGTACCCTCATGTGAACAAGTATGGATTATACTTGACTGTTCTGTATGTAATGAGCAAAAGACAAGAAAAGAAAAAATCATGCTGTTACCCCATGGTAAATGAAGAACAGAAATGTCTAAAATGTTTAATCTCAATACATGTTCTGAGAATATCCTAAGAACTTCATTGGAATTAAATGAGTAAGATGAAGTGAGATTGAACATAACATCACAATGTAGTCTGGTTTATTGCTATTAAAGGATAATGCAACATTATTCAAAGAGTTTGAATACTGAATTCCACATTCATCATTCTTAAACCAAATCTCTATCAGAGTTGCATTATGTGAAATCTTAAAGTTAGAAGAATTTACGTTTTCTATGCTAAGCTAATGAAGGCTGAATCTGATTGTGCTTATATTCACACATTTTTATCATTTCCTTTCAACCATAATTTTTTTTTGCTGATGGCAAAGGGGGAGATATCTCTTGCTCTTGATGGCATTAGAAATCTTGATACAGCTGTAGTAGCTGGGGGAGTATGGAGGAGAGATCATCTTAGCTGGGGAAGAGATCATCACATCACTCATTTCTCACTGATTTTAGTTGGGGAGAGAACTGGGGAGAGATTTTGCTTGTTTCTGTCTATGCATATCCATGTTTGTCCATGCACATCCGTCTTCTATTGCACCTAACAGCAAGATTTGTAATTTCTGACTCATCAAGTAATAAGTATTTCCATCAAAATAGAGAAGTGTTACCATCATCAAAAAGGGGGAGAATGTTGTGTCTTCTCTGATCTTGATGTCTTGTTTTAATGATGGCAACAGTAATTTGTTAATCTTTTAATGATGACAATAGTAATTTATTGATCTTTTAATGATGACAACAGTGTTTTTTTGATCTTGTTTGTCTCTGGCAACTTTGTTATCTTAAAGCTTTGATTATAGTCAGAATAATTTTTCTGTTGCATAAGGGTCATTGGATATTCAGACAGTTGCACTTTAAGGTCGAGGCATGTTAAATATCAAGTTACATGTAGGTCGGTGCATGTTCATACATGTCTCAATGTGAAGGTTAGTGCATCTCTGCATATAAGCATATTAGGTCTGTGTATGTCTATAAGTCATGTACTAGAGGTCGGTGCACCTTTTCGCTAGCACAGAGGATGGTCGATGGACATTCACCTTGTTCAGTTATAAAGTCGGTGCACATTTGTCTTGTTCACTCTAAGGTCGGTGCACATTGTGTTAGATAGCAACTGAGGTCGGTGCATATATTACATCTTACATTCTGAGGTCGGAGCGCATTGTGTTAGATAGCAACTTAGGTCAGTGCACATATTGCATCTTGCATTTTGAGGTCAGTACACATTGTGTTAAATAGCAACTAAGGTCGATGCACGTTTGAACTTTAGCTAACTAAGGTCGATGCACATTTTCCTTTGTCACTCATAAGGTTTGTGCATGTTTACATATCACTTTATAAAGTCTGTGCATATATTCATATCTGCATTATAAGGTCGGAGCATAATGGTTCAAGTCAGAACATATGCAGATACGCTTAAGCAATTTAAGTGATAGGACATCGAAGTAAGACCACTAACTTTTTATTTACATTTGTATCCTTTAGTTTACATTTATATCCTTGGGTTAATTGGGTTTGCAATTGTATGGCATTATAAGCCAAAGGGTTGGTCACTAGGAGTTAGTGGGTTTCTTTGCAAATGGCCATGGAGGCCCGATGGGACCCCCACTCTCTCTCCCATTGAGCCACTTGGCTACTAGGGCCCATGGGGGTTGGTCCATGGTCCACCTTGGACTTGGACCAATGACAGGGAGGAATAAATTCAAATTTATCTCCCCCTTTTTCAAAGGGGTGCCCCCCTTTAAAGAATATTATATTTATGTTGTAATTTTTTATTTATGGCCATTTGACCACATGGGAGAATAATTCTCTTATCCCCTAAGTGCCCCTCCCTAACCCTAGATCTGAGGTTAGTTTAGGTATTTTATCCATTGCTATATAATCCTTGTATTTCCCTAATTTCAACAATTAATGAGAAGAAATTTGGTGAAAATCCCAAGAGCCCAAGGGCGCCCCCTCTCTCCCCTTCTTGCAGCTGTGATTGTTGCATCAAATCCAAGGTGTGAAGCCTTGATTCTGGGAGTGATTCCCACCTTTATCACCTCCACTGGATGCGACTTCTAGCCACCACTACCGCCGCCTCCGTTCCTGCCACCGTTTAGCCGCCACTGCCCGTTCTTTGAAGTGTTGTCCATGATTATGAGATCCAGGACAAAAGATGAAAGAAAAGGTTTGTCCTCCCAATCCGTGTATTTGATGATCCTGAAATTTTAATAGATCGTCCCCCTTGTTGTTAACTCCTCCCATTTTAAATTTCGTGTCCATCCGCAAGCATTTGCTATTTGTCCTAGTCTTTTAGTTCCACCCCTAACAGTCTGCCCATCAGCAGATCTACGGGATAGTACTCTGTTATTATACCTTTCCCATCCCCTTAACAATTTTCAAAAAATCCCAAAAAATTTGAGCACGTCCCACACATCCCCCTCTATCCACCATAAAATTCCCAAGATCCAGATCTACACCTTCTTTGTCAGTCAAAGGCAATTTTCAGATAGCTCCTTGTCAGTCCTGACTGTCTGTAAACCGACCCAGTAGAAACATCTGTGCCACAATGATTTTCATTGTGAATCTGTTTACTGGATGGATGTGAAATTAATTTATGTTGTATCCCTTTGAGTCCTCTATCCAACGGCCTCGATCTCGTCTCGATCCGCCTCCGGATCTGGGCGTAACAATTGTTTTTGTGAAGGCGCGCATATCTATCCTAAGTCAAGCCAACAAGAACAGTCTGCCGAATAATTCGTCCAAAAATATGCCGGCTCAGATTCGGCCGCCGTCAAGTTCAGAGATCGAAGAGAAGGATTCCACTGGCGTCCCAGCCAACTGCCTCGGCCAGAAGTCGACCGGAAGCCGCCATCCCAGCAGCTGAGTTCACTTGCTATCCAGCGAGTCGGAACAGTACCGAGCCGGACTAGCAGCCCGCCTCTGGCCCGATAGCCCTTCCGGCTTCCTGCCCATCAACTCGAGTTCACTACTCCCGAGTCCCACGTGTAGCCCTTTACCTTCCTGCGTAGAGTGGGTAATAAAAATCACTGCTATAATTATTTAATCACTGTACCGGGAGTACGAGTCTTGGCCGGGGTCATCTTCCCCACACCCAGAGCGTGGAGGTATCGTGTCCGCTCCCTCACTCGGCATTTACTTTCCTCGTATATATTCATATGCCGCAGCTAGTGTGATAGGAAATTAGCTTGATATATTTTTATCATCGCTACGAGAGTGAGAGCGAAACCCGTCCCGTGACCCGATCCGGGCACGAAAGTAAGTAGACCACCCTTGACTCATTGCCAGTTTCTCAACCTCGCACGTCCGCACGCTTCCGTCGCTAGGGACAAGTCGCGAGTTTGCCTAGAGTCTTAGGATCGCATTAAAATTGGCGTCGAGTCGCATCCCATCCCGCATCATCAAGTCTGTGCACATTCACAAGTCAGTGCACATTCACAAACCTAAGTCGGTGCATATGTACACATCAGGTCTAAGCATACATGTTTCATGCAATAAAGTTAATGCACATTGACTATCTACTTATGCTGACCAAGTGTTTAACGAAATGCTTTATATTTCTTTGACAGGGACTTAACGGAGAAAATGCTTCAAACTGTTAAAAGAATCAGGATCAAGCTATTTAAGTACAAAATTTAGTCACGTGGCTCGAGGCTCAAATGAACTGACACATGATCCAAGGCAGGGAGCAGATCTGATACTTTGCCACGTGGAATATCACTTCATCCATTCTTGACACATGGTCCAATGAAGTACGAGATCTGGATTAGTCAAATAAGCGGGAGTGTGGCTTTCATGCCCCCGAATTAAAAAAGCTGAGGGGACCGCCTGGCTCAGCCTGCACCTATAAATATGGGAAAGAAAGGAAGAAGCAGAGTAGAAAGAGAAATCCACTAGAAGAGTTCAGAGAGGCTTAAGAGAGAGAGTTTAGAGGAGTTGGATTCTGAGAGAGAAGAGCTAGGGAGGAGATCGAGAAAAGAAAAGTGTGTGCTGAGAGAAGATAGAAAAACATAGTGTCGTGAAATTGAAGACTATCTGATTGTGAAGACTATTTTAGCGAGTATGATTGTCTTAACTTCTGGATCAGATCTAGAGTTAATCTGCTCCGTAGTGAGCTACATGTTTCTCTTCTTTGTCATTTCGGTTTTCCTTTTGCTTTTGAGATTGTTTGTAAGCTGTGTATCAGCAGATAGTGAAGCTATAATTCTCAGCGGATAGCTAAGCTGTAATGCTCAGCAGGTTGTAGGGATTTGATCCCCAAAGCTATGGATCAGGTTGTCAAGCTGTGAGTCAGCAGTAAGCCTTACTCAATTGAGTAAGGGGTGGATTTAGATCTCAAGATTGAGATCGAACCACCTTAAAATTCACTTTGCACTATGGTTGTGATTACTGTGTTATCTTTGTTAGTATCATAGATTTGAATTGCTGCTTCTATTTCTACTGACTATGACGAAGTATATCAAAAGGAGTAACTCGAAAGATAGGTTAAGCCTATCTGAAAGGTTGGCTCTCTTGCATGAGTGACTCTTGAGTCAAATCTCCATCAAGTATCTCATCTGTAGTTTCTTTGCTTCTACACATTCTATTGTGTATTACTGCTTGTTGTTTCTGATTCGGTGGTGTCTACCTTAGCATTCTAATTCTACATTTTAAGTGCATAAATTTCATAAGAATTTGGAGTAGATCTATTCACCCCCCTCTAGATCTGCTAGTTATCTGACTTAATAGCATCGACGCTACTCTTGGAGTACCTCTGCACAACCTAGGTTCAAGTCATCTATAAACCATAACTCCTATGGTTTTGTTCAACCTAAGTCTGCCCAACCTAGGTTCTTTACTGCACCCACATGTCCCAATGATTTTAGATTCCAAATTTTGCACAAAAACTCTTATGGTTTTAAAAAACACCCAACTGTGAAAAATCAAAGATCAACAACAAATTCTCAGAATGTGCACAATGAGTTAAATAAGCAGAACAACAAATCAACAACTCAAATAAAAACGCAGAAACAAATGTGGATACCAAGACAACTGCTGTCATGTTTGATTGATTTGACTGCTGTTATGGGGCCCAAGCAGTTTGGGTTGCAAAATCGTTTGCCTAATTGCAATTGCAGTTATGCATGGCACCCAACCACAATAGGTGGTATCTTGATAGTGGCTGCTCCAGGCACATGACCGGGGACAAAGGAAAATTTTATATGCTGACTGAGAAAGATGCTGGTCATGTCACTTTTAGAGGCAATACGAAAGGAAAGATAATTGGAACATGTAAGGTCGGTAAGTGTGTATCATGCTGCATTGAAGATGTTTTACTAGTTGAAGGACTTGCATATAATCTTCTTAGCATTAGTCAACTTTGTGATAAAGGCCATAAAGTAGTTTTTGACTCTCTTGCATGCACCATTTATGAACCTAATTCAGAAACTGTAAAATTCACTGGAAAAAAAGTCAATAACATCTATATGGTTAAACTAGATGATGCAGCACACATTAATCTATGTTTGTCAGTAAATAAAGATGACCTTGCATATCTATGGCATCATAGATTAGGTCATGCTAGCTATAATGTGTTGCATAAGTTGACTAAATTTAGCTTGGTAAAGGGTTTACTTGAAATTTCATTTAATAAGAACACTAAAATTTGTGAGCCATGTACCCAATGCAAACAGACTAGGAAGTCTTTTAAATCCAAAATTGAAAGCATGTCTTCTAAACCCTTTGAGTTGATTCATATGGATTTGTTTGGACCCACTAGGTCAGCCAGTTTGAATGGTAGAAGATATGGATTTGTCTTAGTAGATAATTTTTCTAGATATACATGGGTATTCCTTTTGACTCACAAAAATAATGCGTTCAGTGAATTTAAGGAATTTTTCTACAAAATAAATCAGGATGGTAGGTATTCTATATCCAGTATTCTGTCAGATCATGGTGGTGAGTTTGAGAACTCACAGTTTGATGACTTTTGCAGGAATAATGGGATAATCCACAGTTTCTCTTCACCAAGAACTCCTGAACAAAATGGAGTAGTTGAACGAAGGAATAGAACCTTGGTGGAGATGACTCGAACTATGCTGGTGGAAAATAACCTACCTAAAAGGTTTTGGGCTGAAGCAGTGAACACATCTTGCTACATTATCAATAGGGCTTTGGTAAGACCTTCTACTCAAAAGACCCCTTATGAAATATTGAAAGGTAAGAAACCTTTACTAGCTCATTTCAAGGTTTTTGGATCTAAATGTTTTATACATGTTAACTCTAAAAGAGACTTTGATAAGTTTGAGCCAAAAGTGAGCCACAAATTTTTCTGGGATATTCTGAGACTTCTAGAGCCTATAGGATCTATAATGTTAAATCTAAAACTATTGAAGAATCACCACACATTTTATTTGGTGAGACAACTAACATATCTGAAATTGATTTCTGCTGGAACAAGAATGAAGGAGAGTTTCTGGAAAATCAAGAAGAGCAAAATGTAGAACAAGGAGATGAAAGAGAGACTGAAGAGTCAGGAGTTCAGGGAGAGGTAAATGAGAGCTCAGGTAATCAGCTTACCAATATAAGAGTACTTAGAGATCACCCATTAGAAAATGTTATTGATAATCTGCTTGAACACCCTAGAACTAGATCTCACTTTAGAATTGAAAATGATCTTAATTCATTTGCTCTAGTCTCACAAGTAGAACCCAAAAATATTGAAAATACCTTAAAAGATGAACATTGGATTAATGCCATGCATGATGAACTTAGTAAATTTGAGAGGAACAAGGTATGGCACTTAGTTCCTAAACTAACACGTGCCTCTATTATAGGCACAAAATGGGTTTTCAGGAATAAAACTGATGAACATGGAAAGATTGTTAGAAATAAGGCTAGGCTAGTGGCACAGGGGTATAATCAGGAATTTGGGATAGATTTTGAAGAGTCCTTTGCTCCTGTAGCCAGGCTAGATGCCATTAGAATTCTCCTTGCATTTGCATGTAGTCTAGAAATAAAACTTCAGCAGATGGATGTCAAATCTGCATTCTTGAATGGTTTAATAAAAGATGATGTTTTCGTCAAACAACCCCCTGGTTTTGAGTGTATTGATTTTCTTGATCATGTGTACAAACTGGACAAGGCATTGTATGGACTGAAGCAAGCTCCCAGAGCTTGGTACGATAGGTTAAGCTCTTTCATCACAGGTAAAGGCTTCTCAAGAGGTGAGGTTGACCAAACTCTATTTACTAAAATATATAACAAGGATATTCTTGTTGTTCAAATTTATGTAGATGACATAGTGCTTGGGTCAACTAAACCATCCATGTGTGAGGAATTCTCAAATTTAATGACTGATGAATTTGAATTGAGTTCAATGGGAGAACTGATGTTTTTCCTTGGTTTACATATATGTCAAACCTTAGAGAGATGCTTCATCACTTAGGCAAAGTACATCAATGATCTATTGAAGAAATACAAGCTGGAAAACCTCAAGGCCATCACTGCACCAATGGGTACATCAACTAGTCTTGATGCTGACCCAAAAGGTAAATTGGTTGGTTCTAAAATATGTAGAGGTATGATCGGATCCTTACTCTATCTTACTGCATCTCATCCAGATATTCAGTTTTTCGTGTGTTTATGTGCTAGATTTCAGGCTAGTCCTAAGGAGTCTCACATGAGTGCAGTGAAAAGGATTTTTAGATATCTATCTGGCACCCTTAACATAGGTCTATGGTATCCTGCTAGATGTGAGTTTGAACTGATAGCTTACACTGATGCAGACTATACAGGGTGTAGAATAGATAGAAAAAGCACTAGTGGGTATTGTCAATACCTAGGTGGCTGTCTAGTGTCTTGGGCATCTAAGAAGTAACACATTGTTGCTCTTTCTACTGTTGAAGTTGAGTATGTTGCAGTAGGAAATTGTACATCCCAAGTTCTCTGGATCAAACACCAGCTTATTGATTATCACATCAAACTTGGATGTATTCTTATCCTTTGTGATAATAGTAGTGCTATATCCTTGACTAAAAATCTTATTCATCATTCTCGGACTAATCACATTGAGATAAAACACCATTTCTTGAGAGATGAAGTAAATAAGAATGAAATTGAATTGAACTTTGTAGAATCATAAAAATAGATTGCTGATATATTTACTAAACCTCCTGGAAATGAAAGATTTAAGTTCTTAAGAAGAGAACCTGGTTTTTGTAAATTTTAGCATGATAACTGATTGCTTGAGTTTTCTCACATGGAATAAATGCCTTCTATATTTCATATTAAAAATGTACATGTTTCATGCTATTAGTACAAGTAAAATATAGTTGTCATTGCATACATTGCATTGCATTCTATTCATCTTGACCCTAAAGGTATATCAAAAGGTATGTTGCGAGAAGGGCAGCTCTCTTCTGTCTGGAAACCCACACCTTGTGTAGAGGCAAGACCGCCAGGTACCATGGGTCAAGGGTGTGACTAGAGTCTGCATCATGTTTTGGTTATGACAGTCAAAATTCATACATGTGTTGTAAATGTTGTGTCAAGCAGTAGTGCATATAGACAGGGGGAGTTTGTGTCAAAAACATCCTGTGTCCATCTTATTTCTTGCATATTGATAGGGGGAGTTCATGGTAGGATGTTCAAAGGTTAAGTCAGATCAGGACCATGTTGTTGCATCAAGGCAGATGTGAGTATCTCTTAAGGAATGTCGACACCCAAAGTAGACACCTTTTTGAATAAGTTCGGTCTTATACTTCCTGTGTCTTTAGTTCTGACTCAGTCATTTTTCAGTCAACTGAAATCCTCACTGTTCTTGGATTGAATAATCTCAGTTGGACCAATGTCTTTTCCTTTATATCTATCTTATAATTTGGTATTTTATCACTTGGAATACAATTCTTGTCCACTGAAATGTCTTGCAAAATCCTGTACTTCTCTTGAGCTGAAGTATTGACAATCTGATCTTCAGTTCCTTACTCTGAGCTACTAAAAAGTCAGAAATCTTTCATATACGATTCTATAATACACCATGAAAAATTGATGGTTTAGGTCTAATGAATTAAAGAGTCTAAGGATTGAACTCAATGAAAAGGCTACAATTTTTCACTTAATAGCCTTCAACCAAATCCAACATGGTATGCATTGTAAAGTCTCTAAGAATATGAAAGTTTTAAAGTTCATAGGAATCATAGTTGAGAAACTTGAGTTTGATACAAGAAATATGAAGTGATCTAGAAGGGGAGGGGATGAATAGATCACTTTTTTCAACCGATTAAAAATTACTGAAGAATGATTCACTTAAAACAAGCAATCTCGGAGTTGAACCCACAAAAAATGCAGTGCGGACAATAGCTCGAGTGGATAGAAGGCACACCACAAAATCACCACAGACAATCACACGAGTACCCAGAGGTTTTTAAGGTGGTTCGGTCAGACCTCCAGTCTGCCTACGTCCACCCCTCACTTCAAATCGAAGTGAGACTTCCACTAGCACCTGCTAGCAAAGCAGACTCAGTCTCCGACAACGGCTGATTCACAGCTTCACCAGGGGAACACCCTCCCCTCTTCCTCCACACCCGGAGGGAACCCTAAGGATGCCAAGTCCCTAGAAACCAGGAAACAAGTTCCTCTTCCTCCAACCGGAGGGAACACTAGTGATCTACAGTCACTAGAACCAGAGACCAAGGTCTCTCTTCCTCTGAAGCCCAGAGGGAACACCTCTTCTACGAGAGGGAACAATACTGCAACCTCTGTTGCAAGTGAACCAGAGAGAACACGTCTCTCTCTTCCCCTGAACACCAGGAGGTAACACAGAGAACTTTTAATCAAGAAGGAAAAAGCAGATAAAATCGAAAACAAGAAAGAAGGAAGCCAAATTTCAGAAACTGGAAACAATGTAGCTCAAACTGAGCAGCAGACTTCGAATTTGATCCGTAAGTCAATACCCATCTTCTGATCACTCTTCTGCTCTCTCTTCTCTCTCAACGGGATCACTCTAGTTTCTCAGGGAGGCTCTTTCTCGTCTGCTCTCACTCTAATTTCTTTACTGTAACCTTAGAGCTCCTCCCTCATCGTAGATGGTGAGGCAGTGCTTTTATAAGCGATCAGGAGGGTTCATGCAAGGCATGTGCTTCCCGCGCTCGATCCAGAACCTTCTTACCACGTGCCCTTATAGCATTGGTTCCTTTAGTATTGGATCACGTGCAGCCCAGACACTGGGGAATATTCTTCCTTGGATCACCTTCTTCTTTTTGTTTTTCTTCTTCTCCTGCAAAGAAATTAAAACCATTAAAACTCAGGGCCATAAAAACTAAAACTGCATGAGGTATGTGATAGCAATACGAGATGCACTATACTAAGAACGACACGAGATACATAAGATAACTACAGCACAAAATAAAGAGAGAATGACACGAGGTCAGATGAGAACAGCACGAGGTGAGAAGGAAATAACACGGAGTGAAACGATATTAACACACGATCAGAGGAACCTTGGACGAAGATAGAAAGAAGCAACACGAAGACACACATACAAAAACAACATGAAGACACAAAAACAACAACACGAAGACACAAACATAGAAACAACACGAAGACATAAAAAATGACTCGAATACAAAATTGCTCGAACTTACGAATGACTCGAAGAAGAGGACGACACGGACTGAAACCAACTCAAAGATGAAAACAGAACCCTACACGAAGTGTGGTCACAAAGCAAAAAGGACACGGGGTCTAGGAAAAACAACACAAAGACAGAAGGCAGGAACGGGTACAACGACACGTGATAAAATAGTGAAAGCAGGAAAATGACTCGAGTAACTACAGTAAATGACACGAAAACACAAGAGCAAAAATAAAAAGGATGAATCGAGATGAGCAACTAAATACTGAAGAAACGACACGAGGTTCACAGGAAAATGACTCGAAGTTCATCAGAACAAATCGAGCTACTTCAGTAAACAGCACGAAGACAATCAACAAACATAGTTGGAACAACACGACGTACAAAAGGACAACACGAAGTGTAGTAAACACAAACAACATGAAGTATGAAAGGAACAGTACGGACATACAATGTACTACCTCATAGCAGTTTTTCTTGTTAATCATGGAAATTTCAAATGCATAACATTACGCAAGATATCTGATTAAAATGACAATATTTAACATAGTGATGCTCATCATCAAAACACTAGGGAAGTCACAAAAATCTAACAATCTCCCCCTTTTTGATGATGGCAATACTATATTAAATAACAGAGATGAAGTGCAATGAGATTATGTGAAGATAAGCAATGCAGACACACAACACACTCGCCTCCTCTGACGACTCCCAAGAGCTCCCCCTGAACACAACAACTGCCTTCCTCTGACTAGATAACTCAGGGCACTTATCTTTCTCTCCCCCTCAGCAAAACACAAGCAAGCCACTCTCCCCCTTTGACATCATCAAAACTAGGGGCAGGTCTGAAGATATCACGAAAAGAAAATTGCTGACAGTGGAGAGAAAACAAGAGAGTGTATGGCTGATAAAGGAAAGTTATTGAGATGTTTAGGCAATTAAGAAAGCCATTAATTTAATGTGAGGATTTTGAAGATCAGTTAGTCAGACTGTGTGTAAAATGGTGAATGAAGATCCGTTCCATACACAGAACCAGATTCTAAGCAAGTATGGTACAAGATACCAGTATGGTCAGAGTAAGTCTTTACTCAGAGAGTATAAAGCAAGGAAGTCAGGAAAACAAAGACCTGTGGTATTGAAAACAAACAAACCAAGAACTATATGCCAAGTGAACAGGATCTTGATACCAAGAGGGAGAAATTTTTTTTTTTCAAAGATGGTCAAGATCAAAGGTAAATCTGTCATGTACACCTTTGACATTAGGGAGACACCTTGTTTAGAGGCAGGAATCCCCAGTTACTTGGTGGCAAGACCACATTACCCCTTCTGACAAGAGGACAGAGATAGTATTCTAACTGGTGTTGACATTAAGGTGACACCTTTACCAGAGGCCAGACACCCCAGTTACTAACCAGATATGTACCATAGCTCTGTATGATCAAGACAGCTAATTAAACCTGATTTATACTGCCATCTCATGACATGGGATGCTCTCACTTCATTGATGAAAGTCCCAGTTTCTCAATGAACAGTTAACAAGGTTGTTAAAACTTCTTTCATGAATTTTTTCATTAAACTGCACTTGAAACCTTGTAAATTAGTCTTGATTCAGTTTGAGAACAATACACCAGCTCCAAAGTTTTTTTCAGACTAAAACACTATATACCTCATTTCGGACTTAACTAGACTAAGTAGGTATGCTGTACTGGCTAGATCAGAAGTCAGTTACAGTGTATGAAGATAGTCTTGAATTCAGATTTTGATCTCAGTGGGACTAACAGTTGAAATTCCAACAAGAAATTAGATGAACAGTCTTAACGGATAAAACATCCAAAAATTTCTTTTATACACCTACTCAAACTGATTCTCTTATAAGGTCAGCAAAAATCCATTCAAAGTATATTCAGATTTGACCAAAAGAGCATGACACCTATTATTAATCTAGCTCCCCCTGAGACCTTGACTCCAACTCAGACTTAACTAAGACATACCTCAAAACACCTCAAAGAAAACAAAGTGATATCAATCAATACGAGTGAATCAGCAAACACTCATAATGAGGTTATTTTCAGCAACAGACAATGAGTATAGATAAGCACAAGAGCACATGACAGATTATTCAGAGATCAATTATTCAATCATGAAATTCTGTAAATACCTAATTCTCTGCGCAATGTGCTAAATTTTTCAGTATCTAGTGGCTTAGTGAAAATATCTACAATTTGTGAGTTAGTGCCAACATGGATCAACTCAAAGGTCTTCCTAGCTACTTCATCTCGAATAAAATGATGCCTGATTTCGATGTGTTTAGTTCGAGAATGAAGTACATGATTCTTTGCAATGTTTATTGCACTAGTATTGTCACAAAAGATGAAAGTGCAACCTAGCTCAACTGAGTAATCCAAAAGCTGGTGTTTTATCCATATAACCTGTGTGCCACAGTTCCCTGCTGCCACATACTCAGCTTCAGCAGTAGAAAGAGCCACAGAGTGTTGCTTCTTGGATCCCCAAGAGACTAGGCACCCTCCTAAAAATTCGCAGTGACCACTAGTACTTTTCCTGTCCAATTTACATCCTACATAATCTGCATCTATATATGCAATGAGATCTAAACTACATGATGCAGGATACCAAAGACCTAGATCATGGGTAGCAGATAAGTATCTAAAGACTCTTTTTACAGCTGCCAAATACAATTCAGTAGGCCTAGCCTGGTATCTGGCACACATCCCTACACTAAATTGAATGTCAGGCCTGGATGCTGTTAAGTAGAGGAGTGAACCGATCATACCTCTCTATAATTTAGCATCCACCTCTTTACCTTTTTCGTCTGAATCCAGTGAGGAGTTGGTGCCCATGGGTGTTGAGATAGTCTTGAGGTTGGTCATTCCAAACCTTTTCAGCATCTCCAGAGTATACTTGGTTTGATTTATGAAACAACCATCCTCCATCTGTTTGACCTGCAGCCCAAGAAAATACTTTAGTTCGCCAACTAAACTCATTTCAAATTCATGAGACATAGATTCAAAAAATTCTTTACACAATTTTGAATTGTTAGATCCGAAGATGATATCACCAACATATACCTGGACCACTATTAAATCCTTTCCGAGATTTTTGGTGAAGAGGGTTTGGTCAACCTTACCTCGAGTGTAGCCCTTGCTCAAGAGGAATTCAGAAAGTCTCTCATACCAAGCTCGGGGAGCCTGCTTCAATCCATAGAGGGCTTTATTCAACCTAAAAACCATGTTAGGCTGAACAGAGAAATTAAAACATGGAGGTTGTTCAACATATACCTCTTCCTTCAATAACCCATTTAAGAATGCGCTTTTGACATCCATCTGCTGCAGCCGAATGTTCCTAGAGCATGCAAATGCAAGCAGAATTCTTATAGCTTCCATCCTAGCCACTGGGGCATAGGATTCATCAAAATCCACACCAAATTCCTGACTGTAGCCTTGAGCTACAAGTCTTGCTTTGTTTCTAGAAATAGCTCCATTCTCATCAACTTTATTCTTGAAAACCCATTTAGTGCCAATGACATGAGTGTTATCAGGTCTGGGAACTAGTTCCCATATAATATTTTTCTCAAATTGATTTAACTCCTCACACATGGCGGATACCCAAGAATCATGTTTTAAGGCTTCTTTCATAGATTTGGGTTCCACCTGAGATACCAATGCAGCTAAGTCCTGTTCTTGGACAATTCTAAAATGAGACCTTGTCCTAGGAGGATCATGCAAATTGCCTATGATATTTTCACTAGGGTGGTCTTTGTGAAATATTATCTCACTTGAGGGTTCACCTACCTCAGCTGCTCCTTCTTGCTGTGAGTTTTCTGGTAGAGCAGCTGGCTGCATCTCTTCTTCTTCAATTTTCTCCTAGAAATCTCCCTCATTAGATGGCTCCCTGTCATCATTCATCACTTTGTTAGAGAAATCATTTTCATCAAACACTACATGCGGTGTTTCTTCAACAGTTTGATCATCTTTATTGAAAACTCTGTATACCCTTGAGGTTTCTGAATATCCGAGAAAAATTTCAGGAGAGCTTCTAGCTTCAAATTTGTCCAAACCATTCTTACCATTATTGTGAATAAAACATTTGGAGCCAAAAACTTTAAAGTAAGAAATATTTGGCTGCTTACCCTTGAGAAGTTCATAAGGAGTTTTCCTATGAGTAGGTCTTACCAAGGCTCGGTTTAGAATGTAGCATGCAGTATTCGCAGCTTCAGCCCAAAATCTCCTTGGAAGTCCACTCTCAATCAGCATAGTCCTGGCCATTTCAATTATTGACCTGTTTCTTCTCTCAACAATTCCGTTCTGCTCTGGTGTCCTGGGAGAAGAGAATTTGTGAGTCACTCCCTCTCTTGAGCAAAATTCAGAAAATGAAGAGTTCTCAAACTCTCCTCCATGGTCAGACTGAATTGTAATGATATTATGTTCAGCTTGCAGTTTGATTTTATTGAAAAGTTCTTCAAAGTGAACAAAAGCATCATTTTTATTTGCTAAACAAAACAGCCAAGAAAATCTAGTGAAGTCATCAACTATGACTAATCCATATCTCTTACCTGACAAACTTTGTATGCGAGTAGGACCAAAGAGATCCATGTGCAAGTGCTGCAGCGGTTTAGATGAAAGACTCTCAGTTCTCAACTAAAAAACTGCACGAGTCTGTTTACCTTGTGCACAAGCATCACATAGCTTGGACCCTAACTGAAATCTAATTCTGGGCAAACCTCTAACTAGGTTATGCTTAGACAGTTTATTCATTGTAGACAAACTAGCATGGCCTAGACACCTATGCCAGTCAAAAGCAACTTGTTCAGAGTTAGCAGACATACACAAGTTAGTTTCAGGATTATCATCCAGGTCTACGATGTATACGTTGTTTACTCTATGACCTTTGAACATGACGTTATCAGAATTCGGCTCAAAAATAGTGCAGGAATTGTGGTCAAAGAGTACCTTGTGTCCTTTGTCGCAGAGTTGACTTATACTTACCAAGTTGTGCTGAAGTCCTTCTACAAGATACACATCTTCAATGGAGTTAGTAGAGGACTTACCAACTGTACCAATTCCAATTATTCTTCCTCTGTTATTTCCACCGAATTTGACCAAGCCCCCAAACCTCATTTTCAATTTGCTAAATTTGGACCGGTCTCCTGTCATGTGCCTGCTACAGCCGCTGTCAAGATACCACTTGTTATGCTCGGCTGCCAGGCTAACCTGCGAGAGTTCAGACAAAGTAATGTGGGACCCAATTCAAATTGGGTCCAAAGATAGTTTTCAATTTATGCAAATTACACTTAGGAACCCACTTTTTTTTACTGTTCTTTTCAGTGATTTCATGTGGATTGATTCTTCCTTCTTGGCATTTCTCAGTGGGTGTTGAATGAGCCTATTCCTATTAAAATTATGCTGTTTCCGAACAGAAAAATTATTGTTTGGCCTCTTAGAGGAAACACGTGTGTGCTGAGCATAATTCATGTAACCATTTTTATTCAAATGAAAATTGTGCTGAAAGTGATGCATGTTTGCATGCTTTACTTGATAACTAGCATGCTGAACTTTCTTAGCGAAACTGTTCACCTTTCTAGTGACATCAATAGGAATGGTCGTGTAAAAACCTTTGTTCCACAACTGTAAAAAGAGGATTTCCTGACTTAGCTTGCTGACCATTGGATTGAATGGATTCGCTGGTCGAAACCTTCAATGTAGAGACAGATTTGGAACTGGATGGTGTTTCCAATTTTTCTTTCCCCTTGGCGGGGCAGAACGTGACAGTTTTAAATTCAAAGGGTTTTTTAATTATGGGATAGTATCCTAATCCCTCCCTATTGAAGTTTACCCTCGACCCCAGAAGGGCATCCAGATTGTTTCTCCCCTCTGTAAATTTTTCTAGCATTTTTTCTTTGTCCTCAATCTCCTTCTGAAGTTCATTACATTGGTCCTGGAGTTCTTGATTAACTTTTATAATCGCCTCATATTTTTTTGCAATCAGTCTAAACTCTTTTTTACTCTCTTCAGTTTTACTCTTCAGCTCATTCATCCTAGCTAGATTTTCCTCTCTTTCCATTCTAAACTTCTCGATCTCACTTCTAGCATGATCTAGCTCAATGGCCATCTCCTTGGTTTTCATGTTATCCGTAACAGCAATAGAGTGTTCCTCAGAAACAGAGTGAAACTTTCGTTTAAGCATTCAGTGCTCCTTGGTTAGAAAATTATATTTAGCTAACAGGTCGCCATAGGCGTCCTCCCAATCGTCCAAAGTAAAATTCTCAATTAAGTTCGTTACCTCTTCCTCATGGTTGGCCATGAGGCAAGTCTTCTCTTCACCTTCACTGGACGAGGTGGCTTCTGGATCCTCCTCCTCGTCGCTCCATGTGCACAGCATGGCTTTCTTCTTCTTGTGCACCATCTTCTTATGGTATCTGGGAGCCTTAGCTTGCAGCTCTGGACATTCACTTTTCATGTGACCAGATTTCTGACAATGGTAGCATGTAACCTTCTTAACAAACTGGTTCTTCTCAAGTTCTCGTTCAGGAGACTTCCTTGCAGCATTAAATTTCTTTCTCCTGTAGAATTTCCCTTTAGTCCTCAAGAACTTTCTGAATTGCCTGGTGAGCATGGCCTGCTCGCCCTTGTCCAGGTCTGAGAATCCGTCAGAGTCTTCGCTGCTACCACCACTGCTGCTGCTGCTGCTGCTGCTGCTCTTCTTAGTATGTCGTGAGACTTTCAGAGCAACATTCTTTCCCTTTCTGTCATGTCCATCATTCCCTTGTTTGAAGTTCATTTTGTGGGTCATGAGAGACCCAATCAGCTGGGTTACTGACATGGTGGATAAATCTCTAGATTCCTCTATGACGGTCACCTTTGTATCCCAGATGGGAGTGAGGGACCTAAGGATCTTCCTGACAATGTCTTCTTGCTGAATCTCCTTTCCAAATCCTCTCAGACTATTGATGATCACAGACAATCTAGCATACATTTCTGTGATCGACTCCTCTGGCTTCATCTTAAACAACTCATACTGAGTTGTAAGTATATTGATCTTGATAGCTCTCACTTGAGATGTGCCCTCATAAATTAACTGCAATTCATCCCACATTTTCTTTGCATTCTTGCACGCTGAAATCCTCAAGTACTCTTCCGGGTGGACGGCGCACTGTATGATGTTAAGAGCTGTCCAATTCAGTGCGGAGAGTTTAACCTGTTCCTCTGTCCACATGTCTTCGTTCGGTGGAAGTTGGTATGGACCACCTGTAATTACTCTCCAGAGCTTGTGGCTTTGGGCCCTGATAAAGACTTCCATCCTGTTCTTCCAAAAGAAATAGTTATTACCATCGAAGAAAGGGGGACGGGTGATTGACTGCCCTTCAGCAATGTAGCTGCGAGAACCAGCGGATCCATTTCCCTGGCTGTTGGACCACATATTGGGAAATACCTGCTCTGATACCAAGTGATACAAGAAATATGAAGTGATCTAGAAGGGGAGGGGATGAATAGATCACTTTTTTCAACCGATTAAAAATTACTGAAGAATGATTCACTTAAAACAAGCAATCTCGGAGTTGAACCCACAAAAAATGCAGTGCGAACAATAGCTCGAGTGGATAGAAGGCACACCACAAAATCACCACAGACAATCACACGAGTACCCAGAGGTTTTTAAGGTGGTTCGGTCAGACCTCCAGTCTGCCTACGTCCACCCCTCACTTCAAATCAAAGTGAGGCTTCCACTAGCACCTGCTAGCAAAGCAGACTCAGTCTGCGACAACGGCTGATTCACAGCTTCACCAGGGGAACACCCTCTCCTCTTCCTCCACACCCGGAGAGAACCCTAAGGATGCCAAGTCCCTAGAAACCAGGAAACAAGTTCCTCTTCCTCCAACCGGAGGGAACACTAGTGATCTGCAGTCACTAGAACCAGAGACCAAGGTCTCTCTTCCTCTGAAGCCCAGAGGGAACACCTCTTCTACGAGAGGGAACAATACTGCAACCTCTGTTGTAAGTGAACCATAGAGAACACGTCTCTCTCTTCCCCTGAACACCAGGAGGTAACACATAGAACTTTCAATCAAGAAGGAAAAAGCAGATAAAACCGAAAACAAGAAAGAATGAAGCCAAATTTAGAAACTGGAAACAATGTAGCTCAAACTGAGCAGGAGACTTCGGATTTGATCCGTAAGTCAATACCCATCTTCTGATCACTCTTCTGCTCTCTCTTCTCTCTCAACGGGATCACTCTAGTTTCTCAGGGAGGCTCTTTCTCGTCTGCTCTCACTCTAATTTCTTTACTGTAACCTCAGAGCTCCTCCCTCATCGTAGATGGTGAGGCAGTGCTTTTATAAGCGATCAGGAGGGTTCATGCAAGGCGTGTGCTTCCCGCGCTCGATCCAGAACCTTCTTGCCACGTGCCCTTATAGCATTGGTTCCTTTAGTATTGGATCACGTGCAGCCCAGACACTGGGGAATATTCTTCCTCGGACCACCTTCTTCTTTTTGTTTTTCTTCTTCTCCTGCAAAGAAATTAAAACCATTAAAACTCAGGGCCACAAAAACTAAAACTGCATGAGGTATGTGATAGCAATACGAGATGCACTATACTGAGAACGACACGAGATACACAAGATAACTACAACACGAAATAAAGAGAGAATGACACGAGGTCAGATGAGAACAGCACGAGGTGAGAAGGAAATAACACGGAGTGAAACGATAGAAACACACGATCAGAGGAACCTTGGACGAAGATAGAAAGAAGCAACACGAAGACACACATACAAAAATAACATGAAGACACAAAAACAACAACACGAAGACACAAACACAGAAACAACACGAAGACATAAAAAATGACTCGAATACAAAATTGCTTGAACTTACGAACGACTCGAAGACGAGGATGACACGGACTGAAACCAACTCGAAGACGAAAACAGAACCCTACTTGAAGTGTGGTCACAAAGCAAAAAGGACACGGGGTCTAGGAAAAACAACACGAAGACAGAAGACAGGAACGGCTACAACGACACGTGATAAAACAGTGAAAGCAGGAAAACGACTCGAGTAACTACAGTAAATGACACGAAAACACAAGAGCAAAAATAAAAAGGATGACTCGAGATGAGCAACTAAATACTGAAGAAACGACACGAGGTTCACAGGAAAACGACTCGAAGTTCATCAGAACAAATCGAGCTGCTTCAGTAAACAGCACGAAGACAATCAACAAACATAGTTGGAACAACACGACGTACAAAAGGACAACATGAAGTGTAGTAAACACAAACAACACGAAGTATGAAAGGAACAGTACAGACATACAAGGTACTACCTCATAGTAGTTTTTCCTGTTAATCATGGAAATTTCAAATGCATAACATTACGCAAGATATCTGATTAAAATGACAATATTTAACATAGTGATGCTCATCATCAAAACACTAGGGAAGTCACAAAAATTCAATAGAGTTGTGTATTGTTTTTAAACATAAATCTTTCTGAGAACCTAAGGGCAGCCATGTCAAAATTATCAGTCAAAATCCTATAGAGAGAATAATGGCTAAGTGCACTGAGAAAATAGGTCTTTCATCAAAGAAATCAAAAGAACCTATGTCATGAAGTGCTTTAGTTAACTCTGTTCAAAAATTGAAACAGAATGGTTAATTTCACTAAGTAACTAGGGGTACTGGTGTCCAAAAAACGTGTACCCTTACGTCAAAAGGTGCAAATTATACCTGAATGTTTTGAAAATTGAAACATAATGATAAATTGTACTGAGTAACTAGGGGTACTGGCGTCTAATTAACGTGTACCCTTATGTCAAAAGGTATGGATTATCCCTGACTGTTCTGAAAAGTAAAAGAAGATCATGTTGTAACCCTATAGTGAAAAATCAGAATCGTCAAAAATGTTTATGATGTGTGATTGGATTGAACTACAGATCTAGAGGGGGGTGAATAGATCTACCCCAAATTTCGTAATTCTACAGTAGTTAATAGAAATGCGAAAATGGACGAAACTGCTGTGAACAGAAACACTAAAAACAGTATGAATTATCAATAAAGAGATATAATATGGACAAAATGTCAATCACTGAGAACTCCAAAGACAATAGATTAATCAACTCCGTATAGTACCTGGCAGTGGTTTGATTCGAAAATCCCCTCACGCAAGTGTCAGTTTTCCAGATAGACGTAATCTATCCTTTTGACTGAGCCTTTTTTATATACCACTGAGTGATTGACCATAATACATGTATGAAATGTAGAAAGTGAAAATTAGATCAAGACAAATCAGATATCAATCAAATTAAGTAGATGCATAGATGAATTAGTGCGGACAATTTGGTTGAAGACTTAAGCAACAATTGATTATATCAGAGAAATCAGAGGCTCGCAGTAGACGATCCTAAGCATTCATCTAATCGCAGTAAAGATGATATAATCAATCACACACACAAGACAAATCAATTTTTAGGTGGTTTGATCTCGAGCTTGAGATCTACATCCACCCCTTACTCAATTGAGTGAGGCTTCTTTGCCAAACTGCTTGAATCTGCTGATCCATAGCTTTGGGGACGAACTCCCTACAAACAGTTGAGCCTCACAACTTGCTTTCCCGCTGAGCAACACAGCTTGTTGTCCGAAGATCACACCTCGCCGCTGAGCACCACAGCTTGCTCCGCTGATACACAGCTTACAATAATTTCAAAAAGGAAAAACAGAAGAAGTAATGAAAAATAATAATAGAAAGAAATAACTGTAGCTCCACTCGAGCGATCTGACTCTGGATCTGATCCAGAACTCAAGATAACTCTTCTGCTCAATCCCACTTCTCTCTCTCAGACAGAATTATGACACTATGTTTCTTTTGTTTACTTTCCACAATAGAGTCTTTTCTCTCAAACTCCTCTTAGACTCTTCTCTCTCAACCTCTAGAACTCTCTTGCTCTTTTCTCCTCTTCGGATCAGCTCCTCTTGTCTTCTCTTGTTCTCTCTTCACGTTCACTCACTGCCTTTGGCTACTCGATCCCCTTTTATACAGAAGAGCGCGAGTTTGTGGTCCCACGAGCTTTTCAAATTTTGGGCGCGTGGAAGACACACTCCCGCCTAATAATTTTATCTAGAATGTGCACTTTGAGAGCCCACGTGTCAGGAGTAGAAGATAAGATGATCCACGTGGCAGGATGTTAGTTCAGCTTCCTACCTTGGATCACGTGCCCTTAATCCACTTCACTTTAAATTCGACGTGAGAGTAATGCAGTCTGCCTTTATGCAACCCAGGTGTTCGAGCATGGATCAGAGTTGTTTCTTCCTTTCTGTCCAAAACAAAATCAAAGATTTATGAGACTTATGAAGCATGTAATAATTATTAGCAAATGCAGTTTCAGATGCTTCACAAGGTCAGACAATTCATATAAATGTATGCATAAAATTCTTCAAGAGCATCGATGCATAAACGAGATACATCCGCTTGTATAGCTAACACATATAGCAGGTTAGAATAGAAACATCGACCTTAGAGTCATACAGGTAGACCTTATATGCCGGACTAACTGACTCTGTAATGAAGGTGCATCGACCTGTCTTTATAGTGAATGCACATGGTGCATCGACCTTGAGAATGATGACTTACTAGCATCGACCCTTCTATAACATGCATTGACCTATGCTATAGACGCTAGCTCACTAGCATCGACCTTTCTCTAGAATCAAATATGCACAGACCTTATGGATCAATTACTTCTACATATGCACCGACCTTCTAGTGCAAGACTTCTACATGTGCACCGACATTCAGGACTGGAATGAATGTATGCACCGACCTGACAGACTATAATGTGAATGTGCACCGACCTTCAGACTTATATGCGAATGTGCACCGACCGTTCAATGCAACAATGAAGTCCCGCAATCAATGGCAACCAAGAGGGGGGGTGAATTGGGTGTTTTGGTGTTTTAAGAAAACTTTTTTGGCTTTTTATAAAATATGTGATAAGATGCTAATATGAGAAACAAATCTATTCAATCACAGACTAACTTAACAAATTCTATTTGGTGATAATATAGATTATGCAGGATTAACGAGAATAAAATCTGAACTAGAATGCACACTTACGATCGCACAGAAGGGAGATAGAAGAAAAGGAACAAACCACACTGAGACATTGATTTTTAGGTGGTTCTGATGCCACAATGGAAACCTACATCCACCCCTCACGGACTGTGAGGATCCACACACTATCTTGTAAAGAGATACAAGATCGAACACACACACACACACGTTGGGAGATGAAGGCTCCCACGAAGGTGTAAAAGACACCTAACCTCACACACACCAAACCAATCAGACTTAACTGCACACACACACGGATCCACGAAGATCCACACACACATGGGATTGTTTTAGAATTACAAAACAAGCACACTTGAAGCTAAGAAAGATTAAGAATGGAAACACAAAAGAAAGGGCTTGATTGATGCTCCCCCTTAGTTGATGAAGAGTTTCTTGGATGCAGCTTGAACTCCACTTGGCTTGGGATTGATCTCCTTCAGATATTGCTTGATCTTCACTTGAGGATGGATGAAGAAGGATCAAGAACTTCCTCTCGGAGAACTGTTCACGTCTACAATGCTAGCTCCCTTCTCTCCCCTTTAGTGGCCTCCTTAATCCCTCTTAGAGCATTAGGGTTTCTTATCCCAAAGAGGTGATTTTATATCTCTTGAATGGTCAAGAGACAAGCCATGAACCAGATCCACAAAACCTGGAGGGTTTGGTGGCTTTGGGATTAAACAATATCAAAAGGAGGGGCTTCTTTCGAGATGAACAAAAGTCAACATTTTTGGCTTGTCGGGGCTGGCGGTCGACCTGCAGAGGCTGGCGGTCGACCGCTCTATAACAACCCTGCAGACAGACATCTTCTATTTTTTCCGGTCAACCTGGATCAGGCTGGCGGTCGACCGCTCTGAGACAATCCTCTAGAAGATTGGTTGCTGTTATTTTCGATCAACCGGGATCAGGCCGGAGGTCGACCGGACTGTGATAAACCTGAAAAATGGAGTTTAGCCTAGTGAAATATATCCACATGATCGATGCATGAAATGAATATAAGTCATTATTGATTTCAAGTTCATTTGAGTTCTTTGGCATGCATTTGGAAGACGAAACACTTAAGCATAATCCATGATGAAATCTGACCTTGATTGCTTATAAAATTCACTTCAGTTATTAGTTCCATGCACGTGAGCAAACATATGTCCTTGGTTTTTTTATCATCAAAAGCACTAGGATATTTACAACAATCTCTCCCTTTTTGATGATGACAAAACTCTAGGGCATTCAAACCATTTTTATTGTTTTCAAAAATTCAATTTTTGAACGCAATGCTTGAAAGTCATTCATCATGCTTGAAAACCATTCAACACATTTGTTTGCCAAAATAGATTACGAAATGAGACACAAATGCCAAGCACCTGAAATCAAACACCAGTACATTCAATTCATCATTTCATTACAAGGTACATTAGTGCGAGAGTGGATGCACGACTCTAATACAAAAGACTAAGCAACTATAGAACTGACACTACTGACATAAGGACCCTCACATGATCAACATGCAAGCAAGCAACACAACCACACATCGACATACATATAATATATAAACCTGCCTTGCCCTACTACGTCTCCCCCTTTGGCAACATCAAAAAGGGATAGGATAGACGAAGGAGAGACCCAAGTGAAACAAGACTAAAGGATAGCATGCTAGGGGTCCACCCGAAGAAAGTCTCATGGAGCATCGTCTGGAGGTGGCTGATCTGCGGGAGGAGGAGGTGGATAGCCAAGGTGCTGACGGATGTCGCCAAGATAATGGTCATGAACCTGAAGAAGATCATGAAGATGGCCAATGGACTTGTCACGAGCCGCATCCTAGCGCCGCATGCCAAGAAGAGAGAGGTGCATGAGGTTGAAGGATGAGCTAGACTCAGCTACACTTTCTCGGAGGGAAGCCATGTGGGTGGTGAGAGTGGCCATCTGAGTGGAGAGAGTGGTCAAGGCAGCAGAAAAAGTATCCATGCACCCTGACATGGTGTCAATCGTAGTGCCTAAAGTGTCCCCAAGGGTAGAGAGATGATCCTCAAAGGTATCCACATGAACTTCCAATCCGGTGAATCGCCCTTCAAAAGCCTCGTAGTCCACCAAAGGGCGCTGTCCGGCCCCCTGAGTAGAAGACTCTCCATGATGAAACTGAGGTGGAGGAGGTATCTCAAAATCCTGGTGATAAGGTGATGGTGGAGGAGGCTACTCCTCAGCTGGAACTGGGGGGGATATCCCCTTCACCTTGCTGTTGTGCTGGTTCTTGTTCTTCCTCACTGCTCTCTTCTTCCCCATAAATTGGAATGTCCGGCGGAAGCTCTCCGTCGGGACCATAGTAATAGCCAAAATCTGAGAAAATTTTATGCTTGTTGTATATGTCATCCTGCCTGACAGATATAAATTGCTCATTCGCCACATCAATCCTGGCATAGATGAAGACACCGGTCAACTGTGAAGCATATGGCAGGGAGCGCCAGAGGTAGGTACGGCAGGTTCCAATCAGATCTGTCATGAGCCTACCCATATTAATTTGAATCCCATGCATGACATGATAAAATAGGAATCTCTGAACTTCTGTGACTTCATCTCTGCCGCCCACTTTGGGATAAATCAAGGATGTGAACATGTGATGCAAGACCCATTGCAGTGGAGGAAAGTGATTGGCATTCAATTTAATCAAGTTGCTCACACCGTGCACATACTCACAGCTGGTCATAACAAAGAACGTGGCTGGAACTTCACCAAAACCATAAGCCCTATCTGCACCCATGGCGGATACTTCTAGGGCACGTTGAAATAGATTCGGGGTGATGTGAAGCTCTACACCTTCAACAGTGGTATATAACTGTTCATTTCTTACAACCAAGTACCCGTAGAACTGCTGGACCAGATGAGGGTAATACCTAGTGTACCGAGTAACAAAATTCATCCAGCCTTCTTGAACCTCAAAAAGTGCGCACAAGTCCAGGAGAACCTTATTCACCTCGTTGAAGTCGACCAAGCGGGGGTCGATAATAGGATGTGGAGGTAGAGGTGCTCGCTGTGGAGGAGGAGCACGCTGAGGTGGAGGAGCTGGGGCCTCTTACCGTGAACGGCTAGCTTCCCCTTGGGCAGAACGCCGAGAGCTTCGTCTGGGTGGCATCCCGAACTAGAAAAATCCATCGAGAAACCCTTGAACAATCGATCTCAACCCCGGGAACGAAGATGGAGCACAGGGGCACTGCTAGGGCTTGGAATAACCTCTCCACACTCTGGAAGCTGAGAAGGATCTCAACGAACGCACGAACGGCCGAATGGG
Organism: Amorphophallus konjac; assembly: GCA_022559845.1. Taxonomy (NCBI): domain Eukaryota; kingdom Viridiplantae; phylum Streptophyta; class Magnoliopsida; order Alismatales; family Araceae; genus Amorphophallus; species Amorphophallus konjac. The sequence continues at coordinate 183,191,151 of CM040125.1, forward strand.
GTTCGTCTCGGAATGGTGACGAGAATGTTGGATCGTGTGCGGGTGGAGGGAGAATGAGTTGTGGAGGCTTGGGTGGAGGAGAAAAGGAGTTCTAGGGTTAGGACAAGGTGGTGGAGGGTGAGTGGGGATGAAAGGAGAAGAGAATGGGTGAGGGAGGACCCTTATATGAAGGGTCGGTTGACCCTTAAGCCAGACCGGTCCGCGGCCGCCGGTCGACCGGCGCGGGCCTGGCAGTCGACTGCCAGGACCGAAAAACCCCCATTTTCAAAAAAAAAAATTGTTTTTGTTTTTCCTTTTTTTCTTCTTTTTTTTGTTTTTTTTATATATATATGGGAGATCATCAACCGACTTTTCGGAATAGGGCCATCGACATGAAATGGGAAAATAATGGAAATGGAGATGTGGACATAAGACAAAATTATCTGACTCCCCCTAGGTAGTTTCTTTAGATCCTTCATCACTGAGTCCACAATTATATAACCAAGGAATATCTGGCTTTAGAAATATTTTTCAAGGAGGGCTAAATATAAATAAGTACATTCAAGCATACATAAGTGTATGAAAACACATAAGGTATTGAAAGAAAACAAAGTCAATATGCATGTTTTCCTACCCTTGATGCACATGACTTTCTACAAATGCAGCCCTTTACCCTAAATGCAAACCTATGCATGTATGCTCTCACCCGTGTACATCCCAAGTTCTCTTCTTATTTTGTTAAATTGATCTTGGTTAAGGGGTTTGGTGAAAATGTCAGCTAACTAATTGTGTGTGTCAATGAAGTTCAATTCAAAGACCCCTTTTCCTACATGATCTCTCAAAAAATGATGATGAATATCAATATGCTTAGTCCTAGAATGCTGAACAGGATTTTTTGACAAATTAATTGCATTGGTATTATTACACAGTATTGGAACAGTTTTCATTTCAACATCTAAATCAAGCAATTGAATTTTGATCCAAAGTACTTGGGCTCCACAACTTCTAGCGGCTACATATTCAGCCTCGACCGTTGAGAGAGCTACTGAATGTTGTTTCTTGGAGGCCCATGAAACTAGACAACTACCAAGAAACTGACAGTACCCACTTGTACTTTTACAATCTACAATGCACCCTGCATAATTTGCATCGGTATAAGTAATTAAATCAAAAGAACTACCGATGGGAAATCACAAGCCAAAATCTATTGTGCCAATAAGATATCTAAGAATGCGTTTAGCAGTTGATAAGTGAGATTCTTTAGGGCATGACTGAAAATGGGCACAAAGACATACACTGAATTGGATGTCAGGTCGACAAGCTGTAAGGTACAATAGTGATCCGATCATACCTGGAAACAGTGTAGGATCTACTGTTTTACCATTTTCATCTTTGTCTAGCTTCGAGGTTGTGGCCATTGGTGTTGATAGGGGTTTCACATCAGCCATCCCATATTTCTTCAATAGCTCCATTGTGTACTTCACTTGACTTATGAAAATGCCCTTAGATGTTTGCTTCACCTGCAGTCCAAGAAGAATGTCAGTTCACCCATCAAACTCATCTCAAATTCTCCTTGCATAATTTCTACAAATTCATCGCATAAAGCATTGTTAGTACCTCCAAAAATAATGTCATCCACATACACTTGAACTACTAAAATGTATTTACTTGATTTCCTTATGAAAAGTGTTTGATAAACCTTACCTCTCTTGAAGCCATTGCCAATCAGAAATGAGGTAAGCCGTTCATACCATGCCCATGGTGCTTGCTTTAGTCCGTACAAGGCCTTTTGGAGCTTGTACACATGTCGTGGATGTTTAGGATCTTCAAAACCTGGAGGCTGCTCTACAAAAACATCCTCCTTGATGTAACCATTAAGAAAAGCATATTTAACATCCATTTGAAATAATTTAAAGTTCAAAGAGCAAGCATAGGATAATAAGATCCGGACTGCTTCAAGTCTAGCAACCGGTGCAAAAGACTCATCAAAATCGATACCTATCTCCTGGCTATACCCCTTGGCTACAAGCCAGGCCTTATTCCTAACAACCAATCCCGCATCATTTAGCTTGTTTCTGAAAATCCAACGGGTTCCAATAGTGGGATGGTTCTTAGGACGCGACAGGAGAGTCCACACCTCGTTTCTTTCGAACTGGGGCAGCTCTTCATGCATAGCCTGAATACAGGATTCATTTTGAATGGCTTCATGAATGTCCTTGGGCTCTTCTTGTGAAAGTAAGGCCATCAAATCTTCCTCTTCTACTTGCCTTAGATAGGACCTAGTTTTTACCCCATCCTCCAAATTACCTATGATGTTCACAGCTGGATGATCCTTTAGAAATGTGGAAGAACTGGGCAAGTCAGGATGCTGCACGTGTGGTTCTTGAAGTGTTTCAAATGTAGGATCTTCATATTCTTCACTCTTGCTTGAGGTTGCTTTCAATGGCTCATCCTTAGCTCCGACATTAGTTGAATTCCTAGGAGCTTCATCTACATCCATGGTAGATGAATTTTGATTTGTCAGTTTTGATTCGAATTCATCAAAAATAACATTAGGATTTTCTTCAACGACTAAAGTCCTTTTATTGAATAATCGGTAATCTATAGAATTAAGTGCATAACCTAGGAAGATTCCTTTGTCACTCTTTTCATCAAACTTACTTAGGTTGGACTTACCATTGTTCAAAATGTAGCAAGGGCATCCAAAGTGTTTAAGATAGGAGATGTTTGGTTTCTTACCCTTGTAGAGCTCATATGGAGTTTTCTTCAAAATGGGCCTTACCATTGCCCTGTTGATGATGTAGCATGCTGTACTTACTGCCTCAGCCCTAAAATATTTAGGTAGAGAGTTCTCACTTAGCATGGTCCGGGCCATGTCTATCGATGTTTTAATTTTCCTCTCCACTACTCCATTTTGCTGGGGCGTCCTTGGTGACGAGAAGTTGTGTCTGTACCCCTGATCTTCACAGAAATTGCTGAATTCATGATTTTCAAATTCACCACCATGATCACTCTGGATGGTGGTGATGAGATAGCCTTTATCATTCTGGATTTTCCTACAAAACACTTGAAATTCCTTCAAGGCATCACTTTTATTGGCTAAAAATAACACCCATGTAAATCTGGAGTAATCATCAACAATTACAAATCCAAAAGATTTACCCCCTAGGCTGGATATCCTAGTAGGACCAAATAAATCAATATGCATCAATTCTAGAGGCCGAGAGGTAGAAACAATATTTTTATTTTTAAAGGAAATGCGTGTTTGCATGCCTTTTGTGCAAGCCTCACAAATTCTATCACTTTCAAATTTTGATTTTGGCAAACCATTTACCAGGTCATGTCTAGACAACTTGGACATCACTCCAAAACTAGCATGACCAAGTCTTCGGTGCCATAGCCATGCATTCTCATGATTGTTAGCTACCAAACACACATCATCACATGAAACATCATCAAGATCAATAGTATACACATTGTTGTTCCTTTTACCGATGAATCTGATCTCATTTAAAATTTACTCATGACAAGGCAGTGGGTTTCATTAAAAATAATCTTAAAACCCCTGTCACACAACTGACTTATGCTCAGCAGATTATGATTTAATCCTTTCACCAAAAAGATATTTTCAATCAAGGTTTCAGAATTCTTACCTATGTTTCCAACTCCAATTATTTTACCTTTGTCCTTTCCACCAAAGGCAACTGAACCACCTTCCTTTTCTTGCAACTTAGAGAACACCTTCTTGTCCCCTGTCATATGTCTTGAACAACCACTATCCAAATACCATTTGCTCTCCCTGGCTTCAAGACATAACTGCAGGAAACAAAATTCTCATGTAATTGATTTTGGTACCTAAACAAGTTTGGGTCCATAAAAGTTAGTCCAACTCTGTGCATGTCCTCTCTTTATCCATGGAGCATGATATTTAGGTGTGTTTTGTCTAAACCAGCAGTTAGAAATCACATGACCAAATCTACCACAATGAAAGTAATTAACATGTGAGAATGTTCTCTGATATCTGTGCGGTTTGGACTGAACATGTTGGGGCTTGGTGTGAGAACATGAAGCACAGTCATTTCCTTTTTCATGCACGTGTGATGTGGTAATCTTGTGTTCAAGAGATTTTTTATTCTGGGGTATGTACCGCAATCCTTTTTTCTGGAAGATCACTTTAACTCCCAACACATTGTCTAGGTTTTGTTTCCCTTTGACAAACCTAGAGAGAGTGAACTGCAGGTCAGTCACCTCTTTATTCAAACTCACATTTTCATTTTTCATTTCTGACATGGAACATGTTAGAATTTCTTTTTCATCCTTGAGCTTTTCTGTAGTACCCCAGAATTTATATATATAACTTTTGAAGTATAAAATAGTTTTCTGGAAATTATAAAGGCCTAAATAAATTAATGAAGGATTATTGGATTAATAAGTCATTATAAGGCTCAACTAGGCTAATTAGTTAACCTAGCCTATCTAATTATTATCCAAAAGGTTAATGGACTAAGCCCATTAAGTTTGGCCCATATTCTAGAAGGGTAATTGGCTTATTCACATATTTTAAGGATAAATACTAATTATATAAGATAATTATATGGATAAACGAATAAAAGAGTTTTATCAAATTGAAACTCTATATACGTCACATGTAACGGTCTATCGGGCGACCGCCACAGCCCTGTAACGCACCTAGACACGACCGTTACATCCTGCAGATTCGGTAAGGTGGAAAAATTGCAAAAAGATTAGAACTTTGAAATCCTATCTACAAGAGATCGACTTAGGGAAGCTTATAACATTACTAAGGACTCTTAGGGATTAGGTTCTGGCAAATTAAGGACTCTAGAATCGATCTAATCTTCAAACCCTAGTCAAAACCCTATAAATAGGACCTAGTTCTGAACTGAGCGACCGTTACTTTTGGCTCGTGAAGAATCAAGGTAAGGAGTCATAAATTCGGGTAAGTTCTTTAGAAGCTTTTGTTTAGTATACTTTAGACTAATGGTTCTCCAAATTTCGTGCTAGGAGATCAAGCAACCAAGGAGATAGAAGCTTCCAAAGTTATTGATTCAACCTTAGCAACCCAGGAATCTGAACGCAAGTCCCCTGAAGATCCAGAGATTAGGATGACTACACGAGGTAATTAGAGTACGATCTTTTAGAACTTTTTGTTCGCAATAGTTTCATCTTCTTACCCTCAAAATTTCACATCCTTAGGTCAAGAGGCTGAGGAAATAGAGCAGATTGAAGTTGTTGATTTATCACAAGAAGTACAAGGGACTAAGGGTAGCACCTAGCATCAAATTCGAAGTTTTAAGGTTCTAGAAGAGGTAGGTTATCTCATGATTGGCAAAAACAACTTGTTAGGAATAAAAGCCCTCTGATTGTGCTTGATTTCATGCATTATAGACTAAGAATTTCATGATTTCATAGTTTTATACATTCATGCATCTCTTAGCCCTAAATGGAAATTTAAAAGATATTATCTTGTCTATTCACTAAACCCTTGCATATAGTTGGCCTATGCATCGTTATCATGACTAGGACAGTGGTAATATGTTGATTTCCAGGAATGTTATGTTTTCATAAACTTTTACTTTAGTTTACTGCCAGCTCTAACGCACCAACGTGAGACCGTCACATGCATGTAACGGCCTTACGATAGACCGTCACAACCTGTTATGCTTTTATTTGTTCTATTGTCTCTGACGCACCCTAACAGGAGCGTTACACCACTGTAACGGCCCCTTGATAAACCGTCACACACTGTAACGCACCTATCCTAGACCGTCAGACACCTGTGTTCTGTCAGCCCAAGGCAGAATAATAACCAGTTAAGTTTACTTATAAATAAGCTTAGATAGCTAAGTTTGGACCTATTATCATGACTTTGAGTTTAGTTTCTGATTCATAATCAAATTGCATGGTTAATGTGTCTTAGGTTATTTTAAGTTATGCTAATTTCATTGGCTAAAACTCTATAGTTTTGTATTCTAAATCATGATTTTCCAAAGTTGTATTGACGGAGTTTTATCTTAGTTTCATAATGTTACACATTCTTTCCTATCTATAGAGTCATTTCTTTAAGTATATGGCACATATTCCGGTATGTTGTCTATTAGTTCACTTTACACTATAGGAACACTATTCTTGGACATGAGGACCTCTCTATTGGATATTCCTTCCAATGGACTAGGAAATCTTGTTTCAAGGCCTCCGTAATTCTCCGCGAGCCTGGGATTCCCACTAGGACGCCGAGTTGGTTGTACCATTAAAGTCCATTGATTAGATTACACTATCGATAATTTTTGTTATCAGTAATGTAACGGCTCTATGCTGGACCGTCAGGCACAAGTAACGGCCCAATATACGACCGTCACATTCCACTGAGTCTGATTTCTTGGTTCTAGATTCAGACTAATATAACGGCCCAATACTGCAGCGTCACATCATGTAACGGCCCAGTACACGACCGTCACGCTACTTGAGTATTTTAACCCAAGGATTGACCAAGGGTTGATATTCCAAGGTTCTAGATAGACTCTTGATGATCTAGAACTTATCATATTGATCAAGAAACATAATATAATGAATGGAAGCTAAAGAACATATCGTTATGCTGTCGATTTATTTCCATAAAGCATAACCTTGCTTAAGTCATTCTTGATTTCTCATGATTCTTATTGAAGCATTTATTCATTCAATTATTGTTATCATGAGCTTATTGAACTTATTACATTCTTGGCCATATTTTATTGTTAACATGCGTGGAAGTAACTTGATTTATACTTGAAGATGCGATCGAGCACTGATTGTGTTCAAGGGCTCTATGCTAGTCCCCTCGACTGATTGTCGGAAACATACTATTTTATAAACCATGGGGTATGATGCTACTGGCGTCGCATTACGCTGGGAGTACTTTCTCTATAAATAAGTGAAAATCCACGGCACGACATGACATTCTTGTACATGACTTTCTTGCTTGATATTCCACAGAAATTCACGAAGTACTTGCTCATAAGCAAAAGATACTGGAGTGATGATTATGTGGATTGCTAGTACATTCTTGATACATTCTTGTTCATGAAAGGCCAATATCTTGTTCTTATAACATTCTTGCTAGTTCGTACTTGCTCTCATTCTAACTTACTTGGTCATCTTGTTACTTTAGTTTGATCACATGATTGATCGCATTCACATGATTTTTACCTTATTCTTTAGAGCTAAATTGTTAATTACTTTAATAGTGCCTTCATGTTGATGCGAAGATACCTACTGGCTAAGTGTGCTCATTACCTATTTCCAATCTTTTCAAGAGATGGAAGTGATTCGAATTCGGATTCGGGTTATACAAGTAGCGGGTCCGAGAGCGAATGAAAGTATTGTCAAGATGAGAGTGAAGACTTAGGAAGTCTAAATTGTTTAGATTGAGTCTATGTAATTTTCCTATTTCTTGAGTCTAGTGCATAATGGAAATTGAATTAGTGGTTGTACTTGATTATTTTGAAATAAAGTTGGAGTTTGAGTAATATTATGCAAATTACATTTATGTGTGTGATTGTCTTGCGCTCTGATTGTTCTTGCGCCCAAGAGGCTTACATGCCGGCTGTTCGCGCTCCCCGAGTTAGTCTTCCGCTGTAATAAAGGCTCGGGGCGTGACAGTTAAGTTGGTATCAGAGCCTAAGTCTCAGGACTTAGGAAGAAGAGTCATGTCATAGGATAAGTCCAAGGTTTAAGGACCCCTACTTATAAACTAAGGAAGAAATTTCCATACCCATGTGAGAATTGGGTAGAGCCCGGGATAAGATAATTAATTAGCTTTAAGATTATTTCTCCCAATTTCATGAGAAATAAGAAGTTGTTATTTTTCTCTCAGGTACCTCATTTTACAAATGGCTTATCGTGTAGATTGGGATGGTATGCAACAAACAGTAGCCGACCTTACTCAGGCATTGCAAACCATAGCGCAAGGTGGCGTAGGGGCAAGGGGTGGTAACCTACATCGCAATTTCTGTAGTTTAAATCCTCCGTGATTCTATGGTTCATCTAATCCTGACGAGGCAGAAAACTGGATAGATGAAATGAATCGTATATTTGATGTCATCCAATGCACCGATCAGGAGAAGGTGCGTCTCGCAACCTTTCAACTCAACAAAGATGCTCGCACATGGTGGAAGTCGGTTCCGACACCTCTTGCCAATACACCTCATACATGGGATGGTTTTCTTACCCTGTTCCGTGCCAAGTACTTTTCTGAGCACGTAAAGGAACGAAAGGCTATGGAGTTCACCGCTCTTCGGCAAGAAATGATGACGGTTGCCGAATATGAACTACAATTCTCAAGGCTTGCACCTTACGCACCGCATCTTATCAGCACTGATCTACTCAAGGCAAATCGGTTTATGGATGGGTTACGACTCAGTTTCATTCAGCAGCTCGGGACCCAAAACATCCGTACTTATGCGGAGATGGTTCAGCGGGTGTACCTATGTGAAAGGACCTTAGAGAAGGTCAAAAAATTGAAAGGTAAAGGAGAAGAATCAAGCCGATGCTCAGATCGGTGTTATAAGAAAGAGAAATTCAGCATCACGGAGCCTTACAAAAGACGTGATAGTAAGAAGAGATCTAGGAATGGGAATGGTGGAAGATCCCATAAGCAAAAGAAAATCAAGGAGGAGAAGGAGCAGGTCACCACGACTTGCACATTTTGTGAAAAATTCGGCCATTCGGCTGAGGCGTGTTGGAAGCGTCTCGGCGCTTGTTTACTTTGTGGAAGCAAGGAGCATCGCATGCCGGAATGCCCCCTTATGAAGGACCAGTCATCTGGTGGAGGACGCAGGAGGCAGGCTCGCCTCAATGCTGTTCTAGAAGGAGAGGAAGCGCCGAGGGATGATGGGCTTATGGAAGGTACTCTTCAAATTTGTTCTCGTCCTATATTTGTGCTATTTGATACGGGTGCCTCTCATTCTTTTATCTCCACTACTTTTTCTAAAACATTACCAATCGCATCAGTTCCCTTACCTTCAGATCTTGCTATTTCTACACCCTTAGGTTCTGAACAAAGCTTACCGACTATTATCCTGATAGCGAAGTGATAGTAGAATGTCATAATCTCCCCGTAAACTTAGTATGCCTTGACATGAAAGATTATGATACCATTTTAGGGGTAGATTGACTTGTAGATCATGATGCTTATATCAATTGTCGAAATAGGATTATATCCTTTCGAAAGCCCGGTCTTCCAAGATTCTCTTTTCTTGGCATCAAGTACAAGAAACACCCCACTATCATATCCTCACTTCACGCTTGCAAACTTATCTCGCGAGGATGTAAAGCTTTTTTTGCTTCTGTCATTATCACCGAATCTAAAGAAATTAACATAGCATACATCCCTATTGTAAATGAGTTCCCATACGTGTTTCCATCAGAACTACCCAGTTCCCCCCCCGAGAGGGAAGTGAACTTCACCATTGAACTCATTCCAGGAGCAGCACCTGTTTCTATATCCCCTTATAGGATGTCCCCCACGGAGCTTAAGGAATTGAAAAGGCAGTTGTAGGAACTACTAGACAAGGGCTTCATCAGACCTAGCACATCCCCTTGGGGTGCGCCGGTTCTATTTGTCAAGAAGAAGGATGGTTCTCTCAGGCTATGCATCGATTACCGGCGACTGAATCAACTCACAATTAAAAAATAAGTATCCATTGCCACGTATTGATGAGCTCTTCGATCAGCTTTCAGGAGCAGAATATTTCTCTAAGATTGATCTCAGATCAGGTTATCATCAGCTTAGAATTAAAGAAGAGGACACTTATAAATCGGATTTTCGAAGTCGTTATGGCCACTATGGATTCGTAGTGATGCCATTTGGGTTAACGAATGCCCCAGCAGCATTCATGCAACTTATGAACAACGTCTTCCAGCCATATCTGGACTAGTTCATCATCGTCTTCATTGATGACATCTTAATATATTCCAAGACGAAAGAAGAACATGAATAACATTTGAAAATAGCTTTACAAACACTTAGAGAACACAAGCTTTATGCCAAACTCAATAAGTGTGAATTCTGGCTCGAGGAAGTCTCATTCCTAGGCCACATTATTTCAAAAGAAGGTATTGCTGTGGATCCTTCTAAGGTGGAAGCTGTCAAGAATTGGAGTCGGCCAACGATTGTATCTGAAGTAAGAAGCTTTTTGGGTCTAGCTGGTTATTATAGAAGATTCATTAACGACTTCTCAAAAATTGCGATTCCTTTAACTTGACTTACAAGAAAAGAAAATCATTTTTTCTGGTCAGAGGAATGTGAGAAGAATTTCCAAACTCTTAAGAATCATCTTACGACAGCCCCTATTTTATCACTACTAATGGAGGGTGGTGGATTCGAAGTGTATACGGATGCGTCTGGCATTGGCTTAAGATGCGTTCTCATGCAGAATGGAAAAGTAATCTATTATTCTTCAAGATAATTGAAACGTCACGAGGATAACTATCCCGTACATGATCTGAAATTAGCAGCGGTTATTTTCGCCTTGAAAATTTGGCGTCATTATCTTTATGGAGAAAAGTTCACGGTCTACCGGAGCACAAAAGCCTGAAATATTTATTCTCTCAAAAGGATCTTAACATGGGGCAGAGGAGGTGGTTAGAATATCTCAAAGACTTTGATTTTGCTATTCAATATCATCCTGGCAAGGCTAATGCTGTAGCAGATGTACTCAGCAGAAAACCAATAGGTATGCCATCAAGTCTTATGATAAGTGTAACTAACCTTGTTCCTCAATTTACTCAGTTGAACTTAGATAGTGACATAAAGGAAGAAGATTGTTTCATAGCTAATATCCGAGCTCAACCTACATTGATAGAAGATCTGGTCAAGCTGTAAAATGATGATCCTATATTACTGGGAATTAAAGCCAATATGGAACAAAGGCCGGATTTTTCTATTTCCAATGACGGAAGATTGTTATTTAAGGGCCGAATATGTGTACCAGATCATGAGGCTACGAAGAAACTAATCCTAGATGAAGCGCATAATTCCAAATACATAATTCATCCAGGAGGAACAAAGATGTATCAAGATCTGAAAAGAAATTTTTGGTGGCCCAATATGAAGAGAGAAATAGCGGATTTCGTATCTCGCTGTCTCACCTGCCAACAAGTAAAGCCAGAGCATTTTAGACTAGCAGGTAAATTACACCCCTTGAGTATTCCCGAATGAAAATGGGAGAGTATAGGGATGGACTTTATTATGGGTTTACCCAAGACCAGAGGTGGACACGATGGAATATGGGTAATCATAGACCGATTGACTAAATCCGTACACTTCATACCAATAAAGAGTCGATGGTCTGTGGATATTCTAGCAGCATTATACATAAAGGAGATTGTCAAACTACATGGTGTCCCCGTCACTATTATATCCGATAGAGATCCTCGATTCGCATCACAATTCTGGAAGGGTCTACAACATTCACTAGGGACTAGATTGAATTTCAGCACAGCTTTTCATCCACAAACAGATGGTCAAACGGAAAGAACAAATCAGGTAGTAGAAGATATGCTCAGGGCTTATGCTATCGACTTTGGAGGTAGTTGGCATGATCACTTGCCTCTAGTAGAGTTTGCATATAACAATAGCTATCAGGCTAGCATACGAATGACACCTTTTGAAGCTTTATATGGAAAAAGTTATCGATCACCAATATGCTGGAATGAAATAGGGGAAAAGTAATTTCTAGGCCCCGACCTTATAAGGGATTCTACCGAGAAGATCAAGCTCATTCAAGAAAGAATGAAAATGGCACAAGATAGGCAAAAGTCTTATGCTGACAATCGAAGACGTGACTTGGAGTTTCAGGTAGGAGATCATGTATATTTAAAGGTTTCTCCAGGTCGTGGTATTCGAAGATTTGGCATTAAAGGAAAACTAACTCCAAGATTCATTGGCCCATTTGAAATTCTTGAACGGATTGGTGAAGTGGCTTACAAACTGGCTTTACCTCCACAATTAGCAGGAGTTCATGACGTATTTCACGTCTCTATGCTGAAGAAGTATGTATATGATCCTGACCATATTACCACTTATGACAATCTGGAGATTCAGAAGGATATGACGTTCGAGCAAACGCCAATAAAGATTCTGGAACGGGAAGTGCGTCAACTAAGAAATAAAGTTATTCCTATGGTCAAGATTCAATGGAAGAAAATATGGCCATATGAAGCAACTTGGGAAACAGAAGCAGCCATGCGGAAAAGATTTCCAGAATTATTTAACTGTAAGTACACTCTCCGAAATCTATATATTGAATTTGGGGACCAAATTCTTCTAAGTGGGGGAGGGTGTAGTACCCCAGAATTTATATATATAATTTTTGAAGTATAAAATAGTTTTCTGGAAATTATAAAGGCCCAAATAAATTAATGAAGGATTATTGGATTAATAAGTCATTATAAGGCTCAACTAGGCTAATTAGTTAACCTAGCCTATCTAATTATTATCCAAAAGGTTAATGGACTAAGCCCATTAAGTTTGGCCCATATTCTAGAAGGGTAATTGGCTTATTCACGTATTTTAAGGATAAATACTAATTATATAAGATAATTATATGGATAAACGAATAAAAGAGTTTTATCAAATTGAAACTCTATATACATCACATGTAACGGTCTATCGGGCGATCGCCACAGCCCTGTAACGCACCTAGACACGACTGTTACATCCTCCAGATTCGGTAAGGCGAGGAAATTACAAAAAGATTGGAACTTTAAAATCCTATCTACAAGAGATCGACTTAGGGAAGCTTATAACATTACTAAGGACTCTTAGGGATTAGGTTCTGGCAAATTAAGGACTCTAGAATCGATCTAATCTTCAAACCCTAGTCAAAACCCTATAAATAGGACCGAGTTCTGAACTGAGCTACCCTTACTTTTGGCTCGTGAAGAATCAAGGTAAGGAGTCATAAATTCGGGTAAGTTCTTTAGAAGCTTTTGTTTAGTATACTTTAGACTAATGGTTCTCCAAATTTCGTGCTAGGAGATCAAGCAACCAAGGAGATAGAAGCTTCCAAAGTTATTGATTCAACCTTAGCAACCCAGGAATCTGAACGCAAGTCCCCTGAAGATCCAGAGATTAGGATGACTACACGAGGTAATTAGAGTACGATCTTTTAGAACTTTTTGTTCGCAATAGTTTCATCTTCTTACCCTCAAAATTTCACATCCTTAGGTCAAGAGGCTGAGGAAATAGAGCAGATTGAAGTTGTTGATTTATCACAAGAAGTACAAGGGACTAAGGGTAGCACCTAGCATCAAATTCGAAGTTTTAAGGTTCTAGAAGAGGTAGGTTATCTCATGATTGGCAAAAATAACTTGTTAGGAATAAAAGCCCTCTGATTGTGCTTGATTTCATGCATTATAGACTAAGAATTTCATGATTTCATAGTTTTATACATTCATGCATCTCTTAGCCCTAAATGGAAATTTAAAAGATATTATCATGTCTATTCACTAAACCCTTGCATATAGTTGGCCTATGCATCGTTATCATGACTAGGACAGTGGTAATATGTTGATTTCCAGGCATGTTATGTTTTCATAAACCTTTACTTTAGTTTACTGCCAGCGGGTTCTCTGACGCACCAACGTGAGACCGTCACATGCATGTAACGGCCTTACGATAGACCGTCACAACCTATTATGCTTTTATTTGTCCTATTGTCTCTGACGCACCCTAGCAGGAGCGTTACACCACTGTAGCGGCCCCTCGATAAACTGTTACACACTGTAACGCACCTATCCTAGACCGTCAGACATCTGTGTTCTGTCAGCCCAAGGCAGAATAATAACCAGTTAAGTTTACTTATAAATAGGCTTAGATAGCTAAGTTTGGACCTATTATCATGACTTTGAGTTTAGTTTCTGATTCATAATCAAATTACATGGTTAATGTGTCTTAGGTTATTTTAAGTTATGCTAATTTCATTGGCTAAAACTCTGCAGTTTTGTATTCTAAATCATGATTTTCCATAGTTGTATTGACGAGTTTTATCTTGGTTTCATAATATTACACATTCTTTCCTATCTATAGAGTCATTTATTTAAGTATATGGCACATATTTCGGTATGTTGTCCATTAGTTCACTTTACACTATAGGAACACTATTCTTGGACATGAGGACCTCTCTATTGGATATTCCTTCCAATGGACTAGGAAATCTTATTTCAAGGCCTCCGTAATTCTCCGCGAGCTTGGGATTCCCACTAGGACGTCGAGTTGGTTGTACCATTAAAGCCCATTGATTAGATTACACTATCGATGATTTTTGTTATCAGTAATGTAAAGGCTCTATGTTGGACCGTCAGGCACAAGTAACGGCCCAATATACGACCGTCACATTCCACTGAGTCCGATTTCTTAGTTCTGGATTCAGACTAATGTAACGGCCCAATACTGCAGTGTCACATCATGTAACGGCCCAGTACACGACCGTCACGCTACTTGAGTATTTTAACCTAAGGATTGACCAAGGGTTGATATTCTAAGGTTCTAGATAGACTCTTGATGATCTAGAACTTATCATATTGATCAAGAAACCTAATATAATGAATGGAAGATAAAGAACGTATCGTTATGCTGCCGATTTATTTCCATAAAGCATAACCTTGCTTAAGTCATTCTTGATTTCTCATGATTCTTATTGAAGCATTCATTCATTGAATTATTGTTATCATGAGCTTATTAAACTTATTACATTCTTGGCCATATTTTATTGTTAACATGCGTGGAAGTAACTTGATTTATACTTGAAGATGCGATCGAGCACTGATTGTGTTGAAGGGCTCTATGCTAGTCCCCTCGACTGATTGTCGGAAACATACTATTTTATAAATCATGATTATGATGCTACTGGCGTCGCATTGCGCTGGGAGTACTTTCTCTATAAATAAGTGAAAATCCACGGCACGACATGACATTCTTGTACATGACTTTCTTGCTTGATATTCCACAGAAATTCACGAAGTACTTGCTCATAAGCAAAAGATACTGGAGTGATGATTATGTGGCTTGCTAGTACATTCTTGATACATTCTTATTCATGAAAGGCCAATATCTTGTTCATATAACATTCTTGCTAGTTCGTACTTGCTCTCATTCTAACTTACTTGATCATCTTGTTACTTTGGTTTGATCGCATGATTGATCGCATTCACATGATTTTTACCTTATTCTTTAGAGCTAAATTGTTAATTACTTTAATAGTGCCTTCATGTTGATGCGAAGATACCTACTGGGTAAGTGTGCTCATTACCTATTTCCAATCTTTTCAGGAGATGGAAGTGATTCGAATTCGGATTCGGGTTATACAAGTAGCGGGTCCGAGAGCGAATGAAAGTATTGTCAAGATGAGAGTGAGGACTTAGGAAGTCTAAATTGTTTATATTGAGTCTATGTAATTTTCCTATTTCTTGAGTCTAGTGCATAATGGAAATTGAATTAGTGGTTGTACTTGATTATTTTGAAATAAAGTTGGAGTTTGAGTAATATTGCGCAAATTACATTTATGTGTGTGATTGTCTTGCGCTCTGATCGTTCTTGCTCGCAAGAGGCTTACATGCCGACTGTTCGCGCTCCCCGAGTTAGTCTTCCGCTGTAATAAATGCTCGGGGCGTGACATTTTCACACACCATTTCAATTTCAAAAATTTTACAAGAATGTTCCTCTTTGACTCTATCAAAATTTGAAATTGTTTGAAGCAATGTTTCTTTTTCTTCAGATAGCTCGAACCATTCTTGTTCCAATTTCTCAAATTTAACATAAATATCATCATGAGTTAACTCATCAATCTTTTTCTTGAGATTTTTATGTTCAGATCTGATTTTTCTATATTTAGTATACAGCTTTTCATATTCTGACTCCCACTGTTCATTTGAAATAAAATTTGGGTCAGAATTTACCTCGGTTGAGTCATCTTCATGTGCCATGAGGCACAGGCTTTCCACCAGCTCTTGAATCTCCTCATCGGATGGTTCCTCCTCTTCGTCGCTCCATGTAGCGACCATGGCTTTGGGCTTTTTGAATTTATCTTTCTTGAATTTTTTCTTTAGATCTGGGCACTCTCCCCTCATGTGTCCGGGCTTCTTGCATTCGTAGCATATGATGCCTCTTGATTTGCTTGGTTCTGACTTGAGCGGACTTTCTTGGCCCCTTTCTGAAGTTGCCTTGAAAGTTCCTCTTTTTTCTCAAGAATCTCTTCACTTGGTGAGTTATCATGGCCAAGTCTTCTTCTTCATTACTTCCCTCGCTGGATTCCTCTTCTTGTAAGTCGTCATCAGATTGATGAGCTTTCAATCCCACGACTTTCTTCTTCTTCGTATCTTCCTCGATTGTTCTCTTCATGTTTATCTCATGGGTCATGAGTGACCCTATGAGCTCATCCAAGGAAAGTGTGGACAGATTTTTGGAATCTTCAATCACTGTGACTTTTGTGTGCCACGCGAACGGCAGTGATCTCAGAACCTTCCTCACAAGGTCGGAGTTCGTGTACTCCTTCCCAAGGCTTTTGAGACCATTCGTGATCTCAGTTAACCTTGCGAACATTTCTGAAATTGTTTCCTCCGGCTTCATTTTGAACAGCTCGTAATCGCTGACGAGCAGGTTGGCCTTAGTTTCTTTGACCTCCGAGGTGCCTTCATATATGAGACGCAGCTTGTCCCACATTTCTTTGGCAGAGCTGCACATAGAAACACGAGAGAACTCATTAGGATGAATAGCACATGGCATAATATTCATGGCATTGAAATTTATAGTGCATTTTTTAACTTCCTCGGGTGTCCATTTCTCTTCATCATCCCCGAGTTTGTATGGACCCTTGTCCACAACTCTCCAGATCTCATACTCCTGGGCTCTTAAGAAAACATGCATCCTATTTTTCTAATAGGAATAATTCGAGCCATCGAAGTAAGGAGGACAATGAATTGAATGACCCTCAGGCATCATTCCCTTGTTTGCCATTGATCTGGATCTCACTCTAGATCGTTAGATCTTAAAAGATAGAGCCTTAGCTCTGATACCAATTGAAGTCCCGCAATCAATGGCACCCAAGAGGGGGGTGAATTGGGTGTTTTGGTGTTTTAAGAAAACTTTTTCTAAAATATGTGATAAGATGCTAATATGAGAAATAAATCTATTCAATCACATACTAACTTAACAAATTCTATTTGGTGATAATATAGATTATGCAGTATTAACGATAATAAAATCTGAACTAGAATGCACACTTACGATCGCACAGAAGGGAGATAAAAGAAAAAGAATAAAGCACACTGAGACAGTGATTTTTAGGTGGTTCGGATGCTACAACGGTAACCTACGTTGACCCCTCACGGACTGTGAGGATCCACACGCTATCTTGTAAAGAGATACAAGATTAAACACACACAGACACGTTGGGAGATGAAGGCTCCCACGAAGGTGTAAAAGACACCTAACCTCACACACACCAAACCAATCAGACTTAACTGCACACACACACGGATCCACGAAGATCCACACACACACGGGATTGTTTTAGAATTACAAAACAAGCACACTTGAAGCTTAGAAAGATTAAGAATGGAAACACAAAAGAAAGGGCTTGATTGATGCTCCCCCTTAGTTGATGAAGAGTTTCTTGGATGCAGCTTGAACTCCACTTGTCTTGTGATTGATCTCCTTCAGATATTGCTTGATCTTCACTTGAGGATGGATGAAGAAGGATGAAGAACTTCCTCCTGGAGCACTGTTCACGTCTACAGTGCTAGCTCCCTTCTCTCCCCTTTGCTAGCCTCCTTAATCCCCCTTAGAGCATTAGGGTTTCTTACCCCAAAGAGGTGATTATATATCTCTTGAATGGTCAAGAGACAAGCCATGAACCAGATCCACAAAACCTAGAGGGTTTGGTGGCTTTGGGATTAAACAATATCAAAAGGAGGGGCTTCTTTCGAGGTGAACAAAAGTCAACATTTTGGGCTTGTCGGGGCTGGCGGTTGACCTGCAGAGGCTGTTGGTCGACCGCTCTGTAACAACCCTACAGGCAGACAGCTTCTATTTTTTTCGGTCGACCTGAATCAGGCTGGCGGTCGACCGCTCTGAGATAATCCTGTAGAAGATTGGCTGCTGTTATTTTCGGTCAACCGGGATCAGGCTGGAGGTCGACCGGACTGTGATAAACCTGATAAATGAAGAGTTTAGCCCAGTGAAATATATCCACATGATCGATGCATGAAATGAATATACATCATTATTGATTTCAAGTTCATTTGAGTTCTTTGGGATGCATTTGGAAGACTAAACACTTAATCCTAATCCGTGATGAAATCCGACCTTGATTGCTTATAAAATTCACTTAAGTTATTAGTTCCATGCACGTGAGCAAACATATGTCCTTGATTTTGTTATCATCATAAGCACTAGGATATTTACAACAAACAATTATGCACATGCATAGACCTTAAGAACAGAAGTGGATATATGCATCGACCTTACTTTCTCAAATGCATGAATATGCTTCGACCTTATTATACCACACTCCTGCATATGCGCTGACCTTCTGAACCAAAATGCATATATGCACCGACCTTGATATGTAACAGCATGAACACGCATCGACCTTGATTTAAACAAGAACTTATTCTGACTAAAGAAAAGACTTAAAAATAACAATGTTTCCAGAGACAAATTACGGTCTAACACACTGTTGCCATCATCAAAACTAGACATCAAATCGAGAGGAGACACAACAATCTCCCCCTTTTTGATGATGGCAACACTACTATACTTTGATGGCAACACATATTACATTATGAGTCAGAGTATGCAAAGGTCACAGTCAAGTGCAGTAGAAGATAGACATGCATAGACACGACATGCATAGACATAGATAAACAAGGCAATCTCTCCCCCTTTGCCAGCTATCCCTAGCCATCAATCAAGAATCAAGAAACTCAAGAAACTATGCCAGAAACTCAAGAAATTCTGACATCAAAATGACGCGGATTGCGTCGGGGGAAGGATCGACGGTAACTCCGGTATCACGAACATGACTGGATAGGTTGCTACCTCGCGCAGCTCGGCCTCACGCCGGACGGTCTCACACCGGGTGACATACTCAAACTCACAAAGAGAAAGAGGGAAGGAAGCAAGAAGGGGCAAGATGCACCAACATGATACCAAGTTTGATTCATTCATTCATATGTAACACACCCTTAGCCCCCTATTTATAGGGAAGGCCATAACATACATACCCTCACACTTTCACTTATTGTGTTTATACCCAAGCCTAATAAAACAAAGGCCACCAACCTAACTTTGACTCTTGGGTTTAAGAAAATATAAAATACAATAACTTTTGACTATGACTGATGCGGGACGGACACACGACCTGGGACTCTAGCTCGCAACTCGTCCCTAAGCGAGGGATGCGTGGGATCGTGCGCGGTTGAGAAACCGATAGTGAGTCGAGGGTATCGGCTCTTCCGCGTGGACTCAGATTGAGTCACGGGACGGGTCACTCACTCACTCTTACAGCGGTGATAAAATTGATATAACAAGCTAATAATCCTATCACATGCTCTCTAGCAGCGGCATTCAAAAATATATGAAATCAGCAAATGCGATAAGAGAGTGTGGCGAGTTTACCTCCACGCTCCGGGCGTGGGGAAGACGACCCCGGCCAAGTACGGTAACTCCCGGTAACAAAATATTACAATAATTACAGCAGTGAATTATCGCCCACTCCACGTAGGGAGGTAAAGGGCTATAAAAGTGGGCCCGGGAGGACCGATCTTGGGTTGACGGGCAGCACTTGATCACCCCGTCGACGCGGTTCGGACGGCGCAAGCTGCTAGTTGTGGGGCCCACGTGCTGGTCGGTGAGTCCGAGTGGGCCCGGAGTGGTACCGCTGTGACGGTGGCTCCTGGAGAGGCGCTCTCTGGGATGGCGGCACGCTTATTCACCTTGTGGAAGGCGAGTCGGCTCCGATCTTCACTTGTTGGAGTTGATGTCCACGGATCTGAAGTTCTATTTTTGCAGCGCGTGACCCGGCGAGATCAGTTGCTGCGATCACTCCCGACGTCGGATTGACGTGAAAGTGGTACCATTGGAAAGATGACTTGAAGTACTTAGATCTATAGCCAGAGAAAGATTTTTGAATCTCCCTTTGATGGCCTTGGTCGAATTTACAAGTTGCTGGCTGACAGACTCAGAAAACTCAGGACAGAGGTGGATTTTCCTGAGAACAGATGTTGACCGAGGCTCAAACGTCGGATCTGGAAGTTGACCTCTTCATGAAAGTTATAGAGGAAGAAGTAAGGAAGACGAAGATATTTTGTGTAGAATTTACAGAGGAGTTTTGGTTGGGGAAACATATTTTATAACACCGGTGGGTCGGATCTTGACTGCTCAGGACAGAACTAAAATTTGACTGAGTTTTAATTTTTTGGGAGGGGAAAAGAACTTCTAAATTCAAGCAAAAATTTGTGGAGACGTGTTTGGATGGGTAGAACACCCAGTCCAAATTTGGACTCAATCCGAAAAGGGTAAGGGGTCGAATTATGGAGGAACTAGCTTGCTATGACACAGGATAGAATACAGGCAGATCTGGAAGGCTGAGGAACACGAAATTGGAAAAATAGAAAACGAAGACTAGAAATTGGAAAACTTTTTTTGGGAGAGGGTATTTGCGTGGTGAACCTACCCTCAAATTTGGGCACCAGTAGATCCGTGGATGGGGAGCTAAAATTTGAACAAAGGGGCTCTGTCTTGATTTGGACATAACTCCGGCGGTAAGGCGGTGGCGGCGCGATGGCGGCACGAACGGCGGCGGCGGCGGCGGAGCTGAGCATCGCACTCAGTGAGGTGGTGGTGGAGAGGCTTCACACCTCTGAAAGGAGAGCCTTCACAGCTCTAGAGGAGGAGAGAGGGGTGCCCTTGGGCCAATTGAGCAAATAATAGAATTTCCTTCATTAATGCTAAGTAAATCATAAAATACAAGGTATATATAGAAAGTGTAAAATGACCTAAACTAACCTCAGATCTAAATTAGGGGAGGGGTAAAAGGGGGAGTTCACATTTAATTCCCCTTGTGTTTTGACTCAATTAAAATAAAAAAATAAAACCTATTAAACAAATATAAATGGGGATGACATCTTGGACTTTCAGGGTTGGAATATTTGACTTGTTAATCCAATTGTCCCCTTGAATGGTCAAGCCATCTAGAAGCCCACCTTGGACCTTTGACCAGCCCCACATGGGACCTATGGCTTAGGTGGACCAATGGGGAAGGAGATGAGGGGCCCCCGTTGGACCTACGGGACTTTTACACAAAAACCCCAACATCCTTGGGGAATGGCAAATTGGCTTATTAAGCCTTACAATTACAAACCTACTTCCCAAGGATATAAATGCAAACTAAAAGGACACAAATAAAAAAATAAAAGTTAGTGCCCGGTGTTGATTCCCATCAATTCTCCCCTGGTAGGAAGAACTCGACCCCGTCGAGTAAGGGGTGCAGCTGCTCGTGTGGCTCCAGCGGATCCGTCACCGAACTTGAAAGCGCGGAGTACGCTCCACTCCAAGTAATCGTCACCTGCTCATCCCGTATAGATTCGATATGCACACACTACTGTGGGTATGAGGCTAGAGGTGGACACACCGGGGTGGGGTCACTCTCAAAGGAGGGAGGAGCTCAAAGATTCACTAGGAATCACCGCTGGGTTCCTTTATGTGACTAGATCCGATATGTAGAGGTAGAGCCGATCCCAACGTCCGACAAGTCTCACACTTGAAAGGGATTGACAACGCGAGCGTACAAAGACTAACTATGCTGGACACATGCATGGACAGACACACAAGACCCTAGACATACCTACGGTTAGTCCGACACATACATATGTGGTGGCAGACCAGGACACCCGAATGTGTGCCATGCATACACTAGATGTAACCGGTGGTTGGCGGAATGGGGAACTCCTAAACATCCTAAGAGGCACCATGCATGCACATGCTCCCTAGTGGATTTGATAGGTGGAGAACCGAATTCACCTTCTTTGACACCCCTATATGATGACCATGCAACGGTCCCCAAGTTGGGTGTTGGTGGACTAGCCTGTGGGGAAGGGGTGTGGTAGTGGACGTCCCTAACAAGGTGTAAGAGAAATGGTGGGTCACGAGGTCCACTAGCGAAGGGGTCGAATGGATCAAAGAATGTGTGACCCCTCGATTCTTCCATTACATAGTCCCATGTTTGAAATTCATGAAGGTGATGGTCACCTCCATCCATCGTGGTAGATGGGACAGTGTATAGAAGATATGGCTCCTCCCCTGGGATAAAAGGAATGAAGTCGGGCTCAGTCGGTAACGGAAGGATTAGAAGAATCTCCATGGTGACACAAACCACGGTGCATACGGAGGTAATTGACCCCAAAGCGGGATGGGTGAAGCTACGACCTATGGGTCGGTCGAATCCTGGGGCCAACAAGTGCGTAAATGTCAACTGCTGGTCTAATCCGTTAAGAAGGTCACCCAATGTATCCACATGGTGACTAGACCAGAATGTTGTATGAAATGAGTTGATTGGCACTAGAGGTAGTGTGGGGTCCATGGATGGGAAGGGAGGTGGGACCAAGCCATTCTTGAGCCAGCTAAGGAGTGGCTCGGCGATGAAAAGCTTTCCCGTTAAAAACATGGGTGGCTCGGGCTGAGATAGCTCCACATAAAGATTGGAAGATGAGGGTGGTGGCAATGGAGCTCTCATGGGTGGGGAAGGAACGTCCTCCCGGATGGGAAGAGGTCCTTGGGACCCCGTAGGTGGGGCTGGGTTGGGGCTACCGGCTATGACCTCCGTAGATTTGGTGGTGACTACGTCCGGACTCGGAGGTGGGCAAGGGGAGACCAGCGACTCAAAATAAGCACATCTCCTATCCACCCGATCCGAAATCATTTGCACAAGTTCGACAACGGTGTGGGTTGGAGTATGGGTATCGCAGTGGATTCGCCTGTAATCAACCGGCCTAGGCCTGGGTCGGGGCTTATCTAAGTGCGGGTCTCCTTGCCTCCAACTATGACCCACTTGGTCGGAAGTGATTGGGTGGGGTCGGTTGTAGGTGTGACCCACGTGGCTGGAAGTAAATGGGTGGGATGGGTTGGAAGGGACCGGATGGGGAAGGTAGACCCTCCTAAGCTCTCTCTTCATGTCCCACCATGATTTGATGGGCCATTGCCTCCTAACATCTCTCAAGCCTTCGATGTCCCTCCACTTTCGGCTGCCCCGTGGAGAAGCCTCTCCTTGGCAAAATAGAATTGTCCGGCTTCGGACATTGTATAACAATCAAAGTATGTGTCCATGGCGGCCTCCCACTTGAGGTAGTCGCCCAGGTCATTAGAGCCATAAAAATCCGAGGCTTCGGGCCTACGGAAGTGGAGAGGATGGTTGCCCAACCCATGGGTGGACTAACGGTCATATCGCCTGGGCGATGGGGAATCAATGGGAAATTGGGGGGAACTACATGCTAGTCATGCCGACACTTGGACAAGACACTAGACACGACTATGCAAGGTTGGAATGCACTAACTAATGCACACTAAGGACCCTAGACTTAAACCAAGATCTGATACCTGGCGGAGGTTTGATCCGAAGATCTCCTAGCGCAAGTGTGCGGCCTTCCCGATAGGCGTAGCCTAACGTTCGGACAACACCTTTTGATATACCGATTAATGGTATACAAATGCGACGATCGACTTAGACGTAGACTTCTAGACTTAAATGACTCTTTTTTTATGTTTTTGTTAAGCAATGACTAATGACTACCCTAGACTCGACTCGCTCTGATACCAAACTGATGCAGGACGGACACACGACCTGGGACTCTAGCTCGCAACTCGTCCCTAAGCGAGGGATGCATGGGATCGTGCGCGATTGAGAAACCAACACTGAGTCGAGGGTATCGGCTCTTCCGCGTGGACTCAGATTGAGTCACGAGATGGGTCACTCACTCACTCTCACAGCAATGATAAAATTGATATAACGAGCTAATAATCTTATCACATGCTCTATAGTAGTGGCATTCAAAAATATACGAAATCAGCAAATGCGATAAGAGAGTGTGGCGAGTTTACCTCCACGCTCCGGGTGTGGCGAAGACGACCCCAGCCAAGTACGGTAACTCCCGGTAACAAAATATTACAATAATTACAATAGTGAATTATCACCCACTCCATGCAGGGAGGTAAAGTGCAACACAAGTGGGCCCGGGAGGACCGAGCTTGGGTTGACGGGCAGCACTTGATCACCCCGTCGGTGCTTGTCGGATAGCGCAAGCTACTGGTTGTTGGGCCCACGTGCTGGTTGGCGAGTCCGAGTGGGCCCGGAGTGGTACCGCTGTGACGGTGGCTCCTGGAGAGGCGCTCCCTGGGACGGCGGCATGCTGGTTCACCTTGTGGAAGGTGAGTCGGCTCCGATCTTCACTTGTTGGAGTTGCTGTCCACGGATCTGAAGTTCTATTTTTATAGCGCGCGACCCGGAGAGATCAGCTGCTGCGATCACTCCCAACGTAGGATTGACGC
Source organism: Amorphophallus konjac (assembly GCA_022559845.1). Lineage (NCBI taxonomy): Eukaryota > Viridiplantae > Streptophyta > Magnoliopsida > Alismatales > Araceae > Amorphophallus > Amorphophallus konjac. The sequence goes on from CM040125.1 coordinate 183,215,734, forward strand.
GAAAGTGGTACCGTTGGAAAGCTGACTTGAAGTACTTCGATCTATGGCTGAAGAAAGATTTTTGAATCTCCCTTTGATGGCCTTGGTCGAATTTACAAGTTTCTGGCTGACAGACTCAGAAAACTCAAGACAGAGGTGTATTTTCCTGAGAACAGACTTTGACCGAGGCTCAAACGTCGGATCTGGAAGTTGACCTCTTCATGAAAGTTGTAGAGGAAGAAGTAGGAATGACGGGGATATTTTGTGTGGAATTTCTAGAGGAGGTTTGGTTGGGGAAACTGATTTTATAACACCGGTGGGTCGGATCTGGACTGCTAAGGACAGAACTGAAATTTGACTGAGTTTTAATTTTTTTGTGGGGGAAAAGAACTTCTAAATTCAAGAAAAAGTTTGTGGAGACGTGTTTGGATGGGTAGAACACCCAGCCCAAATTTGGACTCAATCAGAAAAGGGGAAGGGGGTCAAACTATGGAGGAACTAGCTTACTGTAACACAGGATAGAATACAGACAGATCTGGAAGGCTGAGGAACACTAAATTTGGAAAAATAGAAAACGAAGACTAGAAATTGGGAAACATTTTTTGGGAGAGGGTATTTGCGTGGTGAACCTACCCTCAAAATTTGGGCTCTAGCAGATCCGTGGATTGGGAGCTAAAATTCGAACAAGGGGGCTCTGTCTTGATTTGGACAGAACTCGGGCGGCAAGGCTGTGGTGGCACAATGGCAGCATGAACGACGGCGACGGCGGTGGAGCTGAGCGTCACACTCAGGGAGGTGGTGGTGGAGAGTCTTCACACCTCTGAAAGGAGAGCCTTCACAGCTCTAGGGGAGGAGAGAGGGGTGCCCTCGGGCCAATTGAGCAAATAATGGAATTTCCTTCATTAATGCTAAGTAAATCACAAAATACAAGGTATATATAGAAAGTGTAAAAAGACCTAAACTAACCTCAGATCTAAATTAGGGGAGGGGTAAAAGGGGGAGTTCACATTTAATTCCCCATGTGTTTTGACTCAATTAAAATAAAAATACAAAACTTATTAAATAAATATAAATGGGGATGGCATCTTGGACTTTCAGGGTTGGCATATTAGACTTTCTAATCCAATTGTCCCCTTCAATGGTCAAGCCATCTAGAAGCCCACCTTGGACCTTTGACTAGCCCCACATGAGACCTATGGCTTAGGTGGACCAATAGGGAAGGAGATGAGGGGCCCTCACTGGACCTACGGGACTTTTACACAAAAACCCAAACATCCTTGGGGAATGACAAATTGGCTTATTAAGCCTTACAACTGCAAACCTACTTCCCAAAGATATAAATGCAAACTAAAAAGACACAAATACAAAAATAAAAGTTAGTGCCCCGTGTTGATTCCCATCAATGACTAGCCTAATAAAACAAAAGTAAATACATGTAGTAAAACATGTATTTTACACACGTACAAATACTCAATACTCAAAGATGTACAAATACACACAAGTATCTACTCAGGATGCCGAGTCTTCGAGTGAGTCTCCGAGCCACAAGCTCGGTGAAGTCGGGGCGGTGCGTCATCGGCTCCGAGTAGTGGTCCCAGTAGTGGACCCGGTGGTGTCCCCACCATAAAACTTCTGCCATCAAAAACTCTCCCCTTTTGCCATCAACAAATAAAGAATTGGATCTTATCAGTGAAGTGACAAAGAGTGAGATGGCAATATCAAAGTAGTGAAAGTGCAGGAAAGATCTGATTGACAAACTGATTTATCTTTCATTAATTAAGCATACAAAGCTCAAATTCTTCAGGGATAAGATTCTATGTAATGCAGTCTTGACAGAATTCTGGTTTAAGAATAATAAAGGTTAGAGTTTAGCAACTTCGCTCTCTGAATAAGTTTGCATTAACCCTTTATAGTAATAAACCAGAACTATTTCAATCATGACGAATTTAGTCTTACTTTATCCTACTCATCCAAAAATCAATGAATTTCTTTAGGAGTGACTAGGATATGTATTGAGGTTAAATAATTTAACAGTTCTTATTTTTCACCTTAGGGTTACAGTAAGATTTTCATTTCCTTTTTGTTTAAAACGTTCAGAACACTTAGGTATCATCCGTGCCTTTTAACATAAGGGTACACGTTGATTAGACGCTAGTACCCCTAGTTACTCAGCAAAATTTACCATTCTGTTTCATGGATCAAAATATTTGGAGTAGTTTGCACCATTTTGCGTAAGGGTACACGTTGATTAGACACCAGTACCCCTAGTTACTTAGTGAAACACGCCATTCTATTTTGAATTTTGAACATAGATAACTTGAAGTACATCATGACATGGGTTTTTCTCCATTTCTTTGATGAAGGACCCAGTTTCTCGGTGCATTCAGTCATTACTCTACCTACAATCATGTTGGCTCATTATTTTGACATTGCTGCCCTTTGATTTTATAGAAAGACTTGTTTAAAAATAATACACACTCCAAGTTTCTCAACCAAGAAGTCATTAATTCAAGAACTTTTAGATTCTTAAAGACTTTACTAGACATGACATGTGAGAAATGGTTGAGAGCTATTAATTGTGATCAACATCCTAGTTCATTGAGTTCAGTCTATAGACTCTAAAACTTTATTAAGCTTAAACCATCAGTTCATTCATGGAGCATTACAAATTCTTATAAGAGAAGATTTCTGATTTTAGTAGCTTAGAGTAATGAACTGATTATCAGATTGTCAGTATTTCAGAGTCATAGGAAGTGCAAGGAATTTTTCAAGAGTTTGATACCAATAGATGGAAATAGATGAGGGTGCCAAGAGAACCTGATACCAAGCAATGTGCTACTGAAATTTCAGAAATAATGAGAAAATATGATATCACGAGATGTGTAAATCTATTGAATAGGAAGATAGAGTCAGGGTTAACAGAAAGTATGCAAGAAGGTGTCGACTTTGGGTTGTCGATATTTCAGAGACATTTACAGCTGCCTAGATATAACAACCTAGGCCTGACCTGACTCAAAGATAGAGCATTTTATTCTGAACTCCCCCTATCAACATGTACAAGAGGTTAGACTTAAAAAAAATTTTGAACACTTACTCCCCCTGTCTATGTGCATTATTATTATGCACAACATTTTGACCTATGAGCAAATACTGAAATGCAAGACTCAGACAAAATCATGACTCAGGGTACTTGGTGGAGGAAAAGCCTCTACGCATAGTGTGAGTTTCCATACAGAAGAGATCTGCCCTTCTCCCAACAAACAATTTGATATACCCTTAAGATCAAGATGGACACAATGCAAGACATTGTCTGCAATGACAACCACTGATACCATGTGATAGACTGAATCATAAGCATATAAAACATCATAGAGAAGGCATTTATTTCTGAAAAGAATGAATTTAAGAAATCAATTATCATGCTAAAAATTACATAAACCTAGTTCTCATCTTAAGAATTTAAACCTTTCATTCCCAAGAGGTTTAGTAAATATATCAGTAATTTGTTTTTCTGATTCTATAAAATTCAGCTCAATTTCATTCTTACTTACTTCAACTCTCAAGAAGTGGTGTTTTATTTCAATATGCTTAGTCCTAGAGTGATGAACATGATTTTTAGTCAAGGAAATAGCACCGGTATTATCACACAGAATAGGAATGCATCCTAATTTTATGTGATAGTCAATGAGCTGGTATTTTATCAAGAGCACTTGGGATGAACAATTCCCTGCTGTAATATACTCAGCCTCAGCAGCAGAGAGAGTAACTGTGTGTTTCTTCTTAGATGCCCAAGACACTAGACTACCACCAAGATATTCACAATACCCACTAGTGCTCTTTCTATCTATCCTACACCCTGCATAGTCTGCATCAGTGTAAGCTACAAGTTCAAACTCACACCTAGCAGGACACCACAGTCCTAAGTCAAGGGTGTTTTATAGATACCTAAAAATCCTCTTCGCTGCACTCATGTGAGATTCCTTAGGACTAGCCTGAAATCTGGCACATAAACACATTAAAAATTGTATATATGGGCAAGATGTAGTAAGATACAAAAGGGATCCGATCATACCTCTGTATAGTTTGTTATCAACCAATTTACCTTTTGGGTCAACATCAAGACTGGTTGATGTGCCCATAGGTGTAGTAATCTCTTTGAGGTTTTCTAGCTTGTATTTTTTCAGCAAATCCCTGATGTATTTTGACTAGGTGATGTAGCTTCCCTCTGAAGTTTGATTAACCTGCAATCCAAGGAAAAACTTCAGTTCTCCAATTAAGCTCATTTCAAATTCATCAGCCATTAACTTAGAAAATTCCTCACACATAGAAGGTTTAGTTCACCAAAACACTATATCATCTACATAGATTTGAACAACAAGAATATCTTTATTGTTTACCTTGATAAATAGAGTCTGGTCAACCTCACCTCTTGAATAACCTTTACCTGTGAGAAAGGAGTTCAGCCTGTCAAACCAAGCCCTGGGAGCTTGCTTCAGCCCATATAATGCCTTATCAAGTTTATAAACATAATCAGGAAAGTCAATGCATTCAAATCCAGGAGGTTGTTTAACAAAAACATCCTCTTTTATCACACCATTTAAGATAACAGATTTCACATCCATCTGCTGAAGTTTTATTCCTAGGCTACAAGCAAAAGACAGAAGTATCATAATGGCTTCTACTCTAGCTATAGGGGCAAATGATTCCTCAAAGTCTATCCCAAATTCATGATTGTACACTTGTGCTACAAGCCTAACTTTATTTCTGACTACCTTTCCCTGCTCATCAGTTTTATTTCTAAAAACTTATTTAGTGCCTATAACTGAGCCATGTGAGGGTTTAGGAACTAGGTGCCATATCTTGTTCCTTTCAAATTGATTCAATTCATCATGCATGGCATTTATCCAATGCTTATCCTTTAAGGCACATTCAATGTTCTTGGGTTCTACTTGTGAGACAAGTGCAAAAGAATTCATTTCATTTTCTATCCTGAAATGTGATCTAGTCTTAGAGGGTTCATTCATATTACCAATCACATTATCTAGAGGATGATCTCTAAGAACTCTAATGCTGGTAAGCTGATTATCTGAATTTTCACTTACCTCCCCTTGAACTCTAGATCATCCAGTCTCACCTTCTTCTGCTGGTTCTGTATTCTACTCTTTTTTATTTTCTAGGATTTCTCCATCAACTTTCTTCCTGCAGAAACCAGTTTCAGTTTTATAAGAAGATTCATCAAAGACAATGTGTGGTGAATCCTCAACAGTTTGAGAATTAATGTTGTAGATCCTATATGCTCTAGACTTTTTAGAGTAACATAGAAAAATTCCAGGTTCACTTTTAGGTTCAAATTTATCAAGGTCTCTTTTAGAGTTAACATGTATAAAGCATTTATAACCAAAAATCTTGAAATGTGCTAGTGAACGTTTCTTACCTTTAAGTATCTCATAGGGAGTCATTTGAGTCGAAGGTCTTACCAGGGCTCTGTTGATAATGTAACAGGAGGTATTTACTGCCTCAACTCAAAACCTTCTAGGCGAGTTGCCTTCAACCAGCATAGTCTGAGCCATCTCTACCAAAGTTATATTCCTCCTTTCAACCACTCCATTTAGCTCTGGAGTCCTTGGTGAAGAGAATCTATGGTTGATCCCATTTTTCCTGCAAAATTCATCAAACTGTGAGTTTTGAAACTCACCATCATGGTCAGACAAAATATTAGATATGGACTGCTCACCAGTCTATTTTATTCTATGGTAAAATTCCTTAAATTCTTCAAATGCATCATTTTTGTGAGTCAGAAAGAATACCCACGTAAATCTAGAAAAGTCATCTAGTAAGACATATCCATATCTTCTACCAGATAAGCTAGCTGATCAAGTAGGTTCAAAAAAATCCATGTGGATCAGCTCAAAAGGTTTAGAAGACATGTTTTCAGTTCTGGATTTAAATGACTTTCTAGTTTGTTTACATTAGGTACATGCCTCACATATTTTATTGTCTTTCTTAAAAGATATTTCAGGTAAACCTCTTACCATGCTATATTTATTCAACTTATGCAGCACATTATATGTGGCGACCCAAACTCCGGATACCGGGTAAACCCGGTACCACTTGGAACCGACGAGGCCTCCCAAGAGCGGAAAAACTCTGAAGGGATAGAAAGGTGTGTGAGAGTACATTGAACTTCTAGATAAAGCAGTAAGCAATTAAATTTTAATGATCAGGATTGCTAAAGTAGCAAACATAAAAATACATTTTCTATAACGAATTAAAACTAATAGAGTCCAGTCCGAAGAAAGATAAGTACAGTCGAACAGAAAGGGAAACGTACCCACAAGTTGGGGGAAGCCCGACACTGGCAAACACTGGCAACACAGAACTATCGCACAGTGGAACCTCCAGCCATGAGGTAGAACAGCTACTCCTAAAAAAGTCAGGAGTGAGCCTTGTGTCACTGGCTTAGTAGGGATCCTGCAGAACCCTACCGCAAAACAACGCAGTAACAGCAGTGCTACACTAAAGCAAATCAGTAACAAAGCAGGAGCAAGAACAACTGTAAAAGTAAAGAGGAAAGCCGTAACACTAGAAACATGGCAACCGAAGGAACCTCGACCCTCTAAACTACTCCTAATAGCAAAAGAAAGGCGAACCCCGATCTCACAAAGTCGGGCGTTATCGATCCATTGACAAATCACGGAACCCTATCGTGAAAAGCCTACCAAAACAGGTAAAAGCCTCCCAAAGACTTACACAGTTGAAGGCACAAAACATACATGAACTCACCGTCTTGTACGCTACGGAGAACCCGTAACCTCAAGTGAAGCCAAGCATAGGCTACTCGGGAAAAGTCACGAAAACACAAGTCACAAGAGTTATGCATCAAGTGACAGAAGCACCTCCTCAGTAGAAGAACAGTCAGATGCATCCATTGACGTCTTACACTGCGCCACAGGTATCTTGCATTCGCCTAGAATGGCGATAATTGAGACACTCACAAAGAACCAAGTACAAGGAACAACTGTAACGAGTGACTAGTCAGGGTCACGCCCGTCGGCGCTTGTCCAACTGCCCTCGACCACATGTGCACACACAAGCCCAATGCCTTGAGCTAGGCCTCTAGCCAGTTTTCCCCCCTAGTAGGATGCTACCACAAAGCAAGGAGTCAGACTGAAACTAGCCTAAAAACCGTCTGTCGGGAACTGCCCTGCCACCACTCCTAGGTCGACTGACACACAGGAAAGTATCGTCAGGCTACGACTAGTGGAGGCTCAGTAGACACAGAGACTCCAAAACAGTGAACACCGAAGTACAGACAGTGTAAGCACACACCTGTCACACGTACTACATAGCACAATGCAGTACACAACTGCTACTAGACTCAGGACAGTCAACTTGACCTGGTGACAACGATCCTTGAGTCACAAGACTCAGGTCAAGATCGTCGCACATCACAGCAACACATTGTTAATAAGCCTAGTCCCTAAGCCAAAAACCACGGGAAACACATTATGGAAGACGACACGGAACAGCCGGATCCATAACAGTAATAATAACAACTGTGAGTTCTCAGCCTCGAGCCACACAGTAGACTCACAATTCCATATAACACAAAACACGGAACATAAGGGATCACTAACAAAGCCCTCAAACCACATGGCACATAAATCGAGACAAACTAACACCTCCAAGTGCCCAAAACCAGGGTCCCGATCCTCACAGGATAGATGAGACACTCACGAGGTCATGTGTCAACCGCTGGGTCACAACCGAGTTGACCAGAAACCATAATGACCTTCGAAATAACACAAAACACTACTCAGTATGATGGCCCTCTTAGACACATGTTGGCACTCAAAATATACTCAACGATGATCTAGCCGCAAAGATAAATGATACGGCCCACTGAAGCACAAAAGCCGATGAAGATCAACATATTTAAGACTTCTCAAGCTGCCAGAGCCTCGAGTCACCTGGAATGAACACCGGGGACTTCACCTCAGGAGAGTCGAGATGAATCCACAACCAACCGGCAGTGTGACCAAGCCTGCCTAATGATCCGGCGTCGACTCCGTCGTGCCGCTACCCTACACCCATCGCCCGACCAAGGACGATGGTCTACCCGGTGGCTCACCACCTGAATGAAGACTCTCCTGAGGAGGAAGAATGCCATCGGCCCCTCAGAACAAAGGACTAAAGGCTCTGTCAGCAGAAGACCCCAATTACCCGGCATGGGTACGGCTCCTCAGCACATTGGGCCCATCAGCGGCCAGATGATTGCCCGGTCGAGGTGGAAACACCCCGGGCGGCATATCACTACCCGTGGGAGCTACCAATGCAAGTCAAAGCGAGCCGACAATACAAGCCGTTGTGCCGAGAGCCGTGTTAGTGGAAAACCCGCGTGTTCGAGCTTAAGGTACACAAGTTCCAAAAGCAGCCATTTGGCAGCCCAGAAGTCTCGTCTACATTCTCTCTTAGGCCTCGGCAAGACCACAGAGAGATGAAAGATCGCAGCGACCCCCGAGGTCAGTTCGAAGCCCGTTGTCGGACCCGTGTCGGGCTAATGCGATCAAAGGGTTCGAATCCGACGCGCCCCTCCTAAACCGGCGCGCCCCTCGAATCCGGCGTGTCCTTTTGGCCTTGGGCAGCCTTCTAAACTTGCGCGCCCCGTTCAGCCCGAATCCGACGCTTGTGAATGGCCTTAAATCGGCGCGCTAAACACCGCGCCGGATTAAACTCATTCAAAGGATCACTTATATAAGGGGCCTTACGTTCGAGAAAAAAGAAAGAAAGAGGAGAACAACAACAAGAAGAACGAAGAGAAGAGGCAGATAGACAGACATAAGCAAGAGAAAGAGAGAGAGAGAAAAGCATGGAGAAGAAGAAGGGGGGAGCAGAGAGCTCGTCCGTCCCGATACTCTGTCTTTCTCTGCTGTTCTCTACTGCGAAGCTCCGAGGTGGGTTGGCGAGTCTGGAGGCATCTGCTTCTGTTGTTTTCTTTCTCTTTTCTACTAATGTCGCTCCACGGAGTAATGTAATCGAAGGGCGATGATACGAGCCCAGGGCGTTCTTTGAACCCCTTCTCTCTGATCGTCTCTGTTTTCTTTCTTTCTTTCGAGAATGAAATCGGTCTCAGGCGACAACGCTGAGCCGAATATGCTGTAATACTTTCACCGTGTGATCGACTAAATGAATGAGCATGTGTCTGTTGCCATCTCCTCTATCTCTTATGTGTTACTAGTTTGAATAGTCCCCCTTCCCAAGGCTCTCTCTCTGTCGTATGGATTGAGTGGATGAACCCGTATGCTCGTATGTTCTCTCCCAGTGGGAGGATTGCATGTTAGTGCATCACCCTTCGCCCCGGGGGGTGGCTCCCCAACGCATCCCTATTCACGGTTCAGGGCTGGGAGAATGAACACCCCGCTGTTACTGTCGTGTATCTGTATATATTGTAGCTGCTGCCGAGGTATTCGACCATTTGCCTCTTCCAAGAGCTCGGTCTGTTGGCTGGCCCTTCTGGCCCTGAGTCCAGTCTACTGGCTCTTCTTTGACATATTTCTCCGAAGCACATGTGTATGTGGCCACCGGCTACTAGTTCCCCGATCGAATGTGTTCCGGTCATAGTGATCTTTAGTAATCTATCTTCTCGAAGAACGTACTTCCCGGGGAGAAGAACATTCCCTACCATCTTCAATCATTGTCGAGCCACAGAGTCATATCTTCTAATGATATGAACCCTGTGACTCACCTAATGAATATCGACAGGGCTGAGCCCAACATCAAATCCACCTTCTCCTTGAGGGAGGGGTGGTGGCTGTGAGAAAATTACCTCTCGTAGGCTGGCCCTCGAGGTGACTTCTCATCTCAGCCATCACTTAATTGTTTTTTTTGACTCATGGATATCTTTACCCCTAGCAGGCTAGCCCTAGGGGTATTTTCCCTCTAACGTAATCCGCGAGTCATCGTTTAGCACTCCCGACCTTAAAGGAGCGTACCCCGAACTCATGGAACTGTCTCCGCTTTACCCCTGCAAACCCCCCAATCATGGGGAGGTGCTGCCAAAATTTAAACTGAGGACTTAGTCTAATTTACAGTTGATATGCTCCGACATGTTGTTAAAGACTATGCTTGAGTAGGAACCTCACATAAGTCTGTAATTGCCTCGATTGCAGTGCTTGTGGGGCCCAAACAAGTCTTCTAATTTTCTAAAAAACATCAACAAAGTCACAATAAATATGCCTGAAATTCAATCAGAACTCAAATAAACCTAAAACCCCCTAATCCGGTGCGGCCCAAATCCAACGCGCCAATTTCCGGCGCCCCCCCCCCCCCGCGCCGTTTTAACACTAGACACATAATCTATTCGGCCTCCTCGAGCCTCTATCCGACGCGCCCAGGGCGCGCCGTATTAGCTTCCATATAGTCACCGCACCGTACTAGCTCTCATCTAGCCACTGCGCCGTATTAGCTTCCATTTGGCCACCACGCCGCTTTAGCTTTCATATAGGTATCGCGCCGTTTTAACTTATCCTTTGTACCTATGTTCTAGTGGCGCTATTTTAGGCCTTTACCCATGCTTCCCGCGCCGTTTTAAGCTCTACACCTACGCGTACCACGCCGATTTCACTCTGAATCGCGTCGTCGTGCCGTTTCAATCCTCTCCTCGCCTCCGTGGTGATCTCCAACGCTAATAATAAAAATAAATGAACCCTGTAATCAATAGGCTGAATAAATTGGTTTGTCCACACCTGAATTAGCTAGTTTCATAGTTTCATCATCATGTTTTAGTCTAAGCATTCATGCCGCATCAATGTATGCTTGAGTGTGCGGGCCCTTGGTATATCAAATGACATTAGCAGAAAGCCGGGCTATGCCCGACAGGAAGCTCTTGCCATGCGTGTTGGTGGTCTCCGGACCCATGTCCTCCGCCACGTATTGAGGGTTCCGCCCTAATGAACCGTGCATGGTAGATTATAACATTCTGTATAATCATCTGTACCATTCACATTCTTTATTCCGACCTCGATAGCCCACTATCTTGGCAATTAATCAAAGGTTTTCCCTCCTCGCGGAGGATGTAATTAACGCCATAGTCTTTATGGTATGGCAGACTGCTGGTCCCGATAGAATTTCACTCTCACCCGACACGGGTCAGAATGAGCGCATGATAAACTCGTCACGTACGTGACTGGCACGCCTGCGCAGTCAATCAGTCAGTTAATTACCAATTAATTAATTGATTGATCGACGCGTATATAAACCAAATAAACCCACCAAATAAATAATAAGACCCCAAAACCCAAAAAAAAGAGGGGAAGAAAATCCCATCGTGAAATAGTCTGGCACGCCCGGTGGGACTAGCGTCACCTTTCATCTCTTTACCGAGATACCTGGGCTTCGAGGCCCTCCCAAAGGTTGCTGATCGTCGGTTTCTTTATCTTCTTAGGCGAACGATGAGGACAACTGGACTGACTGGCGTCGGCTTTGGCCCTTCAATTGTTACCGGTCATGCGCAAGGGTACCTCGAGGTGCCCATGGTGTTCGGCAACTTCCCTACTGCTGTTGGCTTCCCCAACTTCTTGGGGTTAGCCTTTGTAGATATGCTGGAGGTGGAACCCTCGGAGCCCGTCGAGAGAGCTACAAATAAGATGGAGCCTCTGAAGGCTTAATGCTACCATGACTCGCCCAAGAGTCCAACCCTGGTCGCCAACTGCCTGGTGCACCATGCTGTCCCTGGGGCCCGCCCCAATGCTGCTAACAAGTCCAGAGTTCGCCAGTGCAAGCAACTCCGGAGGAGTATTGCTATGGTTACCAGATCCCTGTCTCAGTCCGATAAATCCATGATGGTTAGTGGCGTACGCGTCTTCCTCAACAGACGCGATGCACGAATAGTCCCGGACCGGGTCATCCCCTCCGTCCCCATCCACAACTCATACCAAGCCCTCGTTGGAAGGAGGGCGGAAAGAGAAGAAGCCGGCCGCTACGGCCAGGAGAAGTTGGCCCCCAGGCCAAAGAAGTTTAGACAGGTGTGGGTCCCCAAGAGGGTCCAACCTGTCCACCAAGCTGCACTTGTCCGCTGCTGCCCTGCTCACGGCGGGGCGGAAGGAAGGAAGGAAAGGGCCCTAACCCCGAAAGAGGAAGAGGTGGTTGCAAGCCCTCCGCGCCGTGAAAGCTTCAGGGCCTGCGCCCGCCAAGCCCACGTCCCTGCTGTGGGACGAAGATTTCAGCAACCTGCCGATAGGGCTCGGCTGGCCTACATCCCTCCTGCGGGTGGTCGACAACTGTCCCCCGTACTACATCAAGAACGGGGTCGAGAAGAGATGACCAACATGGTTAAGAACTATTTCCGAGGGCTGGGCAACCCCTCGCTTGGACAGCAGCAGCTGATGCAAGCAGCCGCATCCAATGAAGACTACTGCCCATCAATGGCAGTTGAAGAAGATGCAGGAGAAAAGATGATGGTGTTATCAGTCGATGACAATGGCTATGATGATGGCTTTAAGATCGAAGCCGACGAAACTGCCCCTAGGCGGGAAGAAGAAAGAAGAATCTCTGTGTTTGAGAGGCTGACTTTCCCAGACCAGGCTAAAAGGAAGGTCCATCGACAGAGAAGAAGGATGCAGGTTTTCACCTGCAATATGGCTGGCACATTCAGTCGATATGGGGGACTTCCCGAAGACCCTCGCGAGTTGGCTCAATTGGCTGCGAGGCCGGGGCCGAATACTCGAAGAACAGAAGCCGCAAGGGAGCTCCTGGCGACAGCTAAAGGAAAACAACCCCTGGTCTACACCCAGCGGAATGATGAGGCTGATATTTTAACCGCCAATGTAGTGACGGCAGAAGAAGAAGATGATGTCCTCCTCGACATCCTGCTTGAGGGTACGTCCAGGGAAACAACAGAGGCTATCCCCAGCACTACAACTATGGACCCGTCAGTCCTAATGCTACTTCAAAGATACCGGCAAGAAATAGACTTGCTGAAGAAACAGCTGATGGAGAAGATTGAACAATCATCAGCTTCCAAGCCGCCTGAAGTCCAGGGTGAATCATCCCGGGGAGTGGTCCATCATGTCAACCCTCCGCCACTATACACCGTGCCTCAGCCGTCAGAGTCGAGCATGGCAACAACTCAGCAACGGTCGCCATAGCCGCAGCCGCTAATGCCGCTGGTGCTCCCTCAAGTGCACCATACACCCCCACTACTGCGTCCTCCACAGGCGACAACTTTGGTCACCCCGTACCTGCAGCCGGCACACTTCTATCCTGAGCCAGTTGACCCCACGGTCATGAACTGGATGATAGTGGAGAGGATGATCGAGCTGAAGCTCGCAGAAAGAAGTGAAGGCGACTACGTCGCATTTGATGCCTATCGGGTGCCATACCCGCAACACCATGCTGCCAAGTGGCTTCCCCCAGGGATCAACAAGCCGCCCAAGTTCGACAAGTTCAACGGGAAGGGATCCCCGAAGGAACACGTTGCATATTATATGACTATCATGGGTGATCTGGCCACCGATGAGTCATACTTGCTGAAGTTTTTTGGGTCCTCGCTGACGGGGCTCGCATTTGAATGGTACTCCAGCCTCCCAGCCGGGTCGATCAGCGACTGGTCGGATATGCAGAGGAAGTTCAAAGAAAGATTCCATGTTACAGAGAGGGAGGTCACAGTGGCCGAACTCTATTCAACAAAACAGAGGGCAGATGAGATAGCCCTCGACTATATTAAGAGGTGGAGGAACCTCGGGATGAGGTGTAAGCGGCCCCCGCATCAGGAGGACGTTGTACAAATATGTAAATAAAACCTCAGGAGGGAGGTTCTAGAAAAGATGATTGGAATGGAAATACAGTCGTTCGACTGATTAAACAATGTCATGGCCGAGGTGGAAGCCTTTCTTGCCAGACGTGCCCCTACATCAACTGCCAGCACAACCAAGAAGGGCAAGGTAGTGGAGCGGCACCCGGCGCCTAAAGAAGCGAACGCTCTTGACATCAAGGTGTTTGAACAACAGAAGGATAAAGGCAAGAAGGTGATCGCCCCACAGCCTGCAAAAGCCCCAGACGGCAAGGAAGGTCCCTCACTGTGGGACAAGATGAAGAAGGCCTACTCCTTCCGGAAGGATAAGACCAGGATTCTATTCGACTGGGTAACGGAGTATGGCATGGTCACTCTGCCAGAGTCGAAGAGGCCGGAGGACCTGAAGAGAAAGGACAGTCCAAGATTCTACCCCTACCACCAGATGCTGGGGCATCCAATCGAAGACTGCTATGTTTTCAAGGACATCATCGAAGGGATGGTGAAGAAAAATAAAATAGAGTTGGGAGAGTACAAGGTGGACCCTCCTCAACCACATGAAGCCCCTCCCAGAAGGGCAGGAGTCAACATGATCTCCCTATACCAGGCATTGCCCAAGGAGATCTCTGAAGCAAGTACGCGGAGCACCTATGAAACTCATTTCTTGGAGCCCGTGAAAGAACAACAGGGATGGCAGCAGGTCCCTGCAAAGCACAAAAAGAAGAGGGCACCCCACCCGAATGTGGGGGCACACGTCCGTGGCATCACACCATGACCTGCTCCGCCAGTGGCAACACCTGTGTAGACCACTCCACCTACAGTCATCAGAATACCTACACACAATCGGAGGAGACAAACTCCGCTGCCGGTGGTCAAGGAAACCAGTCCTGGGATCTGTAAACTACAAGACCTTGTTGAAGGGCTAGATGAGTACGTGCAGCCCAAATTGAAGCCCTTGCTAGTGCGGGACCATGTCCCATGGCAAGAACTGGAGCAGCTCTCACTCTAACAAAAAGAAGAAGCTGATGCAGCATCTGATAAAGAGGGCAGTATGTTCTGGGGGCAGGCGCCTGCTGTGGGGATAGATTTTATTCTTTTCATGATATTATTATTTATTTAAATTTATCTATTTGGTTTGTTGGAATATTAGGCGTGCCAGTCACCGGAGTGACAGTTTTATTGTGCGCTCGATCTGACTCAGTCAGTCGATTGTGAGTGATTGTGTCTGGACCAAAAGTCCGTCATACCGTAAAGGCTATGGTGTTAATTACGTCCTCCCTAAGAAGGACAACCCTTGATTAAACGCCAAAGACAGGAGGCCTCGGAAGGTGATAAAGAACACTAATGTACATAATAGAGATTTCATGCTATATATATATATAAAGAAAAGAACGAGTAAGTGGCAAACTTGTTGGATTTAATGAATTAGATCGGGTAGCACATCCCCCACTATCTTGGACTATGCCGAGTGGGGATAGGAAACCGCCCACGTAGTGGCGGGACCGAATCCGGATAATCATTAGGGCCTTTTCCTCCGATATCTCTAATCGGCCGGGTGCTTCAAACATTTATTTCCCCCTAAGAGAGGAAGCCAAATGGAGCGTGTATCGATGACACTTCCTTGGCTCGTCGGGGTTAATGTCGTTAAACCGGATTTCGGCAGCATCTCCCCTTAACTCGGATCATGCCCGGGGAGAGATAGGCAATCATCCACGGAGTGCCGGGATGAAAGCCGAACGAAAGGAGCACTAGGCCCCCCGAAACGTATACATGCCCATAGCAGCATTTTATATTCCCTCGGAAACCACTGGAGGTTATGCAGCGGCAGAGCTCCTTGAGTTTACGTGGTTGTGGATGAATCCGGCTCTGGACGAAGTAATATAGGGGAAGGCCATTCCCCATTAATTTGTCTCCTGAGTCGTGCATGATAACCTCTGAGTATCCCCTAGACAGAGTAATGGAATGGTCGGAAAATAGACTGAGGGGGCAAAACGGAGGTTCTTGGCACAACTTATCAAATAGGCAAAGGTTCTCGGCGCAAGGGGTTCCCGGCGCGCGAACCACCGCGCCGGGAGCTATTCATGGCGCCGGGATGGGTCCGCGCCGGGAAGGTAGGAGCGTGGCAAAAGGGGGGGGTTCTTGGCGCATTGGCTCATAGAAGTAGGTTCTCGGCCTGGGTTTTCGGCGCCCAAAGTATCGCGCCAGGAGCTATTCACCGCGCCGAGGGGGTTCCACGTCGGGAAGGTAGGAGCACCGGGAAGCTTCCAGGGTTTTGGGGGTTTCTACGGAGCTCTGTTCTGAGGTTTCTTGAGGTTTAGGCTTCGATTGAGGTAGAGTTGGGATGCAAATGGGGATTGAATCGAGGCCTGTGATGGGGCAATGCCAGGGGATCAAAGAGGAGCAGAGTTTTCTGAGGGATCGAGGTCATCATCCGCTTTAGAGATATGTTCTATTATGTCGCCCGTCATCCAGGAGATCAAGAGATGGCTGTCTCTGATTCCTGTGATGACTTAGTGGTATGGGTAAATCAAAAGAAAACAGAGGAGCCTCACAGCGCCAATGCCGTCAGCGTCATCGAGGGGGAAGGAGGACAAAGCCCACAGATCCACAGTGAGGATTGGGACTCTTCTGCCTCCGCCCCTTTTGAAACAGGCATGTACATAAACCCAAGAAATCGCCGGAGTTCTAAGCGTCTGAACAACTAACACACGCAGAGGACAACATATATTCTGAGGAAGCATAGAGAGAAAGACCTAACCATCGCCAGTTCGGCGGGACAATCACGAAATCACGTTTCACTATTTCATTGTTTACATCGTTCACAAAGATAGAACGGGAGGAAAGAAAGAAGAAAGACAGACGAGTACACTATCTCCTCGACAACAGGGAGATTTCTTCACTTCGAAAATAGAAAATGTAATCAAAGCTATACATCAGAGAAAGGGAAAAGCGAGAGGAAAAGATAACGAAGGGGGAGGGCAGAGCATTGACTCCTCTCCCTCCCCTTACAACACACCTTCTCCTTCCTTCGACCTTGGCAGCAGCTTCTCTTCTCTCCTCTCTTTTGTTATCTGGCGATCTGAATATCTCCCTCAGCTTCTCTTCGATGGCTCTCTCTATATGATTCCCTCTCTCTTCTCTTTAAGTGGACGAAATGGGGGGTTTTATAGGCACAGCACCCCCTTCTCGGCTTGAGCAACCTCGGCGCGCCCTAGGCGAACGCGGAGGCTTCCCGGCGCCAATAGTCCAGCTTCCCGGCACCACCCTCATGGGCTTTGGGCCTTGGTGAGAAGCTCCTGGTGCCACACTCATGGACCTATTTAGGGCCTTTAATGTTTTGATTCCTCTCATCAACGGGCTTGAGCTGCCAAAGATGCCCAACCTGCCCTTTCATTTGCCAATCCCTCGAATCCGTCAGAACAGGAGAAGGCCCCCTAGTTGGTAAGTTGACATAGTCTCATCAGAACATTTCTGGAGGTTTTCATCAGTCAATAGACTGTAATTCTTTATCAGCACTGCCATCTGGGTGATGACAACACCGGACATCAGCTCGGCCGGGGAGGGCTTCAGCCGGATGATAGTTTTAGTGATGACTCTTCTGTAGTTCTGGCTTTGCAGGAATCCCTGGGATCTTCATTTCTGATTCAATCTTCTCTTCGGTCCCATCTTTATTCTTGATTATATTTCAGGTGTCAACAAATACCCCCCACCTGCAGGTGACGTAAATGCAGAATAAATGATACGGTGCCTGTAGGTGCATTATTCAACATTTGAACATATTTCTCAGCTTGACATTGTTAATCATTTTTCATCTTCAGCTTGGCAGCCTCATTACATTGGCATTTCTTTTAATTTCTTCCACTTTCTCTGATTTGAATACTTCCGGCGCGGGCTTCTCGGCGCACAGCTTCTCGGCACGCCATTTCTACCGTTATCGGCGTGGCCATCTCGGCGCGGGCTCTTACAGGAGGGGGTTCTCGGCAGCGGTTCTCGGCGCGCCCTTTTGTGAGGTGGGGGGTTCTCGGTGTGCATTCCATCGTGCCGAGAACCTCTCCTCCCGGGCTTCTATTTAAGGCGCGGAGTGCCTTTTTTCTTCTCATTCTTCACTGTCTCTTCTCTCTCTTCGTTTCCTTTCTCATTTCAGCGCAGCCCTCCCTCGGAGAGAATTCTCTCGCCGTGAGTCTCTTCCCTTTCTTCATATAGGGGCTATGTCCCTCTTTATTTACGGGGTCACTCCCTCTTGGTGGGTAACTCCCTATTATTCTTTGGGCAGACCCTGAATAAGGGGAGGCGCTGTCGAAATCTTCGCAGAACTTTATACTTAATCTTCATAAGACTGTTCATTACTTCGGGACTTGTATTCACGTCATTCTTTGACTGCAGGTACTAAAATGGCCTCCAGCTCCGCTGCTGCGTCTTCTGAGGTTGTTGGAGCAAGCTCGTCATCCCAGCCAGATATATCATGGGCTTTAGTGAATTGGTTGAACGTGCACAGCATGGACTTCGGATATGACAAAATTGCCACCGTTGATGAATCTTCCGATTCCGAAACTGATATAGTATCCACGTCCAGGGTCTATTCCACTGTAACGGAGACATGCTTCAGGCGGGGCAACAACTATCGGCCGGATCTTCCAAAGGACCGCCACTTGATGCCATTCATTCGGACTTTTACAGTGGGTGGCATGCGAGACCATCGGGTAGCCCGTGCAGTCGAAGCTGCTATTCTTGTCGAAAGAGACAGCCTGAAGGAATCAGTGTACCGTCGCAAGGCTATCTATCTTCCCGGGGAGAAGCGTGATTGGGACGCAATCCTCGGTATATCAGAGCTAGAGCCAGAGAAAAAGATGCTGACCCGTGCCCTTGAATTTACACCTGCTCGATGGGATACTGCCGGTGGCAGAGTTCAAAAAGAAAAATCCAGCTACGGCCTCTTCCGGGAACCCATAAAGTGGGGGTATAGAGATGAACCCTTTGTGCTGAATTGTTTGGCCGTCCAGTTTAAGTATCAGCTAGCCGCCGGTTGGTTCGGGGACGCCAAAGTGACCGATGCCCATCTGTTCCGAGTGGGAGCAGTAGAATTCACCGTGTTTGTTTTGAAGGAATATGCCCCTCTGCTGATCAAAGCCGGGGTATATCATAGCGTCTTTGCTTCCAGATTCCGCTATCCCATCTCCCGAGGATTATGCTGCAGAATGTTTGAAGTGTTTTGCCCCTTATTCAACACATTTTATACAGCAGAGGGTGAAATGTCTCTCGACCTCTGGAGCTTGTCACAGCTTTCCGGCCTACCCATTGACGGTGAGTCGTACAAAGAGGTTTGTTTGGAAGACTCTGAGAAGGACAGTTCTGATGGCGAAGGTAGGTACTCACTTGGTTATTCGTACCGGTATTTAATGAAAGCCTATCACTCCATCTGTTTGGATCACAGTAGAGGATCTTCCAGGGGTTACCAACCCCGAGAGAAAAGTAGTAAGTTAAGGGTCCGAATCGGACAGTGGGTCCAATATTTCTTCGGGGGTCCTTTAAAATATGCGGACTTTCCTTCTGTGGGACCGACTGCCAGCAAGCAGATAAGGACGCCCTGTTACAAGTCAACGCTGCCAGCTTCATTGCGCCGTATAGGCAAGGATGGTCCAAACCCAGTAGGGGTGGATCCTATCACACATTGCGCGGCTTATTTAACATTTTGGTTGTGCACCTTCGCTCTCCCTCAGGGGGACGAGACGATTATCAGGCCAGAAGCTATATACCCGGCCTGTCAAATGGCCTGGGGGATGAGGTTGTCACTCTGTCCAGTGGCTTTGTGCTTGATTTACAAATCCCTAGGGGACCTGTACAAGCACCGGACTCCCCGCTCTTTGAGGACCGTAGGTCCATTTCATTTCTTCAATGCTTGGGTATGCAGTCTGTTTCCTGAGCTGGCTCCCAGAACTTTGCAGGCGGATACATTGTTGCCCAGAATGATTAAGTTTGCCAGTGCCGAGCCCGGCTTTTTTTCTGATCAGCTGTTCAAGATAAGGGGCAGACTAGTAAGGGTACCAGTAGACGCCCCTGGCAGCATTCATTTCTGGAGCTTGGCAGCTGGTTCAGCTCCTTTGGTCCACCCTCAGAGAGAATGTAAGATGGAAGAGGTAGAGACCTATGTACATCCTGTCTCGGGGGCTAATGCCGTTCGGTCTATTCTAGAGCCAGAGCTGGTCAGGTGGGCCATGGCCATCCGGCCCAGTGTTCTAGTCTTCAGAAAAGGTGGTCTGCTCCTCTTGGAACCATACTACCCATTCCGCTTTGGGAGGAACTTCGGCTATGACCAACACATCCCCACATAAGTTGCTCAGTTCCCTCTGGATAGTCTGGCCAAGCACGGGTCCACAATTGTTGGTGACGACCGGTTATGGTGGGATTTCTTTCATCGCCAAGATGGCGCAGCCTTCAGAGTTCCGACCATTTCTAACCGTGTTCCCCGCGTCACCTCAGAGTACATCAAATGGTGGAACATTCGGACCATCTTTTACAGGGATGGCAGGGGTGCGTTCTGGGATGTGGCCGAGCGTTCTTTCTTGAAGCAGCAACCCGGGCCAGTATTTGACATCTCCGAGGCCCATCTGAAGAGGATTTATTCACAGCACCCGAGAGAGGCAGAAATTTATTTGGCCAAACGTCGGACCTTGAGAGAAGAAAGTTCTGAGCCACCCACTCCTGTCTTTGCTGCTATCAATGAAGACATTTTTATAAAGAACTTAAGGCATCTATGCCATGTAGGGAGTGCTCAGCTGGAGACGCAACAATATCCATTCCCTCTTGAAGAGTCGCTCCCGACAGTAGTCCCTTGGAAGGGTCCAACAGACAGATTTCATCCCTACAGGACGTTTGTGCGCCGGGAAGATCAAACTCAGACGTATTATAAGCACACGTCTTGGCTACTTATTTTGTTGAATGTTCATGGGCTGTCTGCGGAGAGCCCGATAGCTGGCATCTTGAATAAGCCATTGTTCATTTCTTTTCATTATGTTGATGGCCGGGGTATGGACCACCTTGACCTGTTTCGCTGTCTTGACTTTCACGGTCACAGTGACTTGGCTACATTAGTGGAGAAGTGTCAGACGGTCGGTGACGTCTGCTAGCTCATTAAGGAGGTTGCCTCCTGCTCAAAGGAGGTGGCTTATCTGTACTGGCCTCTTTCGACTTTCTATGATGGCCCGGCAGGTACAGTCTTTCTTTTCTTACTGTAGTGTCTTCTGCTCAGTGTTGAACTCTGCATCCATTGATTTTCATTGCTCTTTTTGTGTCTTCAACAGACAGGCCAGACATAAAGCGACAAGGACTTTATAGGAAGATCATCGCACAGGCTGAGAAGCCAGCTTATTTTGAAATTCCTGCAGCAGCACCGACCACCACTCCCTTGCCTCCGGGTAAGAAGAGAAAAACTTCCTGACGGGATCAGAAAATGGCTCCAACAAAAGAAAAGAGTTGTGAATTAGTATTTATGGTCGTGTTTTGTTAATCGGGCCACATGTTTAAGCCTAATGGATCATGTTTATGTCTACAATAATCATGTAAGAGTCTTTATTTTTATTTTGTGTCTTTTAGTCTTCCCAAGAAAGTTATAATGAGTCTTAGGTGTTAGGTGTTAGTTGAAGTTTAATGAGTGTCTTTTGATTTTCTTTTGAAGTCTATAAATGTGTTATGTAACCTCTCTTTAAGAAGCAATAAAGTGATTAGAATTTTTGGAAACCATCCATCGTGAGGTGTGAAGCCTTGTATCCTGTTCTCTTCTCCGAGAAGGAGATGGGGTGAGAAGCCCCTTCCTACCCACCGTCCACCTCCTTCCCTCCATCCTCCCTCCACCACCGTCATCTATAGCACCGAGTCGAAGGAAGAGTTCGGCTGCATCAGCCCCGAGATGGGATCGGGTGAGAAGCCCCAACCCCACTTCCTCCTTCATCTCTGGCTACTCCGCTGCTGCCGATCACCACCTTGCCTCTCTCTCCCTCTGCCTTCACCATCTCCTCCCACCCCTTGCTACCACCACTTCCCCTATAAGTATCCTCTCCAGAAAAGGCACAGCCCACCTACACACGAATCTCCCACGTGAAGTCCCTCTCCCCCCTTCCACTGCCACTCCCAAGCCTCCACCATGGTCGCCACAGCCCATAGAGCTCAGAAAACAGAGCACTCTTACCACCGCCCCATTCCCTCGTCCAACCCTTTTCCAGTTACGGTAGCAACGCCAGGTCCATACCCCTCCCATTCCCCACGTCCCAAACCCTCTTCCCCACCTGCCCCATGGCCAAAGCTTCTAGGCTAGACCACACCCCAAATAGCCACGGCGGGAAGAAGAAAACAGAGCCCCGTTTCTTCCTCCTATCCCTTCAATGTTGTCCACAAGAATCCCACATCAACATCTTCCCACCCTACCACCTTCAATCACTCCTCACATTCCATCCAGCAGACCCCCCCAGGCGTGCATCTCCACCTCCCCTCCGCCTCTTAAAACCCAGAACATGACCGCCAGCCACCACCTTCTGGACCCTTCTGCTCAGGATCGCAGCCGCACGAGCGAACCCCCACCAACTCCTAGCGAACAGTCCGCCGCGGCCAACACACTGCCATCGTCTCCAGGAGCCCCGCCCAGCCAGCCCTCGTCAGCGGCGTCCCCCACCCGGCCATCATCGAATAGCACGAGAAGCCATAGCCATCGTCTTCCTTTCCCTGACCCTGCCATTGCTCGTCGTCCCACCATGCAGAGTCGCCATTGAAGGGTGGGCAGCCCGCCGCCACCGTCCACCACCTACAGCCCCGCCCAGCCAGTCCTCGTCAGCGGCGTCCCTCACCCGGGCATGATGATGAAAAGAAATAAAAAAAATGATGATGAAAAGAAAAGAAAATCTTGGACATTGGAGTTTTGTGTCGCATCAAATGGTATCAGAGCAAGTCATCCGGTTTGTCCCAACATGTCGGGGTCCTGCAGATTCGAGAATCAAGGTTCGAGGTCGAACCTTCTCCAAGTGGAGGGGTTTGACGGGATCGGAAAATGGCTCCAACAAAAAAAAAGAGTTGTGAATTAGTATTTATGGTCGTGTTTTGTTAATCGGGCCACATGTTTATGTCTACAATAATCATGTCAGAGTCTTTATTTTTATTTTGTGTCTCTTAGTCTTCCCAATAGAGTTATAATGAGTCTTAGGTGTTAGGTGTTAGTTGAAGTTTAATGAGTGTCTTTTGATTTTCTTTTGAAGTCTATAAATGTGTTATGTAACCTCTCTTTAAGAAGCAATAAAGTGATTAGAATTTTTGGAAACCATCCATCGTGAGGTGTGAAGCCTTGTATCATGTTCTCTTCTCCGAGAAGGAGATAGGGTGAGAAGCCCCTTCCTACCCACCGTCCACCTCCTTCCCTCCATCCTCCCTCCACCACCGTCATCTATAGCACCGAGTCGAAGGAAGAGTTCGGCTGCATCAGCCCCAAGATGGGATCGGGTGAGAAGCCCCAACCGCACTTCCTCCTTCATCTCTGGCTACTCCACTGCTGCCGATCACCACCTTGCCTCTCTCTCCCTCTACCTTCACCATCTCCTCCCACCCCTTGCTACCACCACTTCCCCTATAAGTATCTTCTCCAGAAAAGGCACAGCCCACCTACACACGAATCTCCCACGTGAAGTCCCTCTCCCCCCTTCCACTGCCACTCCCAAGCCTCCACCATGGTCGCCACAGCCCATAGAGCTCAGAAAACAGAGCACTCTTACCACCGCCCCATTCCCTTGTCCAACCCTTCTCCAGTTACGGTAGCAACGTCAGGTCCATACCCCTCCCATTCCCCACGTCCCAAACCCTCTTCGCCACCTGCCCCATGGCCAAAGCTTCTAGGCTAGACCACACCCCAAATAGCCATGGTGGGAAGAAGAAAACAGAGCCCCGTTTCTTCCTCCTATCCCTTCAATGTTGTCCACAAGAATCCCACATCAACATCTTCCCACCCTACCACCTTCAATCACTCCTCACATTCCATCCAACAGACCCCCCCAGGCGTGCATCTCCACCGCCCCTCCACCTCTTAAAACCCAGAACATGACCGCCAGCCACCACCTTCTGGACCCTTCTGCCCAGGATCGCAGCCGCACGAGCGAACCCCCACCGACTCCTAGCGAGCAGTCCGCCGCGGCCAGCACGCTGCCATCGTCTCTAGGAGCCCCGCCCAGCCAGTCCTCGTCAGCGGCGTCCCCCACCTGGCCATCATCAAATAGCACGAGAAGCCATCGCCATCGTCTTCCTTTCCCTGACCCTGCCATTGCTCATCGTCCCACCTTGCAGAGTCGCCATTGAAGGGTGGGCAGCCCGCCGCCACCGTCCACCACCTACAGCCCCGCCCAGCCAGTCCTCGTCAGCGGCGTCCCTCACCCGGGCATGATGATGAAAAGAAATAAAAAAAATGATGATGAAAAGAAAAGAAAATCTGGGACTTTGGAGTTCTGTGTCGCATCACTTCCGCAGTTAAGGCCGCATTTGTGAAGGCCAAGAAGGCCAAGACAACTCATGCTCAGGAGCCGGCCTTGACAGTGATGGACACTGGGACCCTTCTCCCTGACATCCCCTCATTTGATGAGTTTGCATCTCAGAGGCAGGCTGCATAGGCATCCATTGAGGGTAACATTAATAGCTTGCCGCTGCATCTTCCATTATCTTCTTTGCTGAATTTCAAGGAGATACCTGAATCTGACCCTTCCCCCTTTTTTCTGTACAGCCCAAGAGCAGATTGTGGCACCTTCTGAAGTGGACACCAGGTTGCCCTCTCCCATGCCGGCTAGTGAGGCGGAGGGTAAGCGTGCTTTCTCATCTCTTCTTGCACATTTCAATTATTCTTCTGTCATCTCTCTCACAGGCTCTTCACTACAGTGACAGCTGGAGAGGAGGCTGATGTCATAGCAGCAGCAAGGGATGTGCCTCAGCCACAGGAGGGTCACAAAACCCAGACGAAACGGGGCATTGTCCCCACGAGGCGCATCGTTACCCGGTCCACATCCCGGCATGCTCTGGAAATGACAGCCCAGCCCGTGGATAGTGTGTAAATATCTTCCAGCAGCTCTGCGACCGCCTCTGATGCAGAGGAAGAAGAAGCGGGTTTTAGCGACAGCGAGGCGGACATCTCCAAATCAGGGGTCCCATCCGTATCCACAGAAATTCTTCCACTGTTCCACCCTCCCAAATTGCTGGTGCTGTCTTCTGAGGAGGAGCTACAAGAAGAGTTTGTCGGTCTGGACACCGAAGCATACATAACCCCTCCCTTTGTTGCTTCAGCTGCGGAGCTTTCCTCTCCCCTGCACTCTTTTGAAGACATTGACATCACATTAAGAGTGAGTCTCTCTTCTCCTTTTCGTCATTTCATCGGCTCTTCTTTTTTTTTTTTATATTCACCGCCTGATGTTGTCTGGATCTGTTCATAGGAACCTGCCGTCACCAGCCCAGTAAAGACTGCAGCTTCTAAGACCACTCCATCTAAAGCCTTGGCTATCATCCCTGTTCTATCAACAACATGTGTGGGTATTTCTGGGATTGTTCGCCCCGTGCCAGTGAGGGTGCAGTCTTCTACGGACCTGGCGTCATTGGACTTGGGAGCCTCAGGGGAGAGCTCGGCTCTTATCCGAGTTTTAGATTTTAGAGCCAAGGCTGACCCAGCTAGGGGTTCTGCTTTTGTACCGGCCACATTGATGACCATTGCGCCTGAATCAGCGATCCCTACAATAGCAATTATGGAGATTGACCCCCTGCCTCTTCGAGTCATAGCCCCTGCGGCCTCATTACTAAAGGAAGTAGCCACCGCAGAAGAGATGGCCGAGCAGGAGGCAGTTGCTGCAGAGACTGGCCTGTTATCCACAGCTGGCCCAAGGGCAATTTCCATGGTTCCAGAGCCGGAAGAGGAGATGCCCCAGGAAGAGAACGTTGAAGATGCAGCCATTGCATTGGAGACCTATGAAGAAATAGTTCCAGCACTCACTAGCCCTTCCCCTTCTAGCATTCAAACAGCAGTCCTCAAGGAGCTGGCGGTGGGAGAACCCTCAGCTTCGCAAGCAATTATAGAGAAGGTCTAGTCAGCTTCTTCAGTAGATTTCCCGTCTTCTTCCTCCAAACCAGATGTTGCATTATGGGCAGATATTGACAGCGAGGTGACTTTCGAAGTAACCTGATTCCCTTCCTTCGGCTTTGCTTCATCTGAGAGCTTCGTTTGGCAAAATCTAGACATGTTGCGCCAACTAGTGGAGTCCCAGCCTAGACTGACTTATCTGCAGCTAAAAGAGATAGCCGAACGCTTCACTGCTGGTTTGCTGGCGATGGGCTGTCCTTTAGAAACATGGACCCAGCGTGTCCTATTATTACTGAAATTTGTACACCGCCGGGATTTCCTGGCGCGTGTTATATTTGACAGGCTAGCAGCTTTGAAGTTGCAGAAGGTAGAGTGCAAATCTGAGCTAGAGAAAATGAACTCTATCCTTCAGGAGCGCCAAGGCCAACTGCAGTCTTTGACACAGCGGGAGCAGTTTGTACGCAATCGGATAAGCATCCTAGAAGCTGAACTGGATAGTCTCCGAGTTGAACTGTCGCAGATAACAACCTCCCGACCGCAGTTCACAGAGGAAGTAGCTTTGTTGGAGGGGCAAGTGGCGTCTCTTCAGGACGAGTCTGCTCGGCTACAGGAGGAGGAGGCCCGTCTACATGAGTTGGGGGCTGCTCCGTATGTGGGTCTTCTGGCTTTCGAAGACATCTTCCGGTGCCAGTGAACATCTCTTCTTCTTCTTTTTTTGTTCTCTTTTGTAGTACAATTCCCCCTCAGGGGCTCCTTTTGTACTCTTTTTCTTCTTTATATAGTGAAAGGGAATCTTTATGCTGGTCTCATATGCGGCTGCTCTTTACTTATTGCGTCACCATCACTTCAGGATGATTCGGTAGCGGTTTTAGCAATCCTCATGCGGATAGCCTATATTTAGCAGGAGAGCGTCCGCCCTTTCAGAGAAAGGATGGGGAACTCGCTCCACCGCGTGACGGTATCCGGGAGGTGCTTAAATCGAATTTTGTAGGTAGTAGCGGATGTCTTTTTTGGCAACATGTGCCGCAAGGGAGGTTGTTTGCAGAAATGTGAATGAAAAGGTTTAGAGTATCATCCGGAACAGACGAATGATCCATCCCGGGTAGGTTTCAAAGCCGGTCGGGGCAATGTGCCAATCGACCAGTGAATGACTTTATCATCGATATCGGGTTTATATCGATTGAAAGAAGTTTTATATGTTTCATCAGAATAGACGTAAGGTCTAGACTGGGTAGACTTTATCGTAGCTGGGACATGAAAGGGTATGTGGTTTCCATCAGGACAGACGCAAAGTCTGAACTGGACAGGTTTCATCATTGATCGGGCAAGGTGCCATTCGATCAATAGCTGGTTTCATCATCGATATTGGGTTTATATCGATGCAAAGGAATTTCATAAGTTTCATCAGAATAGACGTAAGGTCTAAACTGGATAGGGTTTCATCATTTATCGGGCAAGGTGCCATTCGATCAATAGCTTGTTTCATCATCGATATTGGGCTTATATCGATGCAAAGGAATTTCATAAGTTTCATCAGAATAGACGTAAGGTCTAAACTGGTTAGGGTTTCATCATTGATCAGCAAGGTGTCGGTCGATCAATAGCTGGTTTCATCATCGATATTGGGCTTATATCGATGCAAAGAAGTTGTATAAGTTTCATCAGAATAGACGTAAAGTCTAAACTGGATAGGGTTTCATCATTGATCAGGCAAGGTGCCGGTCGATCAATAGCTGGTTTCATCATCGATATTGGGTTTATATCGATGCAAATGAATTTCATAAGTTTCATCAGAATAGACGTAAGGTCTAAACTGGATAGGGTTTCATCATTGATCGGGCAAGGTGCCGATCGATCAATAGCTGGTTTCATAAGAGTAGTGATGGGTTTTATCGCCGGTGGGATTTTTGAAAGGGGCATGAAGACTTTATCAGGACAGACATAAGGTCTATCTCGCAAGGGTTTTATCGCTGATCGGGCAAGATACCGAGCGAGAAATGGAAGGTTCTAGTAAACGGTGGGAGATGAAGATAGCATGTCATTGGCATGGAACTTTTTAAATTACCACATTACTGACCCAAGCGCCCTTTCGGGTTTTCACCGGAGCCAGCCCCCTCTTACTTTTGCCCACACGCCCTTTCGGGTTTTCACGTGGTGGGGTACGTGATTTTGCCTGCAGTGCCCTTTTGGGTTTTCACCACAGTTGGGTTTTGGGCCATTTTTACCCTTGTTCAGAATGTCTCAACAAGTCTAGCGGGGCATCTCTATTTTTAGCCCCATTTTGTCTCTCTCTTTTTTTTTCTTTCTCTTTTTTCTTGTTGAACTAGGACTTTGACTTTGTAAATTGTTAATCCATGTGCTCAACTGTGTATGCATCGTCATTGATGTGGGTGTCAACATCAATGCAAGGGGTATGGGGTTTCATCGTCCACCCAGGCGGAAGGCCTAGGTCGACTTGAGTGTGTTTTGCGGCTTAGGCGCGAAGCCGTTCACCGGGAGCATGACCGTAGTTGTTAATGTGGGGATTGACATCAACGCAAGGGAATAGGATTTCATCATATATCCAGACGGAAGGTCCGGATTGACTCGAGAATGTGTGTAGCAGCTTAAGCACGAAGTCGTTCGCTGGGAATGTAGGTTTCCTCATTAATGTGGGGTTTAACATTAACGCAAAGGGATTTGATTTTATCATCTATCCAGACGGAAGGTCCGGATTGACTTGAGAACGTGTGTAGCAGCTTAAGCACGAAGCCGTTCGCTGAAGATGCAGGTTTTATCGTTAATGTGGGGTTCACCATTAACGTAAAGGAATAGGATTTCATCATCTATCCAGACGGAAGGTCCAGATTGACTCGAGAGATGTGTGTAGCAGCTTAAGCACGAAGCCGTTTGCTGAAGATGCATGTTTTATCGTTAATGTGGGGTATAACATTAACGCAAAGGAATAGGATTTCATCATCTATCCAGACGGAAGGTCCAGATTGACTTAAAGAAATGGGGGTAGCAGCTTGGGCACGAAGCCGTTCGCTGGGGATGTAGATTTCATCGTTAATGTGGGGTTTAACATTAACGCAAAGGAATGGGATTTCATTATCCATCCATACGGAAGGTCCGGATTGACTTGAGGAAATATGTTGGGTTTTTATCAGAGTAGACAGAAGGTCTACCTTGGATGGGTTTGAGCATCGATCAGGCAGTGTGCCACTCCATCAGTAGCTGATTTCATCACCGGTATTGGGTTTATACCAATGCAAGGAGTTCCATAGGTTTCATCGGGATAGACGTAAGGTCTAAATCGGATAGGTTTCATTGTTGATCGGGCAGTGTGCCAATCGATCAATAGCAGGTTTCATCATCGGTATTGGGTTCATACCAATGCAAGGATTTCATAGGTTTCATCGGGATAGATGTAAGGTCTAAACCGGACAGTTTTCATCGTTGATCGGGCAGTGTGCCAATCGATCAATAGCAGGTTTTATCACGGTGGGACATATGATAGGTTTCATCAGAATAGATGTAAGATCTAAACTGGATAGGTTTTACCGTGGTGGGTCTCAGGCAGAAAGTGGAAGGGTTTTATCAGAATAGACAGAAGGTCTATTCCGAGAAGGGCTTTAGCATTGATCGAGACGATATGCCTTATGATCAACGGGGTTTCATCATCGGTGGGACATGCGGTGGATGTGCTGCCAAAGGAGATTCATGAAGTGAACTTTTTATATTACCACATTACTGACCCAAGTGCCCTTTCGGGTTTTCACCGGAGTAAGCCCCCTCTTGCTTTTGCCCACGCGCCCTTTCGGGTTTTCAGGTGGCGGGGTACCCAATTTTGCCTGTAGCGCCCTTTCGGGTTTTCGCCACAGCCAGGTTGTTTGCCATTTTTGCACTCGTCCTAGATGTTTTGGACAAGTCCGGCGGGGCACCTCTATTTTAAGTCCCATTTCTTATCATTTTTTTTTTGATTCTCACGTTGTTCTCTGAGCGTGTGCCATTCATTGATGTGGGGTGAACATCAATGCAAAGGAGAGTAGGGTTTCATTATGCAATTCAGACGGAAGGTCTGAACTGAGGTCGGTGGATGGCGGCTTGTGCATGAAGTTGTTTGTCGGGGATGTGGATCTTATCGTTGGTGTGGGGATAAACATCAACGCAAAGGAGAGTGGTTTCATCGTCTACTCGGACGGAGGGTCTGAGTGACGTTGCTGTGTAGCAGCTCAGGCATGGGGCTGTTCACTGAAAAATGTGTATATAAGTTTTATCATTGACGTGGGGTGAATACCAACGCAAAGGAGAATAGGCTTTCATCATCGACTCCGGTCGGAAGGTCTGGATCGATGTTGGTGTGTAGCAAAGGAGCGACCCTCCTGATTGTCATCAGTCTTGATTTATCTGTCCATTCGCCACTCCCTCAGCAGGCAGTGGTGCGGCATGATAGAGTTTAAGATGTTTCCCATTGAGTGGTGAGAATTGAATTTCCCCTCGATGGTTGACAACCATGTAGGCTCCGCCCTCGTACACCCTCTGGACTACGTATGGACCCAGCCAGTTAACAGCAAGTTTGCCTTTTGGATTGAAAGCCATGACTTCTCTTTTCTTGACCATGACTAGGTCTCCTTTCGTGAATTCTCACCCTTTGACGAGCTTATTGAAGGCATTTGCCATGCGGGCTTGGTACATCTGGATATTTTTCTGGGCTTGCAGACGCTTCCCCTCCAATTCAGCCAGTTCTTCAAGTCTTCTTTCAGCATTGGTTTGTTCGCCACGAACTAGGCCATGCTGGACTACAATTCTGAGTGACGGTACTTCCAGTTCTATAGGGACTACTGCCTCGGAACCGTACACCAGTGAATAGGGCGAGCAACCGTGGGGTTTTATAGACGGTGCGATACGCCCATAGTGCTTCATACATCCTTTCACCCCAGTCCTTCTTATTAGAGCTGACGAGCTTGGCTAACAAGGTGCACAGTGTCTTATTGAAGGCTTTGGCCAATCCATTTGCTTGTGGATTATAAGGAGTGGAGGTTCTCCATTCAATTTTGTACTTCTCGGCAAGCAGATATATTTTCTGGTTCTTGAAGTGACTTCCATTATCAGATATTATTCAGCTGGGGACCCCGAACCAGAAGATGATATTGTGCTTGATGAATCTAGCAACCAACTCACCGGTCACTTCTCTGAGTGCTACTGCCTCCGCCCACCTGGAGAAGTAGTCTGTTATAGCCAGGATGTACCTGTGTCCAGCTGAGGAAGTCTGTAGTGGCCCGACCACATCAGTTCCCCACTGAGCAAAAGGCCAACTGGGAATTGTTGGTGTAGAGCTACAGGAGGCCTCCTAGGTACAGCGGCATGCTCCTGGCATTTCTGGCATGACTTTGCAAACTGGCAACAGTCTTCAAACATAGTGGGCCAATAATAACCTAGCATCTTGATTTCAATCGTCATCTTAGGCCCAGCCTGGTGCGCCCCTGCTGTCCCAGCATGTATCTCTTTCATTGCTTGCCAAGCTTCTTCAGTAGACAGGCAGCGAAGCAAAATCTTCTTGCGGGCGTCCGCCATAATTCAGAACAAAGTTCCATTTCTGCATTCATAGGAATCCTTAACCCTTAGGAGTTTCATTCTCTCTTCTTTGTTCTTGGGCAGCTGTTGGTGTAGGAACCACTACAGTAGATGCTGTCTCCAATCAGACCCTTGTACTCTGTCAACGGCATCAATCTCATACTCTTCAGGACACGCTTCCAGCATGCTGGGGACTTGCCGCCTGTTCATGACAATGACGTTGAGTGTCTCATCTGGCGGGACCGATAGTGAGCTGGCCAGCTTTGCCAGTGCGTCAGCTTGAGCATTATGTCCCCGGCCTACATGATTGAGGTCAATGTGGTAGAAGTTCGCCATGAGGCGTGTAGCCTTTTGGTGAAAGGGGTTCAGTTCTGGCTTTCGCACTTCGAATTCCCCTTGTATTTGTTTTATTACTAACATGGAGTCACCGAATACCTGAAGCATCCGAATGCCCATACTGAGGGTGATCTAGAGACCAATTATCAGAGCTTCATATTCAGCTTCATTGTTGGTGCAAGGCTTGTTTATGGAACAGGAGGTGTGTAATACTTCTCCCTCTGGCAATTTCAGCACAATACCGGCCCCTGCACGGATTCTGGTTTTCCCATTGGAATCAATTTCTGTCCTTGATGCCCCATCGAAATATAATTGCCACATGACTGGCTGGGTTTGGCATGCTTCGAGCACTTCGTCATCAAGGAGCTCGGTCCCCAGCATAGCATTTTCTGGCACAGGGTGCTCTGCAAAGAAATCAGCCACAGCCTGACCCTTTATAGCCCTCTGAGGTATATAAGTGATGTCAAACTCCATCAGAATCACAGCCCATTTGCCTAGTCGACCTTTGAGTGCCGGCCGAGTCAATAGATATTTGAGCGGATCTACTGCCGATATCAACCTGATCTCATGTGACAACATATAGTGTCGGAGCTTCTTAACAGCGAAAACCAGTGCCAAACATGTCTTCTCTATGTAAGTATAGCTTTCTTCAGTTCTGATCAACCATCTGCTAAGGTAATATAAGGCTTGCTCCTTTCCCTCTTTATTTATTTGTGCTAACATTGCCCCCAGCGAATAATGTGTGGCTGCTATATAAGGGATTAAGGGGCTGCCCTTGACTGGTGCCCCCAATACCGGAGGGGTCTTGAGATATTCCTTCAGCTTTTCGAAAGCCTCTTGGCATCCGTCGTCCCACAGGAACGGCACATCTTTCATCATGAGCTTATGAAAGGGGTGGCACCGACCCGACAAATTTGATATAAATCACCGGATGTAGGCCAGACGCCCTTGCAGAGACCTTACCTCAGATAGATTCTTGATCTTGGACGGATCAATCTCGATACCCCTGTGTCGGACAATAAATCCAAGGAATTTTCCGCTAGTCACGCCAAAGGCGCACTTCATAGGGTTCATCTTCAGCTCGAATTTCCGCAGCCTTTGAAATACTACCCTCAGGTCCTACAGATGATCTTCTTTCTTTCTGGTTTTCACCACCAGGTCATCAACATAGCACTCCACCTTTTTGAAGAGCAAATCATCAAAAATGTTGTGTAGTGGACAGCGGATCTAGAGGGGAGGGGTGAATAGATCAGCCCCACTTTTCGCAATGCGGCCCTCTAACCAGCTAGTTAAACTGAATTACAACGGAATAGAAACTAGCTTCCAAGTATGCTATGATTCACTTAGCAAGATAAGCAAGATATATAATAATTCGATCCTAAGCATACACCTAGAACGATTCAATCACACAAGCAAACCACGCTAGACAGGATTTTTAAGGTGGTTCGGACTGAATCCTCAGCCCTACGTCCACCCCTCACCAAAACCCGGTGAGGCTTCACTTGTGCAGCGCACCAAACCGCAAATCGGAAACTACCGATTGCCTTCCTACTCACCACCTGGTAGGGACGTCAACTGCAAATTGGAACACCCTCCAATTGCCTTCCTACTAACCACCGGTAGGGATGAATCACACTTTCAATGTTTAACAATAATGAAAATGAAACAAATCTGAAGGAACTAAAACAAGAGATTGAGTTATGAGTGAAAATGAATTGGCCCTTGTATGAAATGTTGATCAACAACAAGGCTCCTCTTGGCTTCAACTCAATCTTCTTGATTCACCCTTGATTGGATGAATGTTCTTCACAGAGTACTGTTCACGTGAACAGTACCTCTTCCTTCAATTCTTCTCTCTTGATCTTCTCTTTGAATTTCTTTGAATGGATGAAGAAGATGATGAAGCTACCTTGAACCTTGATTGCTTCTTTAGCTTCTAGGAGTTTGAATGCTTGAAATATCACCTTGGATGAGCTTGAAAGAGCTTGAATGGATGAAGAAGATTTCCTTTGAAGAACTTGAATCAAACTGGCTTCCTTTGATCACCCTTCATGCCCTTGATTGCTTCTTGCTTTGTAGGAGGTTGCTTGGCTTCAGATCTGAGCTTGAATCACCTTGGATGGATGAAGAACTTCCTCCCGAAACACTGTTCACGGAGGTGCTACAGTAGTTCAAAAATGGGCTCCCTTGATCTCCCTTGAAGGCTTGAAGCATTAGGGTTTTCATCCCCTCATGTGTTGGTTTTATAGACCTTGAATGGTCTATAGACAAGCCTCAGACCAGATCCACAATTTGTGGGTGATTAGGTGACATTTGGATTAAAGAAATCCATGTTGAATGGCCCTTTTCGAAGTTGGAAACAAAGTCAAAAATGAAGGCTCGGGGCTGGCGGTCGACCGGCAGCACCTGGCGGTCGACCGCCACTGTAAAAGGCTGTAGACGAATGGCCCCTGGGAATTCCGGTCGACCGCCACTGGCTGGCGGTCGATCGGCAGTAGGCAGACCTGTAGCCGGGGGATCCCTGGCTGGGGCGGTCGACCGCCCCTGTGCTGGCGGTCGACCGCCAGCTGGGCAGAGCCCGGGTCACCCCGGTTCAGTCCGTTGGTCGCACCAGCTCCGTCGCTTGAGTCCGTTAGCCGCCCGTTCATGTCTGTGGCATCGACCTTGATTGTCTTGAAGTTTTATTACTGAGTATTCAAGCAAATTTTTGATCCTCGCGACCTGACCGCGTAGGTCGATCCGCGTGCGAGGGCGCAACATTGAGCTTTCATGTGCATATCTGTCATAAACACAATAGAACATATGTCAGTCATATAAGAGTGAAAAGCAACAATGACGAATAGTGTTTAGCCATTATCAAAACCAAGAATATCACAGAACACATATGACCATAGAATGATGTCGAATGACCCAAGTGACCATATGAAACTCAAATAACCACAGGGGCACAACAAAAAATCTTTGTCATAGCTCTTTGGTAAGTAGCGCCAGCATTCTTAAGGCCAAACGACATTCTTTTGTAGTGGAATATTCCTTTTGGAGTACGAAAAGCAGTGTGTACCCTGTCTTTTTCAGCAATCCAAATTTGGTTGTATCCGGATGAACCGTCCATAAATGATAGGGCTTCATGACCGGTGGTTGCATCAATCATTACTTCCGTAATTGGCACTGGGAAATCATCCTTCGGGCAAGCCTTATTAAGGTCTCGGAAGTCAACACATATTCTGATCTGCCCATTTTTCTTCTTTACGGGCACTATATTCGCCAGCCATGTGGTGTACTGATTTTCTTCGACGAAGCCAACATCAATAAGCTTGTCGACCTCTTTAGTGATTTGGTTGATCAGCTCAGGTCGCATCCTCCTAGGTGGCTGTTTTATGGGGTTGGCTTCTGGATTAATCGCCAGCAGGTGTTGTGCTCCATCGGGGTTTAACCCCGACATTTCATCATACGTCCAAGCGAAGCAGTCTTTGAACTCCCTCAGAAATTGTATGTAATGTTCTCGGACCTTCGGCTCTAGCAGAACACTAAGAAAGGTTGGCCTTGGTTCCTCTTCTGTCCCCAAGTTTACTTCTACGAGCTTATCAACAGTGGCCTGGCCACCATCTTCAACTTCGGGCGGAGCCTCCTGCAAGTCGACAAAACCTCCCGGGATATAGTCTTTTTCAGTCTCAGAATTCTCTGATTCTTCATGCCGGACCCCGGCCGATGATGACTCATCATACAGGGTAGAAACTATTCGACTTTGTTCAGCCTGCCCATGGGATATGACCTACTCCGTGTACGGCTTAAAGATTAGGTCTTCCACTTCTGGAGACTTTACTGGCGCGAATTCCTCTGGGGAACCTATACTTTGTAGAGCTCGAACTTCTTCCAGAATACGTTCAAACTCTAAGCATTCTCTTGTATCATCAGAAACTCGGTCTTCATCTGGGGTTCCTGTGTCAAACTTTGCTTCGGCCTAGAACAGATCTTCTTTGCAAGACAACTCCTCCCAGCATCGACACATATTTGCTTCATCGGACTTTTCTGCCCCTGGCTGGCTATTGGAAGGCCCATCATCCATTATAGACTGGTATATAATCTCTTCATCTTCTGAGGGGTAATCATCATAACCCATCCCCGGAGGATTTTCATGTGAGAAGAAGGCGGAGATGACATCTACCTCGGCCTCATAGTATTCTTGTAGAGTGTAACCCAATCCCGGGTGCTGGGTGATCTTCATTAATTCCTTGTTGCTCTGGGGGGGATCCCAAAGCCCCTGGAATGCTTTCTTCTGGGTGATGGGCTGCAGCGAAGGCATCTGCATTTTGGAGAACATCTGCGAGACCCTCTGTGTGGTGTAGTCCAAGCCTGTGATTGGCACCATTCGGCCCGTGGATTCTTCAGGGATCACGCAGTCCTGATCGTCCTCCTCAACGGGCTCCCCGGTGTAGAATATGATAGGAGGTTCGCAGAAGCGATGGACCTCCATAATCTTGAGTGGCAGCACCGTCTGGCATTCCAAACTGGCGATGGGCTTGACTAGCCCCTCCGGAACCCCGACTTGTGTGTATTTTTCTTTCATTTCTTCATCAGTATCATCGGGATGAATGCTCGGAGGCGCAATCCGTGCGAAATCCCCAACATGGGAGATATGGGATACCTCATGCTCCTTAATACAGCCCCGTGATGGTAGCGGAGGCCAATCCTCTATCTTTGCTGCCGACTCCTTCCGACTAGGCACAGCTTCTTTCCTCTTGACTTTTTGCAGAATGTCCGTATAATAGGACGCATCGAGCATGTGACACTCGAAGACTTCAAAGGGGTGCAGATCTGTGAATACCCTTTCTTCCTTACCATCATGATAGTATTTAATGCACTGATGCAACATGGACGGCACTATCTGGTATTCATGTAGCCACGGTCGCCCCAGCAAAGCCTTCTATGTGGTGTTAGACTCGATCACATAAAATCGCACCACAGTAGTGAGGTCCCCCAGTGTGAGGTTGAAATCTGCTACCCCCAAAGGTGTCTCACAGTTCTTCATGTCTCTGACCTTGGCGTGGTGCACATCGAAGTAGTACTTCTGATAGATGCGGTATGGCAGAATGTTTACAGCAGCCCCTGGATCTATCAATATCCGGCTCAATGGCTGGCAGTTGAGATGTCCTCTCATGTATAGCGGCCTGTTGTGACTGGGATTTGGAATCAACATGTCATCTTCAGTGAAAGTGACTGCTGGCCCAGAATTGACTTCCGTCAGTAGTGCTTCATACTGTGCTGGCGACTGTAGAGCATCGATAATTGCTTGGCGAGCATCCTCGCTCAAGGAAAGAATTTCTCATATAGAGAATCTGGTGGGGAGCTTCTTCAGCATTTTCATAATTCGGCTGCCTACCCGGACATTGGAGAGCCGCATCTCTTCTGCCCAGCGGGGCTTTGGAGGCTCCCGAGGTGCTTGCGGCATTACCTGCCCACTTCTTGTCTCAGCTTCTTGGTTGGTTTCTTGAGGGGCTTCTTCTGTAAAGACGTCCTTTAGTGTCGCTGGGGGATCTTTTTCTTCTCCCTCACCCTGCTTAGGCTTCAGAGCCATTGATTGCTGGCGCTTGTTATTTCTGGCTGGTGTAGTTTGTACTGGCTTTTCGCCCTCTAAACTGGATAAGAATTCAAGGAATGACGGAGCTCCATCCCCTTTTCTCTCTTCTTGGTATAAACTAGCAGGAGGAGGAATCTGGACACCTCACATTTCTGGCTCTGGTATCTGATAAGGCTGCTCTCCCCTGAAAATGATATTGTGATTAGCTAGTGGGGGACGCCCTCATCTTTTCCCAGAACGGGTAGCATGCGCTGAGGTTGAAGCTTCAGCATGGTTGGCTTCCAGTGGTGTGGCTGATGCTTCTGCATCATCATCTTCCCCAGGCAAGGTGAACAGCACCGAGAGGGTATTGCAGTGTACTGTCATGACTTTCTTCTCTCTTCTGCTCTTTAGCTGCCTTTTCTTCTTCTAGTGCTTTGGCTTTGCAGGCTCATACCCCAAGAAAGGTTCAGTCTCGTCTTTTTTATGTTTTTCCTCTGGTTTTTTTTCAATGGTCAATTCTTCTAACTGCTCCCAGAGTATACAATCTTTTACCAGCAGGGGCTTTGGCTCAGTCTGCTCATATTCGTCGAGCCCATTGATGTACTGTTGGAGACGTTTTGCCTTAGGACTTATTTCTTTATGTGTGGGAAGCGGAGTTTGCCTCCTCCGATTGTAGGTGGGGATTCGGATGACCGGTTTTGTCTCAGTTACATGCCAAATCGGCTTTACTGGAGGTGGGCCCAGTTTTGGAGCAGTATTCCGAATGGATGGCTCAGTTATTCCGGCAACAGGTGTCTTCCTTCTGGTCTTCACCGGCTTTGACTGCCACCCCTCCTGATCCCTTAATGGGGTAAGGAAGCATGCCTCATAAGTGTGCCTAGTGCATTCTTCAACAGCCTCTTCGGGTAACTGCTGATATACAGAAATCATATTCGCGGCCATCCTCAGTGCTGGAGGTTCATGAGGGCGTGGAGGGTTCACCTGGTAATCTCCCAACTGCAGTTCACCCCTTTTGAACATACTCTCCATAACATCTTTGAAGACATAACAGTCTTTTATAGCATGCCCCAATGCTCGGTGATATGGACAGAACATCGGGTCATCTTTCTTTGCTGCATCAGCGGGTCTCTTCGGTTCGGGCAATGTTACTTTGTTGAACTTATAAGCCCAATTAAACAGTGCACCCATCTTCTCTTTGGGGAATGAGTATGCCTTTCTCATCTTGTTCCTTAGGGAGACCTTTTCTTTCATTTCCGCTGGTCCTGCTGACGGAGGAGCGTCAGTTACTTTATTTTTTTCCTTCTATTGTTCAAAGGTTCCGAAATCAACAGTGTTGGCTTCTGAATGTCATGGTCGTCGGTCAGCAGCTTTCCCTTTTTGCATAGCAGGGGCATTAGTGGCCAGACACTTAGATAGGAACGTCTCGACCTCTGCCACTATGTTATTTAACCGGTCAAATGTTCTGACATCTGCCCCGATCATCTTTTCCAGCACCTCCCTTCTACGATTCTGTTTGCATATTTGTACTGCATCTTCTTGATGGGGAGGTCGCCTGCATCTCATAGCGAGATTCCTCCATCTTTTTATATAATCCAGGGCAGTCTCATCTTGTTTCTGTCTGGATGCATACATTTCGGCTATTGTGATTTCTCTTTCTGTGATATGAAACCTATCTCGGAATTTCCGCTGCATATCGGGCCAGTCAGCTACCGACCCAGCTGGCAAGCTGGAGTACCATTCAAAGGCTAACCCTGTAAGGGACGAGCCAAAGAATTTTAGCAAATATGCTTCATCAGCCGCCAGGTCACCCATAACTATAGTGTAATAGGCTATATGCTCCCTGGGAGAGTGATGGGAATCGACGCCGAGCATGTACATTTTCTTTTGCATTTATGTCCTTTTAGTTTGTGTTCATATCTTTGGGAAAGTATGTACGCAAATGTACGGCTTTGTAAGCCAATGCGTCATTCCCTTGGATTGTGTGGGTTTTTGTGCAATTGTGTAGTAGGTCCAGCTAGGGGGCCCTCAGCCCTTTCCCATTGGTCCATGTCACCTATGTGGGGCAGGTCAACCATCCTAGGTGGCCATCTAGAAGGGTTGAATGCCAATTGACCACATGGGAGACAAAGGGGTCAAAATTTCAAAGGTTGGCCACCAACCTACCCCTTGGTCAAGGGGGTGCCCCCTTCCACTTGTAATATTTTATTTTTTGTGTGTGTGATTCACATCCAATCTAGGCCATCCATTCCCCATCCCTAGATCCAAGGGTGTAGATTAGATTAGATTCATA
Organism: Amorphophallus konjac; assembly: GCA_022559845.1. NCBI lineage: Eukaryota > Viridiplantae > Streptophyta > Magnoliopsida > Alismatales > Araceae > Amorphophallus > Amorphophallus konjac. The sequence goes on from CM040125.1 coordinate 183,255,326, forward strand.
GCATATAAAAGGTTGTATTTTCCATTTGTTACAATTAATGAAGAGAAAATTGTTGGAAAAGCTTGAAGCTTCTTGCGCCCCCAGCTCCTTCCCCTGGTGTTCTTCCTTCTCCAACCTCCAATTCTAGAGTGGATCATCTCTATATCCTCCCCCTCAATCTCTGAGTTCATCTCCGGTGCTGCCGCCGCCATTCGTGCCGCCAACGAGCCACCGCGACGCCGATTCTGAAATGCTGCCAAGGTTCTGTTTTATAGAACAGAGGTCTACTATGAGAATTCTTGCAATCAACTCCGACATCTTCTTGATCTGAAATTTTCAGAGGCTGTTCTCCACTTGAAAACCCATCTCCACAAAACATTTCACGCCCAAATTCATTCTTTTCCTATTTTCCCATTTTTGGTTTTCAACCCCTTCCCAGATCTGTCAGCTGTTTGTTCACTATGACAGTCCGCCTGAGTTTCCCATCTTCGACCCATTTTGTGATTTTTCCTAGGGCTCCCAATTTTACTGGGCGTTCTGTACATCAACCCCTCCACCCACGATTTTTCTTGATTTTTGTTCAGCCATCTACATCTTTTCTAAAATTCATCCAAGTTCCTATCTATAGTTCTGCCAGTCTGTTTCCATATCCGACCACAGTCCAGTATACAATTCCTAGAAATTTCCATTCTCCACAAAACGTTTCACAAAAAATATTCCCGTCTTCCTTTTTCAATTCTATACAACTTTGCTGAAGACCCCAACTTCAGATTCGGAGGTCTACCCATCGGTCAACGGCAGTTCTCAGACAACTCCTCTGCTAATCTGAGATTTCAGCCACTGTACAACAGCAGTTTGGAAATTCGGTTAAAGCCAAATCTGGAGCACTCCTGATGAGGACATCTCACGACACTCGCTATGGCTTGGGTCGCCTGCACACCCTTGATTTGGGTCGACTCATCCTCATCTTATGTATCTTCCTTTTATTGAGTCTTATCATATGTAATTTTCCTTTTATTGGGTCATGTTGCATGTATTTCCTTTTATTATGTCATGTTGTACTAGTCCATTTCCCCTATTTGGTCTAATTGGACCCTAATACCTTAGTTTGGGCCTATTGGACTGAGTCTAGGACATGTTTGGTCTTTTGCCTTAAATGGCAGGGTTATTTTTGTCTTGTAAAGATGGGTTACCTATAAATAGCCCCCATCTCCCTCCATGTACTCACTTTTGATGAAAATATTGAGAATCACTTCATTCCACCTCTCAAGATCTCTCTCTTTTGCTCTCTCTCTCTCTCACTCTCTCTCTCCCCAAGGGGAGTTCGACCCCCTCTCTCTCTCGTCCTTCCCCCTCACTTATCCCAACCCCCAACCACCTCCACTACCTCACCCACCTCCATTAAGGCCCTCCACTTCCCCACAGCCCCTCATTTACTCCCCTCTCCTTGTCCCAAAGTAACTCTACCACCTCCCAACACAATCCCCCACTTCCCCACACAAATCCCACCCCTTCCAAGACCAATTTCGAATTTGAACCCTTCCCTCCATTGCCTTGACTGCCCCATACCCCTCCCCTTGGGCCAAGTTCGCCCCCACCCTCCCTCTCACTCACCCTTCCCCTTGTGCACACTCACCTTCCCACCACCATCACTAGCAGACCAGCCCCCTCTCCAGCCCCACTTCGCCCTCCCCACCTCCATCTCCCTAGCCTCCACAACCCCTAAAACACCTCTCATCTCCCTCCCATAGCCATTAGAACCACCTTACACCTCTTTCTCTCTTGGCCATTCCCTTCCCCACCCCTTCTTCTTCTCCTCATTCTAACCCTGTTTCAGGAAGCAGAGTTACAGCAACTTGTAGAGGAGGCCACGACCATCCCTCAACGACTCAGGAGGCGCGGCCTACATTTCTGGATTCGTCTGCGAGTTAGCTTTCAAGGAGAGGCGGTTTCGTCGGCATCTGAGCTCCGAGCTGTCCGCAGCAACCATTCTCCCTCGACTGCGCAGGACCTCTCAGGCCAGAATCCAGAACGACAGGGCAGGCTCTCCCACGACGAACCATGAAGGAACCAGCCTTCGAGGCCTTCTACAAAGATCTTCCTCCCCCTATCAGCGTCCAGGAACAGCAGGCGGGACCCCGTTCGGCGTCCGACAACCAGAGATATCAATTTTCTACCACAACCACGCCGATCTGCCTCCTCACAGTCTGCACCGACCACCTTCCACTCCTCTGGACACCCAGTTCATCTCCGACATCAGAAGACTTCCACGTTTGTTTTGATGCAAAGTAGACTCGTCCACGGTTCCAACGAGTCCAGCGGTGCCAGATTTGGAGCTCAGGAGCGGTCGTGGCAGCTTCTGCAACCTGCTGTTTCAGATTGTGTTCGGCCAGAGACCAGAACTGCAGCCACCTTCCAGCCACCGGAGCAGTCAGCCCCCAGATCTGGAGGTCGCCCAAAAATTCAAGCCTTAGCACCTCCAGTTAGGAAACTTTTGGTGCAGGTCTCGTCGAGATCCGAGCTCCGTGGACCCCGTGACAGCATGGTCTCCGGTCACCTGTCCAGCAGCTCTGCAGCAAGGCTGAACCGAGGAAGCTCGGAAAGTCGATTCTATCTCGCTCATTCCCCTCCCCGCTTGGCCGGCTGAAGGCCCCTCCCTGCGTGGAGGTAGTTTTGGGTGTATTAAGATCAATCCCCACCCCAAGATCACCCCTCCTACATGAGGTGTAGTGCTGTAAACTCTTTAAATTTTCAGGTCAAGCACCATCGCCGCGGCGTCGGGTCTTTACCCACTCTTCCCGGCGCGCCCTCGTCTCCGAACGGGATCGGTGTCTTCACACCGATCAGGTGAGCTTCTGATCACACCCTTGTAGCTTCATTTCTGCAAATGTAGTATTGCCTTGAATGCCCGTCGGACGGTAAGAGAGCGCTCGGACTTAATTTTAAGCGATATCGTGCCCACCGCGGCCCGTGAGTGAGTGCCACCCAACACCCCACCTTGCGGGCCAGCCACCCACAAAGCTGGGTCTCCCAGGCCCATTGGGGGTCAGCCTTAGCATTGTAAGTCCATTAGGACAATTGGGTCCCGCCTCGGACCCTCACCATCATCTCCCGGACCCATCGGGTGAACGTGTGAGCCGAGTGAGCAAAAATCATCATTGTGAGAATCATTGAGCGCTTGTATGCTTGCGGGTCTAAGTCCTAGGGTCATCTCATCATATTTAGTGGTCTTTGGGCTGTGCCACATCAAGTGGTATCAGAGCGGTCATAGGCTTGTCCTTGCAAGTCTAGTCTTGGGTCACACTAAGTTTTTCTTAGGTGCATTCGCACACCCTTGCATAGCCCACCCAACTTTGCATGACCACTCGTAGTGGAACTCATTATCAAGGCAATTCATCTTCTTCGAATAACACCATGAATCCCAATCCCCAAGGAAATCCCCCTCACAATGAGCATGAGTTTCCCGACCAAATGAGGTTTCTTATGGAATACATGACCAATATTATGGGAAGGCTTGACGATATTACGGCCCGACTAGAACAAATTGAGGAAAATAGGCCTATCCCAAGGGAAGGAGATAGGAGAGATCCCCCTCCACATGTGGAGCCAGCCATAGGAGGACTCAACCATGACCACCCTCCCAAACCGGAAAGGGACCCACCCCCTAGAAGAAATGAGAGACCTCCCCGGGACAACCCGGATGACTAACTAATGAGACTTGTGAAAGTCGATGCTCCCACTTTTGGTGGATCTCATCATCCGAGCATCTACTTAGATTGGGAGGCAGCCATGGATCAATATTTTGATTGGTACCCAATGACCGAGGATAGGAAAGTCCGGCTTGCAAAGATGCAATTAACCAAACTAGCCAAGACTCATTGGATGAATGTTGAGGCCTTAAGGATAGTTAGGAGGGAAGCTCCAATCACCACATGGGGGGCCATGAAAGACCAACTCAAACTCAAATATGTCCCACCCTCCTACCATCAAAACCTCCTAGATGAGTGGCAAGCCTTGACCCAAGAAGGAAAGACCGTTATGAAGTACATTGAAAAGTTTGACTACTACCTCCTCAAGTGTGGAGTCCAAGAGGACCCCTCCGTCACACTCTCCCGCTTTAGGAATGGGCTTCATTTCCATATAAAAAAGGAATTATTCATGCGTCAAGTAACCACTTTAGAGCAAGCCTACCAAGTCGCTCGGGATGCCGAGAAATTCTCTCGATACACAGGAATGGTTCCCCCTCGGGGGATGGATCCTAAAACCATGCCACCTCGGGCCAACCCCCCACCACCCCAAAGAGGTCTCCTTCCTACACCCATGGGAGCTCCTCCCACACGGGTCACCCCTCCTAATGCCACTCCACCACTCCACCCCACAAGTGGGCCCCTAAACACAACTCCCAATAGGCCCCATCCGATACCCACTCTCCCTCACACTAAGATGACCCCAAACCATCAAAGTGGGCAGCAATGCTTTAGGTGTTATGGGTATAAACACTTTGCCAATCAATGCCCCACCAAGGGAGCATCAAGCTTACTCATAGAGGAGACCAACCCCCAACCCCAAGCTGAATTTGAAGGAGAAGTTGAGGTATATGAACCCTCTCTTGAATGGGAGGAGGAGTATGAGAACCACTACATGGAGAACAACCAAGAACAACCTCCTCCACCCACCGACCCCCACCTCGGAGTGGTTAGATGCACCCTCACCCAAACCCAAGAGCATGATTGGAGGAGAAACACCATATTCCATACCTACATATGGATAGGGAGCCATGTTAGGAAGGCCATCTTGGATAATGGAAGTAGTGTGAATGTAGTGTCACCCGACACCGTCAAACTTTTGGGCCTTACCACCTCCCCACATCCCCACCCATATAGAGTAGCATGGATTGATACCACCTCCATACCCGTTAGTGCTCGTTGCCTTGTCCCCATCACATTCCAATCTTATTAAAGCCAAGTGTGGTGTGACATCCTACCAATGGAAGTTGGGAGTATACTCCTAGGACGACCGTGGATCTACGATGTAGATGCCACCTTTCTAGGAAAGACAAACACTTGCATCTTCATTCATGAGGGGAAGAAAATCCAACTCAACCCTTCTCCACCTCGCCCCCTTCCCAAGAAGGCATCTCCCTCCCTTGAGGGGACCCCTACCCTCCCCACTATTCCAAACCCACCAAACCCCGCCCCATCAAGCCCTAACCCTAGCATGATCAACAAGCCTCCTAGGAGTCTACACCTCATCACTAGGGAAGAGCTTGAGGTAGAAGTCAACCAAGGAGAACAAGTGTGTGCCATTGTCATTTACCTCGGGGAGTCCACCCCAACCGACCCACACCCCATAGAAATTCAACAACTCTTGGAGGACTTCCATGATGTGTTTCCCGAGGAGCTTCCGGACAAGCTACCACCCATGCGTGATGTGCAACACGCCATCGACCTTGTGCCCGGAGCTACCTTACCCAACCTCCCACACTACCGCGTCAACCCCACCGAGCATGTCGAGCTCAGGAGGCAAATTGAGGAGCTCATCAAGAAGGGCTTCCTCCGAATTAGCAAAAGCCCTTGTGCCGTCCCAGCTCTTCTTACACCCAAAAAGGATGGGACTTGGCGCATGTGTGTAGATAGCCGAGCCGTCAACAAGATAACGGTCAAATATAGATTCCCCATCCCTCGGCTTGATGACATGCTAGACATGCTAGCGGGAGCCACCATCTTCTCCAAAATTGATCTCAAAAGTGGCTACCATCAAGTCCGCATTAGGCCCGGGGACGAGTGGAAAACCGCCTTTAAAACTAAGGACGGTCTCTATGAATGGCTTGTTATGCCTTTTGGCCTTTCTAATGCACCAAGCACCTTCATGCGCCTCATGACCGAGGTCCTCCGGCCCTTCATTGGCATCTTTCTAGTTGTCTACTTTGACGACATCCTCATATATAGCCAATCCAAGGAAGCCCACCTCGATCACCTCAAACAAGTGTGCACCATTCTTAGGAGAGAGAGTCTCTTTGCCAACCCCGGGAAGTGTCATTTCTTGACCAATCAACTAGCCTTCCTAGGATTTATTGTCTCATCCCAAGGAGTATCCATGGACCCCGAAAAGGTCCAAGCTATTCTTGAGTGGCCCGAACGCAAGACCCTTCATGAGGCTCGGAGCTTTCACGGGCTAGCTACCTTCTATAGGAGATTCATCCGTGGGTTTAGCACAATCACCACTCCTATCACGGATTGCCTCAAGAAAGGCACCTTTGTGTGGACTAGGGCAGCCTCAAAAGCCTTCCTTGAGCTCAAGGAAAAGATGACCCAAGCCCCGGTCCTTTGCCTACCCGACTTCTCAAAAGTCTTTGAAGTCACTTGTGATGCATCCGGGGTAGGGATTGGGGGCATTCTTAGCCAAGAAGGTCACCCGGTAGCCTATTTTAGTGAGAAACTTTGTGAGGCTAGGACTAGGTACTCCACTTATGACAAAGAACTTTATGCCGTGGTTCAATCCCTTCGGCATTAGAGGCACTATCTCCTACCCAAGGAGTTTGTGATCTTCTCGGACCATGAGGCTTTGAAGTATCTCAACACCCAACAAAAACTCAATGCCCGACATACCCGATGGGTTGAATACATTCAAGCCTACACCTTTGTCCTTAAGTACAAGATGGGTAGTGAGAACCACGCCGCCGATGCACTAAGTAGGCAGGTAGCCTTACTCTCCACCGTCCAAGTGGAGGTAACCGGATTTGAGAGAATCAAAGGGGAATACCCACATTGCCCCGACTTTGGGACTCACTACAAAACTCTTTCCACCCAGCCACACAAGGAATATGAGGGGTTCATACTTCAAGATGGATATCTGTTCAAGGGGGATAGGCTTTGCATACCTCGGACTTCACTTAGGGACTTCCTAGTTTGGGAGTTACATAGTGGTGGCCTAGCTGGTCACTTTGGGGTCCACAAAACCATAGAGTTAGTTGAGAGGCAATTCCACTAGCCCAGCCTCAAGAAGGATGCGGCCCACATTGTGGGACAATGCCGCATTTGTGCATCCGCCAAGCAAGTAAGACAAAACACCGGGCTTTACACACCTCTACCCATACCCGACCGACCATGGGAGGATTTGAGCATGGATTTCATTCTTGGCCTACCAAAGACCTTGCGCAAACATGATTCCATCTTTGTAGTGGTTGACAGGTTCTCAAAAATGGCCCACTTTATCCCCTATTCCAAGACCTCTGATGCCTCTAGGGTCGCCCGGTTATTCTTTGATGAGGTAGTCCGACTCCATGGATTACCTAAGACTATTGTGTCCGATAGAGATGTGAAATTCACTAGTTACTTTTGGAAGACTCTATGGCACTTGATGGGGACCCTCCTCAAATTCTCCACTGCTTACCATCCTCAAACCGACGGCCAGACTGAGGTCGTCAACCGAAGCCTTGGGAACTTGCTCCATTGTCTTGTGGGGGATCACCCTGGGAATTGGGATCTCCTCTTGTCTCAGGCCGAGTTTGCCTACAATGATTCCGTCAATAGGTCAATAGGCAAAAGTCCATTTGAGGTAGTGCATGGTTTTAGGCCTAGAAAGCCCTCGGATCTCATTCCCCTTCCCCCACATGCTAGGGTGTCAGTCTCAGCTGAGTCCTTTGCACAGCATATTAAAGAGTTGCATGATGACATCCGCAAGCATATAGGGAAAAGCAATGAGGCTTACAAAAGACGGGCAGATGCTCACCGGCGCCACTGTGAATTCCAAGTGGGAGACCCAGTGATGGTGAGGACGGAGTGGCTCCTTCCCGGGCCTACCTCCAAGTTGAGGGCACGAGGGTCGGGACCCTTTCGAGTTCTACGACGACTTGGCAGCAATGCTTATGAGATTGACCTACCAGAGAGCTATGGGGTGCACCCTACCTTCAACGTGACGGACTTGGTACCCTACAAAGGCCCTGCGGTGGAACCCAGTGAGGAGCTTGAGCCTTTACCCCCCCTTATGAGAGACACTCCCGGAGGGACTCCACTTCCCAGCTTAAGAGACCGACGAGAGCAGATAGAGGCAATACTGGATGAGCAGGGCATCATTACGAGGCACAAGGTGTATCAACGCTACTTGGTTAGGTGGAAGAACCGTTCCCCGACGGAGGATACTTGGGTGAGCCGGGAGGACCTGCTGCGGTTGGATCCCGACATTCTGGAGCACTATGACAGCCAGGCAGACCCACACTCGACAGGGTCGAGTCCTCCCCACCCCGGGGGATTTGATGTGAACATCTCACGACACTCGCTATGGCTCGGGTCGCCTGCACACCCTTGATTTGGGTCGACTCATCCACATCTTATGTATCTTCCTTTTATTGAGTCTTATCATATGTAATTTTCCTTTTATTGGGTCATGTTGCATGTATTTCCTTTTATTATGTCATGTTGTACTAGTCCATTTCCCCTATTTGGTCTAATTGGACCCTAATACCTTAGTTTGGGCCTATTGGACTGAGTCTAGGACATGTTTGGTCTTTTGCCTTAAATGGCAGGGTTTTATTTTTGTCTTGTAAAGATGGGTTGCCTATAAATAGCCCCCATCTCCCTCCATGTACTCACTTTTGATGAAAATATTGAGAATCACTTCATTCCACCTCTCAAGATCTCTCTCTTTTACTCTCTCTCTCTCTCACTCTCTCTCTCCCCAAGGGGAGTTCGACCCCCTCTCTCTCTCCTCCTTCCCCCTCACTTATCCCAACCCCCAACCACCTCCACTACCTCACCCACCTCCATTAAGGCCCTCCACTTCCCCATAGCCCCTCATTTACTCCCCTCTCCTTGTCCCAAAGTAACTCTACCACCTCCCAACACAATCCCCCACTTCCCCACACAAATCCCACCCCTTCCAAGACCAATTTCGAATTTGAACCCTTCCCTCCATTGCCTTGACCGCCTTATACCCCTCCCCTTGGGCCAAGTTCGCTCCCACCCTCCCTCTCACTCACCCTTCCCCTTGTGCACACTCACCTTCCCACCACCATCACTAGCAGACCAGCCCCCTCTCAAGCCCCACTTCGCCCTCCCCACCTCCATCTCCCTAGCCTCCACAACCCCTAAAACACCTCTCATCTCCCTCCCATAGCCATTAGAACCACCTTACACCTCTTTCTCTCTTGGCCATTCCCTTCCCCACCCCTTCTTCTTCTCCTCATTCTAACCCTGTTTCAGGAAGCAGAGTTACAGCAACTTGCAGAGGAGGCCACGACCATCCCTCAATGACTCAGGAGGCGAGGCCTACATTGCTGGATTCGTCTGTGAGTTATCTTTCAAGGTGAGGCAGTTTCGTCGGCATCCGAGCTCCGAGCTGTCCGCAGCAACCATTCTCCCTCGACTGCACAGGACCTCTCAGGCCAGGAGCCAGAATGACAGGGCAGGCTCTCCCACGACGAACCTTGAAGGAACCAGCCTTTGAGGCCTTCTACAAAGATCTTCCTCCCCCTGTCAGCATCCAGGAACAGAAGGCGGGACCCCGTTCGGCATCCGACAACCAGAGATATCAATTTTCTACCACAACCACGCCGATCTGCCTCCTCAGAGTCTGCACCGACCACCTTCCACTCCTCTGGACACCCAGTTCATCTCCGACATCAGAAGACTTCCCCGTTTGTTTTTATGCAAAGTATACTCGTCCAAGGTTCCAACGAGTCCAGCGGTGCCAGATTTGGAGCTCAGGAGCGGTCGTGGCAGCTTCTGCAACCTGCTGTTTCAGATCATGTTCGGCCAGAGACCAGAACTGCAGCCACATTCCAGCCGCCGGAGCAGTCAGCCCCCAGATATGGAAGTTGCCCAAAAATTCAAGCCTTACCCATCTCCAGTTAGGAAACTTTTGGTGCAGGTTTCGTCGAGATCTGAGCTCCGTGGACCCCGTGACAGCATCGTCTCCGGTCACCTGTCCAGCAGCTCTGCAGCAAGGTTGAACCGAGGAAGCTCGGAAAGTCGATTCTATCTCGCTCATTCCCCTCCCCGCTTGGCCGGCTGAAGGCCCCTCCCTGCATGGAGGTAGTTTTGGGTGTATTAAGATCAATCCCCACCCCAAGATCACCCCTCCTGCGTGAGGTGTAGTGCTGTAAACTCTTTAAATTTTCAGGTCAAGCACCATCGCCGCGGCGTCGGGTCTTTACCCACGCTTCTCGGCGCGCCCTCGTCTCCGAACGGGATCGGTGTCTTCACACCGATCAGGTGAGCTTCTGATCACACCCTTGTAGCTTCATTTCTGCAAATGTAGTATTGCCTTGAATGCCCGTCGGACGGTAAGAGAGCGCTCGGACTTAATTTTAAGCGATATCGTGCCCACCGCGGCCCGTGAGTGAGTGCCACCCAACACCCCACCTTGCGGGCCAGCCACCCACAAAGCTGGGTCTCCCAGGCCCATTGGGGGTCAGCCTTAGCATTGTAAGTCCATTAGGACAATTGGTTCCTGCCTCGGACCCTCACCATCATCTCCCGGACCCATCGGGTGAACGTGTGAGCCGAGTGAGCAAAAATCGTCATTGTGAGAATCATTGAGCACTTGTATGCTTGCGGGTCTAAGTCCTAGGGTCATCTCATCATATTTAGTGGTCTTTGGGCTGTGCCACATCAACTCCATTTTTTCTCTCTGGCTCTAGATCGAAGAATTTCGAGTTAGCTTTCCAACGGCGCCAGTTTCGTGTCGATCCGACATCGGGGCTGATCGCAGCATCCGTTCTTACCGGAGCGTTCGCCGGAAAACAGAACCGGCAGATCTGTGGCCGGTTATTCCGACCGGTGCCGAACGGAGCCGCCCGGCCTCCGGTCGACGGTCCAGCGTGCCGCCATTCCAGGGAGCGCTTCCCCAAGCGTCCCCACTACAGTAGTGCCACCGGGCCCCACACGGCCCCTCCGGTCAAGACGCATGCCCCATAATCACGACTTCGGGTGCAGCCGATGCTACGCGAGAAGCCGCCCGTCAACCCGAAATCGATCCTCCCGGACCCACTTGTGTAGCCCTTTACCTCCCTGCATGGAGTGGGTGATATTTCATGGCTGTCATTATTGTGTAATATTTGTTCCGGGAGTACGAGATCAGCCGGGCCCGTCTTCCCCACGCCCGGTAGCGTGGAGGTATCGTATTCGCTCCCTGACTCGGAATTTGCTTTACTCATATATACTTGTTTATGCCACTGCTAGAGAGCATGTGTAGGGATATCTAGCTCGCTATATATTGTTTATTACCACTGCTGCGAGAGAGTGTGTGACCGTCCCATGACCCGATCCGGGCACGAAAGAGAGCTGACCACCCTAGCTCATTGCCGGTTTCTCAACCGCGCACATCCGACGCTTCCCTTGCTAAGGGACAATCGCGAGCTTGTCATATCCGTGGTCCGTCCCACATCAATTTGGTATCAGAGTGAGTTTGAGTCTAGGGTGTCAAAAAAAAGAGTGTCATTTATGTCTAAGTGTCTAAGTCGGTCTTAGGAGTTGCATTTGCATACCATTAGTCGGTATATCAAAAGGTGTTGTCCGAACGTTAGGCTACGCCTATCGGGAAGGCCGCACACTTGCGCGAGTGATCTTCGGATCGATTAGCTCCGCTACGTACCGAGTCTTGGTCATCATGTCTAGGGTTGTAGTCCATTGTCTAGTTGGTTTATCTACTAGTGTCGACATGGCCATCGACTAGCTTCTCCGTGTCCCATGGATTATCGAACACCCAGATCTTATCCATGGTGGCGATACTATCTCAAATGGAAGGACCACCTGAATCACCCCACTAGGCCCGAAACCCGGGACTTCTACGGGTCCGATGACCCAGGTGACTACCTAGAGTGGGAAGCCATTATGGACGACTACTTCGAGGTGTACAATATGTACGGGCCCATGCAAGTCGATGTTGCCAAAAGGTGACTTTTTGGTGAAGCCGCCGAAACATGGAGGGACATCAAATATTAGAGGGAGGATATGAATCTAAGGCCCATCGAGTCATGGTGGGAAATGAAGAGAGCGCTTAGGAGGGCCTACTTTCCCCGCCCACCTACCTCCAACCACGGAGGTCATACCACTCACCAACCCCACCAACTCACCCACAATCAAGTGGGCCACACCTCTACCCAATCCCACCCCTTCACCGCCGTCCAAGCCCACCAAGGCGATCCCAATCTAGTGGCCCGCCCAGTCACCTCCAACCAACCTCCCCTTGGCACCCCCATCCCAACCCACTCAAGTACCTCCAACCGAGTGGAAGCCCCGCTTATAGCCGAGCCTAGAACCCCACCTATGTTGAGGGACGAGGAGCGAGTCCACCCCAAGGTCCCTACTCCAACCCGCACCCTTGTCGAGATCTTGAAACAATTTATGGATGGGCTGGATAGGATTGAGAGGGCACTACTCCAACCCGAGCCCAAGGAGGTCATAGCCGGTAGTCTTCACCCTGCCCCACCTCTAGCATCCCCAAGCCCTCTTCCCACCATGGATACCACGCCTCCATCACCCTCGAGAGCTCCAATGCCACCACCCTCTATGTCCGAACGTGATTCGAAACCATCTCATTTGGAGCCACCAAGGCCCGAGCCACCCGTATTTCTAACGGGTACACTATACATAGCCAAGCCGCTTCTTAGTTGGCTCAAGGATGGCTTGGTCCCACATCCCTTCCCCTCCATGGACCCCACCTTATCTTTAGTGCCGGTCAACTCATTCCATACCACATTTTGATCTAGTCACCATGTTGATACGTTGGACGATCTTGTCATGGGATTAGATTCACAATGGAAGTTGACGCATCTTTTGGCCCGAGGATTTGACCAACCCGCTAGTCTTAGCTTCACCCATCCGGCCTTCAGGTCCATTACCTCCGAGTGCACCATGGGTTGTATCACCACGGAGGTTCTTCTACTTCTACCGCTACCGGACGAGCCCGAATTCATACCCTTTTGTCCGAGGGAAGAATCATACTTCTTGCCTACGATCCCCGTCCCACCCGTCACAATTCAAGAAGGTGACTATCCACACCTTCAAAACTTCTACACTTGGGACTGTGACTTATGGGAACCCACCACAAGGGGTCATACCTTCTTTGATCCCTTTGACCAATTCCCAAGTGGACCCTTAGACCCTCCATATATACTTCACTTCTTAGAGGGAGTCCACTATCACACTCCTACCCCATGGGCCGCGTCATCAACTCCCACCAAGCCCGTACACCTACAAGATACACCATCATCTAGGGGAAATACTCTTGGTCCTCCCACATCCACATCCCATATGCATGCATGGCCCACCTTAGGAGGTCTAGGATTTTCGCATGATGTCAACCACCGGTTACGTCAGATGCATGCATGGCATACGTTCGGGTGTCCTGGTCCGCTGTCATCCATGTACGGGTCAGTCTAACCATAGATTTGTCTCGAGTCATGAGTCGGTTTCTTATTTGTGTGGTTTGCATATGTGTGTTCGTGCATGGTGAGTCTGCATGTGTCGTGTGCAAGCTCATCGATGTCAGTCCCTTATGAGTGTGAAAGCGAGTAGACTCACTCGAGGAGTTTGGGCACGGTTCTACCTCTATACCCGGATCAGTCACCTACAGGGACCCAGCGGTGATTGCTAGTGAGTCTTTTAGCCGCCTCCTCCCATTTTGAGAGTGCCCCACCCGAAGTGTCCACCTTTAGCCCATAGCAATTCGTGCATATCGAGTATATATGGACTGAGCAGGTGACGATCACTTGGAGTGGAGCATACCCGCACTACTTGGCACGGTGACGTATCCGCCGGAGTACCCGAGCATCCATACCCCTACTCGACGGGGTCGAGTTCCTCCCACCCGGGGAGAGTTGATGGGAATCGACGCCGAGCATGTACATTTTCTTTTGCATTTATGTTTTTTTAGTTTGTGTTCATATCTTTGGGAAAGTATGTACGCAAATGTACGGCTTTGTAAGCCAATGCGTCATTCCCTTGGATTGTGTGGGTTTTTGTGCAATTGTGTAGTAGGTCCAGCTAGGGGGCCCTCAGTCCTTTCCCATTGGTCCATGTCACCTATGTGGGGCTGGTCAACCATCCTAGGTGGCCATCTAGAAGGGTTGAATGCCAATTGACCACATGGGAGACAAAGGGGTCAAAATTTCAAAGGTTGGCCACCAACCTACCCCTTGGTCAAGGGGGCGCCCCCTTCCACTTGTAATATTTTTTTTTTTTTTGGGTGATTCACATCCAATCTAGGCCATCCATTCCCCATCCCTAGATCCAAGGGTGTAGATTAGATTAGATTCATAGTGTCACGCCCCGAACCGAAAGCAGCAGAACGTGTAGTTCGGAACACGGCAGTGATACAGTCATGAATGATCAGAGCAAACATAAGACACAAAATTACACACTGGACAAAGTGGGCCAATTTAATCAAATATTCAAATTACAAATCTTGACTCAACTTACATAAGTGTAGGAAGGACTCCCTATTACATTCTAATAAAGAGAAAGGACTCAAATAACAGGACGAGACTCAAAGAAAGAATAAAAGACACCAACACGATTCTCCATTTCACTCTTCACTCTTGCCCTTCCCCATCTGATGGACTATCTTCAATGTCGTTTCCTGAAAAAAAACGTAAAAGATAGGCAGGTGAGCGAAACGCTCAATAGGAATTACATCTCTCATCATGCAGAATATAAGTGATTAGCCAATTAACGTATTCATGACGATGCAATGCATGGAACTAGAAAATCATGAAGATCAATCTAATAGAAATAATGAATATCAAAGTCGAAGGCGGATACGAGCTCAAGAGAAATAGGGATGAATTCCCATGCAGTGTCAAGGACAAGCTATCAGAATATAACAAGGACAGATATTTAGATGAACATAACTTCAGAATTGGCCAGAATATAACAGAGTTCCAATAAATATAAGCAGAATTAACAATCTAGCAGAATATCTAATTTATCAAAATAACCAAGCAACAAATTATCAGAATAACAGATTTAACAGAATTAACAGAGTTTACAGAATAACAGAATAACAGAATATAACAGATGTACAGAGTTTGGTGCAATGCCACACCCAGAATTCCCATGGTTTATAGAATTGGACTTCCGTCCTACCTGGCACTGAAAAGTCGCGGACCCAGAGCCCTTTAATATTTTCAGAATCAGATATGGCCAAATACAGAGTCAAAGGGTTATGTTCTCAATTAAGAATAGATTCCAAGGATCCCAGTGTCATAGAACGCTAGACAAAATGACCATGATTATGCAGGATATCTAACTCGAGAAAATTCCGAGATGAACCAGTTAAAAGTACTTCATGTGGTCACTTGATCTTAAGGCAAGGTAGGCACGTAATCTTTCCAGAAATATCAATGGCATGGTTTTCCATTCTATTTGTTCAAAACAATCTCATGGCGTCCAAAAGTATGTCATGAGGATTGGTATACCATGTTTCATTAGAGTGACATGGCCACCAAGTAGTAACATGGGTTTAAAGGGTACAACCTGCTCGACTGCCTTGAGGGAATCCAAGGCTAGCGGAGTCTTATGGAGGTCTCTATGATAAAGTCACCAGTCCGAAGGAACGGAATGTCCGACGGAGGGTTCATCTATCACCGAGAAATATGGGTAATCGTTAAAATAATGTAAAACGTGAAACTATGTGTCAAAACATAACTTACTAACAGTAGGTTATAGAAATCCATGAAAAACAAGAAACAGAGAATTGATGCCCTAGGTAAAGTCTTCATTTTGGAAATTGGCGCCCTCATTAAGGTCGTCAATTCAATAATTATCGACTATTCGCACAGTCGTTTCATCCAGATTACTGTTAATTTACATCTTGTAAATACTTTCCAATTATAAAATGGGCGACTTAGACCAAGTCCTTAATTTAGTAAATAACGCCCTTGTCAGGGGCGTCATGTATCAAAGAGACGGCAGGATGTATGTCGTTATTTCCAATATCCATGTGTTTATGAACATTTTCATAATTATCTTAAAATTTCACAATTTGACGGCTGCGTGCGAGGGCGTCCATTCAATTGACGACATGGATAGGGTCGTCGTTTATTCTCATGTGACCAGATGATCACAGACATATGGATTTTCCAATCAGAAAACTAAAGACATGGACAGATTGAGAAAAATAACAGGAACTCACTAATATAATCATGCATTGGTTATCATATTAGGGTTTGTAGTTATTGATTTTTGAACATACATAATTATTAGTTAACTGGTCAATTGACGCCTATTTGCACGGGCGTTAAATCAAAATCACGCCTTAATCTGGGGCGTCTTTTACTGTAATCCTTTAAACTTGTAAAACTTTCACAGAAAGCAAACTATAGACCTATATGCATGCTTGACAAGAATACAGAGGATTATTTAGCACTTGTTTAGCTATTAGAGAGATCACCTACAAGAAACTAGATACTATGAACTCGAACATGAGCATGCTGTTTATGATCATAAGAGCATGTACCATCTTTGTTAATTGAGTTTAGCCATAAGAGAGAACACCTACCTTGGGTGTCGATTTTGGTTGTCAGACAATGAAAATTAGTGATGAGATATGTAATATTCCGATACTCTGTTTCCAACAGAGATCTTGACAGCAGTAGTATGAAGATGAAGCTTGGATGAATCAACAAGAGCAACAGCTCTTAGCAAAGGGAATAGAAGCACCCCCCCTCGGAAGAATTAGAGAAACAGAGGCTTCTCACGTCGTAGGATGAAGACAACAAGAGCGTCCTTCGTGCGGAAGATGAAGAACTGTGACGTTCTTCTCGTAGCAGTAGATTTGACGAAGAAAAGAGCCAACATGTTAGCTCGATAGAAGGGAGTATTTACAGGAAAGGAATCCTAATGAGTTCTATTAGAACTAAAATTTCCTTGGTAGAGTCCTTACTAATTTTGATTATACACGTAGCAATCTCTTTCCCTAATCAATACTTACCCCGGATAACACCCCTGTTCGATCCAAACACCAATGGGTTCTGTTGGAAATGACGCCTAGGATTGGGGCGTTATTTCAGTAAGTGACGCATGTATACATAGTCGTCAATTCTTTAATTGGCGACTTGCTTAGAGGCGTCCTTCATCTTTCAGCATTTGTTAATTTATGGTGTGACGATCTTCCTGGATTTTTATCTTTTTTTCTTGATGTGATATTATTGGGAAATTTTAGGGGTATGAGTTTTCCATTTTTCTCTCTTTTTCCATGTAATTTGTTTCCCAAAATTCTTTAATTGAAAACATAGCACTATTCATTTACAACAAAATAACGACTTTGTTTACGTCGTTTCTTATGGAATCAACGCTCATACGTATGGGCGTCAATTGGCAATTGGTATTTCTCCATGCCCTTCAGTAGACTATTATTGTATATATATATCCCTGTTACTCTGCACAAGTCCATACATTCTCCATAGAGTCTATACATCGCATTCTTCATCAAAGGCTGTACATCCATCTAATCCAAGTCTATACATTCCACAAGCCTAAGCATCTAAGTCTGCACATTCCTAAGTCTGTACATTCCAGAGCATCTCACTCCCCAAGTCCATACACTCTTCAAGTCTATACATTCATTCTCCAAGTCTATACATTCATACATTCCCAAGTCTATACACTCATCTCCAACTCTATACATTCATACATTCCCAAGTCTACACACTCATCTCCAAGTCTATACATTCATTCCCTAAGTCTATACATTCATATAAGTCCATACATTCTATTACACAAGTCTATACATTGTCAAAGTCTTTGCATTCCTGAAGTCTATACATTCCTGAAGTCTGTACATTCTACCCTTCATTCTCCAAAGTCTACGCATTCCTTCATCCAAAGTCTATACATTCATTCCTAAAGTCTATACATCCATCCTTTCATTCTTCAAAGTCTACACATTCCTTCATCCAAAGTCTGTACATCAGTCCAAAGTCTATACGTAAATCTTTTATATATCCTCCCTTTATAATGTAATAAATGTGGAATATTAAATTTTACTAAATTAGTAAAAAATATAAATTGACCATTTTCTTCAAGATTTAATGATTCTCAATTCAATTAAAATTATGTTGTGCATTAAATGGCTACTTAAAAATAACATGTTATTCTTAAATTTATTATAATATAATAGTAGTGTCCATGAGTTCTTTTGTCAGACTTGTAAGGACGTAAGAGGGTTATGTACAAGGTCTGGGCCTTGTTTATTTATTAATTTTAATTTGGTTTGGATCTCTTTATATATCTATAAAAATTTATTATCAGAGACTTATCCTATGTAATTTTATGTGGGGTGCTACATCCTCCCCCACTTAAAAGAATTTGGTCCCCAAATTCATATGAAATACATTTCCAATCTACATCAGTGGGGTAACTAGTTCTAGTTTCCATTCATAAGTCAGAATCATCTAGGCATGCCAATAAAACAACCCAATGAACTAGGCCAAGGTAAAAGGGGTACCTCTAGTTACTTCATCATCAGCAGGTTCGATTTGTCTTATTGCTTGTAATTGTCCTCGATGTCGTGCTTCCTTATGATCATTTGCCTGCTGAGGTTGATCCTTGGGAAGGGGGTAGTCGGCTACTTTATGTTCTTGGCTTCCACAATGAAAATAAGCTCCACTCTTCCAGTGACACTTCTTGGATTGATGACCCTCATTCCCACAATGCTTGCACTTCTCTCCTTTAGGCTTCTTGCCACTCGGAACTCCATTCTCATTATTGGGCCTTTTGTTGCCATTATCTAACCTTTTTCTTTTCCATTCTAGCCTTGACCTTGTCAGATAATTCCATGGCATCTTCCAATAGCTGAGCTCTCTTAACCATCTCGGCATATGATTGAATATCCATTGGTGCTAATTGGGGTATATATTGTAGTCTTAACCCATTCAAGAATCTTCTAGCATTCATTTTCTCTGTTGAAATCAAGTGAGGTGCATACCGTGATAACCTCGAGAACTGAGCCTCATATTCTGCCACAGACATGCTTCTTTGTTTGAGCGAGGCAAATTCTCCTGCCTTTCTCTCCCGAACTCTCTCCGAGAAATACTTCTCGTTGAAGTGTTCTAAAAATTCTACCCAAGTTACTTGAATGTTTGGCAGAGTGGCTTCTACGGATTCTCACCAAGCCCTTGCATCCTTCTCTAGTTGAAATGTTGCTAAAAGAACCTTATCTTGGTCCGAACATTGCATTACTCAAAAAATTCATTCCATCTCCTTCGTCCAATCTTCTGCCGTGTCAGGATCAGGGGTTCCACTAAACCTAGGGGCATTGAGGCTTCGGAACTCACGATGCAACTCTCCAGCTCCACAATTGGCTCCACCCTCGGCTACCCGTTGAAGAGCCTGAGTCAATCCTTGAACTGTCCTTTGCATCTCATGCCATTGGGCACGCTCGGCGGCCATTGTTATCTATCTAGTTCTACAAGACATAAACAATCTCATGTAAGGTTATCAAGTAATTCTCGTGAAATTTTTACTAAGATATTTTCATAAGCTGATATTATTCATATTAAAATTCTTTTTTTTTAACTCAAGGTTCTACCCAATCTCACCGGGCAATAATGGGGTTGAACCTAGAACTTATGGCAACCTATAGTCAAGACCTAGGATTTAATATACCTAGGCTCTGACACCACAAACTGTCACGCCCCGAACCGAAAGCAGCGGAACGTGTAGTTCGGAACGCGGCAGTGATACAATAATGAATGATCAGAGCAAACATAAGACACAAAATTACACACTGGACAAAGTGGGCCAATTTAATCAAATATTCAAATTACATATCTTGACTCAACTTACATAAGTGTAGGAAGGACTCCCTATTACATTCTAATAAAGAGAAAGGACTCAAATAATAGGACGAGACTCAAAGAAAGAATAAAAGACACCGACACGATTCTCCATTTCACTCTTCACTCTTGCCCTTCCCCATCTGATGGACTATCTCCAATGTCGTTTCCTGAAAAAAAATGTAAAAGATAGGCAGGTGAGCGAAACGCTCAGTAGGAATTACATATCTCATCAAGCAAAATATAAGTGATTAGCCAATTAACGTATTCGTGACGATGCAATGCATGGAACTAGAAAATCATGAAGATCAATCTAATAGAAAAGATGAATATCAAAGTCGAAGGCAGATACGAGCTCAAGAGAAATAGGGATGAATTCCCATGCAGAGTCAAGGACAAGCTATCAGAATATAACAAGGATAGATATTTAGATGAACATAACTTCAGAATTGGCAAGAATATAACAGAGTTCCAATAAATATAAGCAAAATTAACAATCTAGCAGAATATCTAATTTATCAAAATAACCAAGCAACAAATTATCAGAATAACAGATTTAACAGAATTAACAGAGTTTACAGAATAACAGAATAAATAAATATAACAGATGTACAGAGTTTGGTGCAATGCCACACCTAGAATTCCCATGGTTTACAGAATTGGACTTCCGTCCTACCTGGCACTGAAAAGTCGCGGACCTAGAGCCCTTTAATATTTTCAGAATCAGATATGGCCAAATACAGAGTCAAAGGGTTATGTTCTCAATTAAGAATAGATTCCAAGGATCCCAGTGTCATAGAACGCTAGAGAAAATGACCATGATTATGCAGGATATCTAACTCGAGAAAATTCCGAGATGAATCGGTTAACAATACTTCATGTGGTCACTTGATCTTAAGGCAAGGTAGGCACGTAATATTTCCAGAAATATCAATGGCATGGTTTTCCATTCTATTTGTTCAAAATAATCACATGGCGTCCAAAAGTATGTCATGAGGATCGGTATACCATGTTTCATTAGAGTGACATGGCCATCAAGTAGTAACATGGGTTTAAAGGGTACAACCTGCTCGGCTGCCTTGAGGGAATCCAAGGCTAGCGGAGTCTTATGGAGGTCTCTATGATAAAGTCACCAGTCCGAAGGAACGGAATGTCCGACTGAGGGTTCATCTATCGCGGAGAAATATGGGTAATCTTTAAAATAATGTAAAACGTGAAACTATGTGTCAAAACATAACTTACTAACAGTAGGTTATAGAAATCCACGAAAAACAAGAAATAGGGAATTGACGCCTTAGGTAAAGTCTTCATTTTGGAAATTGGCGCCCTCATTAAGGTCGTCAATTCAATAATTATCGACTATTCGCACAGTCGTTTCATCCAGATTACTGTTAATTTACATCCTGTAAATACTTTCCAATTATAAAAAGGGCGACTTAGACCAAGTCCTCAATTTAGTAAATAACGCCCTTGTCAGGGGCGTCATGTATCAAAGAGACGGCAGGATGTATGTCGTTATTTCCAATATCCATGTGTTTACGAACATTTTCATAATTATCTTAAAATTTCACAATTTGACGGCAGCATGCGAGGGCGTCCATTCAATTGACGACATGGATAGGGTCGTCGTTTATTCTCATGTGGCCAGATGATCACAGACACATGGATTTTCCAATCAGAAAACTAAAGACATGGACAGATTGAGAAAAATAACAGGAACTCACTAATATAATCATGCATTGGTTATCATATCAGGGTTTGTAGTTATTAATTTTTGAACATACGTAATTATTAGTTAACTGGTCAATTGACGCCTGTTTGCACGGGCGTTAAATCAAAATGACGCCTTAATCTGGGGTGTCTTTTACTGTAATCCTTTAAACTTGTAAAACTTTCACAGAAAGCAAACTATAGACCTATATGCATACTTGACAGGAATACAAAGGATTATTTAGCACTTGTTTAGCTATTAGAGAGATCACCTACAAGAAACTAGATACTATGAACTCGAACATGAGCATACTGTTTATGATCATAAGAGCATGTACCATCTTTGTTAATTGAGTTTAGCCATAAAAGAGAACACCTACCTTGGGTGTCGATTTTGGTTATCAGACAATGAAAATTAGTGATGAGATGTGTAATATTCCGATACTTTGTTTCCAACAGAGATCTTGACAGCAGTAGTATGAAGACAAAGCTTGGATGAATCAACAAGAGCAACAGCTCTTAGCAAAGGGAATAGAAGCACCCCCTCGGAAGAATTAGAGAAACAGAGGCTTCTCACGTCGTAGGATGAAGACAACAAGAGCGTCCTTCGTGCGGAAGATGAAGAACTGTGACGTTCTTCTCGTAGCAGTAGATTTGACGAAGAAAAGAGCCAACATGTTAGCTCGATAGAAGGGAGTATTTACAGGAAAGGAATCCTAATGAGTTCTATTAGAACTAAAATTTCCTTGGTAGAGTCCTTACTAATCTTGATTATACACGTAGTAATCTCTTTCCCTAATCAATACTTACCTTGGATAACACCCCTGTTCGATCCAAACACTAATGGGTTCTGTTGGAAATGACGCCTAGGATTGGGGCGTTATTTCAATAAGTGACGCCTGTATACATAGTCGTCAATTCTTTAATTGGCGACTTGCTCAGAGACGTCCTTCATCTTTCAGCATTTGTTAATTTATGGTGTAACGATCTTCCTGGATTTTTATCTTTTTTTTTGATGTGATCTTATTGGGAAATTTTAGGGGTATGAGTTTTCCATTTTTCTCTATTTTTCCATGTAATTAGTTTTTTAAAATTCTTTAATTGAAAAATTAGCACTATTCATTTACAACAAAATAACGACTTTGTTTAAGATGTTTCTTATGGAATCAACGCTCATACGTATGGGCGTCAATTGGCAATTGGCATTTCTCCATGCCCTTCAGAAGACTATTATTGTATATATATATCCCTGTTACTCTGCACAAGTCCATACATTCTCCATAGAGTCTATACATCGCATTCTTCATCAAAGTCTGTACATCCATCTAATCCAAGTCTATACATTCCACAAGCCTAAGCATCTAAGTCTGCACATTCCTAAGTCTGTACATTCCAGAGCATCTCACTCCCCAAGTCCATACACTCTTCAAGTCTATACATTCATTCTCCAAGTCTATACATTCATACATTCCCATGTCTATACACTCATCTCCAAGTCTATACATTCATACATTCCCAAGTCTACATACTCATCTCCAAGTCTATACATTCGTTCCCTAAGTCTATACATTCATATAAGTCCATACATTCCATTACACAAGTCTATACATTGTCAAAGTCTTTGCATTCCTAAAGTCTGTACATTCCTGAAGTCTATACATTCTACCCTTCATTCTCCAAAGTCTACACATTCCTTCATCCAAAGTCTATACATTCATTCCTAAAGTCTATACATACATCCATTCATTCTTCAAAGTCTACACATTCCTTCATCCAAAGTCTGTACATCAGTCCAAAGTCTATACGTAAATCTTTTATATATCCTCCCTTTATAATGTAATAAATATGGAATATTAAATTTTGCTAAATTAGTAAAAAATATAAATTGACCCTTTTCTTCAAAATTTAATGATTCTCAATTCAATTAAAATTATGTTGTGCATTAAATGGCTACTTAAAAATAACACATTATTCTTAAATTTATTATAATATAATAGTAGTGTCCATGAGTTCTTTTGTCAGACTTATAAGGACGTAAGAGGGTTATGTACAAGGTCTGTGCCTCGTTTATTTATTAATTTTAATTTGGTTTGGATCTCTTTATATATCTATAAAAATTTATTATCGGAGACTTATCCTATGTAATTTTATCTGGGGTGCTACACGTAGCATATAAAAGGTTATATTTTCCATTTGTTACAATTAATGAAGAGAAAATTGTTGGAAAAGCTTGAAGCTTCTTGCGCCCCCAGCTCCTTCCCCTGGTGTTCTTCCTTCTCCAACCCCCAATTCTAGAGTGGATCATCTCTATCTCCTCCCCCTCAATCTCTGAGTTCATCTCTGGTGCCGCCGCCGCCATTCGTGCCGCCAACGAGCCACCGCGACGCCGATTCTGAAATGCTGCCAAGGTTCTGTTTTACAGAACAGAGGTCTACTACGAGAATTCCTGCAATCAACTCCGACATCTTCTGATCTGAAATTTTCAGAGGCTGTTCTCCACTTCAAAACCCATCTCCACAAAACATTTCACGCCCAAATTCATTCTTTTCCTATTTTCCCATTTTTAGTTTTCAACCCCTTCCCATATCTGTCAGCTGTCTGTTCACTGTGACAGTCCGCCTGAGTTTCCCATCTTCGACCCCTTTTGTGATTTTTTCTAGGGCTCCCAATTTTACTGGGAGTTCTGTCCATCAACCCCTCCACCCACGATTTTTCTTGATTTTTGTTCATCCCTCTACATATTTTATAAAAGTCATCCAATTTCCTATCTACAGTTCTGCCAGTCTGTTTCCAGATCCGACCACGGTCCAGTATACAATTCCTAGAAAATTCAATTCTCCACAAAACGTTTTACCAAAAATATTCCCGTCTTCCTGGTTCAATTCTCTACACCTTTTCTGAAGACCCCAACTTCAGATTCGGAGGTCTACCCATCGGTCAATGGCAATTCTCAGACAACTCCTCTGCTGATCTGAGATTTCGGCCACTGTACAACAGCAGTTTGGCAATTCGGTTAAGGCCAGATCTGGAGCACTCTATTTTTTCTCTCTGGTCCTAGATCGAAGCATTTCAAGTTAGCTTTCCAACGGCCCAGTTTCGTGTCGATCCGACATCGGGGCTGATCGCAGCGTCCGTTCTCGTCGGAGCGTGCGTCGGAAAATAGAACCGGCAGATCCGTGGCCGGTTATTCCGACCGGTGCCGAACGGAGCCGCCCGGCCTCCGGTCGATGGTCCAGCGTGCCGCCATCCCAGGGAGCGCTTCCCAAAGCGTCCCCACTACACCGGTGCCACGGGACCCCACACGGCCCCTCCGGCTAGCACGCGGGCCCCACAGTCACGACTTCGGGTGCAGCCGAAGCTACGCGAGAAGCCGCCCGTCAACCCGAAATTGATCCTCCCGGACCCACTTGTGTAGCCCTTCACCTCCCTGCGTGGAGTGGGTGATATTTCATGGTTGTCATTATTGTGTAATATTTGTTCCGGGAGTACGAGATCGGCCGGGCCCATCTTCCCCACGCCCGGTAGCGTGGAGGTATCGTATTCGCTCCCTGACTCGGCATTTGCTTTACTCATATATACTTGTTTATGCCGCTGTTAGAGAGCATGTGTAGGGATATCTAGCTCACTATATATTGTTTATTACCGCTGCTGCGAGAGAGTGCGTGACCGTCCCGTGACCTAATCTGGACACGAAAGAGAGCCGACCACCCTAGCTCATTGTCGATTTCTCAACCGCGCACGTCCGACGCTTCCCTTGCTAAGGGACAATCGCGAGCTTATCGTGTCAGTGGTCCGTCCCGCATCAGAGAGCCTTGGCCATTAAACTTTTCAAACTTCGGCGGCTTGCTAACGCCTGGTGGTAGTCTCTTGGCAGCATAATGTGCAGGGTACGGTACCTTGTAGACATCATAGGTACCAAAATCATCCCTGACTTTCTCGGACAGCTTCATCTCGATAATCTTTTCTATCATCAGTTTGTTTGCCACAGCTGGATCGACTGGTTCCAGAAAGAAATATGCCTGCTGATGGCTGAAAGGGGTCGTCATGACCGTTGTATGCAACGTCGGCTGAGATGCTGGCACATCAGACTGTGTTTGAGATGCAGAGGGTTGGGCTGCCACCTGTTGTGGAAGAGACTGATTTCGCGCCCTGCCTTCGCTATTCAGATGAGGAACGGTTGGGACGGCCACCTCGGTTGAGCTGGAAGTCTGCCCTGCTGGCTCGGCCTGCTTAGAAACAGGTGTCTATTCATTTCTCTCATTCAACTGTCTCATGAGAGACTCGATTTCCAGCTGATATCTCATGAACATCATCTGGATCATGGGATCTATGGCTGTTGGAATTTGCATCTCTCCTGAAGTCCCTTCAGCGGGGTCTAAGAGAGGATTATCTTCTTCTTCAGCAGTCACCACATTTACTGCCATCGTGGTGATTATTCGGGCTTCATTGACGGCCGAGAGGTCGCCTTGATTAGCAGCCACTATCTTGTCTTTCGCTGCTTTGCTTCTTATTGTGATTGCACCCGGTCTGTGCGCTAGTCTGATCAATTCTTTTGGTTGACTTGGTAACATACCATTTCTTCCAGCGACGCCGGCCATATTGCAAGCAAGAATCTGCATTTTCCCTCTCTGCCTGCGAACTCTTCTCTTGACTTGTCCAAGATATGTCAGACGGTCAAATACAGACATTCTCTTTTCTTTTCCCTCTGCCTGGTAGATATCTTTCTTATATCTGGCCCCGCGGCCATCTTCATAGTCATTGGAGTCTGAGGATGAAACCTCCAGCATCACTTCTTCTGGGACTTCTTCCTCTTCCCCCATAGTGCCCAAGGCACGAGATAGTCTTCGTTGCCCCAGGGAGGAGTTCCCTAGGCAATGAAAGTAATCTTGAACCACCCGGTTCATCTCTTCCTGACTGTGCCCTTGTAGCTCTAGACGGGGCAACAGTCTCTCTTGAGTCTTTGGCTGATAGGCCAACCTCGAGACTTGAGCAGCCAAGTACTCTAACTTGGGGTAGCTGAACACATCGGCCTGTCTAGCGCAGGCCCTGAGTCTCTGCGGAGCAGCAACAGAAGCAACTTCCTTCATTCTCCTTTTATCTTCCTTTTGAAAATCTCCGCCCCTCCTCCCGGGGTGAGTGACTGCAATATCTTTCTCTTTCTTTTCCCATCTCCTGCCCCTGGCCCTGGGG
The DNA here is from genome assembly GCA_022559845.1 of Amorphophallus konjac. Taxonomy (NCBI): domain Eukaryota; kingdom Viridiplantae; phylum Streptophyta; class Magnoliopsida; order Alismatales; family Araceae; genus Amorphophallus; species Amorphophallus konjac. The sequence goes on from CM040125.1 coordinate 183,281,982, forward strand.
CGGACAGCAGCAACATGTTCTTCTTCCCTTTCATATCTCCTGCCCCCAGCTCTAGGGCGGGTGACATCAACATCCCCTTCTTGAGCTGGTGCCCAGCTCTGAATCTTCTTCGGCATCCAGACTTGTTTAAACTTAGCCGATTAGGCGCCAGTGGTTGCTTTCCCTTGTTTTCCCAGTCGGCCTTCCTGGTGGCCCACGGCTGGAATCTGTTGTTGGTAAGGACTGATGGAATGACCCTGTCAGGCCGTGCATCCATGGGGCGGTCGTTGAGGTTCACCCTCATGTTTCCCACCATCATAGTTTTTCCTGAGGCCGGGAGACGACCTCCAGTTGCAGCAAACCGGTCCCTCCGGTTGTTTCTCCTTCTCTTACCAGCAGTGGCAGAGACATCAGTCTTCATTCCCATGTGATGGACAAAGCAAGAAATGACAGCAGGAGCAGCCGCCGTCTTCTTCTCCTCAGCTCTTGGTGCCACCGTGGCCTCTACTGCGGCGATGTTTTTTGTTGTCGACTTGTAGAAGGTCGACAAACACTAGGCCCAAGCAGTTGGGCAGACCCACCGTCGGAGGCGTGGATCCGAACTCCATTGGTACTACCAGGTACCCTCCATGGATGTGGCCATCGACCACCTGCTGGCCAAAGTGAACAGCAACCAGTCCAGTCTCCATCTGTAGTTTCTGCGAGTAAGATTAACACACAGTTAGAATTTTGAGAGAAGCCACCGGGCCTCCTGCTTTGGCGTAGAGATGAAGGGAGACTAGGTCCCACCGGGCGTGCTAGCTTGTGGGGATGGATTTTATTCTTTTCATGATATTATTATTTATTTAAATTTATCTATTTGGTTTGTTGGAATATTAGGCGTGCCAGTCACTGGAGTGACAGTTTTATTGTGCGCTCGATCTAACTCAGTCAGTCGATTGTGAGTGATCGTGTCTGGATCAAAAGTCCGCCATACCGTAAAGGCTATGGCGTTAATTACGTCCTCCCTAAGAAGAACAACCCTTGATTAAACGCCAAAGACAGGAGGCCTCGGAAGGCGATAAAGAACACTAATGTACATAATAGAGATTTCATGCTATATATATATATATATAAAGAAAAGAACGAGTAAGTGGCAAACTTGTTGGATTTAATGAATTAGATCAGGTAGCACATCCCCCACTATCTTAGACTATGCCGAGTGGGGATAGGAAACCGCCCACGCAGTGGCGGGACCGAATCCGGATAATCATTAGGACCTTTTTCCTCCGATATCTCTAATCGGCCGGGTGCTTCAAACATTTATTTCCCCCTAAGAGAGGAAGCCAAATGGAGCGTGTATCGGTGACACTTCCTTGGCTCGTCGGGGTTAATGTCGTTAAATCGGATTTCGGCAGCATCTCCCCTTAACTTGGATCATGCCTGGGGAGAGATAGGCAATCATCCACGGAGTTCCGGGATGAAAGCCGAAAGAAAGGAGCACTAGGCCCCCCGAAACGTATGCATGCCCATAGCAGCATTTTATATTTCTCGGAATACACTGGAGCTTATGCAGCGGTAGAGCTCCTTGAGTTTACGTGGTTGTGGATGAATCCGGCTCTGGACGAAGTAATATAGGGGAAGGCCATTCCCCATTAATTTGTCTCCTGAGTCGTGCATGATAACCTCTGAGTATCCCCTAGACAGAGTAATGGAATGGTCGGAAAATAGAATGAGGGGGCAAAACGGAGGTTCTTGGCACAGCTTATCAAAAAGGCAAAGGTTCTCAGCGCAAGGGGTTCCCGGCGCGCGAACCACCGCGCCAGGAGCTATTCATGGCGCCGGGATGGGTCCACGCCGGGAAGGTAGGAGCGTGGCAAAAGGGGGGGGGTTCTTGGCCAATTGGCTCATAGAAGTAGGTTCTCGGCCTAGGTTTTCGGCGCCCAAAGTATCGCACCGGGAGCTATTCATCGCGCCGAGGGGGTTCCACGTCGGGAAGGTAGGAGCACCGGGAAGCTTCCAGGGTTTTGGGGGTTTCTACGGAGCTCTGTTCTGAGGTTTCTTGAGGTTTAGGCTGCGATTGAGGTAGAGTTTGGATGCAAATGGGGATTGAATCGAGGCCTGTGATGGGGCAATGCCAGGGGATCAAAGAGGAGCAGAGTTTTTTGAGGGATCGAGGTCATCATCCGCTTTAGAGATATGTTCTATTATGTCGCCCGTCATCCAGGAGATCAAGAGATGGCTGTCTCTGATTCCTGTGATGACTTAGTGGTATGGGGAAATCAAAAGAAAACAGAGGAGCCTCACAGCGCCAATGCCGTCAACGTCATCGAGGGGGAAGGAGGACAAAGCCCACAGATCCACAGTGAGGATTGGGACTCTTCTGCCTCCGCCCCTTTTGAAACAGGCATGTACATAAACCCAAGAAATCGCCGGAGTTCTAAGCGTCTGAACAACTAACACACGCAGAGGACAACATATATTCCGAGGAAGTATAGAGAGAAAGACCTAACCATCGCCAGTTCGGCGGGACAATCACGAAATCACGTTTCACTATTTCATTGTTTACATCGTTCACAAAGATAGAACGGGAGGAAAGAAAGAAGAAAGACAGACGAGTACACTATCTCCTTGACAACAGGGAGATTTCTTCACTTCGAAAATAGAAAATGTAATCAAAGCTATACATCAGAGAAAGGGAAAAGCGAGAGGAAAAGATAACGAAGGGGGAGGGCGGAGCATTGACTCCTCTCCCTCCCCTTACAACACACCTTCTCCTTCCTTCGACCTTGGCAGCAGCTTCTCTTCTCTCCTCTCTTTTGTTATCTGGCTATCTGAATATCTCCCTCAGCTTCTCTTCGATGGCTCTCTCTATATGATTCCCTCTCTCTTCTCTTTAAGTGGATGAAATGGGGGGTTTTATAGGCACAGCACCCCCTTCTCGGCTTGAGCAACCTCGGCGCTCCCTAGGCGAACGCGGAGGCTTCCCGGTGCCAAGAGTCCAACTTCCCGGCACCACCCTCATGGGCTTTGGGCCTTGGTGATAAGCTCCTGGCGCCACACTCATGGACCTATTTAAGGCCTTTAATGTTTTGATTCCTCTCATCAGCGGGCTTGATCTGCCAAAGATGCCCAACCTGCCCTTTCATTTGCCAATCCCTCGAATCCGTCAGAACAGGAGAAGGCCTCCTAGTTGGTAAGTTGACATAGTCTCATCAGAACATTTCTGGAGATTTTCATCAGTCAATAGACTGCAATTCTTTATCAGCACTGCCATCTGGGTGATGATAACACCGGACATCAGCTCAGCCGGGGAGGGCTTCAGCCGGATGATAGTTTTAGTGACGACTCTTCTGTAGTTCTGGCTTTGCAGGAATCCCTGGGATATTCATTTATGATTCAATCTTCTCTTCGGTCCCATCTTTATTCTTGATTATATTTCAGGTGTCAACACCTGCTGAAGCAAAGAAGAAGAAGAAACAAAAGAAGAAGAAAAGAAAGGCCGCTAAGGCTAATAAAGTGCAGGTTGTCTCCTGTAATACCCTCTCAGCACTCTTCAACCTGCTCGGAGAGGAGGAAGAAGAGGAGATCTGCTTCACACCCCCTATTGAGGGAGGCAAGGCTGAAGCCGCGACTGCTACACATGCAACCCGGTCAGGCCTAAAATGGGGTCGCCAGCCGCCGCCCAACCATAACATTATATTCAGGGGAGAGAAGCCCTACAAGACACCTCCCCCGGAGGTCAAGGGAGTCCAGATCTCTCCTTCGCTAGGCCTATACAACAAGAGCGGGGGCAAGACAGTCCCCTCCTTTCTTGAATTCAAGAAGATGTCCAAGGGAAAGCAGCCGTGCCAGGAGGCTAACCCTGCACCCGGGGATGTTCACCTGCAGCCAGCACAGTCTGCCGAAGCTCCGAATACAGATAGAGCTTGCCTTGCAGTGGCTGATGAAGAACAGCAAGGATCCGGTGCTAACCAAAGAGGTGCCGAGTCCGAGGTAGATGAAGCAGGTCCGTCAAGGGCCACAACTCAGGACTCTCTCAAGCTCAGATGGGCGGAAGAGATGAAGCTTTCCAATGTCCAAGCTGGGAGCCAAATAATGAAGCTAATCAAGAAGCTCCCTGCTAGATTTACAATCTGGGAGATCCTCTCTTTGAGTGAAGAGACCCGATAGGTGATCATCACTGCCCTGCAGATGCCTGCTCATTTTGAGACCTGCTTGGCTGAAGCAATGCCTGAAGCCAGCATGACCTTCACTCAAGAGGATATGCTGCTACCTACCATCAGCCACAACAGGCCGTTGTACATGAAGGGGCACCTGAACGGAAGGGAGCTGAACAGAATTCTCGTAGATCCTAGTGCAGCTATCAATATTCTGCCCTACAGAATCTACGAGAGGCACCACTTCAACGTGCCTCTCGAAAAGGTCGGAGATATACGTATTGCCGACTTTAATCAGAAATGTGAAGTGTTAATGGGGGTGGTAGAGTTCACGCTCACCTTGGCCGATTTAACTACGAAGGTGTAGTTTCATGTCATCAACTCCCGCACCTCGTACAAGGCGCTACTTGGCCGTCTGTGGCTGCATGAAAATATGGTGGTGCCCTCTACGCTCCACCAATGCATCAAGTACAGTCTTGAAGGAAAGGAGGAGAAGATCTTTGTTGATCTCCACCTGTTCAAAGTATTTGAATGTCACTTGGCAGACGCCAACCTATATGCGGGGCCCTCTCAGAAGACCTCTGAAGCCAAAACCCATGCGGGGGCATCAAGAAATGCATACAGCGACAATTGGTATCCACCACCGCCACTTGGATTTGTCAAGCCCAAGGCGGTCTCTCACATCACCGTCACCGGGGACGTGGGTAGAATAGTGCCTCTAGCTATATACCCTGAAGTAAATGAAGCCCAGGTCGAGCGGCAGCACGACCACATTGGAGTCCCTGACGGCCTCACCAAGCCGATTCCTGGCCTTGATAACCCCACTGTCGAGCCTTTCAAAGCTTGGGAGGTGGCACAGATAGATTGGCCCAGCAGCTTGTTCTATGCGGCTGGAGAGCACCCTACTCGGGAAGACACAGACTGCTGCCTCCCCGAAGATATAGGCAATCCGTCAGTTCCCATCAAGGGTCTGGCATTCACAACTGGTCGGATGGCCAGGATGTTTCAAAAGCAACACATCCCCTCCAACCAATCTCATAAAAGCAAAGAAGTTTTCCAGAAAATGTGGCATCCCGCAAGTCTGGATAAGGAACTGAGATGTGTCTCTCAGCATCCAGGGTTGGGCTTCACCCTGGAAGAATATTATTACAGTGGCCGATATGAGGTGGACACCATCTCCGCCTTTTACCCTGCTGAAGATAGCCCACTGGGGGCAACTTTTGATGAATACCCAGCGGAAATTGAATATGCTAAGCCGGCTCAGCCCAAAAATCAAGAAGCGGAGACCGTCATTCCTTGCCAATGCTGGGAGCAGGACTATCCCGAAGAGGCGGCCCTTCAAGCCAAATTTGATACGGCTAGCAGCAGCGAAGTTGAAGACGTTGAAGAAGCACGGACCCCACCCTCCAGTAGAGTCCTATTGATAATGACCTCAGCACCTCTCCTACCAATTGGGGAAGCCTCAGCCGACTCCGATCAAGAGGTGTATGCTACTAAGAAAGGGAATGCCACTTCTATTGAAGATACAACTGCCCCAGAAGGTGAGATCTCCTTACCTTCTGCTACGAGATTCGGTTGCTGTTCCAGCCCAACAACAAGCAACCACCAGTCTATCACGGCTGTAACCCCATCTATAAGGGCTGAACCTGCTCTCTCGTCCTTGGAAACTGCAACGGCGGTGGATTTGCTGAGAGAACAATCTGCACGGCCACTATTGAATGAAACGGAGGACCTTCTAGAGACTCTGATGATGTCAAATGAAGAAATCGAGGTCCTTGACCCCAAAGATGGTATTCCAGATTTCGTTGACCTCCAGCCGGCACCTCCGGAGATAGAAGACGGAGGCCAAGCTATGGTCGATGAGCTGATAGAAGTCAATCTGGGAAATGAGATAGATCCCAGGCCTACCTTTGTCAGTGCCCAACTATCACCAGAAGAACGGGAGCTGTACATCCAGCTGCTGCAAGAGTACCGAGATTGCTTCGCCTGGACTTACAAAGAGATGCCAGGTCTGAGTCCTGCAGTTTCGCAACATGAGCTGGCGATCAGCCCTAAAGCCGAGCCGGTGAAGCAACCACCGCGGCGCATGAGGCCGGAGCTCATCACTCAGATTTGTACAGAAGTCGACAAGCTCATTGACGTGGGATTCGTTGAAGAAAATCAGTACACCACGTGGCTGGCAAATATCATCCCCGTGAAAAAGAAGAATGGACAGATTCGGATATGTGTTGACTTCCGAGATCTGAATAAAGCCTGTTATAAGGATGACTTTCCGGTGCCAATAACAGAAGTCATGATTGATGCTACAACTGGCCATGAGACCCTGTCATTCATGGATGGGTCATCCGGCTACAACCAGATATGGATCGCGGAACATGACTGGGTCCACATTGCCTTCCGAACCCCTAAAGGCATCTATCACTGCAAAAGGATGCCGTTCGGACTAAAGAATGCTGGCGTAACTTATCAGCGCACAATGACCAAAATATTTGATGAGTTGCTCTATCACAAGGTCGAGTGCTACATAGATGATCTGGTGGTCAAGACCAAAAGAAAAGAAGACCATCTGCAGGACCTTCGAATCATTTTTTAGAGGCTGAGGCAATATGAATTTGAAATGAACCCTATGAAATGTGCGTTCGGAGTATCGAGCGGAAAATTCTTGGATTTCATTGTCAGATACCGGGGAATCGAGATAGACCCCGCAAAGATCAAAGTAATTTAGGAGCTACCTACACCAAGGAACCTCTTCGAGCTAAGATCGCTATAGGGCCGCTTGGCTTATATCCGACGTTTCATTTCCAATTTGTCAGGGTGATGCCAGCCTTTCCACAAATTGATGATGAAGGATGTTCCCTTTTACTGGGATGAAGATTGCCAGACAACCTTTGACAAGCTGAATGACTATTTGAAGACTCCTCCAGTGCTGGCCGCACCGGTGAAAGGACGACCGTTGATATTATATATAGCAGCCACACACAATTCCTTGGGGGCAATGCTGGCCCAGAATAATGAAGAAGGGAAAGAACAAGCCCTCTACTACCTCAGTCGGAGACTGGTCAGGACAGAGGAGAAATATACTTATATTGAGAAGATCTATCTATCACTGGTCTTCGCAGTCAAGAAGCTTCGACAGTATATGTTGTCGCATGAAATCAGCCTGGTATCCAAAGAGGATCCACTGAAATATATTATGTCCCAGCCGGCACTCAAAGGTCGCTTGGGCAAATGGGCGGTGATCCTTATGGAGTTTGATATCTCCTATGTGCCGTGAAAGGCCGTCAAGGGCCAAGCTATTGCAGACTTCTTCGCCGAGCACCCAGTACCCGAGGATTACCTGTTGGAACCGGAGCTTCCTGAAGATGAAACACTGGAAGCAGCTCAAGTGCAGCCCTCCTTGTGGCAGTTATATTTTGATGGCGCTTCCAGAATTGACACCTCGGCCACTGGATCGTCCAGGGTCAGAGCAGGAGTAGGCATAGTCCTAAAATCTCCAGAGGGGGAGGTTGTGTACACATCCTGCTCAATAAATAAGCCGTGCATGAATAATGAAGTACAGTATGAAGCCTTGATAATCGGGTTGCAGATTACTCTGTCCATGGGAATTCAGATGCTGGAAGCATTCGGAGACTCCATGCTAGTTATAAAATAGCTGGAAGGAGAGTTCGATGTGCGAAAGCAAGAGCTCCTCCCCTACCATCAGCTGGCAACCCGCCTGATGTCAAGATTCTACTTCGTCAGCATCAAGCATGTCAACCGAGGAAAGAATGCTCAGGGGGACGCCCTCGCTAAACTGGCCAGTTCATTGGCAATCCCGCCAGACACAAGCCTGAACATAACAGTGATCAACCGCCGGCAGGTCCCCAGTATGACAGAAGTCTTGGCCGACGAACAAGAGAGGGAGGTGGCAGCCGTCGAAGAGGTTCAACAGCCCGATTGGCGAGAACATCTCCTACGCTGGTTCCAACACCAGCGGCTCCCGAAAGAAAAAGAACAACGAATGAAACTCCTGAGGGTCAAAGACTCTTACGAGATGAGAAACGGAACCCTATTCCAAATAGTGGCGGATGCCCGAAGAAAAATTCTACTTCGTTGCTTGTATTCAGCAGAAGCTGGGCAGGTGATGCAAGAAGTCCACGCAGGTTCAGCTGGAGCGCACCAGGCCAGCCCAAAAATGAAAATTGAGATAAAGAAATTGGGTTACTATTGTCCCACTATGTTTGATGACTGCTGCAAGTTCGCCAAGGCTTATCAGAAATGTCAAGAGCACGCCAATGTGTGAAGAAGACCTCCAGTGCCGCTACACCCCATCATACCAAGCTGGCCGTTTGCTCAATGGGGCACGGACGTGGTAGGACCACTGCCAGCATGTTCATCATTATGCAAATACATCTTAGCAGCTACAGATTATTTCTCCAGATGGCTAGAGGTAGTAGCACTAAGAGAAGTGACGGGAGAATTGGTTGCAAGGTTCTTCCGGCAAAACATAATATTCCGGTTTGGGATTCCCAGCCGAATTATCTCTGACAACGACAGCCATTTCAGAAACCAGAAGGTTTATCGGCTAGCTGATAAATACAAGATTGACTGGAGGACATCGTCCCCCTACAACTCTCAAGCCAATGGGCTTGCATAAGCCTTCAACAAGATGCTATGCACGTTGCTGGCAAAGTCTTTCAAGTATAATAAGAAGGACTAGGAAGAAAATATGTACGAAGCGCTTTGGGCATATCATACCATCTATAAAACCCCAATAGGATGTTCGCCATTCTCCCTCGTATACGGGTCAGAGGCTGTGGTGCCGATTGAATTAGAAGTCCCCTCGCTGCGAGTCGCTATCCAACATGGACTAGTCAGTAGTGAACAAACTAATGCAGAAAGAAGATTGGAAGAGCTTGCCGAGATCGAAGGAAAGCATCTCCGTGCGCAACAAAACATTCAACTCTACCAAGCTCGCATGGCCCGTGCATTTGATAAGCTGGTCAAAGGTCGATAATTCAAGAAAGGAGACCTGGTAATGGTCAAAAGGAGAGAAGTGATAGCTTCCAACCCCAAGGGGAAGTTGGTTGAAAATTGGGTCGGGCCATATATCGCCTGTCGAGTATATGAAGGGGGTGTCTACGTCTTGGTAGACCACAAAGGAGTCATCTAGTTCTCTCCCCTCAACGGAAAGCATATAAAGCTGTATCACACGGCGCAACCGGCATTCCCTGAATGATCGACCCACCTTCATCTTGGTCTAGTGGCACTCCGCCCTGGCCGAGCTACCTTCACCTTGGTCTAGTGGCACTCCGCCTTGGCCGAGCTACCTTCATCTTGGTCTAGTGGCACTCCGCCCTGACCGAGCCACCCTTATCTTGGTCTAGTGGCACTCCGCCTTGGCCGAGCTACCCTTTACCTTGGTCTAGTGGCACTCCGCCCTGATCGAGCTACCTTCACCTTAGTCTAGTGGCACTCCGCCCTGACCGAGCCACCTTCATCTTGGTCTAGTGGCACTCCGCCCTGGCCGAGCTACCTTCACCTTGGTCTAGTGGCACTCCGCCTTGGCCGAGCTACCTTCATCTTGGTCTAGTGGCACTCCGCCCTGACCGAGCCACCCATATGTTGGTCTAGTGGCACTCCGCCCTGGCCGAGCTACTCATATCTTGGTCTAGTGGCACTCCGCCCTGGCCGAGCTACCTTTACCTTGGTCTAGTGGCACTCTGCCCTGGCCGAGCTACCTATATCTTGGTCTAGCGGCATTCTGCCCTGATCGAGCTACCCACACCTCAGTCTAATGGCACTCTGCCCTAACCAAGCTCGCATAAAATAAATAACATCGCCAATGCAGACCCTATGTCTGAATTGGCGAAAAGCTCCTCCTTCGCGCTAGCATTGCCTTCTTTCTAATGAATAAACTCATCCCCAAGACAAGCCTTTGTGTCCTAGTCGACCCTTCTACAACATTATCGTTACGGGCCTTACGCCTAAATCGGCACAAATATATCCCTTGCGTCAACATTGTCTCCTTGCTGACGAATAAACCCTCTTCCTCGGCACAAGAATTTGTGTCCTAGTCGACCCCTATATAGCATTTCCATTGCAGGCCTTACACCCGAACCGGCACAAATCTGTCCCTTGCGTCGGCATTGTCTCCTTACTGACGAATAAACCCTTTGCCTGTCGCAAGACCTCGTATTCTAGCCGACTCTCAGACAATATCGCCACGTCGGGCCTTACATCCGTCTCGACAGGAAGCACTCTCCTTGCGTTGGCATTCTCCCCTTGCCGACGAATAAACCTTTCATCAATTGGCGCAAGGCCCCGGGCCCCAGCCAATAGCTATTTGCTGTCGTCAAGGGCCAGATACCACATCTAGACCTACCGACTATCCTCTCCTACATGGTTCAAAAAAAAAGAAAAAGAAAAGTGGGGCTAAAAATAGAGATACCCTGCTGGACTTGTTCCTATATTCGGAACAAGGGTAAAAATGGCTATAACCCAGCTGTGGCGAAAACCCGAAAGGGTGTTGCAAGCAAAATTGGGTACCCCGCCACGTGAAAATCTGAAAGGGCGCGTGGGCAAAAGCAAGAGGGGGCTGGCTTCGGTGAAAACCCGAAAGGGTGCTTAAGCTAGTAAAGTGGTAATCTAAAAGTTCCTCTTCTCCCTCCTCCTAATGAAGCTCCAAAAAGGACAACCATCAAAGTCCCACCGGAGAGCCCCTACCAAACCCATGTTCAACCCTCGTCATCATCGGCAAGATTGGTTGATCTCTACCTATAACTCGGACCTTTCATCCTTGTTAATGAATATACCTTTGCTTTGACATTTAACCCATGTCGATGAACAAACCCATGTTCGACCCTCGTCATCATCGGCGAGATCGGTCGATCTCTACCTTTAACTCGGACCTTTCATCCTTGTTAATGAATATACCTTTGCTTCGACATGTAACCCATGTCGATGAACAAACCCATGTTCGACCCTCGTCATCATCGGCGAGATCGGTCGATCTCTACCTTTAACTCGGACCTTTCGTCCCTGTTAATGAATATACCTTTGCTTCGACATGTAACCCATGTCGATGAACAAACCCATGTTCGACCCTCGTCATCATCGGCGAGATCGGTCTATGTCTACCTTTAACTCGGACCTTTCGTCCTTGTTAATGAATATACCTTTTCTTCGACATGTAACCCATGTCGATGAACAAACCCATGTTCGACCCTCATCATCATCGGCGAGATCGGTCGATCTCTACCTTTAACTCAGACCTTTCGTTCCTGTTAATGAATATACCTTTGCTTCGACATGTAACCCCTGTTGATGAACAAACCCATGTTCGACCCTCATCATCATCGGTGAGATCGATCGATTTCTACCTTTAACTTGGACCTTTCATCCCTGTTAATGAATATACCTTTGCTTCGACATGTAACCCATGTCAATGAACAAACCCACGTTCGACCCTCGTCATCATCGGCGAGATCGGTCGATCTCTACCTTTAACTCAGACCTTTCATCCCTGTTAATGAATATACCTTTGCTTCGACATGTAACCCATGCCGATGAACAAACCTGTGTTCGACCCTCGTCATCATCGGCGAGATTGGTCGACATCTATCCCTTAACTTGGACATTTCGTCCCTATTGATGAACATACCTTGGCTTCGACATGTAACCCATGCCGATGAACAAACCCATGCTCGACCCTCGTCATCATCGACGAGATAGGTCGACCTCTATCCCTTAACTTGGACCTTTCGTCTCTATTAAGAACTATATAACCTTTGCTTCGATATTTAACCAATGTTGATGAACTAAACCAGGGTCCGACCCTTGTCATCAATGACAAGGCCGGTCGGCATTCTAGCAGACAAGCTCTCCCGTGTTCCTGATTCTCCACGAAGTACAAAAAGAAAGAAAGAAAGAAACAGAAATGGGGTTAAAAATAGAGATACCCCGCCGGCCTTGTTCCTAAACTAGGACAAGGACAAAAATGGCTATAACCCGGCTATGACGAAAACCCGAAAGGGCGCTGCAGATAAAATCGGGTATCCTGCCACATGAAAACCCGAAAGGGCACGTGGGCAAAAGCGAAAGGGGGCTGACTTCGGTGAAAACCCGAAAGGGCGCTTGAGTCAGTAATGTGATAAGAAAAATGATGAATGAATTAAAAAAATGAAATGAAATGATGATGTAGTAACGAGGTTACCCTCGTTCGTCATTCCACTTCCACCTACCTTTTCGGTCCTTGTCACCATCGACAAGACCGCCTACCTGTTCGACCCTTGTCACCATCGGTAAGATTGATCGCTACCCTTTTCGGTCCTCATCACCATCAGTAAGACCGCTTACCTTTTCGACCCTTGTCACCATCGGCAAGATCGGTCGCTACCCTTTTCGGTCCTTGTCACCATCGGCAAGACTGCCTACCTTTTCGACCCTTGTCACCATCTGCAAGATCGGTCGCTACCCTTTCGGTCCTTGTCACCATCGGCAAGACCGCCTACCTTTTCGACCCTTGTCACCATCGATAAGATCGGTCGCTACCCTTTTCGGTCCTTGTCACCATCGGTAAGACAGCCAACCTTTTCGACCCTTGTCACCATCGGCAAGATCGGTCGCTACCCTTTTCAGTCTGACCCTTGTCACCATCGACAAGATCGGTCGCTACCCTTTTTGGTTCGAGTCACCATCGGCTAGACCGCCTACCTTTTCCACCCTTCTCACCTTCGGCAAGATCAGTGGCTACCCTTTTCAGTCCTTGTCACCATCGGCAAGATCGGTCGCTACCCTTTCGGTCCTTGTCACCATCGGCAAGACCAGCTACCTTTTCGACCCTTGTCACCATCGGCAAGATCGGTCGCTACCCTTTCGGTCCTTGTCACCATCGGCAAGACCGGCTACACTTTCGACCCTTGTCACCATCGACAGGATTGGTCGCTTCCCTGCTCAACCCTTGCCATCATCGGTAAGACCGATCAACATTTTCCCTTAACTTGGACCTTTTGTCCTCGTTAATGTATAAACCCTCCTTTACTTCGGCATTTGTCTCGTGCCGATGAGCTAGCTACTTTTGACCCTTGCCACCATCGGCAAGACATGTCAATGTCCCCTTAACTCTGGGTTTGCCTACTTTGCGTCGGTGTCTACCCAATGTCGATGAACGAGTCACTACTGACCCTCGTCATCATCGACGAGATCGGTCGATGTTCCTTTCAACCCGGACCCTATGTCCGTGTTTATAATCAAACATCCCTCTACCATGGACCTTTGGCACCTTCGGCATAGTCCACAAATAAACCCCTATTTCTACCCTTCGGCTCTTGGCGGCCCCTAAACCTCCCTCCTTATTCCACGATACTTGGCTCGGATGGATCAATGGTCCCAAGGAAAAGTTGCATCGTGGTGGAGCGAACCCCTCGACCCTTCCCTAAAGGTGCGAGCGCTCTCCTACTCTAGCGACTGACATACTCCGGACCAGATGAATCTATTCAGCAAGCAGATACGCAAGTGAGGGAATGAAAGTTTCCATTCAAATAACAAGAAGGGAAATACATGTTACCCGTGGCATGCATCCCCCGGAGTACGTGGAAGTTCACAAAAAAGGGGGGAAAGGACAAATTGATGGAGCTATTGCAGCGAGTGGCGGAAGATGTCCTCGAATTTCGGCAGCCCCAGAGACGGGTAGTGGGCTAGCTCCTGGAGACGGTCTTCCTTGTCCTATAGTCGCACCAATTTCTCCTTGAGTGATGCGGCTTGCCCTTCTGCTAGCTTAGCTGCCTCTATGTGCTGTACCCACAGTTGATCGGACGATGCTAATTCTACCTCAGCTCGGTCAAGTTCGGCGCAAAGTTCAGCTATCCGAGTCTTCAGAAAGGTCCGACGCTGGCCAGAACCATGAGCAGCATCCCGCATCTGTTGGGCAGTCCCTCAGTGATTGAAGGGCGGCCTGACACTCTGTCTTTTCAATCTTTGCGGCCGTCATTTGATCAAGCAAGCTGCGGCCCATGAATTCCCTCCTATTCACATGCTTTAGGAGCAAGACTACCCGCTGCACCCAGTCCTCCATGGGGCAATCGAAAGCTAGCAAGGTGCGGGAGAGGTGCTATGCAAGACCCCTTAGCTATGCATAGGTTAACTCCGGGCGAGCTGTCATGGTCTCTCGCAATGTCTCCAGATATTGCCACACTAGGTCTCTTGAGAATTGCAAACCAAGTGACGGGGTATCCAGAAGCTGAAATTCGACTCGGCTGTCAACGGCCGCCCACATGTCATCATTCGGTGCAAAAGACGAGGATGGCATGTCTTGCAAAGCACCCACACCAGAACTAGCCCCCGCAGATAGTGCAGCAGTAGGACTGTCAATGACTGTTACTTCTCTCCCAACCTTAGGCGAGAGCGTCACGTCTAAACATTGGATGGCGGGGAGCGGTTGGTCACCACTTCTGTCCCCTCCAGCTACCACCAGTGATGATTCGATGGCAGGGGTTGGGGTCGGCGAACTCCCTATCACTTCTTCCACAATTTCTCCTTCCTCTATCCCAAGAAGGCCCCCCTCTCCAAGGAGCGCGCCAGATTAGGCCTACATGTGCAAGTGCGCGCCGTTTTAGCACAAGTCCCATGGCCGCTCCTAGATTAACCACCGCGCCGTATTCAAAGGCCATTTCAAGACCGTGTCAAGTAAAATAGGGAATCTGCCCAAATGGAGCTCTCCGCGGGCCCCGCTTTGCTTGTGCCTCGCTCGCAGTACCCGTGGCTAGGGGGCATTTGTTGGCACTCAAAATATACTCAACGGTGATCAAGCTGCAAAGACGAATGATACGGCCCACTGAAGCACAGAAGCCGATGAAGATCAACATATTGAAGACTTCTCAAGCTGCCAGAGCCTCGAGTCACCTGGAATGAACACCGGGTACTTCACCTCAGGAGAGTCGAGATGAATCCACAACCAACTGGCAGCGCGACCAAGCCTGCCTAATGATCCGGCGTCAACTTCATCGTGCCGCTACCCTACACCCGTCGCCTGACCAAGGACGACGGTCTACCCGGTGGCTCACCACCTGAATGAAGACTCTCCTGAGGAGGAAGAACGCCATCGGCCCCTCAGAACAAAGGACCGAAGGCTCTGTCAGCAGAAGACCCAAATTACCCGGCACGGGTACGGCTCCTCAGCACATTGGGCCCATCAGCGGCCAGATGATCGCCCGGTTGAGGCAGAAACACCCCGGGCGTCATATCACTACTCGTGGGAGCTACCAATGCAAGTCGAGGCGAGCCGACAATACAAGCCGTTGTGCCGAGAGCCGTGTCAGCGGAAAATCCACGTGTTCGAGCTTAAGGTACACAAGTTCCAAAAGCAGCCATTTGGCGGCCCAGAAGTCTCATCTACATTCTCTTCTAGGCCCCGGCAAGACCACAGAGAGATGAAAGATCGCAGCGACCCCCGAGGTCAGTCCGAAGCCCATTGTCAGACCCGTGTCGGGCTAATGCGATCAAAGGGTTCGAATCTGGCGCGCCCCTCCTAAACCGGCGCACCCCTCGAATCCGGCGTGCCCTTTTGGCCTTGGGCAGCCTTCTAAACCTGTGCGCCCCGTTCAGTCTGAATCCGGCGTGCCCTTTTGGCCTTGGGCAGCCTTCTAAACCTGTGCGCCCCGTTCAGCCCGAATCCGGCATGTGTGAATGGCCTTAAACCGGCGCGCTAAACCCCGCGCTGGATTAAACTCGTTCGAAGGATCGCTTATATAAGGGGCCTTACATTCGTGAACAAAAAAAGAAAGAGGAGAACAACAACAAGAAGAACGAAGAGAAGAGGAAGATAGACAGACATAAGCAAGAGAAAGAGAGAGAGAGAGAGAAAAGCGTGGAGAGGAAGAAGGGGGGAGCATAGAGCTCGTCCGTCCCGATACTCTATCTTTCTCTGCCGTTCTCTACTGTGAAGCTTCGAGGTGGGTTGGCGAGTCTAGTGGCATCTGCTTCTGTTATTTTATTTCTCTTTTCTGCTAATGTCGCTCCATGGAGCAATGTAATCGAAGGGCGATGATATGAGCCCGGGGCGTTCTTCAAACCCATTCTCTCTGATCGTCTCTGTTTTCTTTCTTTCTTTCAAGAATGAAATCGGTCTCAGGTGACAACGCCGAGCCGAATATGCTATAATACTTTCACCGTGTGATCGACTAAATGAATGAGCGTGTGTCTATTGCCATCTCCTCTATCTCTTATGTGTTACTAGTTTGGGTTTTCTACCGCCGAATATGCCTCAGGTTCTCGAGGCAACATCAATAGTCCCCCTCCCTAGGGCTCTCTCTCTGTCGTATGGATTGTGTGGATGAACTTGTAAGCTCGTATGTTCTCTCCCGGCTGGAGGATTGCATGTTAGTACATCACCCTTCGCCCCGGGAGGTGGCTCCCCAACGCATCCCTGTTCACGGTTCAGGGCTGGGAGAATGAACACCCCGTTGTTATTATCGTGTATCTGTATATACTGTAGCTGCTGCCGAGGTATTCGACCATTTGCCTCTTCCAAGAGCTCGGTCTGTTGGCTGGCCCTTCTGGCCCTGAGTCCAGTCTACTGGCTCTTCTTTGACATATTTCTCCGAAGCACATGTGTATGTGGTCACCGGTAGCCCGTTCCCCGATCGAATGTGTTCCGGTCATAGTGTTCTTTCGTAATCTATCTTCTCGAAGAACGTATTGCCCGGGGAGGGGAACATTCCCTACCATCTTTAATCATTGTCGAGCCACAGAGTCAAATCTTCTAATGATATGAACCCTGTGACTCATCTAATGAATATCGACAGGGCTGAGCCCAACATCAAATCCACCTTCTTCTTGAGGGAGGGGTGGTGGCTGTGAGAAAATTACCTCTCGTAGGTTGGCCCTCGAGGTGACTTCTCATCTCAGCCGTCCCTTAATTGTTTTTTTTGACTCGTGGAGATGGATACCTCTAGCAGGCTAGCCGTCGGGGTCTTTTCCCTCTAACGTAGTCCGTCGGTCACCGTTTGGCACTCCCGGCCTTAAAGGAGCGTACCCCAAACTCGTGGGACTGTCTCTGCTTCGCCCCTGCAACCCCCCCATTCATGGGGAGGTGCTGCCAAAATTTAGACTGAGGACTTACTCTAATTCACAGTTGATATGCTCTGACATGTTGTTAAAGACTATGCTTGAGCATGAACCTCGCATAAGTCTGTAATTGCCTCGATTGCAGTGCTTCTGGGGCCCAAACAAGTCTTCTAACCTTCTAAAAAACATCAACAAAGTCTCAATAAATATGCCTGAAATTCAATCAGAACTCAAATAAACCTAAAACCCCCTAATCCAGCGCGCCCCAAATCGGACGCGCCAATTTTCGGCTCCCCCCCCGGCGTCGTTTTAACACTAGACACATAATCTATTTGGCCTCCTCGAGCCTCTATCCGGAGAGGCCAGGGCGCGCCGTATTAGCTCTCATCTAGCCACCGCGCCGTATTAGCTTCCATTTGGCCACCACGCCGCTTTAGCTTTCATATAGGTATAGCACCATTTTAACTCATCCTTTGTACCTACGTTCCAGTGGCGCTGTTTTAGGCCTTTACCCACGCTTCCCGCACCGTTTTGAGCTCTACACCTACGCGTACCATGCCGATTTCACTCTGAATCGCGTTGTCGTGCCGTTTCAATCCTCTCCTCGCCTCCAGGGTGATCTCCAACGCTAATAATAAAATTAAATGAACCCTATAATCAATAGGCTGAATAAATTGGTTTGTCCACACCTGAATTAGCTAGTTTCATAGTTTCATCATCATGTTTTAGTCTAAGCATTCATGCCGCATCAATGTATGCTTGAGTGTGTGGGCTCTTGGTATATCAAATGACATTAGCAGAAAGCCGGGCTATGCCTGACATGAAGCTCTTGCCATGCGTGATGGTGGTCTCCGGACCCATGTCCTCCACCACGTATTGAGGGTTCCGCCCTAATGAACCGTGCATGGTAGATTATAACATTTTGTATGATCATCTGTAACCTTCGCATTCTTTATTCCGGCCTCGACAGCCCACTATCTTGGCAATTAATCAAAGGTTTTCCCTCCTCGCGGAGGATGTAATAAATGCCATAGCCTTTATGGTATGGCGGACTGTTGGTCCCGACCGAATCTCACTCTCGCCCGACACGGGTCAGAATGAGCACATAATAAACTCGTCACCTACGTGACTGGCACGCCTGCCCAGTCAATCAGTCAGTTAATTACCAGTTAATTAATTGATTGATAGACGCGTAAATAAATCAAATAAACCCACCAAATAAATAATAAGACCCCAAAACCCAAAAAAAAGAGGCGAAGAAAATCCCATCGCGAAACAACACCCTATTATATAGTCACAGCCTTCATAGGACATCAAAGACATCCATGGAACAGTGGGCTACCCAAGGGGTCAAAGTCACAACAACCGAAAAGAACACTATAGAATAGGGCAAGTCAACTCTTAACACCAATGAGTCAGCTCACAACCCTACCAGATCATAATCATCCCCAAGGCCTTGATCACATGATCGCGGTCGTACCCTGGGTCACGATGATCCAAAGACGTGGCAAAAACATGCGTCACAAACATAATCATTAACGCGCCACCCACCTACGTTGGGATAATTAATGCGGCCACAGCCATAGGCGCAATGACACATAAAATGGAAAGCATTAACGCGCCTATACCCTGCGTCGCGATCATTAACGCGGCCCTTCACAGGGTCACGATATAAACAGAACGCGTCCATCACCTGGGTCGCGATAGCACATAGACGCGGTGCTCTCCTGGGTCGTGTTAATAGACGGTGCCTAAACCTCAGGCGCGACAACATATAAACGCGGCCAACACCTCGAGCACGTTCGCGTAATTGCGACCAACGCCTCGAGCGCGTTCACATAGGATCGCACCCATCACCTAGGTCGTGTTCCTAACTGCCAAACTATTCATCTCCTACATGAGATGCGGTGCATCGTTGTAGCGCGTTCCACTAAGAACGCGGCGCACATGACCAGCGTGTTCTCGTCACAGAGTGAAAATAAGAAAATCCACATAAAAGCCCATTTTCTACACCACAATCGTCTCCAGAATGACGGGGAAACATCAATAATGACATTGCCGACCTTCCACACGCCGGAAGGGGCCAACAAACCACAAAACAACGATCAAACGGGTGATTCCCACAAATCGACCAAAAGTGACTCACTTGGACAGTCGGGCTCATACCGACTCTGATTCTCAACCAAATTCAGTAAAAGTGACAAGAAATGATTCCCAACATCCTAGGTGTTCAAATGAAACCACTTAAGCTGAAAACCATCGCTTGGAACGACGAACATGGCTCACACCCCCCTGAACAAGCGTTTCGCCCAACGGAAGCAAAACCCGCTCAAACTGACACCGTTCGGCTCCAAATCGCGAGAGAACGCAAGAAAAGGGTTGGACATCTGTCTCCCTACCTCCACCAAAGATCTCACGTGCCGAAATGGCCACCATACGCCAAAAACCATCACACGGAGCCACCCACGCTGACTTTGAATCCACCGAGGGATCGCGCCAACGCCACACTCCATTCTTCACGCCATCACTCTCCAGGTCAGTCCCGCACCGTCACCGCCTCACCCAGCTCCGCACCGGTCGTGTGCCCGGGGGAGAGGAGAAGAGAGGTGAGAGAATGGAGGGAGAGAATGTGAGAGACGTGAGGGAAGAGAGAGGAGAGAGAAAGGGTTAAGAAGAAAAAGAAATTAGGAAATTATGCAATTTTCCTAAAATCCGATTTTTTGCACCAAAATCTGTAAATTCAGAAAAATATAAAAAAATAGTCTTCACGATCCTCGGAACGAGCACAATGCACCTTTAGCGTCCCTGAGTCACAAAACTCAACGGTCAACTCTCCACACGGTTCCACAAGTTATACAAGGGAAAAACCTGTTTGGATTGTACAACACGTATCAGGACCAACGAAAGCTATCCGAAAGCTCTCCGATTCTGATCCGATGAATCCAGGATATTACAGTCCTCCCCCCTTTTAGGAATTTCATCCTCGAAATTCAAGGAGCCAACAAGTGAACAGGGAAGAACAAACCCAAAACACTAGCTATGCTCTCCAAGCATCATCCAAACCTCGAATACGAAGCACGATAACATGATTATCAAAAAATATAATTTAGAAGGACACTGCCACACCACATTCACAGGCACACACTCTAGATCTCACAGCACACTGATCCACATAACGAGCATGGCACACAAGTGAACACAAGTCCGGCACCTCTGAAACAGGGCAACATCGCTTATGTCTCATCGAGAAAGGAGACACGACCCATGCCACGAAAACAACTACCGATACGACACTCGGAAGACACAACAAGCATCAGCTTAAACAAGGAAACATAGTCCTCTCAGTTGACAGCTCCACAACATCAGCTTCAGTGTAAAGAACAATCAACAAAACCTGGCACACAGAATGCCAACGACAGCACTGGACCACAAGCACAATCAAGTCAATCCTCACTCAGATATTACATCTGATTCGAGTCGCATGCCAACTCTACCACAACAGAAGAGTACAACAAAACCAACTGACAAGACCTCGGTCCACACAATGCCAAATCAGACTCACAGGGAACTCCTCCCAAGCTGAACACTTCCACAGCAACAACAACAACAACAACAACAGCAAAAATAACAGTAACAACAACAGCAACAACAACAACTGTAGAATCCCGGCTCCGTTCTCAAGACAGAACCACGGGACACAACTACAAGCTGGGTCACACCAAGGCACAATTACAGCTGGACACACGGCTAAAATATACCAGCCACATTGCGAGCATCTTACCAACAAGGACCCACAACAACAACAATATCAAAGAACGCATATCTAGGATCACGATCCGTCCCGAGAGCACAACTCCCAAAAAAAATACAGAGAAGAGAAGGGTACTCGACCAACAAATATGCTAACAGATTTCCCCAATCCTCAAACATGCCAGTGCCAACCATCACAAAGTCTCAAGCAACGGCACGGCAACCAACAGCATCAAGGCACAGATAACCAAGATAATAATCACACCGAGGTAACAAACCTCTCGGTCGGTCAGAATGTTCCAGCCAAACGATCCTAGACCACTTCCACAGCAACAACAACAATAACAACAACAGCAATAACAATAGCAACAACAACAGCAACAACAACAGCAACAACAACAGCAACAACAACAGCAACAACAACAACAACAGCAACAACAACAACAACAACAATAGCAACAACAACAACAACAACAACAACAATAATAGCAACAACAACAGCAACAACAACAACTGCAGAATCCCGACTCCGTTCTCAAGATAGAACCACGAGACACAACTACAAGCTGGGTCACACCAAGGCACAATTACAGCTAGACACACGGCTAAAATATACCAGCCACATTGCGAGCATCTTATCAACAAAGACCCACAACAACAACAATCTCGAAGAACGCATCTCTAGGATCACAATCCGTCCCGAGAGCACAACTCCCAAGAAAAATACAAAGAAGAGAAGGGTACTCGACCAGCAAATATGCCGACAGATTTCCCCAATCCTCAAACATGCCAGTGCCAACCATCACAAAGTCTCAAGCAACGGCACGGCAACCAACAGCATCAAGGCACAGATAACCTAGATAATAAACACACCGAGGAAACAAACCTCTCGGTCGGCCAGAATCTTCTAGCCAAACGATCCTAGACCAGTGGGTTATGAGCCCACACGCTTCCGCTGTGCACTCAACACAACATACACAGGCATCACAGACAACTTGGCATACGCATCTCAGCACACACCCGGTGCTATCGTAATTCACGAAACTGTAATATACCACGCCTCGAGTACTGATCCTACTAACAACCGATCATAAGTCGCTAGAGTGCAAAGCATGAAGAGCACCAGCTTCAGCACAAAGCATAAAGAACACATGTCTCAGCTTATCCTCATATCCTAAAATGATTACTGAACCTTCACAGCACAACAGTCGCTAAACACGACACATCGAACACCGTGTACAACAGCCCCCAATGCACAAACTGGGTCCAAAGCCAAGCAACAACTGAACAAGCTCTGATCTGGTTCAGAACTAGCACAGTCCACACATAAGCAGACACAAGACAAAGGTTTCACCAAGACAGCACTTCCAAAGCTTACCTCGAAAAGACGCCACCCAACAGGATGAGAAGAATCAAGCTCGACTAACAGTAGCTCACCAGGAAGAAAAATCCTAGGTTCGCCCGAGCATTATCTTAATCAAGGCATCCAATTGACCACCACAACACAACCTAAACACCTCAAAGGCTAAACAAAATCAAGCAGGCATGGCCAAAACATCAGGAGAATGTGCACGGCCATCACACCAATGATAAAGTTACCAGCCACCTGATCAAACCACGGAAAAATCTCGAACATCGCACCACAGATTCACGCCTGCCAACGAACTTTGCCAAGTACAGCATAACCGAGACAAACACCATGACAAAAATAAGAACACTATGTCACATTCTAATGAGAGTAAAATCATCTCGCATAGTGCCAACACAGCACGCACAAGACCACACGCGAAAGCAAAGCAATAAACAATTGCAAAACCAATGCCAGCTACTGGCTGTACTGGACCTTAAGGACTCTGAAAATTGCAATATCTTGAATTCCCATGTACTTCAAAAACAAAAGCTCAGCAAGCTCAGAAAAATTCCGAACAACTGTGAACTCTTGCTTTGATACCAACTGTGGCGTCCCAGACTCCAGATACTGGGTAAACTCAATACCACTTGGAACCTGTGAGGCCGCCCAAGAGCGGAAAAGCTCTGAAGGGATAGAAAGGTGTGTGAGAGTACATTGAACTTCTAGATAAAGCAGTAAGCAATTAAATTTCAATGATCAGGATTACTGAAATAGCAGAAATAAAATTACATTTTCTATAACAAATTAAAACTAACATAGTCCAGTCCAAAGAAAGATAAGTACAGTCCAATAGAAAGGGAAACGTACCCTCAAGTCGGGGGAAGCCCGACACTGGCAAACACTGGCAACACAGAACTATCGCACAGCGGAACCTCCAGCCACGAGGTAGAACAGCTACACCTGAAAGTCAGGGGTGAGCCTCGTGTCACTGGTCTGATCTCACAAAGTCAGGCGTTACCGATCCATTGAGAAATCACGAAACCCTATCGAGAAAAGCCTACCAAAACAGGTAAAAGCCTGCCAAAGACTTACACAGTCGAAGGCACAAAACATACACGAACTAATCGTCATGCACGCTATGGAGAACCCATAACCTCGAGTGAAGCCAAGCACAGGCTACTCAGGAAAAGTCACGAAAACACAAGTCACAAGAGTCATGCGTGAAGTGAGAGAAGCATCTCCTCACTAGAAGAACAGCCAGATGCGTCCATTGATGTCTTACACTGCGCCACATGTATCTCACACTCGCCTAGAATAGCGGTAACTGAGACACTCAGAAAGAACCAAGTACAAGGAACAACAGTAACAAGTGACTAGTCAGGGTCATGCCCGTCGGCGCTCATCCAACTGCCCCTGACCATGTGTGCACACACAAGCCCAATGCCTTGAGCCAGCTCTCTAGCTAGTTTCCCCCCCCTGTAGGACGCTACCGCAAAGCAAGGGGGCCCACGGAAACTAGCCTAAAAATCATCTGTTGGGAACTGCCCCGCCACCACTCCTAGGTGGGCCAACACACATGAAAGTGTCGTCAGGCTACGAATACTGGAGGCGCACTAGACACAGAGACTCCAAAATAGCGAACACCGAAGTACAGAAAGTGTAAGCACACACTTGTCGCACGTACTATAGAGCATAATGCATTACATAACTACTACTAGACTCAGGACAATCAACTAGACCTGCTGACAATGATCCTTGAGTCACAAGAGTCGGGTCAAGATCATCGCACATCACAGCAACACGTTGTTAATTAGCCTAGTCCCTAAGCCAAAAAACACGAGAAACACATTATGGAAGACGGCACGGAACAGCCGGATCTATAACAGTAATAATAACAACAGTGAGTCCTTGGCCTCGAGCCACACAGCGGACTCACAATTCTGTATAACACAAAGCACGGAACATGAGGGATCACTAACAAAGCCCTCAAACCACATGGCACACAAATTGAGGCAAACTAACACCTCCAAGTGCTCAAAACCAGGGTCTCGATCCTCACAGGATAGATGAGACACTCACGAGGTCACGTGTCAACCGCTGGGTCACAACCGGGTTGACCAGAAACCATAATGACCTTTGAAATAACACAAAACACTATTCGGTACGATGGCCCTCTCAGACACCCTATTACACAGTCACAACCCTCATAGGACGTCCAAGACATCCACGGAGCAGTGGGCTAACCAAGGGGTCAAAGCCACAACAACCGAAAAGAACACTATAGAATAGGGCAAGTCAACTCTTAACGCCAATGAGTCAGCTCACAGCCCTACAAGATCATAATCATCCCCAAGGCCTTGATCACATGATCATGATCGTACCCTGGGTCACGATGATCCAAAGACGCGACAAAGACATGCGAGACAATCATAATCATTAACATGCCACCCACCTGCGTCGCGATAATTAACACGGCCACACCCTTAGGCGCGATGACACGTAAAACGGAAACCATTAATGTGCCTATACCCTACGTCGCGATCATTAACGTGCCCCTTCAGAGGTTCGCGATATAAACAGAACGCGCCCATCACCTAGGTCGCGATAGCACATAGACTCGGTGCTCACTTGGGTCGCGTTAATAGACGTGGCCTAAACCTCAGGCGCGACAGCATATAAACGCGGCCAACACGTCGAGCGCGTTTGCGTAATCGCGACCAACGCCTCAAGCGCGTTGACAGAGGACTGTGCCCATCACCTAGGTCACGTTCCTAACTGCCAAACTATTCATCTTCTACATGAGATGCGGTGCATCATTATAGCTTCCACTGAGAATGCGGTGCACATGACCAGCGCGTTCTCGTCACGGAGCGAAAATAAAAAAATCCACATAAAAGCGCATTTTCCACACCCAAATCGTCTCCAGAATGATGGGGAAACATCAATAATGACATTGCCGACCTTCCACACGTCGGAAGGGGCCAACAAACCACAAAACAATGATCAAACGGGTGATTCCCACAAATCGACCCAAAACGACTCACTTGGACAGTCGAGCTCATACCGACTCTGATTCTCAACCAAATTTAGTAAAACAGGCAAGAAATGATTCCCAACATGCCAGGGGTTCAAATGAAACCACTTAAGCTGAGAACCGTCATCTGGAATGGTGAACACGGCTCATACCCCCCCGAACATGTGTTTCGCCCAACCGAAGCAAAACACGCTCAAACTCACACCGTTCGGCTCCAAATCACGAGAGAACATAGGAAAAGGGTAGGGCATCTGTCCCCCTACCTCCACCGAAGATCTCATGCCTCGAAATGACCACGATACGCTGAAAACCATCATACGGACCCGCCCATGCCGGCTTTGAATCCACCGAGGGATCGCGCCAACGCCACGCTCCATTCTTCACGCCATCACGCTCCAGGTCAATCCCGCACCGTCACCGCCTCACCCAGCTCCGCACCGGTCACGCGCCTGGGGGAGAGTAGAAGAGAGGAGAGAGAACGGAGGGAGATAAAGTGAAAGACGTGAGTGGAGAGGGAGGAGAGAGAAAGGGTTAAGAAGAAAAAGAAATTAGGAAATTATGTAACTTTCCTAAAATCTGATTTTCTACACGAAAATCTGTAAATTTAGAAAAATATGAAAAAATAGTCTTCGCGATCCTCGGAACGAGGACAATGCACTTGTAATGTCCCTGAGTCACAAAACTCAATGGTCAACTCTCCACAGGGTTCCGCAAGTTATAAAAGGGAAAAACCCACGTGGATCGTAAAACACGTATCAGGACCCACGAAAGCGATCTGAAAGCTCTCCAATTCCGATCTGAAGAATTCAAGATATTACATTATAGCTAGCATGACCTAACCTACAATGCTGAAGGCAAGCTAAGTCATCCTTATTAATAGTAAGACACAAGTTAGTATGTGTTGCATCATCTAAGTCTACCATATAGATGTTATTAACTCTTTTACCAGTGAACTTCACAATTTCAGAATTGGGTTCAAAGATAGTGCATACAAGAGAATGAAAAATAACTTTATGGCCTTTATCACACAACTGACTGATACTTAGCAAATTGTAAGCAAGCCCTTCAACTAGTAAAACTTCTTCTATATAGGAGGAACATCACTTACCAACCTTACATGTTCCTGTGATTTTTCCTTTTATATTACCTCCATAGTGAACATCACCAACATCTTTTTCTACCAACATGCAAAACTTTCCTTTATCCCCGGTCATGTGCCTCGAATAGCCATAGTCAAGATATCACCTGTTGTGATTGGCTGCCAGACATACCTGCAAATAGAATCAAATAAAAAATTTTGGAACCCAAAATTGTTTGGGCCCCATAGCTAAATCATGCAAACAAGATAGCAACTATTTTAGTATCCACATTTATTTTTGTGACTTGTCTTGGGTTGTGAATTTCTTAATTTTCTACTCAGTCTGTCTTTTCTTGCCACTCTAAGTTTTTGTTATCTTTTTATCTGGTGTGGCATTCTTATTCTTAACTGCCTGAGAGTTTTTGTGCCAGTAATTAGTCCAATGGGCATTTGGAAGAGTGTGTGCATTGTAGATCCTAGGCTGAATAGACATAGAATGGACAAAGCCATATGAGTTCTGGTTTCTGAAATTTTTGAGCGTGGGTTGCATAGAGGCATTCCAAGGGTAAGGTCGATGCACCTGACTAGGATGTGAGTTTTGGATGTTATGCTACATCGATCTCATGTTGAGGCTGCCTCGACCTTTCCTACCGGAGTGGTAATGATAGGAGTTTTGGAATGATGGATAGGTCGGTGCACTAAGGTAGTAGCATCGACTTGAGGTGCCCCTGCTTTGACCTTGATTTCTAAAAGACCTAAACCCAGGAAGAGTATGCATCGGTGGAGGATGGTGGTTGCATCGACCTTTCTGTTGAGACTGGGTTACCTTGGTTTTGGGGTTTCCTTGGACTTGGGCTTTAGCTACTTCACCCATAACTTGTCCCTTAGCCTGAGGTGCAGTAGTGTGTGTGCATGATCCACTTGACACCTCTACCTTCTCTTTTCCCTTGTCCTTGGCACTAGGCTTGTTATGATTATTATTTTTTGTAGATTTTTTATTGCTGTTTTCTTCAGACTTCATTTTTATTAAAGGTTTAAATTTAAATGTTCTTTTTTTAGAAACAAAGGAAATAGTCTACACATCAAACTTTTTCTTATTTGTTGGGTTAAAACATAATCCTTCCCTATTGAAGTTTACCTTTGTTCCCAAAATGGCATTCAAAATATCAGTTCCCCGTGTCATGCCTTCAAGGGAATGTTGTTTATCCTTATTTTTTTCTAAGTTCTCAATTGCCCTTTTCAATTCTTTATTCACACCATTAACAACATCATATTTTTCATTTGCAATTCTAGTTTCTTCCTCAAATTTTTGCATTCTAATTTTTAATTCATCAATGGTGTTCTTCAAGTGTTCATTTTCATACCTC
This sequence comes from Amorphophallus konjac, assembly GCA_022559845.1. Taxonomy (NCBI): domain Eukaryota; kingdom Viridiplantae; phylum Streptophyta; class Magnoliopsida; order Alismatales; family Araceae; genus Amorphophallus; species Amorphophallus konjac. The sequence continues at coordinate 183,309,724 of CM040125.1, forward strand.
TTGTCATTCAAGACAGTTTTGAAATTTTCACATTCAGCAAGAGAATTCTTCAAACTGTTGAGTCTATGAGATGGTGCAAACCGAGATTCAAAGGGGGGTGAATGAATCTCGTTCAATAATTCTGTCCAATTAAAAACTATAACTGGAAATCTTGCGGAATTAAAATCAGATAGGCTTAGTTAAACTGATATTCTATTAAGACCCACACTCGAACACTTGTTCAGATGTTCTAATGTGATTCTCACTATAATACTTGGGTAGTACACTCAACAAATTATCTAGAACACTCAACAGTAGTTAGACAGAATCAAATTATAAACACGGTTAATTACGAAGTGCTTAGGCTAAATCTATGCAATAGACTCGTACCTAAGCATACATCTACCGTGAGTCAGAATTACAATCAAACCACGAAGATGAGGAGATTTAGATGGTTCAGTCTGCTGCCCGCAGACCTACGTCCATCCCTCACTCAAACCAGAGTGAGGCTTCCCGCTGCCTAACAGCTTGAACCGTTGAGCATCACAGCTTGCTTACAGCTGAGCATCACGGCTTGCTTCTGCTGATTCACAGCTTCGACCATTGAGCATTACAACTTGCTTCTGCTGACACACAGCTTGATGTTTGAATAAAAGAAAACAAAGATGAAACAAATAACAGCTAGAAATGAAACATAGAAATGTATCTCTCTCAGGAGCAGACTGGCTTGGATCTAATCCAAAGGCTAGTTAAACAGATCTTCAGGCAGCTTCACTTTCCTCTCCTCGAGCTATCTTTCTTTCTTCCTCTTCCTCTTTCTCACGAACTCACGATCTCCTGAATTCTCTCTTCCTCTTCTTCTTCTTCTCACTATCTCTCTCTGAATTACGGCACTCTATTTTTCTCTTCCCAAAGCCATCTCACAAACTCTTCTCTTCCTTAGATTCTCTTCTTCTCTCTACTTCTCTTGCTCTCTCAGACTACTTCTGATGTCTCTCTCTTTGAGCTTCCTAATCCCCTTCTCTCATTTTCCACATAGCTCTACTGAGCGATCAGGTCTTTATTTATAGGCTCGTGAGAGACTGGGCGTGTGGAGAACACGTTACCGCCCAAGGAAATTTGAACAAATGCGTTGTTGGATGTCCACGTGGCAGATGTTGAAGGTTTGTTGTCCACGTGGCTTATTTTCCAGTTGAGACTTTCCTTGGATCAAGTGCCTGTGGATAAATAACTTGAACCATGTGACTGTCTCCAGCAGTTCAAGTGTTCGATCCTGGTTGCTAATTATGTCCCTGTGAATAAGGCATTTTATCAAACACTATGTGATCATGAGTCATAATCAATGTCCTTTGACTTATAAGAAAATTGATCATAGTATTAGTCAGACAAAGATGCATCAATGCTTTTCAAACAAGTGTGAAAGATGCAAAGACTTGAATAAGCATTATGCACATACGATGCACTAACATGATATGAAACCTAGACACACTTGCATTGACCTATTACTCGTATGCTCAGACCCAACAGCGCATGTAATGCCCTGGATTCTTTTTGGGTCTTTCAGTTCCTTATCGGAGAGTTCCAGATCGCTTTTGTGGGTCATGAGTTAAGTTTTACGATCCACGTGGGTTTTTCTCTCGTACTAGTTACGGAACCCTATGGTGAGTTTATTTCACAGTTCATCGACTCGTAGACGCCGCAGTTGCGTTGTACTCTTCTCGAGGATCGTTTCAACTATTTTTACGTATTTTTCTGAATTAATCTATTTTCGGGTCAATTATCAAATTTTCAAAAATTAGGAAAATTTCCTAATTCTTTTCCTTTTTCTTTCCTTTTCTCATTCGCGCCGTGACCTTCTCTCTCCCCTGTTTTCTCTCTTCTCTCGCCCTTCCGGATCCGGATGCCGACGGAGGAGGCTCGGGCAGGCAGAGGTGATGCTGTGGGAGTGATCGGGTGCGCGATAGGGCGAGGATCGAACCGTTTCTGGTGCGATCCTAAACGGTCGATTCAAACCCGACGGTCGAGCTTGCAATACAGTTTTCGGCACGGTTTAGTCACTACGGTGGACGGAATCATCGATGGAGGTAGGGAGACGGAAGCTCTACTTCTCTTCTATATTCCCTCCGAGTTTCACGTCAAACGGTGAGCATACGAGTGGGTTTCTTTCAAGTTCGAGAAAATCATGCTTTTGGGGAGTACGTAGGGTTCGCCGGAAAATGGCGACGGTTTTTAGATCAGTTGGTATTAATCGAACCCTTGGAATGCCAGTGTTACAGATTCACTGATTTCGTGTTGATTGGTTGTCATTTGGGGCCGGTACGAGCTTGGGAACCCCGGTGACTCGATTAGGGTCAACTCGGCAGAATTGCCCGTTTCAAGCCATTTGTGAGTTGTTTTGATCCCTTCCGGAGTGTGGAAGGTCAGTATTATCATTGTGGTTATTTTCCCCTTCGACTGGGATCGAACGGGACATGGAACCGGGCTTTAGGGCTCGGATTGGCCAATTCTCCACCGTAACCGGACGACCGGACAGGTTGGGCCGGTCGACCGGCGGTTGCCCGTAGGACCGTGATGGTCCGGTTGTAGGTCTGGTCGACCGACCTTATCAGTTCGACCGATCCCAGAGGCCAGGTCGACCGGAATGCTGTATTTATGTTTGTTTTAAGTCCTGGTCAGTCCGGTTGAGACCCAATGACCGACCTATGGCCTCGCGAGTGTCCCGGACACCCTGTAGGTTCCGTGTCCATGTTTTTGGGGTGTCGGGAGGTGCCATCTTTTCTACATTGGTGAGCATGTAGGTGTGTGTATCTCGGGCTTTGTGTTACGCTCGATCGAGTCACCATGTATAGGTATGAGTGCGGTGGGGTTCCCCCGCATGTGTGTGGCCTCCCTTGAGTTCCCGTCTTGAGGGGATGGTTTCGGCGGCTTGTGTTCTACCTCGGTATTCGTGTTACCATGGTTTTAGACCTAGTGAAGATTTTAAGTCGGTTGGCCTCGGCGGCCCAACCTTCATGCGTTTCTTCGCTGTAGGACGCCTTTCTTAGGCCGCTACAAGTCGTTTGTCTTAGGTCAATGTTTTAGGGCGGTTAGTGTGGCAGTTGTCTCTTGGACCGCCTAGTCCGTGTGGCGGATCTATATTAGACCGCTTTGGTGGTTTGTCTGAATAGGTCGGTTTAGGGTTGACTGGATTTAGCGGCCTAATCCTTGACCGCTACAGTCACCTAGTGGCCCATTCTATGACCGCTAGTGTATATTACTCCGCTTAATTCCTGCATGTCATTTCCCGATGTGTTGGTTTCGAAGTGCCTCGGCTTGACCTCGTGGTTTTCCCATTGTCTTCAGGACGTCTTTTGATGTCTTATGAGGGCTACAACCATGTTATCAGATAGCCATGCATACCCTGCTATTGGTTAGATTTCTATACTACTTCAGAGTTGTTATTAGGTTCCGGTCAACCCGGTGAGACCCAGTGGTTGACAAGTGACCTTGTGTGTGTCTCGACTATTTTGGATAGCTCAAGACAGTGGTTCTAGACGCCTTCAGGTACTGTCCTACCTCGGTTTACGTGTCCAGGTGCGTTTCGGGTCTTGGTGATCCCTCAGGTCTCCGTGTGTCATTTTATACGGATGTGTCGTTTCTTTGACTTAGGATTAGACCGATTGGCGGCTTGTTCCGCTTTGTACGATGATCTCGACTCCGAGTCGTGAGGCTCAAGGATCGTTGTATTAGTAGGTCTAGTTGCCATGTCCTGAGTCTGTTGGCAGTTGGTGTACTGCCTTTGTGCTTAGTAGTACGGGTGATGGTGCGTACTTAGCCTGTCTGTACTGCAGCACTCGTGTTTCAGAGTCTCTGTGTCTAGTGAGCCTCCACTAGTCGTAGCCCGACGATGTTTTGTGTCGATCCCACCTGGGAGAGGTGGCGGGGTTGTCCCGTTTTACGGTTTGTAAGCTAGTTTCCGTGGGCCCCTGCTTAATAGTAGTGTCCTGCTGGGGGAAAACTAGCTAGAGGCCTGGCTCTAGGCAAGAGTCGGTGTGTGCACACGTGGTCAGGGGCGTTTGGACTGGCGCCGATGGGCGTGACCCAGACTAGTCACTCGTTACTATAGTCCCTATTCTGGTTCATAGAGTATCTCAGTCTCTGTCATTCTTGGTGTTCGTAGCGAGATACCTACGGTGCAGTGTAAGACGTCAGTGGACGCATCTGGATGTTCTTCTAGAGAGGAGGTGCTCCCGTCACGTGACACGTGACTCTCATGTTTCTCGGAGTCTATCTTTCCCGTCCGAGTTAACCTGACCTTGGCTTCATCCAAGTTCAGTTTCCCCTTCCGAGTTAGTCCGTTCTTGACTCTGCCAAGGATAGCTCGGTGTCGAATACACGACGTTCTAGCCGTGTATGCGTCAGAGTTTATTGTCTATCTAGGTCTTTTCTAGGCTTTTTGCCTATTTCAGTAGGCCTTGGGCCTTGTGCCTGCCAACGGATCGATAACTTCTGACTTTGTGAGATCAGGGTTCGCCTTTCTGTCGCTGTTGGGGTAGCTTAGGGAGCCGAGCTTATCTTGGAGACCATGTTCTGGTTTTTCCGTGGCTTTGCTTTTCCCTTTTCTTTTAGATCTTCTACTCCCGCTGTTCCGATTTTCTTTTACAACTTTCTAGTTGTAGTTTAGCTTTCATGCTTTACTACCACTGCTGTTTTAGTTGTTCCGTGTTACTGCGTTATTTTTCAGTGGGGATCCACGTGACCCCTACTGGGCCAGTAGCACGAGGCACACCCCTGCTTTTCAAGTGTGGTCGTCTCTGCTTCCTTGCGGTTCCTGGTGTGGCGAGTTCGTAGTTGCCAGGGGTACCTGCGTCGAGCTTCCCCCGACCTCAGTGTACGTCTTCTTTCTGTTGGACTGTACTTATCTTTCCTTTGGACCAGACTCTGGTATAATTGATAATTTTAACTGTTAATTAAAAAGTAATTTTATTTCTGCTACTTTAGCAAACATGATTAATGAAATATTATTGCTTACTGTTATATATGCGGCTTCAATGTACTACACAACACTCCTTTTATCCCTTCGGAGCTTTACAGCTCTTGGGAGGCTTCACGGGTTCCAAGTGGTATCGGGTCTACTTGGTAGTCCTATCTGGTATATCTGGTATCTAGAGTCTGGGTCGTCATAGGTGGTATCAGAGCGGTTGTTATGTGAAGTACATGGGAATCCGAGATATACAGTATCCAGACTCCTGAAAGTCTAGTACAGTCTTTTACTGGCTTAGGTTTCGCAATTCCTTGTCGCTTTGTTTTCCGTAAGTGTGTTGACACCCATTTTATGACCGATAAGTCGGGTCATCTCCTTGTTCATTCTATGTGATGCTCCAAGTTATTCATTCCTTCGTTGAGTCTCCTTCATCAGTCTGAAGTTTATTTCATGGGTCTTAGCTCCTTGGTTGAGTATGGTTCCGCGATTTCTTGATTGGATGAAGCTTAGCAAGCTCCTATCTCATTTGGATCCTCATTGTTTCTAACGGTCTGCACCATGGGCGTTACTTCCCTTATAACGCATGTGCCCATGGCCGTTACATCTTGAAGTGTCCTACGACTTAAGGGCTTTGTTCCAATCCTTATCTTTTGGCCTATCCATTGAGTATAATGGTTTGTCGTACATCCGTTACTTCCCTCCAACGCGTTCACCCATGGCCGTTACTTTCATTCAAGAGTCCTATTGTTTTGATCTTCTTCCGTTGATCTTATCTCTTTTGAGATAAGTTTGAATGTGACGGTATCTCCCGGGCGCGTTATTTACCTGTGATGGTCTGTCGTGCAGCCGTTACATCCAACAGAGAGTCCTGGCAGTTCAGGCCTTTTTCTCTGCTACTCCGTGGTCGAGATAAGAGTTTGATCTTGTGATTTCTCTTCCAAATATGATCCTCAGAACTTTCTGTTTGTTTCTATGGACTCTTGGTGATATTATCTTTGAGATTTTGCTAAGAGTTATCCTCTTTTCTTGCTGGATTATCCTCTGCTCGACCAGAGATTTTGAGGGCCTATAAATAGCACCCTTGACTTCATGGCCCGAAGGAGGAAGATCTGGAGTTTACGTCGAAGTGCTGCTGCATTCTGGAGCCACATTCAACCAAGGAGAACTGTTTCTCAAGTCCATCTGCTTCACGGTGAAGGGAGTATTCGTTTCATTGTGTTTGAGTTTCCATCGTTGTCACACTTGTGTTCTTCCTTCCTTCTTCTCAAAGCATTGTCCCTCTTCCTTATTCCACGTTCTTCATCTATTTTCATCATCTAAACATCTTCCCTATCTTTTAAAACGCCCAGAGGGGTTAAAAAACCAAAACTTTCCCGGTAATTCCCTTTCCTCTTGAATGATCTTAATTTCTTTAAGAATTGATACTATGCTTGTTTAAAGGGCTGATCTGGGTTTGTTTTCTTGTGTTTCACGTTCCTTGGCAGGTTTACAGGTTCATTAAACGAGGCCCAAGTCTTCTGGCCGGCTGGAAGATTTGGAGTTCAAAGAATTCATAAGCTATTTCTGCAAGTTGTCTGACGGTCTTGAGAAGACGCGTCAGGTTCATATAACGGTGCATCGTGCGACCATCACAATCTTGTGACGCACAGGGTCTGGACCGTTACATTCAGCTGATCTGCAGATTTCACTGGTTTCTCTCTCCCATGGGCGGGTGCTTCATCCACCTATTTCCAAGGTATTTTCAAGTCTTTGACTTGTGTTTACTTTGGTGGCGATCACGTTCTTTCTTAGTATTGGGCATTGATTTCTCTCTCATATCTTCATATTCCTTTGCTTGTTCCACCCACGCGGTGTGTTTTATTTGCTTTAGCTCCACGCCCCGGCGTGTGTTTTTCTTTATTTTCTTTAGATTAGTTTGATTGAGATAGCATGCCCATGCTAGAGCTTGTTCGGATTGCCTAGGTTCATGGTTCACATGTCCTTGGGTTGATTGAGATCATTGATTTTTGCTTATCATCTCTATCATACATCACAAACCCACAAAAAGAAGGAAGCAAAATAAATCAACAGATAATTTTTTGGCGATCACGGTGGGACAACTTGTGCCAATCGTGCTTTTTGATCTCTGTTAAACCTGCCATCATCTCCTTGTTTTGTTTTCCCCATATTTCCCTTCTATTTTTCTGGTAGTTTTTGGTTCTCTAGCTCATCTGACGGTCCTGGTTCCCTGCGTTACATTGATTCTGGCGGTCTGGTCTTCGACCGTTACATACTTCTGACGCGGGTCTCATAGACCGTTATATACTCCAGATAGGTACGCATACCGAGGTGCATTTTCATTTTCGTAGTTTCTGCTGTGATATTCTTGCTTGGGTGTTATCTGACTCCCTCCTTGGTTGGTTTACATATCTACATCATTGTGTGCATAATTGCTTGCTAGATTCTAGATTAGAATTTATATGCACCCCGGTGCACATAGGTTCATGCATATTATCATACATTAGATTACATTTTCCTACCTTGGTGTGCGGACCTCTCGTCTCCATATTCCTTGGGGCCGACTAGGAAATCCCACCAGGGACCTCCATAAGTCCCCGCGAGCCGTGGATTCCCACACAGACGCCGGGCCGGTTGTACCTTTTCCACCCCGTGTCTAGGGTTGCATAAGTGAAGGAGTGATCACACTTAGAGTCAAATCAAACTTTACACCCTCTCCTATCAGGAACCTATTGTTGAGAGCTCACATCAATCAATCCACTAAAGTTCCAAAGGAGAAATCATAAGAATCTTGAAGCATCATATTAAACAACTTGGTTGACTTGGAGTGTTTTCATCTCTTGTCACTTACATCTTTGTTAGAAATTATCTAAGTTTGGTTGCTCATTGTTTGTGTTGTGTTGTTTGCATCTTGTCAAGGTTGTCCGTTGCATGTGTAGTTGTTTTCGTCAGTTGGAAGCACCTCCTAGGGTCATTTCCTTCTCCAAGGTCTACTCAAACCCGCTTTTCGAATCCACCATGGCTTCTTTCAATCCTCCCCGTTCCCAAGAGGATTCCCTTCCTCAAGGACTTCTTGAAAACCCTGCTAGGGTTACTTTGTTCTCTTCTGGAGAGGGAACAGCCCCTCTTCCGTCCTCCACCCCCATGGAGGGTGGTCAAGCCACCCCTTCTTTCTCTTCTCCTTCGGCGGGCTCCATTCTCCAAATGATGGCCCAATTGGATCCGGCCCAACTCCAAGCTATCTATCAGGCCATGCAAGGATCCAATATCTCCCCTCCCACGATTATGCAGGGTCAACCTAATCCTTCCATCCAGCCCAGTCCGATCGATCTTAATCCGGTCCAACCCCGGACCATCACCTTTGCTGGCATGGAGACGGGCCAATCTTCTACTTAGGCCCAGTAATCTTTTGACAAAGGGAAGTCTGCCATCCCTGTTGTGACTCCTATGTGTTGATGGTGTTGACATGTAACTTTACTTCATATGGCAACACATTCTTTTGATGAATTGGCAACACTGTTTATATTTTGATGAAATCACTTTGTCAGATTGTCTGTGTGTTATATGCATTTAATCTTATCTTAACACTGAACACACACTCATAGTCTCAATGTCTATACATCGTTGTTGGGCATCAATGTCTGCATATGAGCATCAGGCACCAAGTGTGTACATTGCATAGCATGCAGGCGTCAAAGTCCATACATCCACAGTGCAGTGGCCAAGTCCATACACTGTCCATCTCATTTAGAGTCTAAGGTGAAGTCTGTACATTGAGCGTCTCACGCAAAGTCCACACATTGGCCTTCAGGTTTGAAAGTCTATACATCGGTCTTTCAGCAAGTCTGAACATTGTCCATACAGTAGTGCGTCAACTCCTTGAGCTGATGCGTCGACGCTTCAGTTCAGTTTCTTCAGTTGATAAAGTCTATACATCCACAGTGGACTTTGAAGTCTATACATTGGGCCTTACATTCCAACTCTATACACTGAACCTTCGTTCATCAAAGCCTCAAGTCTGTACATCGTGAAGTCTACATTTAGGCTTCACGTTTTCAATGTATGTACAGTGGCTTTCGCATAGGCAAGTCTGTACATCGGGCACCTTCTAACTAAGTCTATACACTACCTCACACTGTACACACTTAGTCTATACAGCATGATCGTCTTTTCAAGTCTATACATAGTTCTTCACTTAAACTAATGACTTATCCGATACTCTATCTGACAGGTGTTCTGATCGTGGAGCTTATGGAGGGCACGTGATTCGAGGCTGGAAGGGCAGACAGGCTTGTGACACGTGTGCTGAAGCTGGCGGAGAGGCTGACACGTGGACACAGCAAATCAAGAAAGAAGCTTCTGGATTATTATGGTGCATCAACGCATTGAGCAAGTAGCGTCGACGCAGCAGTTACAAAAAGAGAACCAATGGGTTACTGGGTTACTCAGATGCATCAACGCCACCCACTGGCAGCGTGGACGCAGCAGTTCAAGTAACTCCTTGCAACCTCTGGAGTACCCTGGCAGCGTCGACGTTGTAGCTCGTTGGGTCGACGCAGCAGGTTGATGGAACGACACCTTTTATCTGCTAGTACACACCGATGCGTCAACGCAGCAGTGAAGCGACATCGACGCAGCACGCCCATCTGCTGAAGACATGATCACTGGATCATCGATGCGTCAACGCCATGGGCTGATGGAGTCAATGCAGCAGTCTTGAGTTTTGCTGATCAAACGTCTTTGAATTGTAGGGCACATGATCCAAGGTGCCTGGCTCGTGAACCAAATGCTGACACGTGGATGGAATTGTCTCGAAGCTGGCGGATTCCATTGGGCGGGAAAGCATGGAAGCCACGCGCCCTTATCCACCTGCTGCTGTTATATATATTAGTCTTCATCTTCTGTATAGGCTGATCGAGATTGAAAAGTCTGTACATCCTGCTTGAAGCAGCAGCCACCGAGATCCACTGTGAGAATAAAGAAGAAAGGCAGAGAAGAAGAAAAAGAGAGATGAGTTGAGAGAGAGTTATTGTGAGAGCTTGTGAATCAGTCTCTTGGTCCAGTTACCAGAGCTGATATTGCTCAACCTTGAGCTACAGTCGGTTTGGTTTTCTTCCATTCGATTGTGTGTTTCGTTTATTTTCAATCTTTGTTATTTTTCTTTGAAAACTCTTGTTCTATCAAGCTGTTAGTCAACGGGATCAAGCTGTGAGGCAGCGGGTTGCAGGGGTGTTCCTCTGGTCGGCTAAGCTGTAGTGCCCAGCAGAGCAAGCTGTGATGCTCAGCTGTTGCAGAGTATGTTCCTCTGGTCGGGATAAGCTATAAGCCCCAGTCGTTGTTGGCAAGTTGTAGAGCCCAGCAGTTTGAAGCTGTGTATCAGCAGTAATCCACATTCGAGTTGAATGTGGGGTGGACGTAGGTCGGATTGACCGAACCACCTAAAAGCCTTGTGCCTCTCGTGTGTTTGATTGCTTGTTCAGCATATCTTGTGTGTTTCATTAGGTGCATTGGCTGTGTTCATCTAGTGTTCTTCTAATTCCACATTTGATTCTAGGTCAAATTTTTAAATAGCAAGTTGATCTATTCACCCCCCCTCTAGATCCACATCCTGTGGTGATAGAGCCTTCCATCTAACTTCAACACTTGGTATCAGAGCTAGACTCTTCTACAGGGACTTACTGCCCAAGGAGGATAAGCACAGATGGACGGAAGAGGGATGATAGCTGAAGGACACTCCACATCCAAAGCCCCATACTTCGATGGAACCAACTACGCATACTGGAAGCACCGAATGCAGGTATTCTTGAGGGCTAAAGATTATGAAATTTGGAAGGTGGTTAGCAAGGGACCTTTCGAGCTGTCTCCAAATGAAGATGTATGGACTAAGGAAGAAATCAAAAGGTCCACGCTCAACTGGAGTGCAATCAATGCAATCCAGTGTTCTCTGCATCCCACCGAGTTCTCACGAATATCTGCCTGCTCCTCAGCGAAGGAAATGTGGGATGCACTTGAAGTCATCTATGAGGGAACTTCACAAGTCAGAGAGACTAAGACTAATCTACTAGTCTCAGAATACGACGCCTTCAAGATGAAGCCTAATGAGACGATCAAGGAAATGTATGCTCGGCTGACCATTATCACAAATGGTCTCAGAGGCTTCGGGAAAAAATATTCTGAGTACGATGTAGTCAGGAAGATCTTGCGATCCTTAACTCCAATGTGGCACACCAAGGCCACAGTTATGGAAGAGTCAAGAGATCTGCATAATACTAAGGCAGATGAGCTGATCGGATCTCTAATGGCTTATGAGATGAATATGCCAAAGATAGAGGAGGCTGACAGAAAGAGGAAGCCTATAGCTCTGAAGGCTGGTGCTAGCAGATCCAGTCGATCCAGCCCTAACAGATCATCAACTGAAGAGAGCTTGTCTGAAGAAGAAGTGGCAACTGCTGATATTGCCATGATTACTAGGAAATTCCGGAGATTTCTTAAGAAGGAAGGAAAAAGATTCAGCCGAAAAAATCCCAACAGTAGCCGCCGAGACACAAGGTATAAATCAAACCCTGCAAAGAAAGCTGAAACTAATGTTTGCTATCAATGCAAGAAGGCGGGTCACTTTAAAGCTGAATGTCCGACAAATCAGAATCTCAAGGACAAGTCCAAGAAGAAGAACACAAAAGGGAAAGCTATGGTGAGTACCTGGAGTGATAAGGACGAGGGATCTTTGAGCGTCACTTCGGACAGTGAAGTTGAAGCTGAGAAGCCAATCTGTCTCATGGCAACCAGCTCAGAAGATAGAGAGGAAGAATCTGATGAGGTATCCTCTCGCTATGAAAATTTTACTATTACTGATTGGATGGTTGCCTATGATGAACTTACTGACAGAGTAGATGAGGTCAGAAAAGAAAACAGGCATCTTCGAAGAAAATTAAAATCATGCAAAATGATACTTCATTGTCTGATAAAATTGCCTGCTTAGAAACTGAAAACAGTAAGCTGAAACTCACATGTTCTGAATTTGAAGAAATCAATAAAGAACTGAAAATGTCTAAGGAAGAAAATGTGAGATTAGACAATGAAATTGATGCATGGAAACTGAAAATTCAGAATTATGAAAATGAGATAAAGATTGTTTCTGAGAAATATGAAGCTGTCCTCAATGTGAATAATGAGTTAAAAAAATCTATTGATGAAGTTCAGAAAGATAATGAGGATAAGCTAAAAACAATTGAGAAAATGACCCAAGGATCTGAAAATTTAGATGCATTATTGGGGTCAAAAGTAAATTTCAGAAGAGAGGGACTAGGATTCAACTCTAGTGAAACCAAAAGCTTTGGAATGAAAACTATTTCCTTTGTTGCACAAAAGGAGAAAGGACCTCTGATCAACATGAATTCTAATAATGCTATAAAGACAAATTTGAATCTGAAAAGGCTGAATGCAGAGGAGAAGGGCAAACAGAAAGTAGGTGAGCCTAGTAGAATTGGCACTTCCAAACCTAGCTCTAGTGCTCAACCCAAGGTTAGGGGTCAGTCTGTTCAGATAAACAAACCTCATATCAATGCCAAAAAGTCTTCACCACCATCATCACAGAAAAGGACTCAACCAAAACCTATGAATAGGTCAGCAGGGTCAAGGGTGCAGGGAAGACAAAACATTTTCAGAAGTCAGCCTAACAAATTCAATTCACCTAGAGTTCAGCCCTACTACCCCAAACAGCCAATCTATCCTAATGGGTATGGGTGGACTAGAACTCAAGGGATGTATACAGGGTATGTTCATCAACCTACACACTTTTACAGACCCTATGTCAGAAATTGGGAAAATGGGTGTGGTAGTCGGATGCCTAGGAATTACCAATATTTCCACAGCCAATGTAGGAACTACCATGGCCAAAACATTATGAATGCATCCTGGCCAAAGCATTGGCACAATAACAAAAATTGTGTGAATAACTTTGTTGGTGCATATAAGAAGAAAGTCAACAAGAAAAAGCAAAACAAAAGGAAATCTGGAAAATCCACTGAACAGAACTGCTTCAAACAAATGTGGATTCCCAAAACCATGCTTTCTTTCTTTACTTGCACTTCATCTGTATTGGAGCCCAATCAGACTTGGGTTCCAAACTCTTTACCCTAATTGTGTGTGCAGGTATGCCTGGCAGCCAAGAGCAACTTGCGGTACTTGGACAGTGGCTGCTCCAGGTATATGACAGGAGATAAGGCCAAGTTTTGTATGCTAACTGAAAAGATAGGAGGCCTTGTCACCTTTGGAAGCAACACAAAGGGTAGGATCATTGGATCAGGTAAGGTAGGTAAGTGCTCTACCTGCTGCATTGATGATGTTATGCTGGTTGAAGGGTTAGCTTACAATTTACTTAGTATCAGCCAGTTGTGTGATAAGGGTCATAAGGTTTTATTTGATTCTCAATGCTGCAAGGTTTTTGAACCTGATTCAGAAATTATAAAATTCTCTGGAAAAAGAATAAATAACACATACATGATAGATCTAGATGATATTCAGCATTCTAACATATGTCTTACTGCCAATAGAGAAGATTTAGCATTTTTATGGCATCGTAGGTTAGGCCATGCTAGTTATACCATTTTGCATAAACTGAACAAGCATAGCATGGTTAGAGGACTTCCTGAAGTTTCCTTCAAGAAAGAAAACAAAATCTGTGATGCATGCACTCAATCAAAGATAACTAGAAAGTCATTTAAGTCTAGAACTGAAAATCTATCTTCCAAACCCTATGAGCTGATACACATGGATCTCTTTGGGCCAACCAGATCTGTCAGCTTATCAGGAAGGAGGTATGGGTTTGTCATGATAGATGACTTTTCTAGGTATACTTGGGTTTATTTCTTATCTAATAAGAGTGATGCTTTCTCAGAATTTCAGGAGTTCTATGTTAAAATAAATCAGAAAATTGAAAATATTTTGACTGATCATGGAGGTGAGTTTGAAAACTCATAGTTTGATGAACTCTGCAGGTCAAATGGAATCAACCATAGGTACTCCTCACCAAGGACACCTGAGCAGAATGGGGTTGTGGAGAGAAGGAACAGAACCCTAGTGGAGATGGGTCGTACACTTCTTACTGAAGGTGGTCTACCAAGGAAATTTTGGGCTGAAGCAGTGAACACTGCCTGTTATGTAATTAACAGAGTCATGGTAAGACCTTCTACCGAGCAAACACCATATGAGATCTTAAGGGGTAAGAAACCTTCTATTGCTCATTTCAAGGTTTTTGGTTGCAAATGTTTTATTCATATAAATGATAAAAGAGACCTTGATAAATTTGAACCTAAAGGTTAATCAGGAATCTTTCTTGGTTATTCTGAAAACACAAGAGCATATAGAGTGTACAATCTGAACTCTAAAACTGTTGAAGAATCTCCACACATAATTTTTGATGAATCTTTGGTAAATTCTAACTTTGGTTAATGCAGGAATGAAGATAATGGTGAAATCTTGAAGGAAGGAGATCCTGAAGACAATTCAGAGGATGAAGAAGGACATATAGAACTTAATGAAGAGGAGTCTACAGTTCAGGGGGAGGTAAATCAAACACATGACAATTCAATTGTTAACATTAGATATCTTAAAGATCATCCTGTAGATAATATAATTGGAAATCTGTATGACCCCCCTAGGACTAGAGGTCTCCTGAGAATTCAACATGAATTAAATGCATATGCTCTTGTCTCTCAAATTGAACCCAAGTCCATTGACTGTGCCCTCAAGGATATGCATTGGATTAATGCCATGCATGAGCAATTTAATCAGTTCGACAGGAACAATGTGTGGCACTTGGTTCCACCTCCTGATCATGGAACAGTCATAGGGACTAGGTTGGTCTTCAGGAATAAATCTGATGAATTAGGGAATATTGTTAAAAATAAAGCCAGACTTGTTGCTCATGGGTACAACTAGGAGTTTGGTATTGACTTTGAAGAGTCATTTGCCCCTGTAGCCAGATTAGAAGCTGTTAGAATTTTATTAGCTTATGCATGTTCCCTAGGTATAATCTTCTAGCAGATGGATGTAAAATCTGCATTCTTGAATGGGGAAATTAATGAGGATGTCTATGTTAGACAGCCCCCTGGATTTGAATGTCTAGATTTCCCTAATCATGTTTACAAATTAAATAAAGCTCTCTATGGTCTTAAGCAAGCTCCCAGTGCTTGGTACGACAGGTTGAGCAAGTTCCTCACTGATCAAAATTTCACTAGAGGAGTAGTTGATCAGACCTTGTTTACAAAGGTGAGTCATTCTGAAATTCTTATTGTACAGATTTATGTGGATGATATCATTTTTGGGTCAACTAACCCCAAATTATGTGAGGAATTTTCTGAAACAATGACTAATGAGTTTGAAATGAGCTCAATGGGTGAGCTCAAATTGTTTCTTGGACTGCAGGTTACACAAACAAAGGATGGAATGTTTATCACTCAGTCCAAGTACACAAGGGATCTACTCAAGAAATACAAGATGGATAACCTTAAAGAGATAGCTTCTCCAATGGGTACTTCTACAAGCTTGGATGAAGACACTAAAGGTAACCCATTTGACCAGAAATTATACAAAGGTATGATCGGATCCCTTCTCTACTTAACAGCATCTAGGCCTGATATTCAATTCGCTGTAGGATTATGTGCTATGTTTCAGGCCAGTCCTAAAGAAAATCATTTTAAAGCAGTGAAAAGGATTTTTAGATATCTACTAGGCACCCAAGAGCTAGGATTATGGTATCCTTCTAGGTGTGAGTTAGAGCTTCTAGCTTACACTGATGCTGATTATGCTGGGTGTCTAGTAGATAGAAAAAGCACTAGTGGCTACTGTCAATTCCTTGGTGGCTGTCTAGTATCTTGGGCATCTAAGAAGCAACACACTGTAGCCTTGTCTACAGCTGAGGCTGAATATGTTGCAGTAGGTAATTGTGCTGCCCAAGTACTTTGGATTAAGCACCAACTAGATGATTATCAGATAAAATTGGAATGTATTCCAATTCTATGTGATAATACTAGTGCCATATGCCTTGCTAAAAATCCTGTTCATCATTCTAGGACTAAGCACAGAGAAATAAAACATCATTTTCTAAGAGATGCTATGAACAAAAAGGAAATTGAACTGGACTTCATTGAAACAGACAAACAAGTTGCTGATATTTTTACTAAGCCACTTGGAAATGAAAATTTTAAATTTTTTAGAAGAGAACATGGCTTGTGTAAATTTCAGCATAATGAATAAACTCTTTGTTAACTTGAATAAAACATTTGAGCTGCCTTGAATAAACTTCATATTTGGATTTGCTGTTGATAGATTGAATAAACATTGTGCAACAGACGTATGATAATGTATGACTCTCATATATTTTTATTGCACTCATGATCATCATGCATATAGACAGGGGGAGTCTTGTCAGTTGTCAAGGTGAACTGCTGCGTCGACACTGCTACAATGTGGCGTTGACGCAATGAACTAGATCTGGAAAATTTCTGTTTCACTATTCTGATGAGTTGACGCTGCAATAGCATGGAGTCAACGCACTGTCACTATCTCAGTATCTTATACTGTTTGTCTCTTCATCTGATGCGTAGACGCCTTGAACTCTAGCGTTGACGCTGTCTATTCAATCCTTGATTCTGAATGATTTAGTCTGACAATATGGCAATCTTTTAGTCAGTTCTAATATTAAGCAATAGAAAATATATTTCTTCTTTCATAAGAACGTTAATTGCTTAAAGACTGACTTAATGGTTTAAAATTTATAATCTTTAGAGTTGAAAGACTACAATCAGTAAATAAGGATGCTGAAAATTGATAAAGCTCTCAACCCTTATCTTATTTCATGCCAGACAAAGCTAATTATATCTGAAATCTGAAAACTCATCTGAAATCATGTTAGAGAAGCTAAGTATGTGTATTGTCCTTGAACAAGTCATTCTGAAATAAATAAAGGGCAGCTAATAAAGATATTAAAAAATATTGAAAATCATTTGAGTAATAGCATTGACAGAGCAATGACTGGTAAATCACTGAGAAACTGAGTGATCCATCAAAGAAGTGGACACCACTCATGTCATGAGGTGTATCAGCTATCTCTGTATAAAATGATCAAAACAGTAGGTTATTTTCACTGAGTACCTGGGGGTAACTGGCGTCTAATAAACGTGTACCCTCACACAAAGAGGTGTCAATCAATTCTATTGAATTTGATCATAGGCAAGATGGTCCATCATGTTGAGTATCTAGGGGTATTGGCGTCTGATAAACGTATACCCTTACGCAAAAAGACTTTTGGTACCTGAATGGCCTAAATGAAACAATATTGAAAATACTGTTCCTTAGAAGAAATTTCATGGATGTCAATTGTTTAATTTCAATACATGACCTAATTTCTCTTAACATATATTACTGAGTCTATTAAAGTAAGATATTCTGAAACTGAATCTCTCATGTAAATATGACTCTGGTTTATTGTTTTATCATGAACATCTACCTTATCCAATGAATGTAGTGCATGAACTTTCTTTTTTATAACCTTTAAACCAGAAATTCAATTTCTAAGCCATTTCTAGGTTCATATGACTGAAGGTTTTGTGATTTGGTTACTTAATTTCTGAACTACTTACTAAGAATGCCAGTCAGCTGAACTTTCTTTCTCTTCGCTTCCATTCACTTTCCCTCCTATTTGTTGATGGCAAAGGGGGAGAATATATTCTGAATTCATTTCGGCAGTTTAGGGGGAGAATTCTGATTCAGGGGAGGTATGGCAGGGAGTAGCTTAAATTTTGTAGCATGCAGCATGTCATCATAGCATATACGTGCACCTGCATAACAATCTGAATAAAAAATCATGCCTTTCATCAAAAATGCATCTGTATGACAGGATGTTGCCACTCTACATGATAGGGGGTTGCCATCATCAAAAAGGGGGAGATTGTTGTGACTCCTATGTGTTGATGGTGTTGACATGTAACTTTACTTCATATGGCAACACATTGTTTTGATGAATTGGCAACACTGTTTATGTTTTGATGAAATCACTTTATCAGATTGTCTGTGTGTTATATGCATTTAATCTTATCTTAACACTGAACACACACTCATAGTCTCAATGCCTATACATCACTGTTGGGCATCAATGTCTGCATATGAGCATCAGGCACCAAGTGTGTACATTGCATAGCATGCAGGCGTCAAAGTCCATACATCCACAGTGCAGTGGCCAAGTCCATACACTGTCCGTCTCATTTAGAGTCTAAGGTGAAGTCTGTACATTGCGCGTCTCACGCAAAGTCCACACATTGGCCTTTAGGTTTGAAAGTCTGTACATCGGTCTTTCAGCAAGTCTGAACATTGTCCATACAGTAGTGCGTCAACTCCTTGAGTTGATGCGTCGACGCTTCAGTTCAGTTTCTTCAGTTGATAAAGTCTATACATCCAAAGTGGACTTTGAAGTCTATACATTGGGCCTTACATTCTAACTCTATACACTGAACCTTCGTTCATCAAAGCCTCAAGTCTGTACAGCGTGAAGTCTACATTTAGGCTTCACGTTTTCAATGTATGTACAGTGGCTTTCGCATAGGCAAGTCTGTACATCGGGCTCCTTCTAACTAAGTCTATACACTCCCTCACACTGTACACACTCAGTCTATACAGCATGATCATCTTTTCAAGTCTATACAGAGTTCTTCACTTAAACTGATGACTTATCCGATACTCTATCTGATAGGTGTTCTGATCGTGAAGCTTATGGAGGGCACGTGATTCGAGGCTGGAAGGGCAAACAGGCTTGTGACATGTGTGCTGAAGCTGGCGGAGAGGCTGACACGTGGACACAGCAAATCAAGAAAGAAGCTCCTGGATTATTCTGGTGCGTCAACGCATTGAGCAAGTAGCGTCGACGTAACAGTTACAAAAAGAGAACCAATGGGTTACTGGGTTACTCAGATGCGTCAACGCCACCCACTGGCAGTGTGGACGCAGCAGTTCAAGTAACTCCTTGCAACCTCTGGAGTACCCTGGCAGCGTCGACGTTGTAGCTCGTTGGGTCGACGCAGCAGGTTGATGGAACGACACCTTTTAGCTGCTAGTACACACCGATGCGTCAACGCAGCAGTGAAGCGGCGTCGACGCAGCACGCCCATCTGCTGAAGACATGATCACTGGATCATCGATGCGTCAACGCCATGGGCTGATGGAGTCAACGCAGCAGTCTTGAGTTTTGCTGATCAAACGTCTTTGAATTGTAGGGCACGTGATCCAAGGTGCCTGGCTCGTGAACCAAATGCTGACACGTGGATGGAATTGTCTCGAAGCTGGCGGATTCCATTGGGCGGGAAAGCATGGAAGCCACGCGCCCTTATCCACCTGCTGCTGTTATATATATTAGTCTTCATCTTCTGTATAGGCTGATCGAGATTGAAAAGTCTGTACATCCTGCTTGAAGCAGCAGCCACCGAGATCCACTGTGAGAATAAAGAAGAAAGGCAGAGAAGAAGAAAAAGAGAGATGAGTTGAGAGAGAGTTATTGTGAGAGCTTGTGAATCAGTCTCTTGGTCTAGTTACCAGAGCTGATATTGCTCAACCTTGAGCTACAGTCGTTTTGGTTTTCTTCCATTCGATTGTGTGTTTCGTTTGTTTTCAGTCTTTGTTATTTTCCTTTGAAAACTCTTGTTCTATCAAGCTGTTAGTCAGCGGGATCAAGCTGTGAGGCAGCGGGTTGCAGAGGTGTTCCTCTGGTCGGCTAAGCTGTAGTGCCCAGCAGAGCAAGCTGTGATGCTCAGCTGTTGCAGAGGATGTTCCTCTGGTCGGGATAAGCTGTAAGCCCCAGCCGTTGTTGGCAAGCTGTAGAGCCCAGCAGTTTGAAGCTGTGTATCAGCAGTAATCCACATTCGAGTTGAATGTGGGGTGGACGTAGGTCGGATTGATCGAACCACCTAAAAGCCTTGTGCCTCTCCTGTGTTTGATTGCTTGTTCAGCAGATCTTGTGTGTTTCATTAGGTGCATTGGCTGTGTTCATCTAGTGTTCTTCTAATTCCGCATTTGATTCTAGGTCAAATTTTTAAATAGCCAGTTGATCTATTCACCCCCCCTCTAGATCCACATCCTGTGGTGATAGAGCCTTCCATCTAACTTCAACAATCCCTTCTTTCATTCAGTTGGACCATCATATGTCTAGCCCAATGGTTCCACAAGTCCTCATGGGCCCCTCCGATTTCTTGCGCCCTCAGCCAGGGGTTGTCCAAGCCCACTCTAATATGGGCCAGTCTTCGACCCAATACCCTTCTTATGGCCCCCCTGCTTTGGCCGTTTATCCTTCTGCTCCTTCTTATGGGCTCCCACCTTCTGCTGGGTGTGGAAGCCAAGGAATCCACTCAAGGAGAAGAAAACGAACTAAACTATAGACTATCGAGCGACTAAAAATTAAGAAAGATTATGAAACGTGCCAATATGAGGAAAGAGCATACGTAGGATGCTAAAGGGATGTGATCGCCAGAGGGGTTACCTCAAAGAACGAAATGATCGCGTGTACCTTGTATTGAGCGCAGAGGTTGTGACTCCTCGAGAGCGGGAAATGGCAGGTTGCTTCTTCCTCCCCCTTCGCCGGCCGACGGAGAGGGCTTTCCTCAGGTACCCTTGCAAAACAACAATAAACAAGTAACGGGTGGATCAGAAAGATGAAGGTGTAGTATTCAAATTCTAACGACGCAAGTAACGAAATGATGGCAAGACACACACCTGGTTGGTGTTGTCTTTTAAACTCCTCTCGGACACGAGTAGGAGGAAAATGCTTATGATGAATGGCAATTATTCCGACGTAGAAACGGGAAGAGAGTCCCTCATAAAAAGGGGGGGGGTAGAGGATATGATATGATGAATGCAAGATGACTAGAAAAGAAGAGGAGAGAATGGCTTATTGGATGGTCGATGGCGAGATCCGGCGGAGCTTCGACAGCGTAGGGACGATGAGGTAGCGCGGCGGGCGAAGGCGGCCTCTCTCCTGCCAGCACGGGCACCCGAGGATCCGGCAGGACCTCCCCTACAAAACACCCACGGCTTAGGAATAGAATCTGGCATCCTCTTGGCGCTCTTTTTTTTGACCCTTGAACTGAGGGGGTAGGCCTCTATTTATAGAGGTCGGGAGGATGGGGGCGTCCAGAGGCCTGGACGCCTCCATAACTTGGATTTTCTTCAAACGATAGACTGAGCCACGGTCAGTCGATGGTCGGGGGGTCGCCCGTGAGCTGGTTGATGGAGGCGTCCAGGGGCCTGGACGCCTCCATATCTTGGATTTTATTCAAACGACAGGCTGAGCAACGGTCAATCGATGGCCCGGGGTCACCCGTGAGCTGATTGATGGAGGCGTCCAGGGGCCAGGACGCCTCCATAACTTGGATTTTATTCCAACGACAGGCTGAGCAACGGTCAGTCAATGGCCCGGGATCGCCTGTGAGCTGGTTGATGGAGGCGTCCAGGGGCCTGGACGCTTCCATAACTTGGATTTTATTCAAACGATAGGCTAAGCAACGGTCAGTCGATGGCCCGGGGTCACCCGTGAGCTGGTTGATGGAGGCGTCCAGGGGCCTGGACGCTTCCATAACTTGGGTTTTATTCAAACGACAGGCTGAGCAACGGTCAATCGATGGCCCGAGGTCACCCGTGACCTGATTGATGGAGGCATCCAGGGGCCAGGACGCCTCCATAACTTGGATTTTATTCCAACGACAGGCTGAGCAACGGTCAGTCGATGGCCCGGGGTCACCCCTGAGCTGGTTGATGGAGGCGTCCAGGGGCCTGGACGCTTCCATAACTTGGATTTTATTCAAACGACAGGCTGAGCAACGGTCAGTCGATGGCCCGGGGTCGCCCGTGAGCTGGTTGATGGAGGCATCCAGGGGCCCGGACGCTTCCATAACTTGGATTTTATTCAAACGACAGGCTGAGCAATGGTCAGTCGATGGCTCGGGGTCACCCGTGAGCTAGTTGATGGAGGCGTCCAGGGGCCTGGACGCTTCCATAACTTGGATTTTCTTCAGACGACAGACTGAGCAACGGTCAGTCGATGGCCGGGGGTCGCCCGTGAGCCGGTTGATGGAGGCGTCCAGGGGCCTGGACGCCTCCATGAAATTATATATATTTTTTGTTCAATCTTATATATATATTTATATATATTTTGTCATTATTTTGTATTGATGGAGGCGTCCAGAGCCTGGACGCCTCCATGATGACCCCCGGATTCCCCCGAAAAGTGCATCGGCAGTAGTCCGTTTGGTATTTTCCTGGTCCCGGCAACTTCTGATGCATGCGATTACTGTTGATGCCGTTCGAATGCCGCATGATTTCCGTAACGAGGCGGTTTCCGCATGCCGAAGGAGCATTACGCTACTCGCCTAGAAGACGAGAGAAGACTCAAAAATAGGAAACACTCAAGTGATTCAAAATGCGAAAGCCGCTGCGGGGCATCGCGTGGTAATATGAGATTTTCTCAGGGGATGTCAGGAATAGCGTGTCTACAGCTGCCCCGCCTTGGCGTCTGCTTTGCAAGGGAGTGACACGTAATGGAATGGTATAGAAGTGGAGTGAAATGGAGTGGGAATGGACTGATAAGTTGATGCCAAGGTGTGATGAGACACGCTTTTGACATGACTGTTTGGAATCTTTCATGTAGTTTTAATGAGGCGACCTTGAAGGGGGTCTTTCAAATTTGACGATTGTTTGCACAGAAATCAAACAAGGGAGGGTGGGATGTGTGCTCAGGCACGAAAATAAAGGAGACCAACTTCTCAGTGTGGAAGTACCTGGGTCATAAACCTGCATGTTTCACCTTTGGGGAGTGGTTACCAGCCAATGTGGAAGTGCTGCGGCCAAGGTGGGTCAAACAAGGTAAAAATCAAAGGAATATCTGAGGGTCCGTCCAAACAAGGGTCTAGTTTGGAAGGGCAGCGTAGGGCCATTTCAAGGAAACTCAGTATTTCATTCAGAATGGAATGTCTCATATTTGTAAGAATTGAAGCACAACGGCTTTCGCAATCGAATCACTTGAATGATCATCCGCAATAGACTCAAAGTCCTATATGAATGCATGCTGGGTTTAAAGGAAAATTTAAAACAAACTAGAATAGAAAATAGCCAAGGGTAATATTGTCAACTCATTAAGAATGGGTCAGGATATCGATCCAGTGAGCTGATACTGAGTTGGGGCCCGTTTATCCACGCACCGACTCACTGAATGGAACCGTCGTTCCCACGCTATCACCAGTTAATGGCCTATCCGTACAACCTAAATTCTTCTGGAATCATCACTATTTTTGTTGAAGGGGAACTCAAATCCCAGATTCGTTTGGGTCGCAAGGTCCTTGACGCGTTCTAATAGCGTAAATATCATATAGTATGATGCATGACACGGGGGACCAAACACTGAAGGATGGTATACAAGATAGGGAGAAAAACGTCCGTTGGTAAAACCTGCACAGACCATCATAGATTAAATACATCAGAAAGCAGCAGAAATATAACAGAATCGTGCCACAGTACAAGGATAAAACACTGACGACTTGACCACTCATGTGACACGTCCCGTCCCGTAGCGCCTCTCCTTTCCTATAAGTACCTCCCTTAGGCTAGTTTAATCAAATGTACCAAGGAAAGTTTTGAAAGTTCAGGAGGAGGAGAAGAGGAGGGTCTAGGGATTTCAGGATGGAAGGAGAGTCTTCCCGCGTTATGAAGAGGGGCAGGCCTAGCAGTGAGATCAGGCGACTTTCCGACCTCGAGGGTCATCTGAGTGGGACGATCCAGTCGCATATGGTAAGTTGATTTATTTCAAATTTATTGCATGAACTCTCTTCTCACTTTCCTTCCTTTCTCTTCCTCTTTCCAGCCGTATCCACTCTTTCTGGGCCCGAGGAAGTTATCCAAACTGCCATGGCTTTCAGAGCTAACTTCCAACATCTCCATTGGCGTGAGGGCTATACTCTCGAAGTGGCATCTTCAGGGGCTCCTTATTCACGCCAAACACTACGAGAGAATCCGCATGGACTGGGCGGCTATGGGCGCTTTAGTGGAGATCTGGCATCCCCAGACCCACACTTTCATCTTCCTGACGTTCGAGGCGACCATTCTCCTCGAGGAGGTGGAGCTTCTGCTTGGACTGAAGAAATTCAAGAGTGACGGGAAGACAAAGCCTATGTGGATGTTGACAAGGGCGACTTCCGAGAGCGTCCTTGGAAGCTTCATGCCGTCCGACGCAGTCAGGAAGGTCCGCACTCAAAAGGGAATTGACTTGCAAAGGCTAGCAGTATGGGTTATGGATGCCTTGAAAGGGTCACCAGATGATGAACATTTGGAAGAAATTATGAAAGGGTTCACCATCTGTCTGGCGGGTGCTCTCTTGTTCCCTCATACCGACAACATAGTGGAAGAAACCCAACTGAGTGCTATCTACGGGATCTGGAGTGGAAAGAGGGTGGGACCCGCCGTCCTTGCCTACCTTTACAACGGTCTTACCGCCTCGAGCATGGGTAGGCCTCCTTTTGGTTGCAGGATGTCCGTGATACCATGATAGCGGACTTGCGATCACGCCTAGCAGAAACGGAGCAACAATTGGGCGACACCCGTTGAGCCTTGAGCGCTTCGGTAGGTGTATGTACAATGCGCACTCCTAATTAAAACTCTAGATTGATGGCGTTCGGCCGCTAATTTTCATCCCATGTGGTTTATAGCGCGCTCAGATCGACGCGGCTTCGTCAGCGATGGGAGGAGGCGACGTCTCTTCTAGCTTATGGATCCCCGCCTCAGAACTTGATTTGCTTCACGAGCAACTTGCTCAGACTATGCAGCGTGCCGCGGAGGCAGGAGGAATGCTCTCTATACATGTAAGAGTTCCAGTGTTGATTTCTCCTTTTTTTGCCTTGCCACATATCTGAGATAGTATATCTGGCAGGAAAAGGAGATGCAGGAGTCACTTGCCCATGCTGCACAGAGAGAGGCTAGAATAGCAGAGCTGGAGGAGGAACTATGGCATCGTCCGGATGACGATTCTTCCAGGGATGCCATGGAGCTGAGAATCACCCTTCAATTGGAGAGGGAAGATCGTGAGAGAGAACGGTCAGAGAAAGAGAGGGACAGAGAAAGAGAGAGAGCCGATAGATTAGCTGAAAGGGAGGAGTGAAGGGTCATGGAGGCCCAGTTGTTCGAACTCCGAACCAGCCTTGGCCTCGCTGAACAATGGCTGAGAGATGGTGAGGAGCGCTACCGAAGAGCACGAGAGCATGGCTTTCATGTCAGTAGCTCCTTTGCTGCTCCCACGGATCAACGCCGGGGTGTGGGAATGGGAAGAGGTGTACAGAGCGGTAGAAGTACCGCTTTTCGTAGTTGGGTAGCACCCTTGAGGGCGTTTTGCCCAGAGAGTGGCGGGACAAGTAATGTAGAGAGAGAAAGTGGAGCTTAATGTACATTTCCTTATTTTAAGAATGGAATAAAAGGTATGATTTTGTTTGATTTTCATCTCACTCTTGCTATCTTGAATCCCTGTACGCATCACTGAAACAAACAGGTCAGTATCTCTGTTCTGACTTGGCCCCTTGCTCAATAAGTAGGTGTTCACTTCAACTGTCCTTGATAATGGGTCAAGGGGCCAAGCCTTTATTAACGACGGCAAGGGAAAGATGCGATAATGATGAATGTGACAGGCAAGCACACTAATGCAAGCGGAATTTAAAAGTGAAATGCTGCATACAAATGCAATCATGCGAGATGATTTTTTTATTTTTATTATTTTTTTCTGGCATTTTTTTTGTTGTCTTTGTTATCATTCTAATTTTTTTGTGTTTTCCAAATATCTACGTCTTCTCTCTTTTCTTTTCTTTTTTTTTATCATTTTTTTGTCGCTAAAGCCTGATGAGCACCCATATGGCACCTTACCTTCATGAGAATAGGGGTTTCTTACTAACTTCCCAGGTATCCTAAGTGCACATCTAGGTTGATTTGGGCCTCTAGACCCCTCGAATGATGATCCCGCCGGCTAAGACTTACCCTGATGACAATACCACCATGCCATGCTTAGGCTCCCAGTTGCTTCCGACCACAGGGATTCGCCTAAAAGGTGTTCGATTTAAATGATTTGCCCGACCCGGGTCTGTTTCCTCACAACTCTAGATGGTATATGATGGAACACCCTAGAACCCTAATGACCAACTGCGCGACGCTGACCCGGAATTAGATGCCGTCGCACCTAGGGGTGACGCGCTTGCATTGGCCTAAGCCCAAGGTTAAACAAGAAGACATCAAGGTGGTAAACAGGGGTCTTGACCGGCCACAAACACAGAGACCCCTTCGCAGCGATAACTTTTGCTTTTCAAAGTAGGCAACCATACGTGTGTATTAAAATAAGGTTACAGACCTTGGCGGGTTTTACCCTTCAGAAACTCCATCTAGCTTTATCTTAAAGGAAGAAGGAAGAGTGTATGGGGTAAACCTCCTGAGAGGACCGGCAAAACCGTTAACCCGGCGAGCCAATAAGGGCCCATTAACTCTCCTCTTTCGGACAACTTTGGACCAAATCTCGAGCATTTACATTCCATAACTCCTTTTGTGGATTTAGACTTTTTGCCTTGAGGTATTTCATTTATCGCATCAGGCACGGTCAAGACCAGGCCTTTCTCTTGATTTTGGTTTTGTGTTTCTTTTTGCGAGGGAGATATAGTTTGACGTTGTGGGCTCCCTTTTGTATGCCTGCGGGGACACTGCCCTCTTCTCGTGCTCTAATCGATGCTCGAGGAAATGGATCCTACTCTTGCCTTAAGGGGTTTGAGTTTTGGTTTCTCATGCTCAGCGTTTTAAGGGCGCCGAGTGTCTCATTTGGTCGAAGAGAAAAGAATAAAGATTACAGCTTCCGGAGATCTTCTGGGTGAAGCCCCACTGTCGGTGATGCTACCAACCTTTTTCTTTTGGATAAAATACGTAAGTGAGTACATGTTGGCTTCCTTTGAGCGTGCATAGGCCGATGTGGCCGGACAGGGATCTTCACAGTTCTGACAAACCAAGACCCGGTGCCTACCAAGCCTTAATGGGCCCTATTCTAACATGAAGGTTGGATGCAGGAACTTAACTACATGGTGACCACCAGGCATCGGCATTTGGAATTTTCCATATTTTTATCGATTTTCAATATTTTTTGTTGTTTTTGATGTTTTCTGTCTTTTCATCATTTGTTTATTTTTAACGTTTTGGCACTACGCTAGGGGTAGTACTTTTTAAGATAAAGCCCATTCCAAGGGTGGGATAACTCGGTCCCTTCGACGTTGACTAGCTTGTAGGCGTTGCCGGGGTACACGGCTTGAATTAAAAATAGTCCTTCCCAATTGGGTTGGAGCTTAGAACGCGGCCCTCCAGGTTTGACAAAAATTCTTTTTACGACCATCTCACCGATTTTGAATTTTCTCTCAACGACTTTCTTTTGGTGAAAGCGAGCGAGTCTATTTTGATACACACACGCATGCTCGGCAGCAGCCAGCCGCTTCTCATCCAAGAGTTCCAACTGAGCGAGGAGTGAATTACGACGGTCGTTGAGGGGAAATTCCTCGTCCAATTGTACCCTGAGAGAAGGGATCAGAGTCTCGTACGGGACTACCGCTTCCATACCATAAGTAAGGGCAAACGAAGTCTGCCCGGTGGGGGTACGGATTGAAGTGCGATAGGCCCATAGAGCTTCGATAAGCTTTTCTGGCCAGTCTGAAAACTTACTGTACTCGCAGGTCTTCTTGATGATTTTGATCAATGTTTTATTGGTGGCCTCCGCTTGGCCATTACCTTGTGGGTAATAAGGTGATGAATGATGCAATGCAATTGCGTACCTTTTGCAGAGGTCCTGAAGGTCCTGAGAAATGAATTGTGGCCCATTGTCGGTGACGATTGTGCTTGGGACGCCGAACCTGGCGAGGATGTTCTTCATGATGAACTTGAAGACTGTTGACGCCTTGATTTTCCCGTAAGCTTCGGCTTCGGCCCATTTGGTGAAGTATTCCATCGCAGTAAGGATGAAAGATTTCTGTTTGGTGAGGGAATTGGAATCACCTAGGAGACCGATGATGTCGAATGCCCACATGGAGAAAGGCCATGGGGAGGATATTGGATGGAGTGAGGAAGATGGTGAATGGATTTTATCGGCGTGAAGCTGACACTTGACACACCTACGGACATAGACGGCACAATCCTCTTCCATAGTGGGCCAGTAAAAGCCTAGCCTAATGATCTTCTTGGCGAGCATCTGGCTATTCACGTGGCCACCGCACACACCCAAGTGTGCTTCTTCTACACATTTCCAAACCTCATTGTCATCAAGACACCTTAACAGAACGCCAGTAAGGCTCCTCCTATAGAGTAGACCTCCAACCAATGTGTATTTCTGAGCCACCCTTCTTATGGCTTTCTTATCTTCTGTGGTGGCTCCTTTAGGATAAGACTGATCTTTACAATATTTGACAATTTCATAGAACCATGGTTTCTCATCGTCAGCCAGCTCTTCTTCGACTTCTGCCAGCATGATCTCCCTCTTCTCAAGAATTTCTCCCTTCTGGATCTTCCGTAGTACTCGTTCCTTGATCTTTAAGAGGTAAGGGTCCTGAACGACAGGGACAAGACGCTTGTAGAGAATGATGGATCTAAACCATGCACCTAAAGGAAATTTGAAGGATGACGCCAAGGAGGCGAGGGCATCGGCCAGAATGTTATGTTCGCGAGGAACATGGACAAAGATCGGCTTGGTGAATAATTTGGCATAGGCGGAGACCAGCTCCTGATAGGGTTTGAGCTTGGGATCGAGGGTGCGATATTTGGTAAGCACCTGGCGGAGAACAAGTTGAATATCACCCACGACTTGCAACTCAATGATATAGAAAGAACGGGCTAGTTCCAGGCCAGCTAGAAGAGCCTCGTGTTCAACGATGTTGTTGGTGACTAGGAACGCGAGCTGAAATGCCTCTGGGATGGTAACGCCTTCAGGCGTTAGAAGGACAATGTCGATACCCTTCCCTTGGGAATTTAGAGCCCCATCAAAATATAATGTCCACATTGGCTTGTCGGATTGGGCGATGGACATTAGTTCCTCATCTGGAAACTCTGATTGGACAGGGTCAAACTTGGGGAGAGGATGGTGGGCGAGATGCTTGGCTATGGCATAGCCTTTTATTGCCTTTTGTTGGATGTAGGTGATGTCGAAATGGGAAAGAAAACTTTGCCAGCGTGCTAGCCTATCAGTAAGGATGGATTTCTCCAGAAGAAACTTGATAGGGTTCATGCGAGCAATCAAGTGGACCTCATGAGCCAAGAAGTAGTGCTTCAGTTTCTGCACCACCCAAACGAGGGCAGCACAGGTTTTCTCCATGACTGTGTACTTCTGCTCACAGGGATTGAGAAGTTTGGACAAGTAATAGGTTACCCGTTCCCTGCCTTCTTCATCAACTTGTGCGAGGACAGCTCCCACGGAGTCGTCCAAGACGGAGATGTAGAGGATCAGAGGTTTTTCTGGTTTGGGTGGAGTGAGAACGGGTGGACTAGCCAGATATTCCTTTAACCCTTCAAAAGCTTTTTGGCATTTAGAATCCCAGTGGAATTCTACTCCTGGCTTGGTCAACTCATAGAAAGGTCTACACCTTTGTGAGTGCTGAGACACAAATCGACGAATAAACTACAACCTCCCGATTAAACCTCGGACTTCCCTCAAATTCTTAGGAGGTGGCATATCTCTGATGGCCTTAGCTTTGTCGAGATCTATCTCGATCCCTCTTTTACTCACAATGAAGCCCAGTAATTTGCCCGATGATACGCCAAACACACACTTCTTCGGGTTCATTTTCAATTGGAACTCCCTTGATCTCTGCAAGACCTTAGCCAAAACCCTTGGATGTTCCATCCTGGTCCTTGATTTCACTAATAGATCATCCACATACACCTCCAGATATATGTGCATCATGTCGTGAAATATGGCCATCATAGCTCTTTGGTAAGTAGCTCCAGCATTCTTTAACCCAAACGGCATGACCACGTAATAATATGTTCCCCAAGGTGTAGTGAATGATGTCTTCTCTTGATCCTCTTCTGCCAAACGAATTTGATTATATCCTGAAAATCCATCCATGAATGAGAGGGTCTCATACCCCGCTGTGTTGTCGATCAACACATCAATGTGAGGCAAGGGAAAAATCATCCTTTGGACACGCGCGGTTAAGGTCCCAGAAGTCGATGCAAATCCTGACTTTCCCATCTTTCTTCATGACCGGGACAATGTTTGCCACCCATTGAGGATATAGGATGACTCTAATAAACCTGACTTTGTGGAGCTTATCGACCTCCTCCTTCATCTTCAAAGCCATCTGGGGGTGGAAACGTCTTAACCTTTATTTTACCGAGACGGACCCTGATTTTAGGGTTAAACGGTGTTCAACCAGGGTTAAATCCAGACCCGGCATATCCTCGTAGCTCCATGCAAACGTCTCCCTATATTCCTTGACAACTTCAATTAATGCCTCTTCTTCGGAGGGAGGTAGATTATCACTTATGAGGAGGATCCTAGGGTCTTTCTCAGTTCCCAAGTTGACTTCTTTGGTGGACTCTTCTACGGCGGTTGACGGCTCGTCGAATCTCCTTATTCCACTAGCATACGCGCCAGCCGCATCCTCATATTCTTCACCCTCATCTTCAGTAGGGTATTCTTCATCTGTGACCTCGTAGACTCCATACCCCTCATTAATTGTGCAGTTGCCCTCACATTCTATTTCCGGTAGCTGGATGGGATTTTCTAGCAACTGAGGGACGGCAAGAAGGGCCTGACACCTGGCGGCTAAATCCAGAAGGAATCGACGAGGGATCTGCCTACCCTTGGATTTCTTCCTAGGTACTACCTTTGACTTATTATTCCTAGATTGACTGACATTATTTACAGAAGAAGAAAAAGATGAAGAGGATGGTGAAGAATGTACAGGGTAAGACCCCTCAGAGGAGGGGTAGAAAAGGTCGCTCATCGGACCTTGGACGGGCGGTCCGCAGGGCGGGGCGCACCCGTGGGAGATGTAGGAAGTTTCCTTAACGAAGATGTGTTGTTGAGGAGTTTGGAAATTGACGTTTTTTTTCGTTTTCATTTTTGATGACAAAACAGTGGAAAGAGATCGGGGGAGAGAAAAAAGTGGTTATGGCTAGAGGATTGGGAGGCTCGTAGAGCAGATCATGATTGAAGACCTGGCGCGGGTTGAGAAACCCGCGCAGGTATGTAAGTAGAGAGGGGGATCTGGGAAGATCATCAGACAACCGTCTGGCCCAGGAAGATGACAGCAACAAAGGCTGTGACGAGTGAATGGAGAAGATGACGGCGAATGAGTCGTCGGTGGTGATGGTGATGACAGATGAAGATCCGCTGGTGACAGGGTCCTTCTGGTGAGGACGAGGATAGTTTGGGACCTTGGCAACAGTAATGATATTTTCTGACTTTCCGGAGATCAATGGCGGTCCTTCAAGCTGGGGAGATGAGAACATCCTTTCCAGTGCAACGGAAACGTCCCGTATATTAAACCATTTGTCCCATTCGCATTCCGTGTCTTTGATCTTGCCTCTTTTGGTGACCCTCGGACATTTTTCGGCTGAATACACAACATGCGACCCTCCATGTGCTTCCTGCGGATAATCCCCCATCTGAATAATGGGCCCTTTATTGAAGTGGTTTGATAGGGTCCATGTGAGGGGCTTCCAATCCTCCTTGAATGGTCCTTTGAAGCCTAGGCCAAACCTGCGGTTCGGCCTAATCTCCTTTGGTGGTTTCAACCTACCTTGTAGCTGTGTACCCAAACCTTTACCCTGTTGATAGCCGATGTTTCTCATAATCTCCCAACCTTTGGAGTGAAAAGGGAGATATGGCGTTGTTGCCTTGATCGGCTTCTTTGGTGCTAGCGGAATGTGAGATGAATCACACACGTCCAGCAATGACAATATGGGCCGATGAGACGGCCAAACAGAGGGCAGAGAGGTGTTGATAGCATCCACCGTGTGAAGGATAGGTGTACTGACTACTTTAATAATTCTTCCATTGTAAGGAAACTTCAAGCATTGATAGTTGGTGGAAGGCACAGCATCTATAGCTTCAATGTAAGGGCGACCCAGTATGGCCTTGAATGTGGGGTCCATGTCAAGGACATGGAATTCCGTGGGGACTGACATAGGACCTAGCTCTGCCCTTAGAATAATCATCCCTTGTGGTGGCCTTTTGCTATTGTCATAAGCCGTGACTGTGATTGAAGAAGGCCTTATCTGTTCCTATTCGACCCCACACAACTGAAGGGTGCTCATGGAGATCACATTTATGGACGCACCCGTGTCTACAAGGCATGGATTTATGGATACCCCATTAATTTTTATTGAAACACATAATGCATATTTCCGAGCTTCCTTGGGAGCGAGCTCGTAGTTGTGGAACATGATGGCCGATTGTGTGTCTGTTGGGGTCAGGACGGCAGAAATCTTTTCTACAGGGAGGTCCTCATTTACCATGACCTTTTGAAGATACTCCATTAAGGCTGCCTGATGGGATGTGGATCTCTGAAGTAGTTCCAGGATGGAGATCCGAGCAGGCATCTTGTCTAAGTGTTTCAACAAATCATACTGTGTTCCAGGGATAGATCTTTCCGGTTGTTCTCCATCGTCCCTCTCTGGCTGAGACTGCTCGGGATTCTGACTGTTCTGGGGGAAAACCCTGTGGAAAATCCTTCCACTCCGGAGCACCATTGCCTGTGGCTTTTGTACCTCTATAGGGGTAGCAGTGGGTTTTAATAGAGGTCTGAGGGGTAGTGGTGGAGGGATGGTTGATGAAGCAGGGGTGATGATGGGAGCAGGGATTCTGATGAGGGGTTTGTTAGGTGGAGGCATGGTGGAGGTAGAGGGGATATCGCACGGGTTATGAAGGATAAGGGGTCTGTAAGGTGGAGGTGGAAGCAAAGTGGAAGTGGGTAAGGTTTGGAGCGGGTACTGGTGTTGAGATGGATGGTGGATGATGAGTGGTTTTGAGGGCATTGGCGGTGGTATGGTGGAGACAGGCGGGGTTACGCACGGTGGACGGGTGATAAGGGGCTTAGAAGGCATAGGGGCAAATGCAGTAGAGGTGGATGGTAAAGTGGGGGAGTGAGAGAAAATGAGAGGGTGTGAGGGTGTAATGAAGGGTGTTGGCTGATAGGGCATTGGGGTGCGAATGAGAGGGCGTGATGGCAGTGGGAATGGTGAAGGCGGTATTAACGCGGGTTGATGAGAGAGAGGTGCTACCCGGGCAAGGCGAGGGGGTTGCATGATGATAGGGTTGGCGGTAGAAAGAATAGAGGTACTCTCTGGATGCCACACCTGCTCTCTCCCGACTTCCAGGAAGGAGGAGATGGGGTTGACCTGATGATTGGGATGTTGGTGCTCCGGTAATGGATTTCGGATTATGCCCATGTTGGGCTGTTGTGGTTGGGCCTGCTGAGGCTGTTGTTGTTATTGTGGTTGTTGCTGTGGCTGCTGTTGTAACTGCTGCTGTTGTTGCTGGAACTGTGGCCTAGGAGGAGGTCTCCTAGCCTTGAGAGTGGCGACGTATCGCCTCATTTCATCCCAGTCAATCCCACCTTCATCATTCGTATCGTGGATGTAATCTTTAAACTGAAAGCAGTTGTCCATTGTGTGTCCTGGCTGCCTGTGATAGATGCAGTATCTGGAGGTATCAACATTCGGGGGCCACACGGGCCTTTCCCTGGGTAGGATGAGTGTGTTTGAGGCCATGAGGGCGTTGAAAATATCCGCCAGAGTTTCTGGCAATGGTGGGTAATAGGCTCTCTTGGGACCAATCGGCCTCCTTTGTTGCTGTGGGGGACCGTAATTTCCTGGGGGCGGACTTGGTTGTACTGAAGTGGTGTTTGTTGTTGCTGGTATCGAGGTTGTTGCTGGGGTTGAAGTAGTTGAGGCATGTTGTTCTGAGGTGGATCGTTTTGGGGTGGAGGACGAGAGGGGAAGGGACCTGGTTAGAGGGGAAGTCGGGGCATTTGTGGAAGCCTTGGGTTGACTGCATAGTTGGCGTTGTTGACCGCACTTACTTGCTCATTTGTTACGACCCCTTCTGTTGCTCTGTCTGGGACACCAGCGCCTATCTTTCTGACCACCTTGGACTTCGGCGGCTCAAACATGTTCATAATGGGGGAGTCTTTTAACTGGGTTTGGATGTACCGGGCTCTTTCATAGAGCTCTTCCATGGTGGTGAGCTTATTCATGGCTAAGACATGCCTGAACTGTGGGGTCGCATTGGATACGATCATCTTTACTTGTTCAGGTTCCGAGAGGGTATCTCTTATTCTTTCTGCCAGAGACCTCCATCTATCAGCATAGCGGACGAAATCCTCGTCGGACTTCATCTTTTCGGCCACTAGGTCGGTAATGGAGAGAGAGGGACCGACCCTATCCCGATACTTTTGCAAGAACCTTCTCTGGACTGTTTCAAAATTCTCGGCCTCGCGGGGCTCCAAAGAATAGAACCACTCTAGCGCAGGACCATCCAATGACCTCCGAAAGAGGTATGCCAGGGACCTCTGGTCGTTTTGCCAATAGGATGACTCATACATGAAATCCTTGAGGTGAATGAAGGGGTTGCCAGTGCCATTGTACCTGCGGTACGTGCGCATTTCGGAGGGAGGAAGATGGATGACCGGAAGGATTGGCAAAGCAACCTCCGGGGTGGATTTCACGTCCACCATTTTCTTCAAATTCTGAAACTGTTCGTCCATCCTATTGAACCTATTGAGGAGCGATTGGGCGAGCTCCTCGGGCGGTGAAGGTGGCACTTGCCACTGGGGAGGAAAATGTCTCCCGGAGACCTGAGGGGGAAACCCTGAATGAGAGGGAGCCGCCGGGCCGCTGATAGTTGGCCCCGGCTGAAGCGGTATGTGGGGAACAATAGGGGTTTGAGATTGCGAAGGGAACTGGAACGAGGGTGGTTGTTGGCTCGCTTGCCCTTGAAGCGAGGGAGATTGGATGGCTTGTGCCAGCGAAGGAGATGGAATGGCCCGCACCAATTCTTGGAGAGGTGCGATGGCCGGAGTTGATTCCTAGGGAGCGGGGGAAACATATTTCCCCTTCAGAATGGCCTGGAAGGCCCGGAGCTGCTCAGAGGTAAGCTCCGTGTTGGCGAGGACACCTAGCAAAGAGGAGATGTCCTGCGGTGGGGATGTGTCCCCTGTGGTAACCTGCACCTCACGTGAGGGCTCATGGGAAGGACCCGCGTCCATAGCATGGACTCGCGGCTCGACTGACTCACCACGACCAGGGTGGTTCTCCTCAAAAGACTCGTGAGCCATGCTCACAGTTTTCCCGGAACGCAAAAACATATACTAGCAAGCAAATAGCAAAGATTATCAAACAAGTGGATGCCTTTACTGCCCCCTTTTTTTGTGTTTTGATTTTGATGATTTTTTTCGTGTTTTTAACCAGATCCGAAGTTCACACAAAATAGGGACCCTAGTTCTTTTTTGTTTTCACCACCGTGTCAGCTAGGGGCTCTCGTCTCACCACGAATGGGTCGACTAACTCCGAGGAACTTCAATGGTACAACCGGCCCAGTGAACGAAGAGGAGATTCTTCAATGTCGGGGACTTACGGAGGTCCCAGTGGAGGAGATTCTAGTCCGTCGAGAGGAATTCCCGAACGGAGAGTCCTTCCTTCACCGAGAGAGGGTGATCCTTAGAAAAGAGTAAAAAAAAGGAAAGAAAAGGGGGTAAATGCATGAAATGCGGTGCTGGATAAAAGATATGTAACACACAGATGGAGCAGAAATAAGCACACAAATATAACAGATGTATAGTAGTGATATAACAAGAATATAACAACAATAAACAGATAGAGGAAGATATAGCCGTTATACTTTCCAAGACAACACAGACTTAAAAATGACAAAAGGGGGGACTAAGGGGCGTGCACGTGCTGCACGAAGGGGACGACACAGCGCACGCGGGCGCAATAAGAAGGGGGACACACGAGGGTGCCAAGTGGAGGGAGCACACGTGGGTGCCGAGTGGAGGGGCACACGTGGGTGCCGAGATAACACAGACCTCGAAGTAATCACAAAGGACCGGGGGAGTGCACGTGGTGCACGAGGGAAATGATGTAGCGTACGTGGGCACAATAGGGAGGGGCACACGCGGGTGCCGAAAGAAGGGAGGCACACGTGGGTGCCGCGAATTCAAAGGTAACCCAAAAAAGCAAAAAGAATGTCCCACCGTGATCGCCAATCTGTGGAAGCCAAGGAATCCACTCAAGGAGAAGAAAATGAACTAAACTGCAGACTATCGAGCGACTAAAAATTAAGAAAGATTATGAAATGTCCCAATGTGAGGAAAGAGCATACGTAGGATGCTAAAGGGATGTGATCGCCAGAGGGGTTACCTCAAAGAACGAAATGATCACGTGTACCTTGTATTGAGCGCGGAGGTTGTGACTCCTCGAGAGCGGGAAATGGCAGGTTGCTTCTTCCTCCCCCTTCGGCCAGCCGACAGAGAGGGCTTTCCTCAGGTACCCTTGCAAAACAACAACAAAAAAGTAACGGGTGGATCAGAAAGACGAAGGTGCAGTATTCAAATTCTAATGACGCAAGTAACGAAATGATGGCAAGACACACACCTGGTTGGTGTTGTCTTTTAAACCCCTCTCAGACACGAGTAGGAGGAAAATGCTTATGATGAATGGCAATTATTCCGACGTAGAAACGGGAAGAGACTCCCTCATAAAAAGGGGGGGGGGTAGAGGATATGATATGATGAGTGCAAGATGACTAGAAAAGAAGAGGAGAGAATGGCTTATTGGATGGTCGATGGTGAGATCCGGCGGAGCTTCGGCAGCGTAGGGACGACGAGGTAGCGCGGCGGGCGAAGGCGGCCTCTGTCTTGCGAGCACGGGCACCCGAGGATCCGGCAGGACCTCCCCTACAAAACACCCATGGGTTAGGAACAGAATTTGGTAGCCTCTTGGCGCTCTTTTTTTCGACCCTTGAACTGAGGGGGTAGGCCTCTCTTTATAGAGGTCGGGAGGATGGGGGCGTCTAGAGGCCTGGACGCCTCCATAACTTGGATTTTCTTCAAACGACAGACTGAGCCACGGTCAGTCGATGGTCGGGGGGTCGCCCGTGAGCTGGTTGATGGAGGCGTCAGGGGCCTGGACGCCTCCATATCTTGGATTTTACTCAAATGACAGGCTTAGCAACGGTCAATCGATGGCCCGGGGTCGCACGTGAGCTGATTGATGGAGGCGTCCAGGGGCCAGGACGCCTCCATAACTTGGATTTTATTCCAACGACAGGCTAAGCAACGATCAGTCGATGGCCCGGGGTCGCCCGTGAGCTAGTTGATGGAGGCGTCAGGGGCCTAGACGCTTCCATAACTTGGATTTTATTCAAACGACAGGCTGAGCAACGGTCAGTCGATGGCCTGGGGTCACCCGTGAGCTGGTTGATGGAGGCGTCCAGGGGCCTGGACGCTTCCATAACTTAGATTTTATTCAAACGACAGGCTGAGCAACGGTCAATTGATGGCCCGGGGTCGCCCGTAAGCTGATTGATGGAGGCGTCCAGGGGCCAGGACGCCTCCATAACTTGGATTTTATTCCAACGACAGGCTGAGCAACGGTCAGTCGATGGCCCAGGGTCTCCCGTGAGCTGGTTGATGGAGGCGTCCAGGGGCCTGGACGCTTCCATAACTTGGATTTTATTCAAACGACAGGCTGAGCAACGGTCAGTCGATGGCTCGGGGTCGCCCGTGAGCAGGTTGATGGAGGCGTCCAGGGGCCATGACGCTTCCATAACTTGGATTTTATTCAAACGACAGGCTGAGCAACGGTCAGTCGATGGCCCGGGGTCACCCGTGAGCTGGTTGATGGAGGCGTCCAGGGGCTGGACGCTTCCATAACTTGGATTTTCTTCAGACGACAGACTGAGCAACGGTCAGTCGATGGCCGGGGGTCGCCCGTGAGCCGGTTGATGGAGGTGTCCAGGGGCCTGGACGCCTCCATGAAATTATGTATATTTTTTGTTGAATCTTATATATATATATATATATTGTCATTATTTTGTATTGATGGAGGCGTCCAGGAGCCTGGACGCCTCCATGATGACCCCCGGATTCCCCCGAAAAGTGCATCGACAGTTGTCCGTTAGGTATTTTCCTGGTCCCGGCAACTTCTGATGCATGCGATTACTGTTGATGCCGTTCGAATGCCGCATGATTTCCCTAACGAGGCAGTTTCCGGATCCCGAAGGAGCGTTACGCTACTCGCCCAGAAGACGAGAGAAGACTCAAAGATAGGAAACACTCAAGTGATTCAAAATGCGAAAGCCGCTGCGGGGCGTCGCGTGGTAATATGAGATTATCTCAGGGGATGTCAGGAATAGCGTGTCTACACTGGGGTTCACCCTTCCGCTTCTAAACTTCAATCATCACCTCTCACTACCCCTGCTCCCTCTAGAGAGCAGGAATTACTTGATAAATGGGCCACCATGCAATAGCAACTCGATTTCCTCTAGAAGCGGGTTGGCCCACAATCCTTGGCAGATGTTCCAGTTCCTAGCTTTCAGAACATCCGGTTCCCTCTGCAGTTCGAGCTCCCTAATTATCGCAAATATGATGGGAACAGCAATCCCTTTATTCACGTAAGGGACTTCTTGTATGAATCGTCCCAATTCCAATATGATGATAGCCTCATGGCGTACTTATTCTGCCGATCATTGGATGGCGTTGCGTTGGAATGTTTCTACTCTCTGCCATTGGAAGACGCCGAAAGCTTCAAGGTAGTGAAAGATAAGTTTTTCTAGTAGTTTCAAGACAGGGTCGGCCCGGAGTACTTATTTACAGATTTGGTGGCCGAAAAGATGAAACCAGATGAGGAGTTTTCTACTTATGCAGATAGATGGAGGCAAATGGCCGCTAGAGTGCCCGGCCATATCCCGGAGGAAGAGAAAGTCAAGTTACTTATTTCCAATGCTACTCCGACCTTCCGAAACATTCTGGCCATGAATGACATAGCCAACATGCACCAACTCTACAGTCGAGTGAGCTTCATTCAGACTCAAGGATTCCCCCATTCACTCGCTATTTGAAAACCAAAAGCCCAATTACCACAAGAAACCTCAAGGGCCGGTCATCGAGGGGGTCCAAACAAACGAGTAAGTTCAAGACGTTGCTTTCCCATTCCAAGCCGCACCTTTCCCCTTCCCTCAAAACCCCCGCACTCCACAGAATCCCGCTCCCCAAAACTACCAGGCCACTCCGCAAAACCCTCTGCCCACCTTCGCCATTCCATAAAACACCTTCACCGCACCGTAACAACCACCACCCCCTCCGCAATACCACAACGTCCCTCCACCCAACGGCTACAACAACCTTAACAGCAAGCGCCCGGCTCCTAAAAGAGCTCAGTATCCACCTTTGCCAGAAACACTCACTGACATCTTCTCAGCTCTCATGTCGGTGAATGCCATACAGCTCCCTCCGGAACGGCCCAACTAGAACCCATCCGTTGATCAGACGAAGTATTGTATGTTCCACAGGCAGCCGGGGCATACCATTAAAGGGTGTTTCCAATTCCGGGATCTGGTCTATGACCTCCATGAAGGGCAAAGAATTGATTGGGCCGCGATTGTCACGCCCCGAGTCTTTATTACAGCGGAAGACTCGCTCGGGGAGCGCGAACAGCTGGCATGGCAAGCCTCTTGCAAGCAAGAATCAATCAGAGCGCAAGACAATCACACAAGTAAATGCAATTGCACAAGATTTTAATCAAACTTCAACTTTATTTCATAATGCTCAATATTCAAGATACAATCACTAATTTGATATCCATTCTACTAGACTCAAGAAATAGGAAAATTACATTGACTCAATCTAGACACTTTAACTTCTTAAGTCTTCACTCTCATCTTTATAACACTTTCACTCGCTTCCGGACCCGCTACTAGTATAGCCCGAATCCGAATCCGAACTATTTCCATCTCCTGAAAAACATTGGAAAGTAGGTCATGAGCACACTTGCCCAGTAGGTATCTTCGCATCAACATGAAGGCACTATTTAAGTAATTATCATTTTAGCTCTAAAGAAATAAGGTAAAATCATGCGAATGCGAATCAATCATGCGATCAAATCAATAGAAACAAGATAACCATATAAGATAGAATGATCAAGAATGAGCTAGCAAGAATATAACAAGAACATGATATTGGCCTTCCATGAATAAGAATATAACGAGATTGTACTAGCAAGCCACATATTCCTCACTTTAGCATCTTATGCTTAAGAGCAAGTGCTTCGTGAATTTCAGTGGAATATCAAGCAAGAATGTCATGTCGTGCCGTGGATCTTCACTTATTTATAGAAATAGTACTCAAAAAGCCGAGGGGACTAGCATAGAGCCCTTGAACACAATCAGTGCTCGATCGCATCTTCTATAATAACCTGCTTGACCCAAAAAGCTTCTAACTTCAGACACAATCGTTGGTCGACTCCAATCTCTGACAGCTTTTACCTTAGAAGGATCCACAGCAATATCTTCTTTTGAAATAATGTGGCCTAGGAACGAGACTTCCTTGAGCCAAAATTCACACTTATTGAGTTTGGCATAAAGTTAACATATCCTTAAAATATCATTAAGATATCAAAACATGCAATACCTATCATGCACAATCAGATATCCTAAAAATCATATAATCAGGTTAAAACTTAAGTAACTGTGCTTAATCAATAAATAATATTGGCAAGTTATTTTCCATCTTAGGGTTGACAGAACGCAGGATATAATGGTCTTAAGAGGGGGCGTCACAGTGAAAGTGACGGTCATGATCAAGCCGTTACTTTAATGTAACGCGTCTGTCCAAGCGCGTTAGAAACATCAGTGCAATTCAAATACTACAGAGTTTGTAACGGTCTGTAGTAGGGCCGTTACTTGAAAGTGATGGTCCTATGCTAGTGCGTTATAGTATCTGCAAACAGAAACAATCATAGAAACTAAGAGATCAACTCACATCATGTTTTTATCAAAACATGATGAGTTTCTAGTCACGTTAATGAAGTAAGGCCATCTACATGCATAGGTAATCATGAATAGATGAATAGTCATGTTTTAATTTCTTAATTTGGCTAAGAGGTGCATGATGTGCATAGAACAAATAAAACATGAAATCAATGCTCTATAATGCATGGAATTCAATCAAACCAGAGGGCTTTTAGTCCTATCATGCTGTTTTTGCCGTTCATGAGATAACCTACCTCTTACTTAGACTGTAGTTTCTGAATTTGGTTGAGAACCTTGCCCTAGATCCCTTCCTTCTCTTATGACTTTTTCAGCAACTTCTTTAGGCTCTAACTCCACGCCCTCTTGACCTAAAGATGTGAAATTCGGAGGGGAGTTAGTCTAAAGTATTGTAAACAAATACCTCTAAAGAACTTAGCTGAGATAATGACTCCTTACCTTGCTTCTTTACGTCCCAAAAGTAGGGGTCGCACAGTTCAGAACTATGCCCTATTTATAGAGTTTAGACTAGGGTTTGAGGATTAGATCGAGTTTAGAGTCCTTATTTCATCAAATCCTAATCTCTAAGAGTCCTTAGCAATATTACAAGCCTTCCCAAGTCGATCCTTAGTGGATAAGATCATCAAATTCCAATCTTTTCATGAGTTCCTTCACTCACGAAACTTACAGGCATGTAACGGTCTGGAAACCACGCGTTACATGGATGTAGCGGTCTTACGATAGACCGTTACAGTCATCGTAGGTAGAATTTCTAAATCATTAAAACTCTTTTGTTAATTATCCACATCATTATATATATATAATTAAATACTTATCCTAAAATCCGTGGATAGGCTTGAATACCTTCTAGAATATGGCCCTAACCTAATGGGCCCGAGTTAAAAACCTTTTAGAGTTTAATTAAGTGGGTTGGGTTAATTGATCAATACTACTTGGCCTTATAATGACTTATTAATCAAATAAACCATTTATAAATAAATTTATTTAGGCCTTTATTATTTATGAAGTTTTGGGGCACTACACCCTCCCCCACTTAGAAAGAATTTGGTCCCCAAATTCAATACATGGATTGAGGAGAGTGTACTTACAGTCAAACAATTCTGGGAATCTTTTCTTCGTGGCTGATTCTGTTTCCCATGTTGCTTCATAAGGCCATGCTTTCTTCCATTGAATCTTTTCCGATTAAGACGGGGGTGAATTTGGGCATTTTAGTTCAACAGCTTCCGTCTCTCCCCTTGCTGGAGCACGCCCTAGGGTTGCTGCCGGCCGCGGCCCTCTCCAGCCATGGCTGGCCCCCCCGGGGGGGGGGGCTCTCTTCCCCTCCCCCCACGGGTGGTCCCTCCTCCTGGTGGTGCTTCTATTGCTGGCCAGCCGATAGCTACATCTGCCCACGATCCCCTTGTTTCAGCAGGTGCACCATCATCCAACAAGGCTGCAGACCGTGCAGGTGCACTACTGGCTGGTGGCCCATCTTCATCCTTGGAAGCTCCTGTTCGTGGCCATAAGG
The DNA here is from genome assembly GCA_022559845.1 of Amorphophallus konjac. Classification (NCBI taxonomy): domain Eukaryota; kingdom Viridiplantae; phylum Streptophyta; class Magnoliopsida; order Alismatales; family Araceae; genus Amorphophallus; species Amorphophallus konjac. Next base: position 183,352,249 of record CM040125.1, read on the forward strand.
AGCCACCTCCTACGGACGCCCCTACTGCTCTATGTAGATCTGGACTACCCTCTACGGCCCCCCCTTCAGCTGATAGCGATGCCCCTCCTGCTCCTTACAGATCTAGTCTGCCACATTGTAGATCTGGTTTGCCCTTTCCGGGTCCCCCAATAGCTGGTAGTGATGCTCATCCTGATCAAAGCAGATCTGGTCTGCCCCCTTCGGGCCCCCCTATAGTTATTAGCGATGCACCTCCTGCTCATAGCAGATCTGGTCTGCCCTCTCTGTTGTGTCCCTGAAGTCATTTGAGTCATTCTGTGGTCACTTGGGTCATTCGACATCATTCTATGGTCATATGCATTCTGTGGTATTCTTGGTTTTGATAATGGCTAAACACTATTAGTCATTGATATTTCCCACTCTCGTGTGACTGACATACGTGATGGTTCGATCATGACAGGTACACCATTACATGGACAAGAAAGACAGTGGAGTCGGCAAAGTGAAAGCTCGTGGATCGCGCCCAAGCAAGGATGCGAAAACAAGCACAAGTCGACACGCGATATTCGGCTCGTCATCCATATAAGGTCAATACACAAAGAAGCATAGCCAAGAGAATCCAAGGCCATAAACTCCGTTGATATCTTTAAGACTGTCAAGGGCGATGCCACCGACATGCACGGGCTGCTAATGGAGTTGAACGACGGAGCTAGAACGGAAATTGGACCGACCCGGGATAAGCCGGGTTCTGCCCAGCTGGCGGTCGACCGCCAGCACAGGGTAGTCGACCGCCCCAGCCAGGGAATCCCAGGCCGAAGATGTTTCAGTAGCGGTCGAACGCCAGCCAGTGGCGGTTGACCGGAAATCCCAGGGGCCATTCGTCTACAGCATTTCATAGTAGCGGTCGACCGCCAGCCCCGAGCATTCAATGTTGACTTTATTTCCAACTTCAAAAAGGGCCATTCAACATAGATTTGTTTAATCCAAAAGTCACCTAAACACCCATGATTTATGGATCTGGTATGAGGCTTGTCTATAGACCATTCAAGGTCTATAAAACTCTCACTTGAGGGATTGGAAAGACAAGGGCTTCAAGGCTTCAAGGGAGATCAAGGGAGTTCATTTTCGAGGTACTGTAGCACCTCCGTGAACAGTGTTTCGGGAAGGAGTTCTTCATCCATTCCAAGGCATTCAAGTCCAGATCTGAAGCCATCTCAACCTCCAAGGAAGAAGAAGGAATCAAGGCTCTCAAGGGTGATCTAAGCTGCATCCTACATCTTCTACATCCTCTTCATCGACTCAAGTTGATCAAAAGGAAGATTGAAGCTACATCCTTCGTCTTCTTCATCAACTAGAAGAGGTTCAAGGAAGATCATCCCGCAAGAAAGAAGACACCGTCAAAGCATCCGATTCAAGCTTCTGCAACTCAGATAAGATTCTTTTCTTTGAGCATACTCTATATCTTGTTTGAGTGATTTCATATTTGTTCTCTTTTTCATTTCATACAAACAATTGAATCTGAGAATCGTCCCTACTGGTGGTTAGTAGGAAGGCAATCGGAGGTTGTCCGATCTGCGTTGTTGACGTCCCTACCAGGTGGTTAGTAGGAAGGCAATCGGTGGTCTTTCCGATTTACGGTTCAGTGCGTGGCACTAGTGGAGCCTCACCGGATTTGGTGAGGGGTGGACGTAGGACTGGGGATTCAGTCCGAACCACCTTAAAATCTCATGTGTTGTGATTTGTTCGTGTGATTGCTTCGTTCTAAATGCCTGCTTAGGTTCAAATCGATATATTAGTAATCATCTTGCTAAGTAAATCGTTGTGTCCTTCATTTAGCTAGTTATATTCCGCTGCAATTTATCTCATCTAGCTATATAGAGGGTTACATTACGAAAAGAGGGGCAGATCTATTCACCCCTCCCCACTAGATCTGCTGTCCACTACACAACAAGTGGTATCAGAGCCTAATCTCTCATTATGCGGTCCAACGACCTTGAGGGAAATGGTGGATCAGCATCTAAGGGTTATTTACCTGAAGGACACTCTGTGAATAGACCTCCTTATTTCACTGGATCTAACTATCCTTATTGGAAACATCACATGCAGGTGTTTATTCACGCCCAAGACTACGAACTTTGGCGTGTGATCAGCAAAGGTCCGTATGAGCTTACGGATAATGAGGACTTGTGGACCAAAGACCAAATATGGCAATCGACCGTCAACTGGAGTGCTAAACATATCATGCAATGCTCACTCCATTCAGTTAAATTCTCAAGAGTAGCCACCTGCGCAACTGCGAAATTGATGTGGGATAAGCTAGACGTAATCTATGAAGGAACCTCTCAGGTACGAGAAACAAAAGCCAATATTTTAGTTTCTGAATATGAAATGTTCCGCATGAAGCCTGATGACTCAATTCAAGATATGTATGCTCTCTTAACTATGCTTACTAATAGTTTAACTGATTTGGGAAAGAAATATACAGAGCAAGAACTTGTAAGAAAAATTCTCAGATCATTAACTCCAGCATGACACACGAAGGCAACCATTGTTGAAGAATCAAGAGATCTCGCAACCACCAAGGTAGATGAACTTATTGGGTCATTAATGACCTATGAGATCAACCTCAAGAACAAAGAGACTGAGGCACCTAAGAAGAAGTCCCTAGCTCTTAAAGCAGGACCCAGCGATCAAGGCTCTTCTGATGAAGGTGAGGATTTGGCAAGTGAGCGAGATGAGGATGATGTAGCCATGCTCACACGTAAGTTCAAGAAATTCTTGAGAAAGGAAGGTAAGAGCTTCATGAGAGGAAGGTCAAAGGTAAGAAATGGTTTCAGATCTAATTCTGAAAATTCTAAGAAATCTGATAAAATCATTTGCTATTCTTGCAACAAACCAGGGCATTTCAAGAATGATTGTCCCGACAGATTCAGAAAATCTGACAAATGGAAGGGCAAGAAGAAGAACAAGGCCATGGTGTCCACATGGAGCGACGAAGAGGAAAGTGATGACGGAACTAGCTCCTCGGACAAAGAAAAAGAAGATTTCTGCCTTATGGCCAAAGGTGATGAAGAAACTGAGGTAAATTCTCCATTTGAATATTATATAATTGATGATTGGGAGGATGCATATCTACAACTCATGCAAAAATATGAAATGTACAAAAAAGAGAATAAATCATTGAAAAAGAAAATCAATTCTTTTGTGCATAATCATGACAAGGATGATAAGAATGCTCTACTTGAAACTTAAATTGAAGATCTTAAGAAAATGATTGAGGATTTGGAAGAAGGAAGAAAAGAAATGGCTGACTTGGAAACTGAAAATGAAAATTTGAGAAATGAGATTGACAGCATGAAACTCAAAATGCAAACCTATGAAAAGAACAGCAAATTGAGTATTGAAAAATATGAAGCCGTCAAACATGTCAACACTGAACTCTTGCAAAACATTGAAAACTTACAAAAAGAATTGAAAGATAAACAACAATCCTTGGAAAATTTTGTGGATGGAAAAGAAAACCTAGATGCTTTGCTAGGTACTAGGATGAATTTCAACAAGGAAGGGTTGGGTTTTGAACCAACAAACAAAAGGCCAATTGGACTAAAAATAGTCACATTTGTCTCATCTTCCGAAGCCTCCACCTCAAACATAACTCCCACACAAAACCAGCAAAAACAAAAGGAGAAAGGAAAAGACAAGATTGAAGGGGGAGTCACCAACATTCCCAAAAAGTCTGTCCAAAGACCTAAGAAAGGTCGACCTTCCCCGCAGCATAGGTCAACACATTCTTGGCCATTGCATGCTCAATCTTCCAGATATCACCAAAACTGGATTGCACATTCATATACGCCAACACCACCATACTTTTGGAGAAATTATGATTCATGTGTTCATCAATCCTATAACTTTCAATCTCCTAGGTGGCAGAACAATCACTCTCAACCCAAAAATAACCAATGGCCAAAATGGGTTAAGAAGCCAACTTCATCAAACTTTCACAAATTCCAACCAAGAACCTCCAAACAGGAAATGAATGTCAAAGATGAAAAGAAAAATCAAATCCCTGCTCTAAGCAAACAAAACATGAATGTTAGAAAAGTCTGGATTCCAAAAGAAATGGTTTCATGCTTTGAAAAATTGAAGAGTATGATGGGACCCAAATTTGGTTGGGTTCCAAACACATTTGCTTAATTACTTGTGCAGGAGTGTCTTGCAGCCATACATAACAGGTGGTACCTTGATAGCGACTGTTCAAGACACATGACTGGAGACAAATCAAAATTTTGTCTCTTGGAGAAAAAGGAAGGAGGATATGTCACATTTGGAGGAAATAATAAAGGAAAAATCATTGGAACAGGTAATGTAGGTAAGAACCTCTCCAACTCCATTTGTAACATGTTGTTAGTTGAATGATTGAAATATAACCTACTTAGTATAAGTTAATTGTGTGATAAAGGACACAAAGTGTTATTTGACTCTCATGAATGCAGAATTCTTGAACCAAAATCTGACAAGATAAAATTTTCTGGTAAGAGAGTCAACAATGTTTACATGATTGACTTAGATGATCATGCTTATTCAAACCTTTATCTTGCTGCACCAAAATCTGAAATTGCATGGTTATGGCATCGTAGACTAGGACATGCTAGCTACAATGTCTTACATAAATTGTTAAAACATTCAATGGTGAAAGGGTTGCCTGAATTATCATTTAAACAAGAAAACAAGTTGTGTGATGCATGTGCCCCAGGAAAACAAACAAGAAAATCTTTCAAGGGAAGATCTGAAAATACATCATCCAAACCACTCGAGTTAATTCATATGGACTTGTTTGGACCAACCAGAACTGCTAGCTTACGTGGTAGAAAATATGGATATGTCTTGGTGGATGATTTTTCTAGGTTCACATGGGTTTTCTTTCTCACACACAAAAATGATGCTTTTGATGAGTTTCAGGCACTCTACATGAAGATAAAGCAGGACGGTGAGTTTAAAATTTCTAAGATTCAATCTGATCATGGTGGTGAATTTGAAAATGCTGACTTCTATAATCTTTGCAGGGCTGAGGGAATTTTACACCGATTTTCTTCACCAACAATGCCGGAGCAAAATGGTGTAGTTGAAAGGAGAAACCGAACACTTGTAGAGATGGCAAGAACCATGCTTGCTGAACGGCAACTTCCAAGGAGGTTTTGTGCTGAAGCGGTAAACTCAGTATGTTACATTATCAACCGCTCTATGGTAAGGCTACATACCAAAAAAACTTCTTATGAGTTGCTGAAAGGTAAAAAGCCCTCTCTCACACATATGAAAGTGTTTGGGTCAAAATACTTCATCCACAACAATGACAAAAGAAACTTAGATAGATTTGAGCCCAAGAGCGATAAAAGTATATTCCTTGGATATTCTGATAGATCTAGGGCTTATAGAATTTACAATATCAAGAGCCAAACTGTGGAAGAATCGCCCCATGTTTCCTTTGATGAATATCATGATGATTCTAACAATGATAACTCTTGCAGGAAAAATGATGAAGATGGGGAATTCCTAAGCATGAAGGAAAAGAGTGATTCTCCACAAGAAGAAACAAAAGAAGGTGGTGACCTAGTTGAATCAAGCAATGCAAGGGATCAAGCTCTAAGAGAAGGTAATGATTCTACAAACATTAGAATTCTCAAGGATCATCCTTTAGAAAATGTCATTGGGAGCTTGAATGACCCACCTAGAACAAGGTCACATTTCAAAATTGTGGAAGAATTAGATCAACTTGCTCTTGTCTCTCAGCTTGAACCCAAAAATATTGATGAAGCATTAAAAGATGAAAAATGGATAAATTCAATGCAAGACGAGTTAAACCAGTTTGAAAGGAATAAAGTTTGGCATCTTGTTCCAAGACCATCATCACAATCTGTCATAGGCACTAAATGGGTTTTTAGGAACAAACTAAGTGAGGATGGCAAGATAATAAGAAACAAGGCTAGATTGGTGGCTCAAGGGTATAATCAAGAGTTTGGGGTAGACTTTGATGAATCTTATGCCCCAGTTGCTAGACTCGAAGCCATCAGAATTTTACTTGCCTTTGCATGCTCCCTTAGAATAAAGCTGTATCAAATGGATGTCAAAAGTGCTTTCTTGAATGGCTTGATCAAAGAAGAAGTCTATGTTGAGCAGCCCCCTGGCTTTGAGAATTCTAACAATGCAGATTTTGTATACAAGCTAGACAGGGCACTTTATGGACTTAAGCAAGCACCAAGAGCTTGGTATGAGAGACTAAGCTCGTTCCTCATTGAAAAAGAGTACACACGAGGTAAGGTAGATCAAACACTTTTCACCAAGAAGCAAGGTAAGAACATCTTGATTTTTCAAATTTATGTTGATGACATTGTGTTTGGTTCTACAAAATCTGAAATATGTGAGGAATTTGCTAATCTCATGACTAGCGAATTTGAGATGAGCCTAATGGGAGAACTTCAATTCTTTTCTCGATTTGCAGGTCAACCAAGGAGAAGATGGTTGCTTCATAAGTCAAGTCAAATACATCAAGGAGCTGCTGAAAAGATTTGACATGGCTAACAGCAAAATCATTGCAACTCCTATGAGCACCACAACATCACTGGATTCGGATGAAAATGGTAAATTAGTGGATGCAAAGATCTATAGAGGTATGATTGGCTCTTTGCTTTATTTAACTGCATCCTGACCAGATATCCAGTTTAGTGTATGCCTTTGTGCTAGATTTCAAGCTAGTCCTAGAGAATCTCATTTGACTGCCCTCAAACGTATCCTTTGATATCTTGTCGGCACTCAAGATTTGGGATTGTGGTATCCGTCATCATGTGATTTATCTCTTATATCTTATTCTGATGCGGATTACGCTGGATGCAAGCTGGATCGTAAGAGTACTAGTGGCTATTGCCAGTTTCTAGGCAGGTGTTTAGTTTCTTGGGCCTCCAAGAAACAACACTCGGTTGCCCTCTCAACCGTGGAGGCATAATATGTTGCTGCGAGGAGTTGTGGCACCCAAGTGTTGTGGATTAAACACCAACTCCAAGACTACTTGGTGGATGTTGGTTGTGTCCCGATTCTGTATGATAACACTAGTGCTATCAACCTTGTAAAAAATCTAGTCCAGCACTCTAGGACTAAGCATATTGAGATTAGGCATCACTTCATTAAAGATGAGGTCAGTAAGAAAAATTTTGAACTATATTTTGTTGATACTCTAAATCAAATTGCTGATATTTTCACCAAGCCCTTGTGTAATGACATGTTTTCAACACTCAGAAGGGAGCTTAGTCTTTGCCGACCTCAGGCCACTAAAAATTGAAATAATGATCTTGTTCAATTTAGTGTGTGTTTTTGCAGATTGGTGTTTCATGCATTGTTGATATGTCAATAAGTCATTTTGCCATGTGTCGCATTGCATATAGATGCATAATCATGAATTGAGTTCATGTTCATAATACATGGTTTGTGTTGAGAAGCATCATTCTTGCATGGCCATGGTATATCAAATGTTGATGTATGGAAGGGCAGGTTATGCTTGCCTAGAAGCACTCAATATGCGTGAGGTTTCACCTCCACCAAGTACCATGCGTCACTGTCGCATATAGGCCATATAGTAAGGGGGGAGTTGTCTTTTTGCAGTATTAATACATATGTTTCATCTTTATTCTGTTGCATTTATTAAGTGTACAACCATGTGTTGGGTCATGCATCTCATGTCTGTCATATTCATGTCAACCCCTACATGTTTTAGGTCATTCTCCTCTTGACACTTCTCATTACACTTGCTTACACATAACTCCTTGCGTGCATTCACTGCATATCCTTAGGGGGAGTCTTATTGCCTTTCTTAACCTCTTGCAATCTGCACTTCTTGGCTTACAGTCTGAATTTGAGATCATGAGACTGACGAACATATGGTGTAAGAGCTTTCTATTATATGCCCTAATGATTGTCCATCCAATGAAAATGGTTCAGATTTAATGATTTCCTTGACGTTCTGAAATATCTGTTATGAAATCATCTATGTTCTGTGGTTTTAATAGACCTTAACTAGAGATTACATATTGTGCTTTGAATGACTATCCTGATATCTGAAAATTCAAAGTTCATGACCATCTTGGTGATACACTCAGGCTTAGTATTATTTTTAAACATCTTGATGAGCTGGAATTCTTGAAAATCAATTTGACAGAACAATGATATTGTTGCACGGAGAAACATGTCATGTCATCAAATCAAGTGACAAATGCATATGTCATGATGTGCCCCTGTTATCTCTGTCTTAAAACTTTTAGACTCTAGGCAGAGCAATGGCATAATTGCTGAGAAATATATCCCCTCATCCAAGAATTGAGACAGGATATGTCATGACGTGACTTTGCTATCTCTATTCATCTTGAAGCATGACAGTCAGTCTTACCAAATTCCTAGGAATACTGGTGTCTAAACAACGTGTATTCTTACGGCTTGGAGGCATGTACTTGACTTGATTGCTCGAAAATATGAGTCTTGTGCCTTCAAATGCAAATGATATTGATAATCAAACTTGTTGAATTTCTAAAAATTCCATGCTTTAGTCATGATTGTTTAGCCTCAATACATGCTTTTGTGTTATTACCTTTGTCATTATTGAATATGGATATATAAGACAAGGGAAGGTTAAACACTGCCATGATATGCACCTTTGGTTCATTTCTATTAAATCTTGAATGTAGCTGCTCTTCGAACTCTGTTGATGAATTCGGATTTCATTAGATTTGAACCATATATGTTGCTCACGGTCTGTTTCAGGTTTGCATATAATGGCTTGCTCTTCACTCCTTTCAGCTCTGGTCTCACAGACCTTTCACTTTATCACTCCTTTTTGCTATTGGCAAAGGGGGAGAATTCTTTGTGTGAGTCCTATGCGTTAGCTATGCGTTTATCGCGTTAGCTATGCGTTATCTCGCGTTGTCATTGGGGAATGTATGAATGGTGTACGGGGAGAGTCCAAGGGGAGAGAATCCATTGCTCACTTTGCATCTCATATGTGTATGTGATTGGGCTTGGGGCTTGCATAACTGCTAGCATTCATATTGCATAGCATTCATATCTGCATTCCTAATTGCATTCCCATGCTATTACTATCATGAATCTTGAGCTGTATACATTGCATTTGTTATAACTTATGCCATTTTAGACATTCATATCACATAATGACTCACAGTGTTGCCATCATCAAAAAGGGGGAGAATGTTGTGTCCCTGAAGTCACTTGAGTCATTCTATGGTCACTTGGGTCATTCGACATCATTCTATGGTCATATGCATTCTGTGGTATTCTTGGTTTTGATAATGGCTAAACACTATTAGTCATTGATATTTCCCACTCGCATGTGACTGACATACATGATGGTTCGATCATGACAGGTACACCATTACATGGACAAGAAAGACAGTGGAGTCGGCAAAGTGAAAGCTCGTGGATCGCGCCCAAGCAAGGATGCGAAAACAAGCACAAGTCGACACGCGATATTCGGCTCGTCATCCATATAAGGTCAATGCACAAAGAAGCATAGCCAAGAGAATCCAAGGCCATAAACTCCGTTGATATCTTTAAGACTGTCAAGGGCGATGCCACCGACATGCACGGGCTGCTAATGGAGTTGAACGACGGAGCTAGAACGGAAATTGGACCGACCCGGGATAAGCTGGGTTCTGCCCAACTGGCGGTCGACCGCCAGCACAGGGGCGGTCGACCGCCCCAGCCAGGGAATCCCAGGCCGAAGATGTTTCAGTAGCGGTCGACCGCCAGCCAGTGGCGGTCGATCGAAAATCCCAGGGGCCATTCATCTACAGCATTTCACAGTAGCGGTCGACCGCCAGGAGCTGCAGGTCGACCGCCAGCCCCAAGCATTCAATGTTGACTTTGTTTCCAACTTTGAAAAGGGCCATTCAACATGGATTTGTTTAATCCAAAAGTCACCTAAACACCTATGATTTGTGGATCTGGTCTGAGGCTTGTCTATAGACCATTCAAGGTCTATAAAACTCTCACTTGAGGGATTAGAAATACAAGGGCTTCAAGGCTTCAAGGGAGATCAAGGGAGTTCATTTTCGAGGTACTGTAGCACCTCCGTGAACAGTGTTTCGGGAAGGAGTTCTTCATCCATTCCAAGACATTCAAGTCCAGATCTGAAGCCATCTCAACCTCCAAGGAAGAAGAAGGAATCAAGGCTCTCAAGGGTGATCTAAGCTGCATCCTACATCTTCTACATCCTCTTCATCGACTCAAGAAGATCAAAAGGAAGATTGAAGCTACATCCTTCGTCTTCTTCATCAACTAGAAGAGGTTCAAGGAAGATCATCCCGCAAGAAAGAAGACACCGTCAAAGCATCCGATTCAAGCTTCTGCAACTCAGACAAGATTCTTTTCTTTGAGCATACTCTATATCTTGTTTGAGTGAGTTCATATTTGTTCTCTTTTTCATTTCATACAAACAATTGAATCTGAGAATCGTCCCTACCGGTGGTTAGTAGGAAGGCAATCGGAGGTTGTCCGATCTGCATTGTTGACGTCCCTACCAGGTGGTTAGTAGGAAGGCAATCGGTGGTCTTTCCGATTTGCGGTTCAGTGCGTGGCACTAGTAGAGCCTCACCGGATTTGGTGAGGGGTGGACGTAGGACTGGGGATTCAGTCTAAACCACCTTAAAATCTTATGTGTTGTGATTTGTTCATGTGATTGCTTCGTTCTAAATGCATGCTTAGGTTCAAATCGATATATTAGTAATCATCTTGCTAAGTAAATCGTTGTGTCTTTCATTTAGCTAGTTATATTCCACTGCAATTTATCTCATCTAGCTATATAGAGGGTTACATTACGAAAAGAGGGGCAGATCTATTCACCCCTCCCCTCTAGATCCGTTGTCCACTACACAACACTCTCCGAGTCCCCCAACAGCTGGTATGCTAGAAGATGATAATGGTGGCCCCTCCGTCCCACCATGCTGCTGGTGCTGCATGTGTTGATGGCCTGCTCACAGTTGCTTTTGGCTCCCGGCCTTGTTCTTCTCCGGATGCATCCAACCAGGCCCTTCCAACCGCGGGAGCAGCATATGCTAGTGGCCCACAGGCCAGGGACATCTCTGCTACAGACCCATTGCTAGCCCCTTCTAATCATGGTGCGGTGGCTGCAGATCTGGATGCTAGCAGATCTGTGGCTGCAGATCTGACTGTTCATCTTGCTGGTAGGAAAGGTGCCTCCCGTGCTGCTATTTCTAATGCTGCTGCTAGTGCCTCGCAGCCCCCTTCTACTAGCGCCTCGCAGCATCCTCCTGTCCGAGGTGCATCTCGTCCTGCTCATGCCAAGGATTCTCCCCAAGCTGGCTTGCAAGGGGATGCTCCTGCCCATGCTGCTGCGAGTGCTCGTGCTAGCCATGCTGCGAATGGTGCTACTCCGGCTGCGGTTAATGCTCCTCGTCCACCCCATGCCACGTGTGCCAAGGCCACGTCACCTTGGGCTGCTGCATGCAGATCTGCTCCTCCTTCGACATCACATGCAGGGGATGCCTTGCCTCATGCTGCAGCTCCTTCTTTCGCTCAGGTGCTCCTTAATTTTATCCCTCCACCGGCCATCCCTATTTCTATCCATTGCCCCGCCTCCACAGATTCGGGAGAGCCAGCAGCCTTCTTTACACCGAAGGAGATCAACCTCTCTTGCAAGCTACTAGAGCATGCTATTGTTGCCAAGACCCCTCTGGGCAGGCCGGCATTCCAAGACATCAGATTGCACTTTGTCCAGCGATTTCAACTTAAGCAAGATTTCCTCCTTAGTGCATTGGATGGCCGCCACTTGTTAATGCGTTTTCAGAATGAGGAGGATTATTTGCAAGTGCTGCTTAAGGAATCATTGTATGTCAAGGGCAAGCCGATCTGGTTTTTTAAATGGATGATGGCATTCTCTCCGGATGAAGATTCCCCTATTGTCCCGGTATGGCTGGAGATGCCGGGTCTGTCGGCCAATTTCTATAGTGAAGCCATGATTTGTTCCATTGCTGGTAGCATAGGCCCGGTCCTTAAAGTCGATAGAAACACACTATGCTTGATTCACACTCTCACTGCTCGTGTTTGTGTTCAGCTGGATGTGTCCAAGAAGCTCCCGTACCGGGTGTGGACTGGCACTGCGAATGGTGGTGCGTGGCAGCCCCTTCTTTATCCTGCCCCTCCATTGTTTTGCTCCTCATGCAATCGGCTTGGTCATCTGCCATCCACATGCAAGAAGAAACCGGCTGCTAATGCTGGCCCTGCTGCACCTTTAGCTGAAGCTCGGGGAAGTGTTGCTCTAGCTGGTCCTCAGGATGGCCCTCCACACCTTGCTGCTCCTGCAGGCACCAAGCGTGTGTGGCGCCCTGCCATGCCAAAGGAGAACGCTACTGCCCACTCCACTGGCCCACCAGCTACAGCCACGGATGCTATACAGCAGCCTCCTACACTTGTTGAAGCCTCGGCCCCTCCTGGCTTGAAGGATGCTGGTGGCTCTCAGATCATACCTGCTACCCAGGCTGAGCAATCACAAACGGCTGCACCTGCTGGTCCTAAGCATGCTTGGCGCCCTGCTAAGCCTTCGTTGATTGCTTTTGCTCCCTGCAATCCTCCTCTAGCAGCAGCTCGGGTCCATGTCCAGTTGCCTCCTCCATTTGATGGAGCTACGGACCTTGCTGGCTTGCAGGATGCTCTTAGGTATGGCAACGCTCCCTCCCATAATGCACCTCCCATACCTAAGTGTGCTGATCAGCAGCCCCCTCCCACAGCTACCGGTGCTGCTCAGCAGCCTCTTGCTAGTGTTGACAATCAGGTTGGTGTTGCCCATTATGCTACTGATACACCAGACATCCACCATGCTACAGGTCACTCATCAGTTCAGCTACCTCTTGCTCATATTGATGCTCAGCCTAAACCTGTCATGAAGGATTTTGGTGCCCCCCGCCAGGATGTTGGTGCTCTCGACATACCCCAAGCTGTTGTCTCCCCTAATGCTTCTCCTGTACATCAGACTTCTATCCAACTGCATCAAGCTGGTGTTGGGGCCCGGCCTGTTCCCTGTTTGAAAGATTTTGGTGGGCCTGAGTTGCCCCCTGCTGCAGGTGTCCCTTGCCCATAACCCGCAGGTCTTCTATCTCTTCTGAGTGATACTCCTAGCCAGCCTTCCCCGGTGTCTGCCCGCTGTGGCAATATGAGCGCAGCTGCTACCTCCCCTGTCCGCAGCCTCCATGGGTCTGAACTGAATGCGAATAATTCACCTATGCTACCATCCATTCAAGCTACTGCTATTGCTCCAGTAGCTCACTCCGGCGATGATGAGGGAGGCCTACCCAATGTTGCTAGCGCAGACCTGCTGCCCCTTGTGTCGGCTGAAGCAGGAGATCCCCCCTCCGTGGATGAACAATCTTCGCCTTCAGCCACAAGCTCTTAGCCTTTCCCGGTCATTTACCAAGCCCTCACTCTACCAGGCTCTGAACCAGCACCCCGGGTGGCTGATTTCACAGATATACACACCAAGTTTGTTGGCATGGATCCTCAACCGTCCACCCGGGCTGTTTGTTACCGACCTAGACGCGGGCTTCGCAGTTCTGCATCCGTCAACCTTCATCATAATTCTGACAAATGAAAGCTCTCATATGGAACATCCGAGGCATCTGCAATGCCCAATCCATTAGCCGGCTGAAACTCCTTGTCCGGAAGCATAACCTTGCCTTTGTTGCTGTAATTGAACCGAAGGGATCTACCTCCTTGCTTGAGTCCTATAGGAAGAAGCTTCGGATGGGCTCATGTCTGGCTAATTCCCCAACCAAAGCCCAGATTTGGATCTTCTGGAGAGATCCATTGGATATCTCCATGGTCTGCTTCTCGGACCAGCACATCACATTGTCCATTGGATCAACTCTCCCCGGCAAATTCTTCATCACCATTGTCCATGCTAGCTGCTCTTTATCTGAGCGCCGTTCTCTATGGGACATCATTGTTGATTTCTCTGCCGCTTGTGATGCTCCATGGCTGGTGGGGGGTGATTTCAATAGCATCCTTGAACCTTCGGAGAAGCGCGGAGGCAAGCGAGATTTCTCGCTGTCCATGTCGGACTTCCAAGCATGTGTTTCAGCTTCGGGACTGCAAGATGCCGGGTTCCTTGGCAGCAGGTACACTTGGTACAATGGTCAGCGAGCTAATGGTATTTGGGCCAGACTTGACAGAATTCTTGTCAATGGCGAATGGTTGGTCTCTTGCCCGATGATATCCGTGCAGCACCTATCCCAAGCTTGTAGTGACCACTCCCCGTTACTTGCCTCGATCAGCTCGGATACTCCACAGGGCCCTTGCAGGTTCTGTTTTCAGCATATGTGGACTGCACATGAGGTCTTCACCCGTGACTCTAGCGTTGCTTGGGCTGCTGCCCCTCTTTCATCTCTTCCTCTGCTCACTATAGCTCTAAAGCTGAAGCACATGAAGGATTTCTACAAACACTGGAACAAGGCTACATTCCATAATATTTCAGCCAATGTGTTGGCAACCGAGGCTTCCTTTTCTGCTGCCCATGAAGCCCTTGACCTACAACCCTCCAACTCCTCCCTCTCGGCCTTCACTTTGGCCAGAGATACTCTCGACTGCGTGCTCATTCAGGAAGAGATGTTTTGGAGGCAGAAATCGAGGATTAAATGGCTGAAAGAAGGCGATCGGAACACAAAATTCTTCCATGCTTTTGCTAAATCTCAGCAGCGCCATGCGTCTATCTCTGAAATCCGTCTTGAAGATGGTTCTATTGTGACGGGGCAGCAGGCCATTGCTGAACTATTTATCTCCCACTTCTCTTCGGGCTTCTCCTCCTCTCCTCATTGTATTGATCAGGAAGTGTTGGCTTCTATTCCCATGGTGCTGCAAGGGGATCACAATGACATGCTATGTGTCGTGCCATCTTGGGCTGAAATCAAGAAAGTTGTGTTTAGCATGTCACCGGATATTTGCCCCGGGTCCGGATGGGTTTACGGGCCATTTCTTTCATGCTTGCTGGAATTTTATTGAAGATGATGTTTGTGCGGCTGTGCAAGCCTTCTTTTGTGGTCATCAACTGTCGAGAGGACTCACCTCCTCTCTTATTGCCTTGATTCCGAAGGTGGATACTCCTAAGTCCTGTGCGGATTATCGCCCCATCAGCCTCTGCAATTTCTTTTACAAAATCATTGCTCGGGTTATTAGTGACCGGCTGGCCGCCCTTCTTCCTCTCTTAATCTCTGAAGAACAAGGTGCATTTATGCAAGGCCGCTTCATTATTGAGAATGTCTCACTGGCTCGGGAGATGGTGCAACACTTGGGTAAGCAATGCAGGGGTAATAATGTGGTCTTCAAGTTGGATATGGCCAAGGCCTACGACCGTTTGGAGTGGGATTTCCTATATGCTGTCCTCCGTCGATTTGGCTTTTCGTTGTCTTTTATATCGATGTTGGAGCCTCTACTTTCCAATTGCTGGTTCTCTATTCTCCTCAATGGCAGCATCCATGGTTACTTCAAGTCCACAAGAGGCCTTCGTCAAGGGGATCCCCTTGCCCCGGCACTATTCATCCTTGCGGAAGAAGCTCTTAGCCGGGGGCTGTCCTCCCTATTCTATCGCAGCAGAGGGGGCTGGTTTTCTACTCTTCGGAGGTGTCCTCCTATCTCGCACTTGCTCTTCGCCGATGACACACTTATCTTCTCTAATGGTTCTATTCGCCATATTAGAAATCTTATGAGGTTTATCAAGAAATATGAGACAGCTTCGGGACAGCTTGTTAACACTTCTAAAAGCTCCTTCATTGTCTCCGATCATGTGCCCATTGCTATGTGCCGATCCATTGAGGAGGCTACCGGATTCATGAAGTGCAGGCTGCCCATCAAATACTTAGGGATTTCACTCTACTCTGGAAGGTAGAATTCATCACACTTTGCTAATATTTTGTCCAAGACCGCCGTCAAGCTACAATCTTGGAAGTCCGGTTTTCTAACTGCCGGTGGACGACTTGTTCTCATTCGGCATGTGCTTTCAGCTCTCCCTATTTATACCATGTCCGCTCTCACCATTCCAGCATCTATTATGCGTTCCTTCAACAGGTTATTAGCCAACTTCTTTTGGGGTTCTTATGAGGGATCACCGAAGAAACATTGGATGTCTTGGAACGTTATCTCGCAGCCGGTCGATCGTGGTGGCCTGGGTGTTCTTAATCTTCAGCTTTTGCAGGTTGCTTTGAGGACCAAAATGCTTTGGGCTGCCATCACTTCCCACTCCCTGTGGGCCCGGTTCTTCAAGGCCAAACACCTCCATTCTTCTCACTATTCGGAGACCAAATTCCAACTCATGTTAGCTGCGGACAGTCGCCTATGGCAGAGGGCTGCACAATTGGTTCATGTAAAGCATAGGGTGCTGATTTCTAGGAATTCTCCTCATGTCAAGTTTTGGTTAGATGTATGGGCTGGTGCAATGCCCCTTCGTGACTTTCTGCCCCGCAATATTTGGTCTTCTTTGAGTGATAAAGGCTGCACTGTCCAGTAGATTTTTTCGGACCTGCAGCACCCTCACCTTGATATTGTTCGTATGCATTACCCGCCCGGCTGCTTGGAGCATGTTCTATCTATTTTGGGCAGCGAGGATCAATGGATTTGGTGTCCCACTAATGACGGTAAATTCTCAACCAAGTCTGTTCACGGGCTGCTGCAAGGTGTGGCTGCCCCTACCTGGTCTTCGCTTTGGTGCGTGCACATCCCTCTCAAGTGGTCTGTCCTTGCTTGGCGATTAGTACGCGGCTGCCTCCCCACCGATGACACCATCATGGCCTGTGGTATCCCATTGTGCTCCATGTGTAGCTGCTGCCAGCCCCCTCACATTGAGACCGGGCTGCACCTTTTTTTCCATGGGCTGGTTGCTAAACATGTGTGGACTGCTTTGCATGACTTTCTTCGGTTCGACCACTTGTCGGTCTTGACGGCTGCCCAGGGTGTGGCTGATTTCTTAGCTGATACACATCTATCCTCCATGGCTGGGACCATCTCCAGATGTATATTTATGGCTGTCATATGGGAGGTTTGGTGTTGCCGAAACATGTCTCATTACGATGGCCATCTCATGACCGCTCAGTAGGTTTTGTGCAGGGCATTGCTTGCTGTCCGCCCCATCGTCCAAGCTCTTCCTTTTAAGGGAAGGGATCTGTCCACGCAGCAGCAATCCATGCTTGTCTCTTTGGGGATCTCCCCCCTACTGCTATTCCTTCCCCTCCAAGGGTGGTTCACTGGTTCGCCCCGCCATCGGGCCAGCTGAAATTGAACATCGACAGAGCGTTCAAACGCAGCATTGGTGCTGCAGGTGGTGGTGGCATTGTCAGGGATTCCAGTGGTGGTTTTGTATTTGCCTTTGCTGTTGCGTTTCATGGGGTTAATTCTAGCCTTGAAGCCGAAGCTTTGGCGCTCCGTCAAGGGTTATCTTACTGCTGCGACAGGGGCTACCATTCGCTGGATGTTGAATCTAATTCGCTAGTGTTGGTACAGATCGTTCAGGGCCGCTTCCATCGCCCATGACGGCTGTCTTATATCCTTCATGATGTATCCACTTATTGTCAGTCCGTGCATGTCTCTTTCACGCATATTTATAGGGAGGCTAATCAGGTTGCGGACAGCCTTGCTGGACATGGTTGTTCATTGTCTTTGTCTCCCATTGTCCTTGTCCCTTGGGCTGATCTTCCCACTTTTGTAAAAGGCCCCTATCGTCTTGATAAGATAGGGTGTCCTTCTATCAGGCCCTAGTGTCTTGTTGCCCTTTGCTATCATGTTGTTGTACCTTTCCTTTCATGTTGATCATTAATAAAAATCTTGCCTCTTAGGTGTGTGGTGGTCGAGCGGCCTACCCATCCCCTCCTTGAGGGGGTGGGCGCTCTCCTGCTTCCCCTATCGAGTATTGCTTTAGTTAAAAAAAAATCTTTTCCGAGCGAGTCTTCCGCTGTAATAAAGGCTCGGGGCGTGACTGTAAGTACACTCTCCTCAATCCATGTATTGAATTTGGGGACCAAATTCTTTCTAAGTGGGGGAGGGTGCAGTGCCCCAGAACTTCATAAATAATAAAGGCCTAAATAAATTTATAAATGGTTTATTTGATTAATAAGTCATTATAAGGCCAAGTAGTGTTGATCAATTAACCCAACCCACTTAATTAAAGTCTAAAAGGTTTTTAACTCAGGCCCATTAAGTTAGGCCCATATTCTAGAAGGTATTCAAGCCTATCCACGGATTTTAGGATAAGTATTAATTATATATATATAATGATGTGGATAATTAACAAAAGAGTTTTAATGATTTAGAAATTCTACCTACGATGACTGTAACGGTCTATCGTAAGACCGCTACATCCATGTAACGCGTGGTCTCCAGACCGTTACATGCCTGTAAGTTTCGTGAGTGAAGGAACTCATGAAAAGATTAGAATTTGATGATCTTATCCACTAAGTATCGACTTGGGAAGGCTTGTAATATTGCTAAGGACTCTTAGAGATTAGGATTTGATGAAATAAGGACTCTAAACTCGATCAAATCCTCAAACCCTAGTCTAAACTCTATAAATAGGGCATAGTTCTGAACTGTGCGACCCCTACTTTTGGGACGTAAAGAAGCAAGGTAAGGAGTCATTATCTCAGGTAAGTTCTTTAGAGGTATTTATTTACAATACTTTAGACTAACTCCCCTCCGAATTTCACATCTTTAGGTCAAGAGGGCGTGGAGTTAGAGCCTAAAGAAGTTGCTGAAAAAGTCACAAGAGAAGGAAGGGATCTAGGGCAAGGTTCTCAACCAATTTCAGAAACTACAGTCTAAGTAAGAGGTAGGTTATCTCATGAACAGCAAAAACAGCATGGTAGGACTAAAAGCCCTCTGGTTTGATTGAATTCCATGCATTATAGAGCATTGATTTCATGTTTTATTTGTTCTATGCACATCATGCACCTCTTAGCCAAATTAAGAAATTAAAACATGACTATTCATATATTCATGATTACCTATGCATGTAGATGGCCTTACTTTGTTAACATAACTAGAAACTCATCATGTTTTGATAAAAGACATGATGTGAGTTGATCTCTTAGTTTCTATGATTGTTTCGGTTAACAGATACTGTAACGCACTAGCATAGGACCGTGACTTTCAAGTAACGGCCCTACTACAGGCCGTTACAAACTCTGTAGTATTTGAATTGCACTGATGTTTCTAACGCGCTTGGACAGACGCGTTACATTAAAGTAACGGCTTGAACATGACCGTCACTTTCACTGTGATGCCCCCTCTTAAGACCGTTATATCCTGTGTTCTGTCAACCCTAAGACAGAAAATAACTTGCCAATATTATTTATTGATTAAGCATAGTTACATAAGTTTTAACCTGATTATATGATTTTTAGGATATCTGATTGTGCATGATAGGTATTGCATGTTTTGATATCTTAATGATATTTTAAGGATATGTTAATTTCATTCCAAAATTCTATAGTCTTATATTATAAAGCATGACTTTTAGACATTGTATTGACGGAGTTCACCATGATTTTTACTTTAATTATACATGTCTCTTTTTGTCAATAGAGTCAATTCTATAAGTACATGGCACATATTCGGTATGTTGTCATTAGTTCACACTTTGCACTATAGGAACACCATCTTGGACATGAGGACCTCTCTATTAGATATTCCTTCCAATGGACTAGGAAATCATTGTTTCAAGGCCTCCGTAATTCTCTGCAAGCCTGGGATTCCCACTAGGATGCCGAGTTGGTTGTACCAATGAAAGCCCATTAATTAGAACACTCTATCATGGTTTTGATTCTTGAAATGTAACGGCCTTGAACTGGACCATCAGGCTCACGTAACGGCCCAGTGCCAGACCGTCACATTCCTCTGAGTCTATTTTTATCTTTTTGGGCTCGGATCACTTTAACGGCCCATTACTGGCACATTACATAATGTAACGGCCTAGCAAATGACCGTTACATAGCTTGTTTATGTTAACCCAAGGTTTGACCAAGGGTTGATATTCCAATGATTCTAGACAAATCCTGATGATCTAAAACTTGTCATATTGCTTAAATTGATCTAATGTAATGGAAGTAAAGGAAAATACCGTTATGCTGTCGATTTATTTCTATAAGCATGACATTGTTTAAAGTCTATTTCTTGACTCCTACATTCTTATGTTGAAGAATTCATTCATTGATTTTAGTTATCATGGAATTATTGGAAGTGCTATATTCTTGGCCATACGTTACTGTTATACTGCGTGGAGGTAACTTAATTTATAACTGAAGATGCGATCGAGCCCTGATTGTGTTCAAGGGCTCTGTGCTAGTCCCCTCGGTTGATTGTCGGAAACATACTATTTTATAAACCATGGGGTATGATGCTACTGGCGTCGCATTGCGCTGGGAGTACTATTTCTATAAATAAGTGAAGATCCACGGCACGACATAACATTCTTACTTGATATTCCACAGAAATTCATGAACTATGTACTCAAAAGAGACTAGTGTGATGAATATGTGGCTTGCTAGTACAATCTCGTTACATTCTTGTTCATGGAAGGCCAATATCATGTTCTTGTTATATTCTTGCTAGCTCATTCTTGATCATTCTATCTTACATGGTTATCTTGTTTCTATTGATTTGATCGCATGATTGATTCGTATTCGCATGATTTTACCTTATTTCTTTAGAGCTAAAATGATAATTACTTAAATAGTGCCTTCATGTTGATGCGAAGATACCTACTGGGCAAGTGTGCTCATGACCTACTTTCCAATGTTTTTCAGGAGATGGAAATAGTTCGGATTCAGATTCGGGCTATACTAGTAGCGGGTCCGAAAGCGAGTGAAAGTGTTATAAAGATGAGAGTGAAGACTTAGGAAGTCAAAGTGTCTAGATTGAGTCAATGTAATTTCCCTATTTCCTGAGTCTAGTAGAATGGAAATCAAATTAGTAATTGTATCTTGAATATTGAGCATTATGAAATAAAGTTGAAGTTTGATTAAAATCTTGTGCAATTATATTTACTTGTGTGATTGTCTTGCGCTCTGATTGATTCTTGCTTGCAAAAGGCTTACCATGCCGGCTGTTCGCGCTCCCCGAGCGAGTCTTCCGCTGTAATAAAGGCTCGAGGCGTGACAGTTAAGTTGGTATCAGAGCTTTGCCACCACAGTTAGTAGGAGTTCATGACGTATTTCACGTCTCGATGCTGAAGAAGTATTTGTATGATCCAGATCACATTATCACTTATGACAATCTGGAGATTCAGAAGGACTTGACATATGAAAAAATGCTAATGAAGATTTTGGAACGAGAAGTACGTCAACTCAGAAATAAGGTCATTCCTATTGTTAAGATTCAATGGAAGAAAGCATGGCCTTATGAAGCAACATGGGAAACAGAATCAGCCATGAAGAAAAGATTCCCGGAATTGTTTGACTGTAAGTACACTCTCCTCAATCCATGTATTGAATTTGGGGACCAAATTCTTTCTAAGTGGGGGAGAGTGTAGTGCCCCAGAACTTCATAAATAATAAAGGCCTAAATAAATTTATTTATAAATAGATTATTTGATTAATAAGTCATTATAAGGCGAAGTAGTGTTGATCAATGAACCCAACCCACTTAATTAAAGTCTAAAAGGTTTTTAACTCAGGCCCATAAAGTTAGGCCCATATTCTAGAAGGTATTCAAGCCTATCCATGGATTTTAGGATAAGTATTAATTATATATATATAATGATGTGGATAATTAACAAAAGAGTTTTAATGATTTAGAAATTCTACCTACGATGACTGTAACGGTCTATCGTAAGACCGCTACATCCATGTAACGCGTGGTCTCCAGACCGTTACATGCCTATAAGTTTCGTGAGTGAAGGAACTCATGAAAAGATTGGAATTTGATGATCTTATCCACTAAGGATCGACTTGGGAAGGCTTGTAATATTGCTAAGGACTCTTAGAGATTAGGATTTGATGAAATAAGGACTCTAAACTCGATCTAATCCTCAAACCCTAGTCTAAACTCTATAAATAGGGCATAGTTCTGAACTGTGCGACCCCTACTTTTGGGACGTAAAGAAGCAAGGTAAGGAGTCATTATCTCAGGTAAGTTCTTTAGAGATATTTGTTTACAAACCTTTAGACTAACTCCCCTCCGAATTTCACATCTTTAGGTCAAGAGGGCGTGGAGTTAGAGCCTAAAGAAGTTGCTGAAAAAGTCACAAGAGAAGGAAGGGATCTAGGGCAAGGTTCTCAACCAAATTCAGAAACTACAGTCTAAGTAAGAGGTAGGTTATCTCATGAACGGTAAAAATAGCATGATAGGACTAAAAGCCCTCTGGTTTGATTGAATTCCATGCATTATAAAGCATTGATTTCATGTTTTATTTGTTCTATGCACATCATGCACCTCTTAGCCAAATTAAGAAATTAAAACATGACTATTCATCTATTCATGATTACCTATGCATGTAGATGGCCTTACTTCGTTAACATGACTAGAAACTCATCATGTTTTGATAAAAGACATGATGTGAGTTGATCTCTTAGTTTCTATGTTAACAGATACTGTAACGCACTAGCATAGGACCGTCACTTTCAAGTAACAGCACTACTACAGACCGTTACAAACTCTGTAGTATTTGAATTGCACTGATGTTTCTAACGCGCTTGGACAGACGCGTTACATTCAAGTAACGGCTTGATCATGACCGTCACTTTCACTGTGACGCCCCCTCTTAAGACCGTTATATCCTGCATTCTGTCAACCCTAAGATAGAAAATAACTTGCCAATATTATTTATTGATTAAGCATAGTTACTTAAGTTTTAACCTGATTATATGATTTTTAGGATATCTGATTGTGCATGATAGGTATTGCATGTTTTGATATCTTAATGATATTTTAAGGATATGTTAATTTCATGCCAAAATTCTATAGTCTTGTATTATAAAGCATGACTTTTAGACGTTGTATTGACGGAGTTCACCATGATTTTTACTTTGATTATACATGTCTCTCTTTGTCAATAGAGTCAATTCTATAAGTACATGGCACAAATTCCGCTATGTTGTCATTAGTTCACACTTTGCACTATAGGAACACCATCTTGGACATGAGGACCTCTCTATTGGATATTCCTTCCAATGGACTAGGAAATCATTGTTTCAAGCCCTCCGTAATTCTCCGCGAGCCTGGGATTCCCACTAGGACGCTGAGTTGGTTGTACCAATGAAAGCCCATTAATTAGAACACTCTATCGTGGTTTTTGATTCTTGAAATGTAACGGCCTTGAACTGGACCGTCAGGCTCACGTAACGGCCCAGTGCCAGACCGTCACATTCCTCTGAGTCTATTTTTATCTTTCTGGACTCTGATCATTGTAACGGCCCAGTAAACGACCGTTACATAGCTTGTTTATGTTAACCCAAGGTTTGACCAAGGGTTGATATTCCAATGATTCTAGACAAACCTTGATGATCTAGAACTTGTCATATTGCTTAAATTGATCTAAAAGAAATGAAAGTTAAGGAAAATACCGTTATGCTGTTGATTTATTTCTATGAGCATGATATTGTTTAAAGTCTATTTCTTGACTCCTACATTCTTATGTTGAAGCATTCATTCACTAATTTTAGTTATCATGGAATTATTGGAAGTGCTATATTCTTGGCCATACGTTACTGTTATACTGCGTGGAAGTAACTTAATTTATAACTGAAGATGCGATCGAGCACTGATTGTGTTCAAGGGCTCTATGCTAGTCCCCTCGGCTGGTTGTCGGAAACATACTATTTTATAAACCATGGGGTATGATGCTACTGGCGTCGCATTGCGCTGGGAGTACTACTTCTATAAATAAGTGAAGATCCACGGCACGACATGACATTCTTACTTGATATTCCATAGAAATTCACGAACTATGTACTCAAAAGAGACTAGTGTGATGAATATGTGGCTTGCTAGTACAATCTCGTTACATTCTTGTTCATGGAAGGCCAATATCATGTTCTTATTATATTCTTGCTAGCTCATTCTTGATCATTCTATCTTACATGGTTATCTTGTTTCTATTGATTTGATCGCATGATTGATTCGCATTCGCATGATTTTACCTTATTTCTTTAGAGCTAAAATGATAATTACTTAAATAGTGCCTTCATGTTGATGCGAAGATACCTACTGGGCAAGTGTGCTCATGACCTATTTTCTAATATTTTTCAGGAGATGGAAATAGTTCGGATTCGGATTCGGGCTATACTAGTAGCGGGTCCGGAAGCGAGTGAAAGTGTTATAAAGATGAGAGTGAAGACTTAGGAAGTTAAAGTGTCTAGATTGAGTCAATGTAATTTTCCTATTTCTTGAGTCTAGTAGAATGGAAATCAAATTAGTGATTGTATCTTGAATATTGAGCATTATGAAATAAAGTTGAAGTTTGATTAAATCTTGTGAAATTGCATTTACTTGTTGTGATTGTCTTGCGCTCTGATTGATTCTTGCTTGCAAGAGGCTTACCATGCCGGCTGTTCACGCTCCCCGAGCGAGTCTTCCGCTGTAATAAAGGCTCGGGACGTGACAGTTAAGTTGGTATCAGAGATTCAGAAGTTCATGACGTATTCCACGCTCACCGCACCACCTTGTGCTATAGTTTGCAGTGCCTGGGTGAGGCTGGCAACAGTTTGTTGCATACCGTCCCAATCTACGCGATGAGCCATGATAAGAATAATAAGGTACCTGAGAGAAAATAACAACTTGTTATTTCTCATGAATATTGGAATAAGTAAAATAATTCTTAAACTAATTAGCTATCTTATCCCGGGTTCTACCCAATCCTCACATGGGTGTGGAATTTTTTCCTTAGTTCATAGGTAGGGGTCCTTAACCTTGGACTTATCCTATGACATGACTCTTTCCTTAAGTCCTGAGACTTAGGCTCTGATACCAACTTAACTGTCACGCCCCGAGCTTTTAATATAGCGGAAGACTCGCTCGGGGAGCACGAACAGCCGGCATGGTAAGCCTCTTGCAAGTAAGAATCAATCAGGGCGCAAGACAATCACACAAGTAAACGCAATTGCACAAGATTTTAATCAAACTTCAACTTTATTTCATAATGCTCAATATTCAAGATACAATCACTAATTTGATTTCCATTCTACTAGACTCAAGAAATAGGATAATTACATTGACTCAATCTAGACACTTTAACTTCCTAAGTCTTCACTCTCATCTTTATAACACTTTCACTCGCTTCCGGACCCGCTACTAGTATAGCCCGAATCCGAATCCGAATTCGAACTATTTCCATCTCCTGAAAAATATTGGAAAGTAGGTCATGAGCACACTTGCCCAGTAGGTATCTTCGCATCAACATGATGGCACTATTTAAGTAATTATCATTTTAGCTCTATAGAAATAAGGTAAAATCATGCGAATGCGAATCAATCATGCGATCAAATCAATAGAAACAAGATAACCATGTAAGATAGAATGATCAAGAATGAGCTAGCAAGAATATAACAAGAACATGATATTGGCCTTCCATGAACAAGAATGTAACGAGATTGTACTAGCTAGCCACATATTCATCACACTAGTCTCTTTTGCTTAAGAGCAAGTGCTTCGTGAATTTCTGTGGAATATCAAGCAAGAATGTCATGTCGTGCCGTGGATCTTCACTTATTTATAGAAATAGTACTCCCAGCGTAATGCGACGCCAGTAGCATCATACCCCATGGTTTATAAAATAGTATGTTTCCGGCAATCAGCCGAGGGGACTAGCATAGAGCCCTTGAACACAATCAGTGCTCGATCGCATCTTCTATAATAACCTGCTAGACCCAAAAAGCTTCTAACTTCAGACACAGTCGTTGGTCGACTCCAATCTCTGACAGCTTTTACCTTAGAAGGATCCACAGCAATACCTTCTTTTGAAATAATGTGGCCTAGGAACAAGACTTCCTTGAGCCAAAATTCACACTTATTGAGTTTGGCATAAAGTTAACATATTCTTAAAATATCATTAAGATATCAAAACATGCAATACCTATCATGCACAATCAGATATCCTAAAAATCATATAATCAGGTTAAAACTTAAGTAACTATGCTTAATCAATAAATAATATTGGCAAGTTATTTTCTGTCTTAGGGTTGACAGAACGCAGGATATAACGGTCTTAAGAGGGGGCGTCACAGTGAAAGTGACGGTCATGATCAAGCCGTTACTTTAATGTAACGCGTCTGTCCAAGCGCGTTATAAACATTAGTGCAATTCAAATACTACAGAGTTTGTAACGGTCTGTAGTAGGGCCGTTACTTGAAAGTGACGGTCCTATGCTAGTGCGTTACAGTATCTGCTAACAGAAACAATCATAGAAACTAAGAGATCAACTAACATCATGTCTTTTATCAAAACATGATGAGCTTCTAGTCATGTTAACAAAGTAAGGCCATCTACATGCATAGGTAATCATGAATAGATGAATAGTCATGTTTTAATTTCTTAATTTGGCTAAGAGGTGCATGATGTGCATAGAACAAATAAAACATGAAATCAATGCTCTATAATGCATGGAATTCAATCAAACCAGAGGGCTTTTAGTCCTATCATGCTATTTTTGCCATTCATGAGATAACCTACCTCTTACTTAGACTGTAGTTTCTGAATTTGGTTGAGAACCTTGCCCTAGATCCCTTCCTTCTCTTGTGACTTTTTCAGCAACTTCTTTAGGCTCTAACTCCACGCCCTCTTGACCTAAAGATGTGAAATTCGGAGGGCAGTTAGTCTAAAGTATTGTAAACAAATATCTCTAAAGAACTTACCTGAGATAATGACTCCTTACCTTGCTTCTTTATGTCCCAAAAGTAGGGGTCGCACAGTTCAGAACTATGCCCTATTTATAGAGTTTAGACTAGGGTTTGAGGATTTGATCGAGTTTAGAGTCCTTATTTCTTCAAATCCTAATCTCTAAGAGTCCTTAGCAATATTACAAGCCTTCCCAAGTCGATCCTTAGTGGATAAGATCATCAAATTCCAATCTTTTCATGAGTTCCTTCACTCACGAAACTTACAGGCATGTAACGGTCTGGAGACCACGCGTTACATGGATGTAGCGGTCTTACGATAGACCATTACAGTCATCGTAGGTAGAATTTCTAAATCATTAAAACTCTTTTGTTAATTATCCACATCATTATATATATATAATTAATACTTATCCTAAAATCCGTGGATAGGCTTGAATACCTTCTAGAATATGGGCCTAACTTAATGGGCCTGAGTTAAAAACCTTTTAGACTTTAATTAAGTGGGTTGGGTTAATTGATCAACACTACTTGGCCTTATAATGACTTATTAATCAAATAAACCATTTATAAATAAATTTATTTAGGCCTTTATTATTTATGAAGTTCTGGGGCACTACAGAGATGCACAGGTCCATCACAGAAATCAAAGAGAAGAGAAGGCAGCCGCCGAGGCAGCAAGTGCTGCAACAACAGGTACCGCAGCCACAACAGCAGCCGCAGCAGCAACAGCAACTGGTTCAAGACCTGGGTATTCATCAAAACCCAATGCCAAACCATCCTCCTGCTCCACAGCCTCCGCCGTCGGCACCAGCTCAGGTCAATGTCGTCCAACCCCCGGCTCCCAACCCCGAGCGGTCCTTCGATGACGATAACTCCACGCCGCAGGTCATGGCCCTTCACCACAACTACCATAATCCTCCCACTTCCCCCATCCTCATGCCTACACACCAAACCCCTCCTCCACTCATCCTCCCATTTACCCCTATCCTATCACACGCACCATCACCCGCGCCTCCGTCGCACTCACCATTACCTACGTCCACTACCATCACCCCTTCCCCGCTCGCGCTTGCACCCACTATCGCCATACCTCCATCTAACCCTCCACTCATCACGCCTCCGTCCACTTTTATATCCCCACTTCCGCTCGCGCCCACTACCACTAACCCCTCGCCTATTATCCTTTCCACCACACCCTCTTCCGCACCGCTTATCCATCCCACTGGGCCTACTAAATCACTTATCCTGAGCCCATCTGAGGCCGCGGTAGCTTATAATTTCACCCTACGGAGCGAGCTCATGTTCCACCGAAACTATCCTTCTACTTCCAATCCCCAGTCCTCTCAACTGGCTGCCGAGCAAGAAGAGGCCGAGCCACTACCCGGGGCCCAATATGATTTGTTACATCATTTGGATAGGGTGCCCGCCAAGATATCTGTGCTGGAACTGATTAAGAGATCTACCCTTCACCAAGTTACATTAAGAGACTTTCTTCAAAAGGTGATAGTTAGTGAAGA
Source organism: Amorphophallus konjac (assembly GCA_022559845.1). NCBI lineage: Eukaryota > Viridiplantae > Streptophyta > Magnoliopsida > Alismatales > Araceae > Amorphophallus > Amorphophallus konjac. Next base: position 183,380,621 of record CM040125.1, read on the forward strand.
TATTGCAGTTGATAGCTTACCTACCGCACTGGCAACAATCTCCAAGGGGCCAGCCATTACTTTCTCTGAAACCGAGCTAGCACCACCAGAAGCTCGGTAAATGCCGCTGTGCATTACTATCATTCTAAACAAAGTCAGCATTGACACAGCATTGGTTGACACATGGGCATCTATCAACGTTTGCCCGCTCAGCACTCTAAGGGCTTGTAATCTGTCAGAAGAACTTCTACGCCCAACTCCTACTACTATAGCTGCTTATGACAACTCTCGACGGGCATGTCACGGGATTGTCACCATTCAAGCTGAGCTTGGGCCTCTTACTATGCCCATTGAGTTTTACGTGCTGGATATTGACCCTATGTTCAAGGCTATCTTGGGTCGTCCGTGGATCGATACCCTCAGCGTCGTACCCTCCACTGTACATCAATGCATTAAATTCCCTTTCCAAGGGAGGGTCATCAAAGTCAAAAGCTTATCCATGGTCCAATCAGTGAAGGCTATTTCAGAGAAAGTTCTTCCCACATTATGGCCAAGCAGTCGGCCTGTTATGTCAGTGCTATATCTCGACTTTCCTTGGGCTTACGCACCTCGCAAGCCCATCACTGCAGTAGTTGACATCAAGGTGAAGCCCCATATCCGAGATTCCAAGGGCTAGGACATTATACTGAAGCTAGGCTACCAACCGGGGAGAGGCCTCGGTGCTCAATTGCAGCGAAGAACCAAGCCCATCCCCAAGGGCAGGAAAGTGAACAGAAGAGGTCTCGGCTACCGAGAGACTGCATTGTCCATGATGGGTTATTCCGGGCCACTCACCTGGGACTACCGTCAACACTTTATTCGAGGGCCTCTCCAACCCGGCACATTAGCTTCGCAGCCAGCTCCTCCAAGGGAAGATACAGTCTATCCGATTGCCAGTCCACCCCTAGTGCTAAGGGGGCCAGTTGATGATGTGATTGACTATGGTCCAGTCCTTCAGGGGCTATTTCATGAAGAAGACTACAAGAAAAAGTAAGATGTTCAACTTGTTCAGTGGAGGCCGATGAAGCAGCCAGACCGGCATCTATAGGAGAAGGGGAGTTCACCGATTGTCTTTTCTTGGTCTCCCTCTCACTTTCAATCTCTCCTCCAGCAATGGGAATTCTTACCCCGTCTTCCTCCTATCATGATAAATCCATCCTTCATTGATCCGCCTGAAATTTTGTTTGTTCCTTGTGCTTGCGGGCATTGCCCGCCCATTGATCTATCCACTCTATTCACTCCTCCTCCTCCCAACGCCCAACTCCACGAGATGTGGTTCTCCTCCTCCGATCCCTTCTTCGATTGCATCTTCCCCGAGTTGTTCCCCATGCAACTTCCGCCTCCTCCATCTTGTTATGTGGTCTCCACTGATCCCCAAAAAAAAATGTCAAATTCGAAACGGAGATTTAAGTGGAATATTATGCTACCTTGTCTCCATCCTCCTCCCAGGGGCATGGGTCCCCTGCTCCTTCCCTTCCACTAGGTCTTCTTTCTCCTAGGTTAGGATTAGGGTCTATCGAGTCTAGGGAAGTAGAGTCAGGTAGGTCTAGAGAAATAGGGTTTGTTCTAGGTCATCCAACCCTTCCTCATCTGAGCCGCGCTCACTTGCGCATCCTCCCAAATCCATCCCTGATAGGTTCTTGCAAGATCTAGCTCAGCGTTGTCATGCTCTTTTAAAGTGTCCAGAATTTGTTGCTACGACAATCATGATTGAAGATGAAAAGGAAATAGAGGATGTGTGGAGCGATGACGGACTCGGTGTCTACGAAATCCTGGATGAGAAAGATCCGATTAATGAGGACAGCGACGTAGATGACACTACCGATTTGTATGCACAAGGACTTAAGAAATTCGACGAGCCATCGTCGGCAGTGGATGAACCTACGAAGGAAATTAATTTGGGAACTGAAGAAGACCCAAGGCCCATCATTATTGCCGCTAATCTCCCTTCGCAAGTAGAAGAAGATTTAATTAAGGTTCTGAGGGAGTATAGCGATTCCTTCGCCTGGTCTTATGAGGACATGCCAGGTCTTGACCCCTCTTTAGTGGAACATCGACTCGTGCTTAAACTAGGGGCAACACCGGTGAAACAACGGTCAAGAAGATTTCACCCCTATTGCATCCCTATGGTTTTGATGATGTCTCACACTATAAATCAATCTTCTATCTCTAGATTTATGCTGGTTCATCATGTAAGTGAGTACAGTTCATATGCTGTTTCATTATTTCATCTATCTACACTGTTGGTTAGTATGGACAGTAGTGGGTCGACCCACCCTTGCTGATGCGTCGACCCATCAGAACATTGATTGTCTGGGTACCAAAGTCTATACACCAGCTTGATCGATTAAGTCTGTACATTGGCATATCATCTTCAAGTCTGTACATCGGGCACCTTCTAACTGAAGTCTATACACTGGTCTTAATATTCTAAGTCTGTACACTGCCCGACCGCTTCAAGTCTACACACTCGATTGTTAGGTCTTCAACCCTATACATTCAATTGTTAGGCCTAAGTCTATACACTCAACTGTTAGGTCTTCAACCCTATACATTCAAGTGTTAGGCCTAAGTCTATACACTCAATTGTCAGACCTTCAACTCTATACACTGCTATAGGAACCAAGTCCATACACTCTCCCGTTCAAATCCTTCTAAGTCTGTACATCGGTTTCGCTTCTCCAAGTCTATACACTGGACTTTGTTTTACCAAGTGTGTACACTCCACATCTTTTCCTACGCTTGGCCAAGTCTATACACTCATACCTTTCCCTACGCTTTCCTGGCCAAGTCAATACATTGCTAAGCCTGTACATTGCATACTGCTCAAACGATCAAAGCTCAAAGTCTGTACAGCGTGAAGTCTAAACATTAGCTCAGGGGCTTCAAATCTATACATTGAACTATTCTTCAAAGTCTGTACAGTGGCTTCGAATCGGCAAGTCTGTACATCGGCTTCATTCACTCAAGTCCATACATCCACAGTGGTACTTCCATGTCTGTACAACGCTGAAGCCTTCACAAGTCTGTACACTGCTTGAGCCTCACCAAGTCTGTACATCGCTTCAAGCGATTCAAGTCTATACAGCCTGCCTTCACATTCAGAGTCTGTACATCGGTCCTTCAGCGTCTCATGCATCGTCTCACTCTCGCAAAGTCCATACACTGGCTCAAGCTTGTCGAAGTCTAGACATCGCCGATTGGGCATCAAAGTCTGAACATTGGCCTCATGCTTTAAGTCTATACATTGGGTTGTCCGACCACAACTCTATACATTCGGTTGTTATAACTTGAGTCTTCAGTGCTCACAGCACACTCGTTCCAAGTCTGTACACTGGTTAGGCTTCGTGAAGTCTATACAGTGGCTGAGCAATGTAAAGTCTACACATTGGTAAGGCTAGTTCATGCATTGTTCATCACATGTCTATACACTGCCATTCATGCGCTTATTCATTGAGTCTGTACACTGACATTCATGCGCTTATTCATTGAGTATGTACACTGCCATTCATGCGATTATTCATTAAGTCTATACACTCTCTCACATTGTACACACTTACTCAGTTGCTGTTTCTAAAGTATATACACTCGTGTTAATAGCCTGAACTAACTAAGTATATACATTCCTTCTATCTCTGTCTGCAGGCGATTCAGGCTGATGATTGGGCACGTGAACCGTGGTTGGCACCTGGCACGTGAGCCAAGAAACCAGGAACATGACACGTGGATGGCAACCCAGTCAGGATGCTGTCATGTGGTCGAAATTCAAATGATCTGGCAAAAAGTTCTTGGGCGGGAACCTGGAAGCCACACGCCTAATATCTGCTATAAATATGAAGCTTCGTCCTTCAGTAGAACGGTGATCGTGAAAAGAAAAAGCAGAAGCCATTTGTGTGAGACTGCACGATCCAGAAAGGAAAAAGAGCAGAGAGTTCCATATTGTCCAGATCCAAGAGGAGTGTGTTCGAGAGAGAGAGAGTAGTGTCTGTGGTTTGATGAATTGCTTCCTTTGAAGCTACATTTGTATTGGTTTAAGAATCGACTGCTTCTTCGTTGGCCCTTGTTTCTATTTTGTTTTCCTTTTATTTTGTTCATTCTTCTGATTCGAATTGGTTCCCCTCCAGTGTGTGGAGGAAGAGAGTGTTACTCCGGTTTCCCTCTGGGTTACAGAGGAAGAGAGATCGGTGATCTCTGGTGTTGCTAGTGACAGGTTGTCATTAGCAGGTTCCCTCCGGTGTGTGGAGGAAGGGAGAGGTGTCTCCGGTTCTGTTCTTGCTGGTAGATGGCACAGGTTTCAAGTTCTGTGGGTAGCAGAGCTTGGTTGAGGGATTTGTTTCCCTTGGTTGTTCAAGCTGTGTGTCAGCATGTTGTTCGCAGACTGAGTCTGCAGTGTTCTAGCATTGTCTAGTGGAATCGTTATTCTAGTTGGAGTGAGGGGTGGATGTAGATTGTGGACTGCAATCAAACCACCTAAAAATCGAGTGCCTCTTCTGTGGTTTGCTGTTATTATCTGCGCTCTCCATCTGCTTGTCTCTTTGCTTCCATGTGATCAGTTCTTCATTCTCATTTACTTATACTGTCTTGTTTGGTGACTACGTTTGCATTTCTCTGTGTGCGGGTTCAGGAGGGACGTAAGCAGTAGAATTAATTTTCTGCCTAAGTTTTTACAAATTGGGAGTGATCTATTCATCCCCCCCCTTCTATATCACTCTTGCTGCGCTAACATTTGGTATTAGAGCAGGTTTACGCCATGTGGACGAACGGTCAATGAAATGCCAGTGGTCCTAGAACCTTCATGGCCGAAGGTCAATCCATTAGTCGCCCTCCGTATTTTGATGGTAGTAACTATCTGTTTTGGAAGAACAGGATGGAAGTGTTTATCAGGGCTCAGAGCCATAAACTGTGGAGAGTAATTACTGTGGGGCCATATGATCTGCCACCAAATGAGGACGCTTGGACAGATGACCATGTCAAGCTCTCTTCACTCAACTGGACGGCGCTGAACATCATCCAGTGTGCTGTTCATCCAGAGGAATATGCCTGTATATCTGCCTACAAGACTGCCAAGCGAATGTGGGATGAGCTGTAATTGATCTATGAAGGTACAGCTCAAGTGAAAGCCTCGAAGGTAAATCTCTACACTTCTAAGTATGAAATGTTTAGGATGAATGCAGATGAGAATATAACTGAAATGTATGCCAGGTTGTCCTTGATCACAAACACACTTAAAGGGATAGGGAAGGATCTTGCTGAGGCAGATATAGTCAGGAAAATTTTTAGATCTTTATCCCCGGCATGGCACACTAAGGCCATTGTGATTGAGGAGTCAAAAGATCTGACTATCTTGACTACGAATGAACTCATAGGATCCCTTATGACCTATGAGATGAATTTCCAAGGAGGTGGAGAAGGAAGTGAGAGGAAGGCTAAGAATGTGGCTCTAAGGGCATCCCGCAACAAGGGTAGCAACAGCGGGAGCAGCAGCAGTAGCCCCGAGTCCGAGTCTGAGCTTGAAGGTTTTTCAAATCTCGACCAGGAGGAGCAGGCAATGCTCACTAGAAAGTTCAGAAAGTTTTTGAAGAAAAAGGGAAAGACCTTTAGGAAGAAGAAGCCACACTCTTTTAACAAGAATGCTAAATTTACCAGTTACAGGGATAGAAATCCTAAGAGACTGACTTGTTTTAATTGTAACAAATAGGGACACATGAGAGGCGAATGCCCGGACCTCCAGAAGAAGGGTCCCTATCTTCAGAAGAAAAACATAAATGTGCAGAAGAAGAAGAAGCCACAGGCGATGGTCTGCACATGGAGCGAGGAAGAAGAAGACCCCGAAGACACTTCCTCAGAAGAATATGAAGATGGAATTTGCCTTATGGCAAACAGTGAAGAGGAGGTAATAAATGTTTTTGAAAAATTTCTCAATTGATGACTGGGAGGATGCTTATGGTGAATTGTTAGATAAATTTAATTCTCTTACTAAAGAGCACAGAGTTCTGAAAAGAAAATTTAACACAAATGTTGAAGAACAAACTCTGGTCTGTGAGGAAAATGAGAAGCTAAAAGAACAACTTGAAGAAATGACCTCACTAAGGAAAGAAAATGATAAGCTCAAGGGAGAAATTCAAGAAAGTCAAAATCAGATCAATGAATTCAAAACTAAAATTGAAGAAAGCATGAATGAAATTAGAGTGAACTCAGAGAAATATGAAGTTGTGAAGAAAGTAAATGCTGAACTCCTAAAAAATTCTGAGTCCCTTCAAAAGGAACTGGAAGACAAACAGAAAGTCTTAGAAAAGTTTGTCCAAGAAAAAACTAGTTTAGATGCTATACTAGGGACTAGGGTCAACTTCAATAAGGAGGGTCTAGGCTATGAACCAACCAACAAGAGACCATTACAATTCAAGACCATCACCTTCTGCCCAGAGAAGGGAAAAGAGAAGCTGGACACACCATCCAGCTCAAACAGCACTAAGGGAGTTCAAAGTCCTAAAGAAAACACAAAAACATGTGCTGGACAACCATTTAAGATGGGAATGAATTTTATGAAGAATATCACTAAGCCCACTCACCAGAACACAAATGGTAGATGTACCAAGAAAGTGAATTAGAATAAGAGCTGGAATTACAACAATCAGATGAGTCCAAACAGGACCTACTGGAGAAATAATTTTCATAGTCAAAAATATGTTAATCAACAAGCTTACAGGAAATTTCCTAGGAATTGGAAGACTAATGAGTGGAATAGAACTCACTTCTCCAGTCCAGCTGGATTCAACTTTAATAAACCAGAAAGGAAGGTGCCAGAGAAAACCATGCTGAAGCAAATCTGGATACCTAAACACTTGATCAGAGATTTGAACAATGTCTTTGGACCCAACTCATCTTGGGTTCCAAATCACTCTGCTTGATGTATTTGTGTAGGTCAGCCTGGCAGCTGAAGACAACAAGTGGCACCTCGACAGTGGCTGCTCCAGGCATATGACAGGAGACCGATCCAAGTTTAGCAAGATAGAGATGAAACCAGGGGGTCTGGTCAAGTTTGGAGGAAAGAACAAAGGTAAAATAATTGGAGTTGGTACAGTAGGTAAGTCTTCCACAAACTCCATTGAAAAAGTCTTACTTGTGGAAGGGCTTCAACACAACCTGATTAGCATTAGTCAGTTATGTGACAGGGGTCACAGGGTTGTATTTGATGATAGTTCATGCAAAATCCTTGAAATAAATTCTGATGTGGTTAAATTTGTAGCCAACAGGATTAATAATGTCTACATTATAGACTTAGATGAGAAATCTGAATCTACTATTTACTTATCTGCCAACTCTGAAAATGATGCTTTTGAATGGCATAGACGTCTAGGTCATGCTAGCTTTACAACTTTAAATAAATTGGTCAAGCATGATTTAGTTAGAGGCATGCCTAGAATTAAATTCAACTCGATATCAAAAGCATGTGATGCCTGTGCTCTAGGCAAACAGACCAGAAATTCCTTTAAATTAAGATCTGAGCCATTGTCTTCTAGACCAATGGAACTTCTTCATATTGACCTTTTCGGTCCCACTAGAACTTAGAGTCTTAATGGAAACATGTTTGGCTATGTCATCATAGATGACTTCTCTAGATATTCATGGATATTTTTCTTAGCAAATAAGAGTGATGCATTTCAAAAGTTTAATCTGTTTTTCAATAAGGTCAAACAAGAAGGGAAATACAAGGTATGTTCTATTCAATCTGACCATGGAGGTGAGTTTGAAAACTCCATGTTTACTGATCTTTGTGAAAAAGAGGGACTAACTCACAGGTTTTCTTCTCCCAGGACACCTGAACAGAATGGGATTGTGGAGAGAAGAAATAGAACTGTGGTGGAGATGACCCGAACCATGTTGATTGAAAGTAAATTACCTAGAAGGTTTTGGGCAGAAGCGGCCAATACAGCAACTTACATAATCAACAGGGCCATGGTAAGACCCATTCACAAGAAAACACCCTATGAGCTTCTAAAAGGTAAGAAACCAAACTTGTTTCATTTCAGAATTTTTGGAGCAAAATGCTTTATTCATAACAATGATAAGAAAGATTTAGACAAGTTTGAAGCTAAAAGCTCCCTAGGAATATTCTTGGGTTACTCTGAAGTGTCAAGGGCATATAGGGTATTTAACATATCAGATCAGAAAGTGGAAGAGTCTCCACACATCCTTTTTAGTGAAAAGAAAGATGTTTCTAATGTTGAAAATCTTGATAGGGATTCCAATCATGATGGGGATTTTCTAGAAGACCAACAAGAAGAAGAGAAGACTTAGCCGAGTGGAGAAACAAATTCCCCCAATCAGGAAGGGCCAAGAGAAACAGGTGAGTCTTCAACAAATGTTAGATTTCTTAAAGACCATCCATTAGATGATGTCATAGGCCATCCTGAAGATCCTCTTCGGACTAGGTCTCATTTTAGAAATGTGAATAATGATGACTTAATTGCTTTAGTCTCACAAATTGAACCCAAAACAGTAGAAGAGGCCTTGGCTGATCAAGCTTGGGTCAATGCTATGTGTGAGGAATTAGGTCAGTTTGAAAGGAATAATGTCTGGGAGCTTGTCCCAAGACCAGATGGTATTAATATCATAGAAACCAAGTGGGTGTTCAAAAATAAGATGAATGAAGATGGAATCATCTCGAGGAATAAGGCCAGATTAGTAGCCAAAGGCTACTGTCAGGAATTCGGTGTAGACTTTGATGAATCCTATGCACCTGTTGCTAGGATGGAAGCTATAAGATTGTTGCTTGCCTTTGCTTGTTCAAAGAATATAAAACTCTAACAAATGGATGTTAAAAGTACCTTTTTAAATGGAGTCATTAAAGAAGAAGTTTTTGTTGAACAACCTCCTGGATTTCAATACTCTCCTCAACCTAACCAAGTTTTCAGGTTAAACAAAGCCTTGTATGGTCTAAAGCAGGCTCCAAGAGCATGGTATGAAAGATTGACTGAATTTCTGATCAGCAAGGGCTACAAAAGAGGTAAAGTTGATCAAACTTTATTTACCAAGGGCTTGAATAGAGATCTCATCATAGTTCAGGTATATGTAGATGACATTGTATTTGGATCAACTAAGCATGAACTATGTGATGAATTTTCTACCATGATGTCTGCTGAATTTGAAATGAGCTTGGTTGGTGAACTAAAATATTTTCTTGGATTGCAGGTACAGCAGCTAGAGGACGGGTGCTTCATCAACCAAACCAAATACACAATGGAACTGTTCAAGAGGTTTGGTATGGAAAACTTAAAGCACATTACAACGCCCATGGGCACCAATACCTCACTGGATGCAGATGAGACAGGTAAAGAAGTAAATGCCAAACTTTATCGAGGTATGATTGGATCACTTCTTTACTTGACAGCCTCTAGACCTGATATACAATTCAGTGTAGGAATGTGTGCAAGGTATCAGTCTAGACCTACTGAACTACACTTAGCTGTAGTTAAAAGAATTTTCAGATATTTGTCAGCTACTCATTCTCTTGGTTTATGGTTTCCTGCATCACATACATTTAACTTAGTTGCATACACAGATGCTGATTATGCAGGCTGTAAACTAGACAGGAAAAGCACTAGTGGTCATTGTGAATTTTTTGGGTGGGTGTTTAGTGTCTTGGGGTTCTAAGAAACAACATTCTATGGCCCTCTCCACTGCAGAAGCTGAATATGTGGCTGCATGGAGTTGTGGAACACAAGTCATATGGATAAAACACCAGCTTCAGGACTACCAAGTAGACCTGGGGTGCACTCCAATCTACTGTGATAATACTAGTGCCATCAATATTGCTAAAAATCATGTTTTGCATTCATGAACCAAACACATAGAGATAAGACATCATTTTATAAGAGATGAGGTGTCTAAGAATAATTTTGAACTGATTCATGTAGGCACAGATAATCAGATTGTTGACATATTCACAAAACCTCTAGATAATGAAAAATTCACCACATTGAGAAGAGAATTAGGCTTATACAAATTATCTTAATTATGAAGCCTATTCTTGTTGTGAGAGGGAGTTGTGTTTGTCTGATGTTTAGCCTTATGTCATGCTAGTTTAAGGGGGAGTTCTGAATGTCTGCTGGTTAGCTTTCAGGAATGCTTTGAGTGAGGGGAAGCTTTGAAAATTTGCTAGATTGTTTCATTGAGGAATGCTATGTCTTAGGGGGTGCTGAGTTGTAGTGTGAGAGGAGAAGTTCTTTGACAGATTCAAAAGGACTGTCCAGATGTGTAACTTTGCTGGTTTTGCATGACTGATCTAGTGTGGTTCTCTCAGACAGTAGAGTGTCACTTATTTCTTAAGTCTATAAGTCAGTGACTCTAAAATCTAGTTAGAATCTTTCCTTTGGTACTCCTTCAGAGATCTGGACTAATTGCATAAAGTATATCTTCCTACATTGTCATTGATTCTGGTTCAGGCCAAAACCTATATGTCTTGATATCTGACCCAATCAGCTTGAAATCTAGACTTCAAGACTCAATTCAAGAAATAGTCCTTCTGGTATTATTTTCAATCATTCTATCTCTTTAACTCAAGGGCTTAACTGAACAAACATGTTCTGTTTTGATCACTGAGAAACTGGGAGCTTCATCAATGAAATGAATATTTCTCCCATGTCATGAGGTGTCAAATGCTTAAAATGAATGAAAAGACATGACAGAGCAATGGTGGCTTGCTGGTGAGTAACTGGGGACTCTGGCCTCTAATCAAGGTGTTTCTTCATGTCAAAAGCCACAGTTACTAACTCTGTTCCTTAATATAAAAAAAAGGAAGGAAGTAATGAGGTACTCACTCTGAGTAACTGGGGATTCAGGCCTCTAATCAAGGTGTCTCCCTAATGTCAAAGGAGTGAACTACCAACTTACTCATTGATCTTCTCGAAAATCATCTCAAAAAGAAAAAAAAACTCCTTGTTGTTATGCAACTAATGGATTGCTTGTCCTCAATACCTTGAGAACACATCTCTGATTTCGTCTCTTGCTGTCTTGTGTGATAGTTGAATGATCAGCTATATCTGGCCATACTTGTTAACTCCTGCTCTAAATCATACACTATGTATGCTGATAAACTTTTCTACCATTCTACTTCTCTATTGTGTACTGGAGTTTAAAGAATCTTCTCTTGAGATTAGAAACTCACTTATTCTCTTAAGACCTACTCGTGACTTTCTGCACTAAGAAGTTATTGCCCTTCTTCTTCATGTTTCCAGCACTGTCATACATTATGTATTTCTTTTTACTGATGTCAAAGGGGGAGAGAAGTTCTGCAATATCAGTGAGCCTTGGATTTGTCTTGAGCTTTGGGAGAGTCATGTTGCTTCGGGGAAGATATGTTTATGAGTTGTGGGGGAGATGAGAGTGTGTTGTAGGGAATGTATAATTCATCTGCATGAGCATGCCTTGAATTTACTCTGTTTGTTGCAGCTGATATTAATTTCTTGTTGAACTTTGATATTGCTTGATTCATAGTGTTGCCATCATTAAAAAGGGGGAGATTGTTGCATCCCTATGATTTTGATGATGTCTCACACTATAAATCAATCTTCTATCTCTAGATTTATGCTGGTTCATCATGTAAGTGAGTACAGTTCATATGCTGTTTTATTATTTCATCTATCTACACTGTTTGGTTAGTATGAACAGTAGTGGGTCGACCCACCCTTGTTGATGCGTCGACCCATCAGAACATTGATTGTTTGGGTACCAAAGTCTATACACCAGCTTGATCGATTAAGTCTGTACATTGACATATCATCTTCAAGTCTGTACATCGGGCACCTTCTAACTGAAGTCTATACACTGGTCTTAATATTCTAAGTCTGTACACTGCCTGATCGCTTCAAGTCTACACACTCGATTGTTAGGTCTTCAACCATATACATTCAATTGTTAGTCCTAAGTCTATACACTCAACTGTTAGGTCTTCAACCCTATACATTCAAGTGTTAGCCCTAAGTCTATACACTCAATTGTCAGACCTTCAACTCTATACACTGCTACAGGAACCAAGTCCATACACTCTCCTGTTCAAATCCTTCTAAGTCTGTACATCGATTTCGCTTCTCCAAGTCTATACACTGGACTTTGTTTTACCAAGTGTGTACACTCCACATCTTTTCCTACGCTTGGCCAAGTCTATACACTCATACCTTTCCCTACGCTTTCCTGGCCAAGTCAATACATTGCTAAGCCTGTACATTGCATACTGCTCAAACGATCAAAGCTCAAAGTCTGTACAGCGTGAAGTCTAAACATTAGCTCAGGGGCTTCAACTCTATACATTGAACTATTCTTCAAAGTCTGTACAGTGGCTTCGAATCGGCAAGTCTGTACATCGGCTTCATTCACTCAAGTCCATACATCCACAGTGGATCATGAAGTCCATACATCCACAGTGGTACTTCCATGTCTGTACAACGTTGAAGCCTTCACAAGTCTGTACACTGCTTGAGCCTCACCAAGTCTGTACATCGCTTCAAGCGATTCAAGTCTATACAGCCTGCCTTCACATTCAGAGTCTGTACATCGGTCCTTCAGCGTCTCATGCATCGTCTCACTCTCGCAAAGTCCATACACTGGCTCAAGCTTATCGAAGTCTAGACATCGCCGATTGGGCATCAAAGTCTGAACATTGGCCTCATGCTTCAAGTCTATACATTGGGTTGTCCGACCACAACTCTATACATTCTGTTGTTATAACTTGAGTCTTCAGTGCTCACAGCACACTCGTTCCAAGTCTGTACACTGGTTAGGCTTCGTGAAGTCTATACAGTGGCTGAGCAATGTAAAGTCTACACATTGGTAAGGCTAGTTCATGCATTGTTCATCACATGTCTATACACTGCCATTCATGCGCTTATTCATTGAGTTTGTACACTGCCATTCATGCGCTTATTCATTGAGTCTGTACACTGCCATTCATGCGATTATTCATTAAGTCTATACACTCTCTCACGTTGTACACACTTACTCAGTTGCTGTTTCTGAAGTATATACACTCGTGTTAATAGCCTGAACTAACTAAGTATATACATTCCTTCTGTCTCTGTCTGCAGGCAATTCAGGCTGATGATTGGGCACGTGAACCGAGGTTGGCACCTGGCACGTGATCCAAGAAACCAGGAACATGACACGTGGATGGCAACCCAGTCAGGTTGCTGTCATGTGGTCGAAATTCAAATGATCTGGCAAAAAGTTCTTGAGCGGGAACCTGGAAGCCACACACCTAATATCTGCTATAAATATGAAGCTTCGTCCTTCAGTAGAACGGTGATCGTGAAAAGAAAAAGCAGAAGCCATTTGTGTGAGACTGCACGATCCAGAAAGGAAAAAGAGCAGAGAGCTCCATATTGTCCAGATCCGAGAGGAGTATGTTCGAGAGAGAGAGAGCAGTGTCTGTGGTTTGATGAATTGCTTCCTTTGAAGCTACATTTGTATTGGTTTCAGAACCGACTGCTTCTTCGTTGGCCCTTGTTTCTATTTTGTTTTCCTTTTATTTTGTTCATTCTTCTGATTCGAATTGGTTCCCCTCCAGTGTGTGGAGGAAGGGAGTGTTACTCCGGTTTCCCTCTGGGTTGCAGAGGAAGAGAGATCGGTGATCTCTGGTGTTGCTAGTGACAGGTTGTCATTAGCAGGTTCCCTCCGGTGTGTGGAGGAAGGGAGAGGTGTCTCCAGTTCTGTTCTAGCTGGTAGCTGGAACAGGTTTCAAGTTCTGTGGGTAGCAGAGCTTGGTTGAGGGATTTGTTTCCCTTGGTTGTTCAAGCTGTGTGGTAGCATGTTGTTCGCAGACTGAGTCTGCAGTGTTCTAGCATTGTCTAGTGGAATCCTCATTCTAGTTGGAGTGAGGGGTGGATGTAGATTGTGGACTACAATCGAACCACCTAAAACCGAGTGCCTCTTCTGTGGTTTGCTGTTATTATCTGCGCTCTCCATCTGCTTGTCTCTTTGCTTCCATGTGATCAGTTCTTCATTCTCATTTACTTATACTGTCTTGTTTGGTGACTGCGTTTGCATTTCTCTGTGTGCGGGTTTAGGAGGGACGTAAGCAGTAGAATTAATTTTCTGCCTAAGTTTTTACAAATTGGGAGTGATCTATTCATCCCCCCCTTCTATATCACTCTTGCTGCGCTAACAACCCCCACATGGTCTTAAGGATTAAGGAAGAAGTCGATAAGTTATACAAAGCCAGATTCATTAGAGTTGTTCTATATCCTCAGTGGGTGGCAAATATAGTCCCTGTTATCAAGAAAGATGGAAAGGTGCGCATTTGCATTGATTTCAGGGATCTCAACAACGCATGTCCCAAGGATAACTTCCCGCTGCCTCACATAGACGTCCTGGTCGATAGCACCGCAGGGTACGAATTTTTATCATTCATGGATGGTTACTCAGGCTATAATCAGATACGTCTCGCTCTAGAAGATCATGAGAAAACCTCCTTCACCACGCCCTGGGGTACGTATTGTTATGTGGTTATGTCGTTTGGTCTGAAGAACGCGGGTGCCACCTATCAAAGGGCGATGATGGCCATCTTCCACGACATGATGCACATCTATATGGAAGCTTACGTGGATGACATTCTGGTGAAGTCAAGGACTAAACAAGAACACCCCTCTATTCTGGCTAAGGTGCTGCAAAGAGCCAGGGAGTACAAACTTAAGATGAATCTGAAGAAGTGTGTAGTCAGAGTCTCTTCAGGGAAGCTACTAGGTTTCATAGTGAGCAAACGGGGGATCCAGATTGATCCTAACAAAGCTCAGGCCATTATGGACATGCCTCCGCCAAAGAACATCACGGAACTTCGAGGGTTGATTGGTCTATTGCAATTTATCAGAAGATTCATATCCCAACATTCTTAAAGGTGCCGTCCGTTTTATGAATTGCTTAAGGCGGGGGTTAAGTTTGAATGGAATCAAGGCTGTAAGAAGGCCAACGAGGACTTAAAGGAATATCTATCCAACCCCCCGGTTTTGCAACCTCCTGTCCCTAGGAAACCCCTAATCCTATACATCTCGGTTATTGAGGACTCCCTAGGGGCGGTCTTAGCACAAGTAGATGATGAAGGGAAAGAGCGGGCCGCTTATTACCTCTCTCGGTTGTTTAACCCAGCTGAGTCTAGATACACCTCTATGGAAAAGACTTGTGCCGCCTTAGTATGGGTAGCTTAGAAGCTTAAACATTACTTCCTTGCCCACCCAGTTAGGTTGATCTCTAGAATGGACCCGATTCGCTATCTCTTAGAAAAACATATCCTTTCTAGTAGATTAGCTCGCTGGCAGAGCTTCCTCTCCCAATTCGATATCACTTTTGTCATTCAGAAGGCGGTCAAAGGGCACGCCATCGCTGAGCATCTTGCCCATCTTCCTATTCCTCACACCGACTCTATTCAGGACGATTTCCCTGATGAGCATCTCTCTGCTGTCTCTCATCATCCCTTTTGGTCTCTGCACTTCGATGGTGCACTCAATTCTCAAGGCCGAGGGATCGGCGCTGTTCTGCTCACTCCAGAGGGAGTGACTATTCCCTTTGCTTATCAACTTCGATTTCCTGCTACCAACAACATCGCTGAGTATGAAGCTCTCCTGGCAGGATTGAAGCACGCCTATCTCCTGGGCGCGCGCTATTTGAATATCATAGGAGACTCTCAGCCCGTCCTGCGGCAAGTTCTGTCCACTTACCGCACTCGTGACCCCAAACTCAAGCCATATCAAGATCTGGTCACGCTCCTTGCGAGGCAATTCCGTAAGCTGATCTCTATCCATACCCCCCATTCTCAGAACATTCTAGCTGATGCTTTAGCTTCACTCGCGCCCTCCCTATCTTTTCCTCTCAGTCGGAGCACTGAGACTATCGTCGTTCAGAGATTGGACGCACCCTCTCTTCAGGATCCTTGGTTCATCAACCTTAAGAAAGCTGTAGAGGCGAGGGCTGAGATGGAAGATCTCAAGGAAGTATCTCTGATGGAGCTAGAAGAGATTCTGGACGAAGAAGAATTGCCTTGGTATCACGAAATCGAGTTATTTTGCAAAGAAGGGTCATTCCCAGAAGGGGCAAACACCGAGCAACGTAAGTCAATAAGAAGAGCCGCCTCAAGGTATACCATTGTTGCAAGAGAACTATACAGGCGCGCTACTAATGGAATGCTCATGAGATGCTTGGATGATAATGAAGCTTGGAAGGTGGCTGAAGTAGCCCATTCTAGTGAGTGTGGAGGTCATGTCAATGGCCAGGCTCTAGCGAAGAAAATCCTTAGGCAGGGCTACTATTGGCCCACTCTAGAGGAAGATTGCTCCCTCTATGTCCGGAGGTGTCTTAAATGTCAACTCCACGCTGATAAAATCCATGCTCCAGCTTCGTCTCTCCATCCTATTTCTGCTCCTTGGCCATTCTCTATGTGGGCTTTCGACGTTGTTGGCCCCCTCGGTGATCCTAATTCTCAGATCAAGCAGAAATCCTTTATCCTTATCGCCACCGAGTACTTCACCAAATGGGCCGAAGCGGAGGCGTACGCAGAGATCAAAGCTTCAACGGTGTGCCGCTTCATCATGAAGAATATCATTTCGCGGTTCGGAGTGCCAAGCAGCATCATCACTGACAATGGAGCCCAGTTCGTCTCTCAGGAGCTCAAGGACCTATGTAAGAAGTTCAATATTGCATTGCATCATTCATCTCCATACTATCCTCAAGGCAACGGTCAAGCCGAGGCCACTAATAAAACCCTTCTTAAAATCATCAAGAAAACATGTGAATCTCATAAGTTTTTCGATTGGCCAAAGAGATTAGTGGAAGCTCTGTGGGCTTACCGCACCTCCGTCCATACTCCCACTGGACAAACTCCCTATTCTCTTACCTACGGGATGGAGGCGGTGCTCCCATATGAGATCTTGATCCCTTCCCTTAGAGTGCAGCTCGATAAGGAACTTAATCTCAATGAACTTCGAGAGGCGTTGCTCGTCCAGATGGAACTCTTAGATGAGAAAAGGATGAACGTGGCCAATCACGTATCCGTTTATCAAAAGAGAGTTTCACGTTATTTTCAAAAGAAGGTAATTGAACGAAAATTTCAAAAAGGTGATATGGTTTTGAAAGGTAAATTCATTTGGTCTGCAGGTCCTAGGTCTAAATTACAACTTAACTGGGAAGGGCCGTTTGTTGTAAAAGAGGCTTATCCAGGGAATGCTTATCGCTTAGTGAACGCAGAAGGTGAGGAGCTCTCTCACGCTTGGAATGGGTTGTATCTTAAGCGTTTCTTTCCTTAGAGTCTAAATCTGTGTCACCCCGGTAGCAAGATGTTCCTCCCTTTTACGATAAAGAGTCCCGAGTGAGGCAATCACACACTATACGACGTCCCTGGTCAGGCTTTGGGGGAAAGTTGAAGTCCCTGTTCGTTTCTTCCTTCGGCTGAATCCAGGGGCAAGAGGTGAATAAGGAGGCGATGACGAATCTAGGCACCCTAACGAGGGGAGGTCTCAAATAGGGGTAGTCCATTCTGACCTGATGGCACAAGCAAAGAAACAAGGAAAAAAGAAAGCAAAGGACAAAATCAAAAGCATCATCTCAAAGGTCTATTGAATATGATTCCAAAGCTCCAGAAAGGCAAGAAAAAGAATCTAGGCATGACAAGAGTGGCATTACAGTTCCCCACGGGATGAATGAGCCCGGTCGCACGCATGCCTAGAGTGGACTAAGGTTCGATGATGGACATAAAGCCCCGGCGCAACAGACCAAATTTCTAATGAGTTGTCTGGAGAGGAACCCAAGTCCTAAGAGCTTCTAGATCTGGCCTAAGCTTACCCCCGCATTCTAGTTTCCTTTTCAGGATTGAGACTAGTACCCCGGGTATGGCCCTGGTAGAAACACCGTCATGAAAATCTGGGCCTTGGTCAGGGTTTGTCACCTTATTGCACGCCAACCTCGGGACTCTCAATACGATACAGAGGGCTCACATTGCTAGGGGAAAGCACTGATTTTCAAAATCCAAAAACAACATATATTTCAAAATCCAAAAACAACATATATTTCAAAAATCCAAAAACAACATATATTTCAAAATCCAAAAAATAACATATATTTCAAAACCCAAAAACATCATATATTTCAAAATCAAAAAACAACACATATTTAAAACACCAAAAACATCAAAAATCCAAAATCAAACAAAAAAAAATCACATATTTCAAAATGCAAAAATATCAACTATTTTCCAAAATTTCACAAAAAATTCAAATATATTTTCCAAAATCCAAAAAAATACCATCATATGCATCGCATGCATCGCATTATTTCTATTATGTTTCCCGCCTATTTAATAAGGCTCCACCCCTTGACCAAATATCAAGAAACGGTTGTTATCTAACTTGCTTCAAGGCAAGGGGTTGAGTCTAAGAACATATCAAACTTGTTCGATGTTTAAGTGTGTGCAGAATGCAGGATCAAGACCAAAGCTCAAATCTCACAACTATGCAGGTTCAAGACTGTGACGCGCCAGGTACAAGCCGTCACACTCATATAACGGTCCATGCTAGACCGTTACATCTCTTCAGGCCTTCACTTTGATTCTCTCAGCAGCTCTCTCTCTAACGGCCTGGGGCGCGACCGTTATTCTTCCTAACGGTCTATCGTTGGACCGTTACTTCCTCCAGAAACCCAAACCCTCAGGTCTTTCACCCCGACGGCCTATCTCCTACCCGTTATATCCTTCTAACGGCCCTTCTCAGATCCGTTACACTCTCCAGAGGCTCTATTTTCCAGGCCGTTCTAAGCCAAGTCAAGCCACAACTCGTGCTCAATCAATTAAGGCAATCCCATCTCATTCAATTAAACTTAACGAAACAAAAGATTAATAAGATTCCAACTCTGATTGTCAAATACATCTTTCATAAAAGCAAAATCAAGCTACATTCAATTTCTTATCCGAAAGAGGGCGGATCTTCCTTAACTCTTTGAGGTAGCCACGGCGCGCTTCGTCGTTCTCTTCCACTACCTCTTGCCACAGGCGCACCTTGCTGATCTCTCACATGGTCAGCACGTTCCGGACTGTTCTTTCATATTCCTCGGTCCCCATCTTCCTAGGTAGAAGGGGATGGTAGTGTGATAGTGCAGGAGCTTCAATCCGAGGTAGTCCGATCTGAAGATGGCACCGGTGCGGGTTGTAGATCGCCATGGTAGTATTTCTCACTAGCTGGAGGTCCAGGCCTTGACGCCGCGGTATTCTGAACAGAGTGCTTTGAAGGATTCTTGGTCGCATGATAAATTTCTCCATTGGTAAAGTATTGAAGAAGAGGCGCCATTCATCCCGAGTTTTCTTATCCGCCGTCTTGCATTCAACCTGTGAAGAAAATCCGAATACCCCTCCAATAAAGAAGAGAGGGTGGCTCCCGAATATCAGACTAGAAGAAGTAATATCCTCCTTTGGTTGGAATTTGATTCTCACTCCCATCCAACACTCAAGGAGTATTATGGAGCCGAACAAAGGTCCTCCTAGGCAAGCCGAGCTTAGTCCTTCATAGAGATATGAGAGGATCGCTTGAGAGATGGACATTCCCCGCCATAACCCACTAATAATGCTGAGATTTTGGGCATCTAAGAGGTGGTCGGTTGTAGTGTAAAGGAAAACTTCGCATAAGCAAACCGCCACCGCCTTGGCTATGGCTTCATGCCTCTCCCACTTGTTCTTGCAATGAGAGACTATCCATTGTGCCAAGGGTATCAAGTGAATGTGGTGTGGGCTAATCATGGTCCTCACGTCCTTTGGATTATGGATGAAATCACTCAAGATCAAGGACGGGTCAATAGGCTCAACCGTGTAGCAAACTAGGTCTTCTTCCCCCACCTTAGTCTTAGGAAGGGCTAGGTAGGTTTCTACCTCCTCTAATAGGATTGTTGCTTTGAAGGAAGGGAAGATGAAGGTATGTGTTTGTGGATGCCACAATTCTATGAGGGCTGAAATACTAGGCCAATCTAATGCCAATTTCTGGAAATTCTTGCCTAAAACCAAGAGAGGTTGAAGGTGCCATGCTTTAAGAATTGATGTAACCTTTAAAGGGAGTGCCTTTACCATGGGAGCCACCCACTTCAGATTAGAATAGCATCTTGGACTAGGAAGAGGCTAAGAAGAAGAAGAATATCATGAGAAAGAGATGAAGTTTAGGAATTTTTGAACTTGGTTAGGTCATGGAAGCTTACCACTCTTTTAGCATTGGAGCTTAGGTGCTTGGGAAATGAGGTCAGCCTTTGTAGCTCTCCATACTCCTTTCTTGCAGCTTTCGGTCCGGTATAGATCTTCTCCTCCATAGCCATCACCTCGAAGCTTCTCTTCATCTTGTTTCCTGCCCTTTAGGAGAGGTTTTTCAGCCCTTCTAGCAGAGAATTCAGAAAGATATGATTTCGGCTAAGTTTCCAAGTTTTAAAAGTCTTGATTTTGGCTTTAAAGAGAGAAGATTCGAATTGGAAGGCTTTATCTTAAGTTTGGGAGAAGTCCAGCACGGATTGGAGGCTTCTTATCTCAGATTTTGCCCCTTGCGGCTCAATCAGTCTCGGAGTACAATTCATTCTCTAACGGTCTATCGTCGGACCGTCACTTTCCTCTGACGCGCCAGCTCTAGGCCGTCACATTTCCTGTGGGTTTAATTTGGTCCAACCTTGTTCTGTCAAGCTTAATGGTCTAGCATCAGACCGTTATATTCTTATGATGCGTTCTTTCTGAGCCGTTACATTCTCTGCTGATCAGTTTTGGCTTCTTCTTGGTCAATCATTCTCAACAGTCTTGCTCATGACCGTTATCTATCTCTGACGCACTGCGCTTGAACCGTCACATTTCCTACACATCCCATGCATACCCAAGTCTATACATCATTTTGAAGCCTATACAGCATTTTGAAGTCTGCACATTCATTCTTCATGTTGAAGTCTACACATCATGTTGAAGTCTACACATCATTTTGAAGCCTGTACAACATTTTGAAGTTTGAACATCATTGATGAAGTCTATACATCATTTTCAAGTCTATACAACATTTTGAAGTCTGAACATCATTTTGAAGTCTACACATCATGTTAAAGTCCATACATTCTCCAAGTCTGTACACTCCACAGCCTCAACTTCATACCTTCTCCAAGTCTGTACATTCTTGATCCAAGTCCATACATTGCCCAGGTGTGTACAACCCCAAGTCTGTACATTCCTCATCCGAAGTCCATACGTTCTTCAAGTCTGAGCACCCTTTGCTAAAAAGAAGTCTATACCTCGTTTGGTCGTCTGCACTCGAAGTCTATACATCACTTTGGCAAGGTCTGTACACTCATGAGTATAGTTAGTGCATTCATAGTTCAATCCTGCTCTGCCATCTCTAACGGTCTCGCATTTGGCCGTTACTTATATATGACGCACCAGCTCTGAGCCGTTACTCTTCCTACTACTCAGTTCTGCAAAATTGGGCTCTGTCCTCTCTAACGGCCTCCATCTAGTGCGTTACTTGATCCTGACAGTCCGGACCTAGACCGTTACATTGTCTGCTGTTGAGATTGTGCTATCCCTTTCTGCCTCTATTCAGACATGGCGGTCTCACACACTTTCCATTCTATTTCTCCTGTCCATCATTTCATCCACACATCATCTTATCCACACATTTCATCCATACATGTCCACATGCATTTCCTACATTTCCAATCACATATTCACACATTTGTTCCTGCATTCATCACATACACACATCCATTCATTCACAAGAACAAACAAAAGACCAAAAAGAAATTTTTATTCCATTTTCATCATAAAGTTATGTACAAGTAATAAGAAAACAAAAAAAATGCATCACTCGGCCGACTTATCCACCGGGCCGCCATCGTCATCTCCACCCTCCGGCTTTCTCGCCGGTGGTGCTAGGGAGGCACTCTCCTCCTGCTGACCCCTCTCCGCCCTCTCATTCCTCCGCTGGCCGGAGGAGCTAGCGAGGAAGTCCCCTATCGAGCCGCTCGGGGCAACGCTCCTCCGTGCCCCACTCTGGGAGGCACTCCGCTCCGGTCCCCGGCCCATCATCTTGACCGTGCGCTCCATCGTCTGTAGCTCGATCTTCAGCTCGAAGATCTGACGCCACGTGTCCCGGGCCCCGATCCGGTAGCGATCCAAGTCCGCGGTCCCAGTCCGGAGTCACTCCACCTCGGCTTGTGACCGAGTCAACTCTGCCCGGAGTCGCTCTGCCTCCGTCCGAGCCGATTTAACCTCAGCCGCTGCTGTGGCTAGCTCTCTCGCCTATAGATTACATTTCATATAGTTAGTTGCATAAGCATTTTAATTCGCATAAACATAAGCATTATAAATCAA
Source organism: Amorphophallus konjac (assembly GCA_022559845.1). NCBI lineage: Eukaryota > Viridiplantae > Streptophyta > Magnoliopsida > Alismatales > Araceae > Amorphophallus > Amorphophallus konjac. The sequence continues at coordinate 183,402,987 of CM040125.1, forward strand.
CGCATTTAGCATCTTACCTGCTCCGCGAGGGTGGCCTCCGCCTCCTCGGCCCGGGCAACCGCTCGAGCGAACTTGGTGTCACGCTCGGCCCTGCCTCCTGTAGGCTGTGAGGATGACGATGGGGCATCCGGTCCGGCTCTTTGGGCTCCCTCGGCCCGCTGTATTTAGAAGTCATAGTCAGTCATTATAATCATCATCATAATCATTTTAATCATTTTAAGTCTGGGAATTTTACCAGAAGCTCCAAGGCGGTCCGGTACTCGTCCCGCTGCTGGACGGTGGCATGGAGTAGCCCCTCGAGCTCGGCTATCCTACCCTCGGGGTCTAGCTGCATTTAGAAGCATGAGTCATTGCATATAGTATATACTATTGTGTCATATAGAAAGAGTTTAGGGTTTAGAAGTTGCATACCGGTTGTCGGGTACCTCGATAAACCCGGTCCCCGTACAGTCGAGCGAAGGCTTTCAAGTACGCCTCATCGCTCTCATCCCGCTCCTTCACTGCTCTGCCCCGCTTGTTCCAATCGTGGACAAACTTCACCTTCTGGGCGCACCAATCTATGTCGCCGCTAATTCCCTTCGCTGACTTGCCCGAGCGCTCATCACTGTGGCGTGGAAAGGTCACCTCGGGCTGGTGTAGTCCCCGAGTCCTCAGAATCAACCGGTAGGGGAGTGGCTCGATGATATGGATGCAATGCAACCATATGTCTCGTCCCCGGTACGAGAGGGCTACCTCCACCCATGGCTGACCCTCGTAACTCTCACTTCTGTACGGGGTCCATCTCACCTGAAAGCAAATTAGTCCATTCATCAAATCAACATTTAGAAGCATATAAAAGCATATAGAGCATTTAGAAAGCATTTGTGAGTTCGGGCTTACCGCCGTATGCGGGAAGGAATCCAAATCATCCTGGATCGCCCAGGTCAATCTGATGATCGACCCCGGGTCCCTCGCGACCACCCATCACCTCGTGATCGGGATGCGGCCGGCGTGGAGTAGTGTGCCTCTCCCGATGCCCGGGAGGTACATGTAACTCCAGATCTGCATTTAGAAGTCAAGTCAGTCAATTGCATAATCACAGCATAATCATAATCATATAGAAAGCATTTAAATTACATTTACCTGTAGGAAAGGCGAGAAGCAGCCCAGCATCGTCTGTCGGTCCGTCGTGCTGAGGGACTCGAACAGGAAGGCTAAGACTGCCGCTCCCCAGGCGTATTTCCCGACTCTGCCCAAATCTCTGATCATCGACAGTAGCCTGCAGCTGATGACATCTGCCCGAGTCGCGAACAGGAGCTTCCCGAACAGTAGCATCAGGAATCATCTCAGGATGTGATCTCCCTCCGGTCCCGCCTCTGCCGCCACTCGTGGGCACACCTGGCCAATCACTCTGCCCAGATGCTCCTCTGGTAGCTCTCCCACAGCTATGGCTGCTCCTCTCAATCCCAAGCTCTCCTGCAGCTGTGATCTCGAGAGTTAAGATGATGTCTGTCCCGGTCTGATCAAATCTAGCCCTAGCAGCTCTTGGGCCATCTCTCGGTAGTCTCAGTATGTCCATCCTATCACTGCGGCTCCGTGCACCTGCAGTCCGGCAATCCTCGCCATGTCTTCCAACGTCGGGATCATGTGACCCCACGGGAAGATGAACGCCCTGCTGACTGGATCCCACCGCTCATGTAAAGCGTATAGCAGTGGCGTGTCCATCTGGATCACCTCGATGCTCAGCACCTCGACGAACCCCATGCTGGCTAACCTCTCTCTCTGGTAATCGGGCAGTGCCTGGTACACCGCCCGGATCTGAAGCCAAGAGATCCTCGTCCGTCTCTTTCCCTGCATTCATTTTAGAGCATAAGTTAGTCAATTGCATCATAAAATCATTGCATAAGCATTTAAATGAAAAACAAAACAAAAATTGAATAATTGAAAACATAAAAAATAAGTTCTGGCCTCTGGTGGTTATAACGGCCCTAGGGTGGGGCGTTACTTGTCTCTAACGCACCAAGGGTGGCGCGTTAGGCTTGTGACGGTCCCTGGAAGGACCGTCACATTCTCTGCTAGAGGGCATTTTTCCCTCGCATTCCGTGGCTTTCCCACTTTGGCCAAAAGGCCTACAATGGATCCTAATGGGTTCATAGACCCATTTTCTACCCCCCATTCACACATGCATGCACATAAAAACACAAAAAAATTAAAATTTTGGAAAATGGGGTGGGTGGCCTACCTCTCAGTCTTGGCCCCTCTTCCTTTTCTTCTCCTGTTCCTTGGGTTCTACCTCATCCAGGGGAACCTCCCCTTGATCCTCCTCGGCCGTAGGAACATCCTCCTCCACCCTTGGCTCTCTCCTCGCCCTAGTTTCTTCCTCCACGGGCGGGACGGTCTCTCGCTCTATCCGGCGGTGAAGGCAGCAAATCGCCTTCTTCTTCATCCCTCTCTCCCTCTTCTTCGGTGGCTGGGAACCCTCGTCGCCGGCCATCTGGGTGGTGGTCGCCGGTGGTCTCCTTGGTTGTTTTTTTTTTTGGGAGCGCTTTGGTGTTTGAGGCTTGAATGAATGTTGAATGAAGATTGTGACCGTTCGGTTTGTTTTTTTTGAACGCTCAGGAAATGCGACGGTCTGTCGTCCGACCGTTATAGCCTCTGATGCGTACTCCTGAGACCGTTACATGGATTTGAACTATTTTATTGAAGAATGTGAACCGCCTAGTCTCTAACAGTCCTCGCCTGGTCCGTTACTTTGTGTGACGCACTCTCCACAGACCGTTACAGATTGCAAGTTTCTTGATGAATAAAATGGTCTATTTAATGCTTGAAAGATCACATTTTCTTCCATGGTGCATATTATTAATGCTTCTCACTCATATGAATGGTTATGCCTTATTTTATGCTCATATCTATTGTTGGCTAACCTTTTCCCTCATGAATGAAGTTATGAACAGCATCATGCTTTGATATTCGTCAGAAAGGTAAGTCAGGTATTGTATCTTGATTCTTTATCCCTTTAATGCATTACTATATGGTATCTATGATATATTACCTCGAGAACTGGCTGGTCATTCATGTGTTCTGGGATCTGATGTTCCCCTTAAACAAAAATGATGATGATCTAAGTACACATGTTTGATCGTTGGATAGGCCGTTAGGTTGGAAAAATTTTGGGACGATGGTTCTGTCTTGCACGCCGTGGTTGCAAATAGTGTCTTGACCCTGATTTCTCCGGTCTAGCAATATTATTCTCGAGTATCTTGTTATTTTATCTTTCTTTGAATTTGTTTTAACAATTTCTTTTTCTTTAGCCCAGCATGCATCATACGCATATTTGAGCATTCATGATCTTCATCTGTTCAAGGTGTCTCAATGATGGTGAATACCTGTGTTCTTGATCTCGAATAAGGAGAGACGTTCCACTCTGAATTCGAAGGTTTCCTTCAATTCTTTTGCTTGATTTGGTTGGCTGAAGATTCCTGTCTGGAGTTTAGTCAGTTCTCTTTCTTTTCCGTTGCCTCCGGCGGCTAGCCGTGTTTCCTTTCCTTAATCGTTAGTTTCTCCAGACTTGCATCCTTTGGTTAGCTATTTCCTTGTGATTAGTTCAAAGTTTTCCAGAAGATTCCTATCGCTTGTTGGTAAAGAACGGGTGTCGTTTACCTTAATGCCCACTTTTTAGTCCGCTCCGTTTCATTTCCGCTTCATCTCCATGTTCCATTTCGCTTTCGCTTCACCTCCGCTCGCTCCCCTGCAAAGAGGACGTTAAGGAGGGGCATCTGTTGACACCCGTTTTATGACCGATAAGTCAGGTCATCTCCTTGTTCATTCTATGTGATGCTCCAAGTTATTCATTCCTTCGTTGAGTCTCCTTCATCAGTCTGAAGTTTATTTCATGGGTCTTAGCTCCTTGGTTGAGTATGGTTCCGCGATTTCTTGATTGGATGAAGCTTAGCAAGCTCCTATCTCATTTGGATCCTCATTGTTTCTAACGGTCTGCACCATGGGCGTTACTTCCCTTATAACGCATGTGCCCATGGCCGTTACATCTTGAAGAGTCCTACAACTTAAGGGCTTTGTTCCAATCCTTATCCTTTGGCCTATCCATTGAGTATAACAGTTTGTCGTACAGCCGTTACTTCCCTCCAACGCGTTCACCCATGGCCGTTACTTTCATTCAAGAGTCCTATTATTTTGATCTTCTTCCGTTGATCTTATCTCTTTTGAGATAAGGTTGAATGTGACGGTATCTCCCGGGCGCGTTATTTACCTGTGACGGTCTGTCGTGCAGCCGTTACATCCAACAGAGAGTCCTGGTAGTTCAGGCCTTTTTCTCTGCTACTCCGTGGTCGAGATAAAAGTTTGATCTTGTGATTTCTCTTCCAAATCTGATCCTCAGAACTTTCTGTTTGTTCCTATGGACTCTTGGTGATATTATCTTCAAAATTTTGCTAAGAGTTATCCTCTTTTCTTGCTGGATTATCCTCTGCTCGACCAGAGATTTTGAGGGCCTATAAATAGCACTCTTGACTTCATGGCCCGAAGGAGGAAGATCTGGAGTTTACGTCGAAGTGCTGCCGCATTCTGGAGCCACATCCAACCAAGGAGAACTGTTTCTCAAGTCCATCTGCTTCACGGTGAAGGGAGTATTCGTTTCATTGTGTTTGAGTTTCCATCGTTGTCACACTTGTGTTCTTCCTTCCTTCTTCTCAAAGCATTGTACATCTTCCTTATTCCACGTTCTTCATCTATTTTCATCATCTAAACATCTTCCCTATCTTTTAAAATGCCCAGAGGGGTTAAAAAACTAAAACTTTCCCAGTACTTCCCTTTCCTCTTGAATGATCTTAATTTCTTTAAGAATTGATACTATGCTTGTTTAAAGGGCTGATCTGGGTTTGTTTTCTTGTGTTTCACGTTCCTTGGCAGGTTTACAGGTTCATTAAACGAGGCCCAAGTCTTCTGGCCAGCTGGAAGATTTGGAGTTCAAAGAATTCATAAGCTATTTCTATAGGTTATCTGACGGTCTTGAGAAGACGCGTCAGGTTCATATAACGGTGCATCGTGCGACCGTCACAATCTTGTGACACACAGGGTCTGGACCGTTACATTCAGCTGATCTACAGATTTCACTGGTTTCTCTCTCCCGTGGGCGGGTGCTTCATCCACCAATTTCCAAGGTATTTTCAAGTCTTTGACTTGTGTTTACTTTGGTGGCGATCACATTCTTTCTTAGTATTGGGCATTGATTTCTCTCTCATATCTTCATATTCCTTTGCTTGTTCCACCCACGTGGTGTGTTTTATTTACTTTTGCTCCACGCCCCGGTGTGTGTTTTTCTTTACTTTCTTTAGATTAGTTTGATTGAGATAGCATGCCCATGCTAGAGCTTGTTCGGATTGCCTAGGTTCATGGTTCACATGTCCTTGGGTTGATTGAGATCATTGATTTTTGCTTATCATCTCTATCATACATCACAAACCTGTTGTGCCCCTTGTGCTTTGTTGATGATGTGGTGTTTTAATGATAGCAACATGAATGAGTCACCATATTGTTTTGCTTCAGCATCACATTGAATGATAGCAATATGAATGCATATGACTGATCTATTCTGTGGAGAGTGCATGAGTGTGCTATGTCTGATATATTCATTGCTATAGTTCATTGTGGTTAGCATACACTGCTTTGTGCTGTGTTTGTGCATCGTTTAGAACACAAGTATATACATCCATGCATCATGGGTCGACCCCCTTCTTAGATGCGTCGACGCCCCCAGATTTCCAAGTCTATACACTCGTCTTCATGCATAGCAGAGTCTATACAGTGCAGCTCATATAACTTGCATGTCTATACATTGCATTGTGGCATTTGTGCTCAAAGTCTATACATTGCATGACAAGCCCAAAGTCTATACATTGCTGCATTGCCTGCATTTGTAAAGTCTATACATTGGCTGTTGTCCTGCAGCGTCAACACAAGTCCAAACATTGCATCGTTGTGTTAAGTCTATACATTCACATTGTCTGCATGTCTGCACGCTAAAGTCTGTACAGAGTCTGTGTCTATTTGACCAGCAAGTCTGCACAACAACCGTCTCATTTAGCGTCTAAGGCAATCTCTATACACTGGACTTGAAGTCTGTACATCGTTCGTCTCAGGCATATGCTAAGTGTATACATTGCATCTCTATTGTTGAAGTCTGTACAACCTATCTGCGTCTCATGCAGTGTCTCAAGTGGACTTGAATTCTATACATTGGACCGTGTCTCTTAGCGTCTATGTGCATAGTCCATACATTGCTAAGTCTATACATTGCAGCATGCATCGGCTAAGTCTATATAGGGTCCAACGTCTCACTTAGCATCTATATGCAGACAAGTCTATACATTGCATGATGTCTAAAGTCTGTACATCATATGCATAGTCTGTACATCCACCGTCTCATCAAAGTCTACACATTGTGGCATGTTGAGTCTGCACTTTGGTTGTATAGACTTAGAGCTGAAGTCTGCATACTGTCTGGTCGCACACTCTTATAAGTCTATACATTGCACTATATGCATACTACAGTGCATCCAGCAAGTCTGTACATTGAGGTGCATGCATCATCTACCAAGTCCACACAATGCATCGTGTGCTTCATCATTTAAAGTCTGCACAGCCCTTGCTCAGGCTAAGTCTGTACAGAGTCCTGTTGGATCGCATGGACATTTCGTCAAGTCTATACATTTGCTGCATGCCTGCACATCAGTCAAGTCTATACATTGATCTGTGCATCACTATACTCAAGACACTAAGTCTGTACAGAGCTCCCAAAGTTTGTACATTCCTTAGCATCTTGTGCATGCATTGTTTAGCAAGTCTTTACATCGCTCACTTGCATGTTCACGAAGTCTGCACATGCCATAGCACTGAACATGAAGTTTGTACACGCTTCAAGGGGTAAGTATGTACATTGTTCAGAACGCAAGTCCATACAGCCATTGTGCATTTGTTCTTGATGTACATACTTTGCTTTGCATTCACAACGTGAAGTCTGTACATGCTTTGTCTTCGCATTGCAAAGTCTACACATTGCACAATATATACTATAAAGTCTGTACAAGGTGTCGACATTAAACTGATAATCCTATTCGACTGTCTGACAGGGACTCCTTGCAGAGCTTAAGGAGGGCACGTGATCCGAGGATAAGGGGAGTGCCAAGATCGTGACACGTGTGATCAGCTGGCTGAGAGGCTGTCACGTGTTTAAGGCTTTTGGGCAGGAGATGTGGAGAGCACACACCCTAATCAGCTGCTGCTATATAAGGAAGACTCCTTTGTCTGAAGAAGATTGATCGAAGCAGAAGGATAGAAGCAGAAGAGCAGAAGCAGAAGAGAGCCTGCACAATCCAGTGTGAAGAGAAGAAGAGCAGAAGAGAAAGAAGAGAAAGAGAGAGTTAGGGAGCTCGAGTAGAGAAAGAGAGAGAGATAGTGGTTGTCTGACATTTGGATAAAATCCAAGTCAGATCTGCTCCTTCGAGAGCTATATTGTTTGTGTTTTATTTACAGCTTTCAGTCGCTGTTGTTACATATTTTTGTTTTCCATTTTATACCTTTCTTCAAGCTGTTAGTCAGTGTTTGCAGAGGTGCGGCCTCTGGACGGGTCAAGCTGTAATCCCCAGCGGTTGCAGTGGTGGATTCCACTGGACAACAAGTTGTGTTGCTCAGCGGGCGAGGTGGATACCTCGGACAGCAAGCTATGAAGCTCAGCGCTTTGTAGGCAAGCTGTGATGCCCAGCGGTTCAAGCTGTGAGTCAGCAGTAAGCCACAATCGAGTTGAGTGTGGGGTGGATGTAGGTCTGGAGGACCGAACCAGCTAAAAACCCTTTGCGTACTGTGGTTTGATTTCTTCTACTTGATTGGCGCTAGATGAATGCTTAGGTGCGCTTTGGTTTGATTGCACACTGTGTGTTTGTTTAATTCTGCAATTGCTTATTAGCCTTCTGTTTGTATTAGGAAGAATTTTTAATTGGGTGAAAGTTTTTAAGGGGAGATTCATTCACCCCCCCTCTGAATCGAACGCACCGAACCCAACACTTGGTATCAGAGCGGGTGTTGCACAAAGGGTCTAATGGCCTGCAGATCCGATCCGTATTTGGATTTGGTGCGATTTGAGTTGATTCACTTGCTTGCATTATGTTTGATTAGTGTTCTATTTAGAATTTTGATCTTGTCTGAGCATGGAATTCATGATTGATCTTCCGAGATTTGAGGGTCTAGATTTGTACAAGTGGTTTAATCAATTTAGAGAGTACGTGATACAAATTAATCCAGATCTATGGATAATAATCGCACACAGCTCTTATGAAGTTCCAAAGAACAAATCCTTGTGGAAAACTTCAGACCACTTGAAATTCGCAGAGAATCAGAAGGCCCTGGAGCTAACTCGAAGGGATACAAATACTGAAAAGTTTCCTTGTATGTTTGATTGCTGCAGTGCGTCAGAAGTTGTTAATATGGTTGCTGCTATCACAAGTCAGGAAGAGGTGAAGTGTCTCATGGTAGCAGAAGAAGACGAAGATTATGTGGAGGATACTTTGTCACAGGTAAATTCAGACACTGATAATTTCTCTCTGGAAAGTATGCTTGCATTGAATGAACATTTATTGAATAAATATGATAGACTTAAATCTGAGAAGAGGAAAATGAGAAAAGAAATGACTCATGAAATCACTCGTTTAAAGGCAGAGAACGAAAACTTGAAATCTGACATGAATAAAGAAAAAGATGAGTTGAACAAGTTGAAATCTGAAAATGAGAACCTTAGAAACAAACTCATCAGTGAAAATAATACTTGCAAAGCTTGTGCCATTCTCCAAGAATTGATTAATGATATAGACCATGATGATAATTCGCAAAAGGAATTAATCAAATCTCTGGAAGAAGAAAACAAATTATTATTGACCAAGAAAATTGAGGTTGAAAAGGTGGAGAAAAATTGTTTGAAGAAAATAGTTACTTGAAAGATCAAAATAAAAAGCTAATGGTTCTTAATACTGTCTTCTCTGAAAGATGGTTGTCATTTGAAAAAGGAAAATCAGTTGTGAAGGAAAATGAGAACAACATTGAAATAATGGTTCAACAAGAAAATGAAACTCTGAAGAACCTGAATGATGCTTTGCAACAGCAGCTGATTGTTTGTGAATCTGAGCTATCCAAGTATGAAGTGAGTATTGCTTCATTGAATTCTGAGATTGAAGATCTGAAAAACTCTTTGTCAAAATTTGTTAAAGAAAGAGATAATCTGAATAAGCTACTTGGTTCTAAAGTGAATTTCCAGAAAGAAGGACTTGGGCATGTGCCTGTTAATAAGAAAGTGAATGAAAAGAAGAAGTATTCGTGAAAAGCTCTGAACAGGCTAATCAATCTAGTTCTTTTATTTTTCAATTCACTGCTAAGAAGGCTGAAAATTCAGATAAGAAACAGGAAAAGATTCAAAAACAAAAGAAAAGTGTTGATCTAAAGAAGTCCAAATCTGTCATTGATTCACATGTGCATGCTGCTAACTGCTCCCACACATATTCACACTCTCATGCGAATGTCAATTTTGTCAAACAAGTGAATGTAAATAAAAAGGTGGTAACATGTCACTATTGTGGGAAGCTTGGACATATTATGCATGACTGTGTTACATTGATAAATGATGAAAGGAATGTTGTTAGGAAGTATCCTAGAAATCATCTTCCTAGGAAACCCTCTACTGATAAGAGAAAGAAAACTCAATGTTATTGCTGTGGGAATTTTGGTCACATTGCTATTTTTTGCTGGCATGCTCAGGGAAATAGATTGAATTCTAAATCTGTAAAATTCCCTGCTCATTATGATGCTGATAGAAACAAATCTATTTTTAAAGAAAAATCCTTTGCATGTTTCAAATGTGGAAGATCTGGCCACAGGGTTGCAACATGTTGGGAGGTAGGATATCAAAACCAGACTGGTTTTGGTAAACAGAATTTTAATTCTGTTAACAAAAATCTTCATGTATATGCACATAGAACTCCTGCTTATAGGAATGTGCACAAAATAAATTTTAGAATTGCTGCATCATGCCACTACTGTGGTCAGATAGGTCATTCAATGAATGATTGCCATGTGATGAGAATTGATGACCTTCATGCACAGAAATTGGCTACCATACTTGCTAGATATGTGACTATCATGTCAGGACCCAAGACATCTTGGGTGCCTATTTGTGCAAAATAGTTGATAACTTGCAGGTGTGCCTTGGTGGGAGAAAAAAAAAAGGGGTTAAATTAACCAAGGCACTCAAGAATGAAAACCCCATGATTGCACCATTCAGGTCAGTTCTAAAACTCTGTATTTAAATTCCATCATCTGAATTTGTGAGTATGAAAGATGTGAATTTCATGGCGATTTGCTTGTTTGATTTCTGATGTTCTCTTCTTGTCTAGTTGATCAGTCTGCATTCCAGACTCAGCTACTGAATTTACTCTGCACATATCTGATGCTCTTCTCTTGCACTGATTGCACTATGTAAATAGGATGCTAGATGCACTGCACAATCATTGTTGTAGTCGATGCATACCTTGCACTATGTTAGAATGGGTCATTTAGTGCATGAAGTCGATGCATGTGTCACATGTCTGCATATATCATTTGCATGGCTATTTGTGAAATCTACTTTGCACTGTATCTCCTTGCATAACCCTGGTATATCAAATAGTAAGTTACTAAAAGGTAGGGAAATCTGTCTGGAGGTTCTTACTATGTGTGAGATGGTCATTAAGACCAAGTTCTTCGCCAAGTACCAAGGGTCTAGTCTTCATATAATTGTTGCATAGTCTGCATGTAGAACAGTGTATTGCATAGCATATCTTTTGCATCTTGGTGTCAGGGGGAGCTGAGAATTCTGTTCAATACATTGAATCTTTTTCACTTCTCATTGTCCCCATTCAATTCTGTCATATTCTTTGACATCAGATGCTCTTGGACCTTATTGCCTATTGCTATCACTGTTTAACAATTGCCATCTTTTCCCTAACCTTCACTGAACAACAGTATTGCTTCTGGTTTAGTGCATTGAGCTGTGGTTCTTGCAATTGTTCATTCATAAGAATCACATTTACAAATTGAAAGGAACTAAAGGTTTAACTTTTATAAATTGAAGAGTTCAGTGTCTGCACTTTAGAACTTGAGATAAAAGAAAATTTTTATAGCTCTTAATCTCTGTCTCATGGTTAGAATAGAAAAAAAAAATTTCTTAATGCCTGAATGTGTTAATCTGGATATGTGTAGAAAAGGTAAATAGAGTGTGTACTATTTTTTTAACAATCACTCTAAAAGAAATAAGGGCTGCAGTAAATAAGATCATCAATGTAATGAGCTGAACAAGGTGACAGAGAAATGGCTGAATTGCACTGAGAAACTGTGATCTCCTCCAAAGAAGCAGGAGAATTCACATGTCATGAAGTGCTTCAGACTACCTCTGTTCATTGGGTCAAATCTATAGGGGGAGTCTTCACCAAGTAACTGGGGGTACTGGCCTCTAATCAAGGTGTATCCTTAATGTCAAATGTGAAAATTGTTCCTTGTAGGTCTTGATCTGAAATAGATCTAGTAGTTTATGCCTAGTAACTGGGGGTACCTGCCTCTGATCAAGGTGTACACCTAATGTCAACAGCATAAATGCCACTAGTCTATTCACTTAGCTCAGTTTCTGAAAAATTACAAAATGAAATTCAAACTGCTGTAATCCTTTGAAATCAAAAGTCATTGAGTGAAAATTCTTTTTCTCAATACATATTCAAGTTGCCTTTCTTGATCTTCCATGTTTAATCACAAAGGGTATTATTTCTGACTTTTCTATTAAAACCATGTGCCTTAGATTCATTGCTATAAATGGAGTCTATAAACTCTTTTTCAGTGGTCAGCTGCTTTACTCTATCTTTATCACTGTTAAACCTGAATTTTTTTTACTGTATATTGCTGATTCTTATACTTTAACAGCTGTTTATAATCATGCTCATTTTCTGAACCATTGCTTCAGCTGTTGTGTAGTGACCCCTTACCTTATTGTTTCATCCGTTCATATTCCTTTCTCAAAGGGGGAGAAATAATTCAGGGGGAGTTATACTTCAGGGGGAGAATGGGTTGTTATTGATTATTCATTGAGATGCCTTATGATCATTGTTGTCTATTTTTTCTCTCCTACCATCAATCACTTTACACTCCACACTGTTGAAATCTTCCATCCTGATTTCACTCATGTTCTCAGGGGGAGCTTTGGTTATTAGTTGCATTAAGAGGAGAGTGGTTCTGCATGCATGTTGATAGGGGGAACTCTATTTCAATGAACTATGTTTCATTCTCTGTCCTTGTGTGCTGATTTTTGTCTCTCAAACCATTTTCTTTCTTTTTGATTATGTCAAAGGGGGAGAATAGTTTGACGAGTCAGTGTGAGACTCATTATGTTGCCATCATCAAAAAGGGGGAGATTGTTATGCCCCTTGTGCTTTGTTGATGATGTGGTGTTTTAATGATAGCAACATGAATGAGTCACCATATTATTTTACTTCAGCATCACATTGAATGATAGCAACATGAATGCATATGACTGATCTATTCTGTGGAGAGTCCGTCTATGTCTGATATATTCATTGCTATAGTTCATTGTGGTTAGCATACACTGCTTTGTGCTGTGTTTGTGCATCGTTTAGAACACAAGTATATACATCCATGCATCATGGGTCGACCCCCTTCTTAGATGCGTCGATGCCCCCAGATTTCTAAGTCTATACACTCATCTTCATGCATAGCAGAGTCTATACAGTGCAGCTCATATAACTTGCATGTCTATACATTGCATTGTGGCGTTTGTGCTCAAAGTCTATACATTGCATGACAAGCCCAAAGTCTATACATTACTGCATTGCCTGCATTTGTAAAGTCTATACATTGGCTATTGTTCTGCAGCGTCAACACAAGTCCAAACATTGCATCGTTGTGTTAAGTCTATACATTCAAATTGTCTACATGTCTGCACGCTAAAGTCTGTACAGAGTCTGTGTCTGTTTGACCAGCAAGTCTACACAACATCCGTCTCATTTAGCGTCTAAGGCAATCTCTATACACTGGACTTGAAGTCTGTACATCATTCGTCTCATTTAGCGTCTCAGGCATATGCTAAGTGTATACATTGCATCTCTATTGTTGAAGTCTATACAGCCTATCTGCGTCTCATGTAGCGTCTCAAGTGGACTTGAAGTCTATACATTGGATCGTGTCTCTTAGCGTCTATGTGCATAGTCCATACATTGCTAAGTCTATACATTGCAGCATGCATCGGCTAAGTCTGTACAGGGTCCAGTGTCTCACATAGCGTCTATATGCAGACAAGTCTATACATTGCATGATGTCTAAAGTCTGTATATCATATGCATAGTCTGTACATCCACCGTCTCATCAAAGTCTACACATTGTGGCATGTTGAGTCTGCACTTTGGTTGTATAGACTTAGAGCTGAAGTCTGCATACTGTCTGGTCGCACACACTTATAAGTCTATACATTGCACTATATGCATACTACAGTGCATCCAGCAAGTCTGTACATTGAGGTGCATGCATCATCTACCAGGTCCGCACAATACATTGTGTGCTTCATCATTTAAAGTCTGCACAGCCCTTGCTCAGGCTAAGTCTGTACAGAGTCCTGTTGCATCGCATGGACATTTTGTCAAGTCTATACATTTGCTGCATGCCTGCACATCAGTCAAGTCTATACATTGATCTGTGCATCACTATACTCAAGACACTAAGTCTGTACAGAGCTCGCAAAGTCTGTACATTCCTTAGCGTCATTGTGCATGCATTGTTTAGCAAGTCTGTACATCGCTCACTTCCATGTTCACGAAGTCTACACATGCCATAGCACTGAACATGAAGTCTGTACACACTTCAAGGGGTAAGTATGTACATTGTTCAGAACGCAAGTCCATACAGCCATTGTGCATTCATTCTTGATGTACATACTTTGCTTTGCATTCACAACGTGAAGTCTGTACATGCTTTGTCTTCGCATTACAAAGTCTATACATTGCACAATATATACTATAAAGCCTGTACAAGGTGTCGACATTAAACTAATAATCCTATTCGACTGTCTGACAGGGACTCCTTGCAGAGCTTAAGGAGGGCACGTGATCCGAGGATAAGGGGAGTGCCAGGATCATGACACGTGTGATCAGCTGGCTAAGAGGCTGCCACGTGTTTAAGGCTTTTGGGCGGGAGATGTGGAGAGCACACGCCCTAATCTGCTGCTGCTATATAAGGAAGACTCCTTTGTCTGAAGAAGATTGATCGAAGCAGAAGAATAGAAGCAGAAGAGCAGAAGCAGAGGAGAGCCTGCACGATCTAGTGTGAAGAGAAGAAGAGCAGAAGATAAAGAAGAGAAAGAGAGAGTTAGAGAGCTCGAGCAGAGAAAGAGAGAGAGATAGTGGTTTTCTGACATTTGGATCAAATCCAAGTCAGATCTGCTCCTTCGAGAGCTATATTGTTTGTGTTTTATTTACAGCTTTCAGTCGCTGTTGTTACATGTTTTCGTTTTCCATTTTATACCTTTCTTCAAGCTGTTAGTCAGCGTTTGCAGAGGTGCTGCCTCTGGACAGGTCAAGCTGTAATCCCCAGTGGTTGCAGTGGTGGATTCCACTGGACAACAAGCTGTATTGCTCCGCGGGCGAGGTGGATACCTCGGACAGCAAGCTGTGAGGCTCAGCGATTTGTAGGCAAGCTGTGATGCCCAGCGGTTCAAGCTGTGAGTCAGTAGTAAGCCACACTCGGGTTGAGTGTGGGGTGGATGTAGGCCTAGAGGACCGAACCACCTAAAAACCCTTTGCGTACTGTGGTTTGATTTCTTCTACTTGATTGGCGCTAGATGAATGCTTAGGTGCGCTTTGGTTTGATTGCACACTGTGTGTTTGTTTACTTCCGCAATTGCTTATTAGCCTTCTGTTTGTATTAGGAAGAATTTTTAATTGGGCGAAAGTTTTTAAGGGGAGATTCATTCACCCCCCTCTGAATCGAACGCACCGAACCCAACAAAACCAACAAAAAGAAGGAAGCCAAATAAATCAACAAAGTGGTCTTGTGCGTGCTGTGTTGGCACTATACGAGATGGTTTTGCTCTTGTCAAGATGCGACATGACGTTCTTTTTCATCGTGATGTTTGTCTCGATCGTGATGTACTTGGCAGAGTTCGCCGATAGGCTTGAATCTGTAGTACATTATTCGAGATTTTCCGTGATTTGTTCAGGTGGCTGGTGACTTTTTGAGTTGGTGTGATGGCCATGCGCGTTCTTATATTGTTTTGGTCATCCCAGCTTAAGTCTGTGCAGCGCTTGAGGTGTTTTGCTTCTGTTGAAGTGATTGCTTTATTTGCCTCAATTGAGAAGATGCTCGGGCAAACCTAGGATTTTCCTTCCTGGTGAGCTACTGTTAGTGAGCTTGATGCTTCTCAAACTATTTGGTGGAGTCTTTTCGAGGTAAGCCTTAGAATTGCTATCTTGGTGAGACCTTTGTCCTGTGTCTGCTTAAGCGTGGACAATATTTATTTTGAGCCTGATCTGCTCCTTGTTCTGCGGTTGCTTGGCTTTGGACTTAATCCTTGTGTTAAGAGCCGTTGTGCACCGTGTTTGTCGTGCCGTGTCTGGCGGCCGATGTGTTGTGAAGGCTCATTTATTATTTCAGGACATAGTGGTAAGCTGAGATTAGCCTTTCTTTGTGCTTTATGCTGAAGCTGGTACACTCCTTCATTTGGACTTAGGCTACTTGTGATCGGTTGTCATAGGATCAGTACTCGTGGCGTGTCATATTGCGATTTTTATGAATTGCGATGGCGCCGTGTGTGTGCTGAGATGCGGATACCGAGGTATTTTCTGATGCTTGTGTGCGTTGTTTGAGTGCGCAGTGGAAGTGTGTGGGCTGATAACCCACGGGTCGAGGATCGTTGGTTGTAAGATTATGGCCAGTCGAGAGAATTGTTTTTCTCGATGTGACTTCGTATTGGCTTCCCGTGCCTTGATGTTGTCCTTGCCGTGCCGTTGCTTTTGGAGGCCCTCTGGTGTTAGCACTGGCATTTGTGAGTGTTGGGGAATCTGTCGACATTTCTGCTGATTGAGTGCCCTCTGCTCTGTATTCCTTTCTTGGGTGTTCTGCTCTCAGGGCGTGGTCATAGTCCTTGAGACGCGTTTCCCGAGATTGTCATTCTTGTTGTCGTGGGTCTTTTCCTGGTAAGCTGTTTGATGCATGACTAATCCATTGTAGTAGTGTGTTCAACTATTATTGTGCCTTGATGTGACCCAGCTTGCAGTTGTATTCTATGGTTCTGTGTTCAGTATGGAGCCAAAATTCTGCAAGTGTTGCTACTGCTATCGTTGTTGTTGTTTTGTTGTTGTTTCCCTGTGAATCTGTTTTGGCACTGTGTGGACCGAAGTCTCGTTAGTTTGTTGTGATGTACTCTTCTTTCCTGGCAGAGTTAGCATGCGACTCGAATCAGATGTAATGTCTGAGTGAGGACTGACTTGATTATGTTTGTGGTTTGGTGCAGTCGTTGGCGTCCTGTGTGCCAAGCTTTCGTTGTTGCATTTGGCACTAGAGCCGATATTGTCGAGCTGTCAGCTGTGAGGACCATGTTTCCTTGTTTAAGCTGATGCATGCCGTGTCTGTCGTTTTATTTTCCTGATATCTGTTTTCATGGCATGGGTCGTGTCTCCTTTCCTGTGAGACGTAAGCGACGTTGCCTTGTTTCGGAGGTGTCAGACTGGTGTTCACTTGGGTTCCATGCTCGATCCAGAGCATATGCCATTGATTATGGTCTGACAAGTGTTCCTCTGAATGGTATTTTTTGAGATTCACAATGTTTCAAGTTGTATCTTGGGGTTTGTTCTTCCCAGCTTCTTCTTGCTAGTTCCTTAAATTTTGAGGATGAAATTTCTTGAAGGAGGGGAGGCTGTAATGCCTTGGATTCTTATTGGGTCTTTCAGATCCTTATCGGAGAGTTTCGGATCGCTTTTGTGGGTCCTGAGTTGAGTTTTATGATCCACGTGAGTTTTTCTCTCGTACTAGTTACGAAACCCTGTGGTGAGTTTATTTCTCAGTTCATCGACTCGTAGACGCCGTAGTTGCATTGTACTCTTCCCGAGGATCGTTTCGAATATTTTTGTGTATTTTTCAGAATTAGTCCATTTTCGGGTCAATTATCAAATTTTCAAAAATTAGGAAAATTTCCTAATTCTTTTGCTTTTT
The DNA here is from genome assembly GCA_022559845.1 of Amorphophallus konjac. Taxonomy (NCBI): domain Eukaryota; kingdom Viridiplantae; phylum Streptophyta; class Magnoliopsida; order Alismatales; family Araceae; genus Amorphophallus; species Amorphophallus konjac. The sequence goes on from CM040125.1 coordinate 183,420,264, forward strand.
CTTGCCTTTTCTTCTTTCCTTTTCTCATTCGCGTTGTGTCCTTCTCTCTCCCCCGTTTTCCCTCTTCTCTCGCCCTTCCGGCTCCGGCTGTAGACGGAGGAGCCTCGGGCAGGCAGAGGTGATGCTGTGGGAGTGATCGGGTGCGCGATGGGGCGAGGATTGGACCGTTTCTGGTGCGATCCCAAATAGTGGATTCAAAGCCGACGGTCGAGCTCGCGATGCGGTTTTTGGCACGGTTTAGTCACTACGGTGCACAGAATCTTCGGTGGAGGAAGGGAGACAGAAGCTCTACTTCTCTTCTATGTTCCCTCTGAGTTTCATGCCGAACGGTGAGCATACGAGTGGGTTTCTTTCAAGTTCGGGAAAATCATGCTTTTGGGGTGTTCGCAAGGTTTGCTGGAAAATGGCGATGATTTTTAGATCAATTGGTATCAATCGAACCCCTAGAATGCCCGCGTTCCAGATTCGCTGATTTCGTGTTAATTGGTTGTCATTTGGGGCCAGTACGAGCCCGGGAACCCCGGTGACTCAATTAGGGTCAATTTGGTAGAATTGCCCGTTTCAAGCCGTTTGTGCGTTGTCTTGATCCCTTCCGGAGTGTGGAAGGTCGGTATTATCATTGTGGTTGTTTTCCCCTTCGACCGTGATCGAACGGAGCATGGAACCGGACTTTAGGGCTCGGATTGGCCGGTTCTCTGCCGTAACCGGTCATCCGGACAGGATGAGCCGGTCGACCGGTGGTTGCCCGTAGGACCGTGATAGTTCGGTTGTAGGTCCGGTCGATCGACCTCCCTGAGCCGGTCGACCGACCCTAGGGGCCAGCTCGATCGGAATGTGGTATTTATGTTCCTTTTGAGTCCTGGTCGGTCCGGTTGAGACCCAATGACCGACCTATGGCCTCGCGAGTGTCCCGGACACCCTGTGGGTTCTGTGTCCGTGTTTCTAGAGTGTCGGGAGGTGCTATGTTTCCTCGATTGGTGAGCCCATAGGTGTGTGTATCTCGGGCTTTATGTTACGCTCGATCGAGTCACCGTGTATCGGTATGAGTGTGGCGGGGTTCCCCCTCACGTGTGTGGCCTCCCTTGAGTTCCGTCTTGAGGGGATGGTTTCGGCGGCTTGTGATATATCTCGATATTCGTGTTACCATGATTTTAGACGTAGTCAAGATTTTAAGTCGGTTGGCCTTGGCGTCCCAACCTTCATGCATTTCTTCACTGTAGCGCGCCTTTCTTAGGCCACTGCAAGTCGTTTGTCTTAGGTCAATGTTTTAGGGCGGTTAGTGTGGCGGTTGTCTCTTGGACCACCTAGTCCGTGTGGCGGATCTATATTAGATCGCTTTTGTGGTTTGTCTGAATAGGTCGGTTCAGGGTTGACTGGATTTAGCGGCCTAATCCTTGACCGCTATAGTCACCTAGCAGCCCATTCTATGACTGCCATCGTATATTACTCCACTTAATTCCTCCTTGTCGTTTCCCGATGTGTTGGTTTCCAAGTGCCTTGGCTTGACCTCGTGGTTTGCCCATTGTCCCGTGGACGTCTTTTGATGTCCTATGATGGCTATAACCATGTTATCAGATAGCCAGGCATACCCTACTATTGGTTAGGGTTCTGTACTGCTTCAGAGTCGTTATTAGGTTCTGGTCAACCCGGTGAGACCCAGTGCTTGACAAGTGACCTTGTGTGTGTCTCTACTATTCTGGATAGCTCGAGACAGTGATTCTGGATGCCATGAGGTACTGTCTGACCTCAGTTTGCGTGTCCAGGTGCATCGAGGGTGTTGGTGATCCCTCAGGTCTCCGTGTGTCATTTTATACGAATGCGTCGTTTCTTTGACTTGGGATTAGACCGATTAGCAGCTTGTTCCGCTTGACGATCTCGACTCCGAGTCGTGAGACTCAAGGATCGTTGTGTTAGTAGGTCTAGTTGCCCTGTCTTGAGTCTGTTGGCAGTTGGTGTACTGCCATTGTGCTTAGTAGTATGGGTGACGGTGCGTACATTGCCTATTTGTACTGCAACACTCGTGTTTCAGAGTCTCTGTGTCTAGTGAGCCTACACTAGTCGTAGCCCGACGACGTTTCGTGTCGATCCCACCTGGGAGAGGTGGCGGGGTAGTACCGTTTTACGATTTGTAAGCTAGTTTATGTGGGCCCCTACTTAACAGTAGCGTCCTGCTGGGGGGGAAAACTAGCTAGAGGTCTGGCTCTAGGCAAGAGTCGGTATGTGTACACGTGGTCAGGGGCGGTTTGTTGTGTCTCCTCTGAATTGGTGCTATCCTTATCTTGTTTTACAATGGTTTGACCATTGGAAACAGTGGTTTGACCAATCATTGTCTTTGGCATGATCAACTTTTTATAGGTCAGAATCTCTCCCAGTTCTTTTTTGGTCATTGCACTGTCATTTCTTTGAACAGGTTGTGTGCACACTTTTCTCTCAGGTTGTTAGTCATATGCACACATTCTAAAGTCACTGCATGCAGTCCTTTGCATAGAAGGTCAATTGCAGTCTTCATTGTGTCAGAAAAGTCCAGATATTTCACTGTTCACATGAACATATGAAGTCGGTGCTAGTTCCTGTAGCACTTCATGGAGGTCGATGCATGCCATCTTATCGAACACCTTGTGCGCATGTCATGTTAGTGTGCATAGCATTTTCATCGATCAGCTTGTGAGCATGGTGCATACTTTGCACTGGGCAGATAACATTCGGTGCACTTCTTCGTCTTCTGTATCCAAGTCTATGCATATCCCTGTAGCAATGCTATTAGGGTCAGTGCAACTTTTCCATTGGTACTAGTCCTTTGTACTTTGCATACAGTAGGTCCGTGCACTTTTACACTTTGAGCATATACATGTCAGTGCAGGTTCTTATGGAACCGCATGCACGGTCGGTGCACATCTAGGGTTAGTATGATAAGTCCGTGCAAGTCTGTCTTTAAGCATGTTGCTGCCCTGTCCATTCTTAGGTCGGTGCATATGGTAGGTAAGTGCATGTTCCTATGTATGCACGTCTCTATGCTAGCCATACCAAGGTCAGTCCATTCATACACTCGGTGCATGTTTAGGTCCATGCATATTACTGTTTAGGGTCTGTGGACACTAGCAAGTCGGTGCATGCTTTTGTCTAAGGCACATCCATGGTCAGTGCACATCTAGCTTAATGCATATGAAGTCCGTGCATAGTTGGCTGGTCAGTATACTAGGTCGGTGCACCTTTTGACCCTTGCATGCTGTAGGGTCGGTGCAAGTTTTGGGCATGCAGGTTGATGCATGTTTTAGCCTTGTCTATATTCAAGGTCATTGCATGTTCATCTGTCAGCATGCTAGGTCGGTGCATAGTTGGTTGTAGCACTCACGCCTGAGGGTCGGTGCAGCTTTTGCTGCAAGACCAAGTCGATGCATGTTTGTGTTCAGGCATACTATTTTTGTCTTGTGCTTAGCAGAGTCCGTGCAACATTACATGCAAAGTCTTCTTTATACACACATAACCACGGTGCAATCTTTGTAAAGGTCCGTGCATATCCGTCTCATGCTACGTCTAACGCATGACAGGTCGGTGCTATTTCAAGCGTTGGCTCGCATGCAGTCGGTGCTATTTTATGGTCTTGCATCTCATATTGCGTCTCACGTGCATATGTGTCTCAGTGCATGAACTGCGTCTCATTCTGCGTCTCAATGCATGCCTACGTCTCATGATTCGTCTAAGGCATATAAGGTCGGTGTAGGTTGTAATACCCCGGTTTTAAATATCTGAAATTTAATTGAAATAAATGAATTTCAGAATTTAATATTTAATTCCTTGGTAAATAGAACTAGTGAAATTTTGACTACCTTATAAAAATCTAGAAAAATGGTAAATTGGTTGAGGACCATTTATTTAACAACTTTGTCTTCTGTGGTCGACCCAGCAAAAATCCATAATTAGGTCTAATTAGTGGATTAAGCCCAAAATGCACACTTACCTAACCCTTACCTAACCTTAGCTTAAACTGTCGAATTAGAGCTTAATACTCAACCAAATGACCCCAAATCGGTGGCAAATGGAAGGCCACGATCTAAGGATCATTTTTCCTCTGTTAATTGATCGAAACCCTAGCCCTAAAACGTGGTGTCGGCCAAGCTTTGGCTAGGTCAAATATTTCGGCGCCGTTTTCAAACAATCAACTTGTTTCGACGAATTCTCCCAGCACCGAAGGCTCCAGAAGGTGTATGAGCTATAAAAATGAAGCTATGCAACCCTAGAATCCTTTGGTAGCAGCGGCGGTTGCAGTGGAGATCGATCTAGGGAGATCTAGGGAGTTTAGTGGTGATGTGTCGGCATCCGTTCCTCCTCCTTTCTTCTCTGATTGAGGTAGGTTCTCTCGGGCTCAAACCGCAAGTAATATATCAAAATGTTCAGCATCTAGTCCTCTTTCTTTTGATATACAAAGCCCCAATTTTCATAGACCATGGTTAGAGAATTTCGTGTTTGATTAGAAGCATGCTAAAACTAGGTTTTCAAGTGTTCTTCCTAGATAGATTGTGATTTTGATTAATTTTCCGGTGAATTTTGTGTTCCAATGTATTATGACCCTAATATGTCCATCAAGAACGCAGGAGTATGGGGTTAAGATCTCAGTCCAATTAGACCCCAATTGGGTGAGATTAGTTGGTTTTCGGAAGTCACGTTCGGTTCTGTGAACGCAGGGGTCGACCCATGGGTTCGACCCATCCTCAAGCAGAACCAGTCTGCCCGAGGGTCGACCCATCCAGCAGCGCGCGGGGGATGACCCATGGGGTCGACCCATACAGCGGGCAGGTGGGGGTCGACCCATGGGGTCGACCCAAAAGGCAGAATTTGTGGGGGTCGACCCATGGGGTCTACCCATTCAGCAGACAGCAGTCTGTCTTGCAGGGGTCGACCCACACGCAGGCAGATCCCTGGATTTTTCAGGGGTCGCCCCATATGCTGTAAGACCCGATTTACGTGTTTTCGACCCGAGGATCGATCCGGACCGTTAGGGGATCAACCCGTTCAACCTAGTCCAATTGAAAACCTTATTTTGAGGAACCAATGACCCATGCATGCAACCCTATGATCTCAAATTAAGAGCGGTGTTCCTCAATCCAAAATTGAAGAACAATGGTCCCTGCACTCATTCCAAGTGTATAAACCATTCCGATTACTATTTCCACTTCAACGCACACAATGGTTAATTAGAAACCCACATGATTAGTGGTTAATTATGTAACTAAATTTTTATTAATTGCATGTTCTTCATTCCTACACGATCTTGTTCATTATCTTATCATCTTGATTCATCTTTTTGGAAAATACATTAAATGTAAAACTTAATCCTTGATGATTTAACATGGAAACTAGGTTTATCATGAACTTTTAGTTGCTGGATAACAATTCTATTCCAGTAGAACGTTGATCAAATTACGAACTTCTAGTAAGTCATTAAGCCCCTTTAAGTTGCGTTAACTTTGAACTTATCACCGGAAACTCCATCCGGCGAACTTACCATCATCTCTAGATTTCTTTATACCCTTGTTATGAATGTAATGAACCACCAGAACATCGATTTACGTGACCAAATAGCTAGTTTATGTTTTGGATCGAATTGGGCTAAGAGAGGTATGCGCGGCCCGTAGTGGACTGTATATCTTCATAGGCGGCCCAATAGCGACCGCATATCCGTAATACGGCCCAGTATGGATCGTATATCTTGTTCATGGGTCTTAATGACTTTTGGACATGTGCGGCTCAATATTAACCGTATATACCCTTGAGCAGCCCTTGTCTGACCGTTTATATGACAGTTTTCCGAAAAGTGGTTATTTCATGAATTTCGAATCGTGTGAGCTAACCAAGCCAATGTAGGCTATGGTATTTTGTGAATTTACCTATTGTTAGATATATTGATCATTAATTATAGTCCTTTGGGACAATTATTCCTCTCGGTTATGGAGCTTATTGTTTGTACTCTTAAAGAATCATTATCCTTGTGTTCTTTGCCTTGACTACATGAACTTGACCTTGGAACCCTTGGCCATTAAATATTGTGGATGTCTAGTCTCGTGGGATCTACGATCCAAAAAGAAATCAATGCCAAGGCAAACAAATGAAGGGCCCTGTCAGGTCCTGGGAGGAGCACCCGAAAAGTACTTGATCCCTGGGGAGGTGAATGATTTGGTGTGGCATTTGGCACCGATACTAGCTAGCGTGTTGGGTTTACGACATTCCACATTCTCGTGAAACTTATTATTATTCATGCTTAAAGTATGAAGTACTTGCTTGCTTGCTTATTTGACGTGACTTGAAATTGACTGCAAATGGCCATTCACTAGAAAATCTTGTTAATCTTGATTGATATCTCGGCATGCAACTATTTCTTCCATTTTAATTATCGTTACTCTTTCTATCTTAGTGATTATTTAGTTCTGCTTATTTTATCGCGTTAATCATGCATATTCATTAATTGGTTAATCACTTAAACTATGCCTGATGATAGAGTATAATTCTTACTGAGCTTCTTGCTCACCCCTACTTCCAATCCTTTTCAGGTAATGCGGTTAACGGTACGATGCAAATGGGAATCGGATCAGTGTGATCGAGTGAACCTGGAACGTAGAGTTTGGAGTCTATCTTTTTTTATCTTCTTGAGTCTAGCTAGTGTCGTGAGAATGGTTATTTCTTTTTGTTCTTTCCTCCTTTAATTTGAATCTAATATTGTAAGAGTGGGTCAAAATTATACTTTTAATATTAATAAGAGCTCGTATTTTCAATACGTGTGTGTATGGCCTCCTTGTGTTTAATTGTGGTTATTTATCTTCCGCTCTTGTTATCATGACTGTTAACTGCCACGTTCCGAGCATCGCTTCCCGCTGCTATCGGTTCGGGGCGTGACATAGGTTGTGTCTAAAGCAGACACACGGTTGGTGCGTGTCTTCGTTGTTCATACTGAGGTCGGTGCTATTTTCGGTCGTGCGTCTCACTTTGCGTCTCACGCACATACCAGGGTCCGTGCTAGTTTCCGTCTCATGCACACCCATGGTCCATCTCATGAAGTACAAGGTATGTGCTACTCTGTAGCAGGTCGATGCAATGTTTGCATCTTACACTGCCTCTCACACACATGCCAGGTTGCATGCATTAATTCGGTCGGTGCAAGTCATTGCATCGTGCATACGAGGTCCGTGCATATATGGGTCTACGTACTTATGCCTTGTGCTATACAAGGTCCGTTCAACATTCGACTCGATGCACATCTATTCTCTTGCATATATAGGTCTGTGCACGCTGTAGCCAAAAGACTTCATAGTCTGAGCTCATGAGCTTCCAAGTTGGTGCATGTGTGTTGTGTATTACCCAAGGTCTGAGCGTTCTTTTATTCATAGCTAAATAAGGTAAGTGCACATCTGTTTAATTGAGCCAAAGGTCAGTACAATGTCTGATCTTCTACGTGGCGAATTATAGTTTGTTGCAAGTAACCATAACGGTACTCTGACTTCCGTTTACATGGAACAATCATGTTCGCAGAAGAGGCACGTGACCTCTGAAAAGATAGAAGGCTGGCTCGTGGATAAAGGAGAAATGATAGGCACGTGATCTGAGGAAAGGAAGCTTCTATTCCCTAACATGTGGACCAATGGAATGTCAGTAGGGTTCTGTTGCTTCATCCATACGAAGCCCCTGTTCCTATATAAAGCTATATTACCCTTCGAAGAAGGGTGTGGGTGCTGGAAGAGAGGCCGCCAGAAGAAAATAAAGGAGAGCCATAAGAAACAGAAGAAGGCATCAGAAGAATTCTGAGAGAAAGGAAGAAGAAGAGAGCAGAGCTAAGAGAAGTTAGTTCGTGAGAAATAAAAAGAAGAAGGAGAAGACGGCAGAATCTAAGAGTAAGCAGCTGAAGAAAAGAAGAGTGAGCCGAAGTTTGAGAAGAAGAAGAGAGAAGAAGAACGAAAAAGGAAGATGAAGAAAGAGTGAGGAATTTGTGAGTGTGAAGCTATCGTTGAAGATCTGTTTTCCTGGAATTTGGATCAATTCCAAGCCAGACTTGCTCCTGCGAGGGCTACATTCTGTGTTTCATTTTTAGCTTTCCGTTGCTGTGGTTTTGCTTCATATTTTCCTTTGTTCTTCTTGTTTATCTTTTAACTTCAAGCTGTGAGTCAGCAGAGCAAGCTGTGATGCTCAGCGGGCAAGGTGGTTACCTTGGACAGCAAGCTGTGATGCTCAGCGGGATAGCAAGCTGTGATGCTCAGCAGATGGCAAGCTGTGAGGCCCAGCTAATGTAGGCAAGCTGTGATGCCCAGCCGTTCAAGCTGTGTGGAAGCAGTAAGCCTTACTCAGTTGAGTAAAGGGTGGACGTAGATCTCTGGACAGCGATCGAACCACCTTAAAAAAATTTCTCTCCTATGTGATTGCTTGTGCGTCTTCTCCTCGGTAGATGAATGCATAGGCTCGCCAAAATGGTTTAGCATGGTTTGATTAGTTGATCGTTCATCTGCTGTTATCTTCTGATTGGTTTCATCTTGCATTCTTAATATGGTTTCTACTGCTGGTTGGTTTCACGTGCTCTTGGATCATCCTTCTTATGAATCTGTGGGTGAGTCCATAGCAGTTCAGTCTATTTTCGCACTGTTATTTTTAACTGCCCGTGTTGCCTTTTATTTAGGGTTGGATCTATTCACCCCCCTCTAGATCCGTTCATCACACCCTTCACTTGGTATCAGAGACAACCTCTCCCTTAGGGCCTTACATCCTGGAGAGTTTAGAATGGATGTTAGAGGGTTAACTGCTGAGGGCCACTGCACTAGTAAGCCCCCTTTCTTCGATGGGTCTAATTACTCTTATTGGAAGAATCGCATGGAGGTATTCCTTCAGGCTAAGGACTATGAGATTTGGAAGGTTATCAGTATTGGTCCTTTCGATTTACCCCCAGATGAAACGTTCTGGACCAAGGAGCACATCCTTAGGTCCACCGTGAATTGGGCGGCCATTAATGCCATACAATGTGCACTTCATCCCACCGAGTTCTCCAGGATTTCCTCCTGTACCACAGCCAAGGAGATGTGGGATAAGATGAAGGTTATCTATGAAGGGACTTCACAGGTTAGGGAAACCAGGGCCAACATGTTGGTCTCTGAGTATGAAGCTTTCATAATGAAGCCTGATGAGTCAGTGTCTGAAATGTATGCCCGTCTGCTGGTGCTCACCAGTGGCTTGAGAAACTTGGGTAAAGTATACACTGAGTACAAGTTGGTTAGAAAAATCTTGAGGTCTCTGACACCTATTTGGCATACCAAGGCCACCGTTGTAGAGGAGTCAAGGGACCTTGCTACCACGACCGTTGATGAGCTCATTGGCTCTCTTATGACTTATGAGCTAAACCTTAAGAGGGTAGATGAGTCTGAGAAAAGAAAGAAACCCCTGGCGCTTAAAGTCTCAGCTAGTAACAAAGGGTCTGATAGTGAACACAGCTCGTCCAGTTCAGGTGAAGACAGTGATGATTTTGCTATGTTTACTAGGAATTTTAAGAGGTTTTTGAGAAAAGAAGGAAAGAGCTTTAAGAAAAAACATTTCTCTGGAAATAGGCAGTCAAAGCATAAATCTGATACTGCCAAGAAAATTGATAGCAATGTCTATTATAATTGTAGGAAGGTAGGACATCTCAAGGCAGATTGTCCAGAGTTGAAAAACGTTGAGAAAGCTAAGCCCAGGTGGAAGAACAGGAAAGGAAAGGCTATGGTTAGCACCTGGAGCAATGAATATGAAGGAAGTCAGAGAAGCTCCTCTGACAGTGAGAAGGAAGACAAGCTATGCTTGATGTCCAAAAGTGGTGAAGACAAAGAAGACAATGATGAGGTAACTTCAATTTTTGAAAATTTCACTCATGATGATTGGCAAGAAGCATATGCTGAGTTACTCGATAAATATGATGATATGAGAAAAGAATATAAATGTTTGAAAAGGAAAACTAATTCTATAATTCATGATACATCTTTGAATGATAAAATTACATGTCTGGAAATTAAAAATATCAATTTAAAAAAATCTCTTGATGAAGCTGAGTGTGATAAACCCATCTTGATTGACTTAAGATCTGAAAATGAAAATCTGATGAACACCATTGATGAACTCAAACTTAGAATACATGAATTTCAGGAAGAAACTAGGATAGCCACTGAAAAATATGAAGCTATAAATGGTGTGAATGTTGAATTGAAAAAGATAATAGAAAAATTATAAAAAGAAAATATAGACGAACAAAACTCCCTTGAAAGTATGACACAAGGTATAGAAAATCTGAATGCCATCTTGGGAACAAAAAATAATTTCAGAAAGGGTGGTTTGGGTTTCAACCCAACTAACAAGGAGAGGTTTGACGTGAGAACCATCTCCTTTGTGGCAGAAAAGGGGACATTTCAACCCCTGATAAACATGACTTCTGGAAAAGGTCAAAATAAGAGCACAATGAAAAACATTGAGAAAATAAAGCCCAGTGCCAAAGACAAGGGCAATGGGAAGATAGAGGTGTGTAGGGGATCATGCTCACATACTCCCACACCTAAATTCAAGACACAGACTAGGGGTCAGTTTCCTAATGCTAGAACTCAAGAAAACCCCAAGGCCAAAACTACCCAGTCTCCACATAAAGGTCTAGGCAACCATTCAGGTGCTTCGACTTCTACTGCTTCTGGGTACAAGTCCCCTAGGAACTCTGGGTTGAGTAGAAGTACCTCAGGACGAGGCTACTTCAACACTGCTCCAACCTACTCTTCATGTCATAACTTTTCTCACTACAATTCCCATGAGAGAGGTCAAGGTAGTTTCTATATGAGGCCGATGCAGTATCATTTTTTGAACCCTTACACTACTCAGATGCATCAACCTCAACCTTGGAACTCCTATGTGCAACCTATGCACAACAAAATCATAAGTCAGAACCCCTATGGCTTTTACCATTCGATGGTCAGTCAGCCTAGGGTCTTCGGTGCACCCACTACTCCCAAAGCCTATCAGACTAAGCACTGGCAAAGAAAGTTTCAAAATGATTTTAAAAGGAAGAACCAAGCCACAGTACAGAAACAACTTCCAAAAACTAAAAGTGGCAAGAAAAGGCAGACTGAACCGAATGACAAAAAATCCACTATGAAGAAACCAAATCAGATGTGGATACCAAAACATTTAGTTTCTAGTCTACATGAAATAAATGCTTTTATGGGGCCCAAACAGTTTTGGGTTCCAAACATTTCTGCTTGATTCTCCTTGCAGGTATGCCTGGCAGCCAACCAGAACAGATGGTACCTTGATAGTGGCTGCTCCAGGCACATGACCGGGGATAAAGACAAATTTTGCATTCTGGTAAAGAAGGATGAAGGTCATATTACCTTCGGAGGTAATACCAAATGGAAAATAGTTGGATTAGGTAAAGTAGGTAAGTGTTCCTCATGCTGCATTGATGAAGTGTTATTAGTAGAAGGACTTGCCTACAATCTGCTTAGCATCAGCCAGCTGTGTGATAAAGGTCATAAGGTAGTTTTTGATTCTCTTGCATGCACCATATTTGAACCAAATTCTGAATGTGTCAAATTTTCTGGTAAGAGAGTCAATAATATCTACATGGTAGATTTAGATGATGCAGCACATACAGATTTATGCTTAACTGTTAATAAGGATGACTTAGCCTGTCTATGGCACCGTAGGTTGGGTCATGCTAGCTATCATGTGTTGCCCAAACTGACAAAGCACATCATGGTAAAAGGTCTCCCTGAAATTTTATTCAAAACAAATTATGAAATTTGTGAGGCATGTACTCAATGCAAGCAAACTAGAAAGTCATTTAAGTCTAGAGCTGAAAGCTTCACTTTTAAATCGTTTGAGCTGATTCATATGGATTTGTTTGGACCATCTAGATCAGTCAGCTTATCTGGTAGGAGATATGGTTATGTTTTAGTAGATGACTTCTCTAGATTTACCTCGATATATTTTCTGACACATAAAAATGATGCTTTTAAGGAATTTCAAGAATTCTACCATAAAATAACTCAGACCAATGAGCACTCAATTTTAAACATTTTGTCTGATCATGGAGGTGAGTTTGAAAACTCACAATTTGATGATTTCTGCAGGGATAATGGAATCAACCACAGGTTCTCATCTCCAAGAACTCTAGAGCAGAATGGAATAGTTGAAAGGAGAAATAGAACCTTGGTGGAAATGGCTAGGTGATGGGGACATCACCTCCCATGCCCACGTTCACAACTCGTCTGCTCGCCCCGATTGCATCCGGCATGGTCTAGTTAATTAATTTTGAGTCCTATGTAATTTCTATTTGAGTTATTTGATGTAATTTTCATTTTACTTGAGTCATGTCCCTAGTTCTTATGTCATTATGTTGGTATGTTAAGCTATTGAGCCCAACTAATGGGCTAGGCCCAGGCGCGCCCCCCCTTGGGACATGCTAGTCAATTGAGGGTTTGTCAGGGCTATTTTGGTCTTAGGAAAAGTATGGAGTCTATAAATAGTCCCTCCCCACTCTCATTTGTAACAACCTTTTTATGATCACTCTCAAAGCATGATTGGTCTACTTTTGGTTGCCCAGGTCCACCCATCACCCCTAGAATGTCAACATACACAAAATTGTATGAAAACCTTTGCAAGCACATTAGCATGGAAAATGAGATCTATAAGAGACAGGCTGACTCCCTTCGATGTCACCAAGAATTCCACGTGGGTGACTTTGTGATGGTGAGGAAGGAGAGGCTCTCCCCGAGAGTCATCTCCAAACTGAGGCCACGTGGGGCTGGTCCCTTCCAGGTCCTGAGGCGCATTGGCGCTAATGCCTATGAGTTAGATCTCCCCGAGGAGTATGGAGTGAGTCCCACATTCAATGTAGCCGACCTAGTGCCATATAAGGGAAGGTACCTAGTGAGGATATTGAGCCTATTCCCTCCGTTGAGAGAACACCCACCCATGAGGAGAGACCACCAGCCAAGAGAGCCCAGCGTGAGCGCATTGAACGAATATTGGATGAACAGGTCACTACCACCAGGAGCAAGGTATACGAGCGCTATCGCGGCAGGTGGATGGATCGATCTCGTTCGAAGACTTGAGGGCAGTACCACTTCTACACTCTCCGAGGAGGGAAGGACACTTACTCGACGGAGTCGAGTTCTCCGCACCCCGGGAGTATGATGGGGACATCACCTTCCCATGCCCATGTTCACAGCTCGTCTCCTCACCCCGGTTGCATCCGGCATGGTCTAGTTATTTAATTTTGAGTCCTATGTAATTTCTATTTGAGTCATTTGATGTAATTTTCATTTTACTTGAGTCATGTCCCTAGGTCTTGTGTCATTATGTTGGTATGTTAAGCTATTGGGCCCAACTAATGGGCTAGGCCTAGGGGCGCCCCCCCTTGGGACATGCTAGTCAATTGAGGGTTTGTTAGGGCTATTTTGGTCTTAGGAAAAGTATGGAGTCTATAAATAGTCCCTCCTCTCTCTCATTTATAACAACCTTTTTATGATCAATTTAAATCAAGTGAGTTCTAGTGTCATATTAGAGTGGATTCTCCAAACCTCTCTCTCTCTCTCTCTATTAGGGTGGATTCCCCTTCTCTCTCTATCTCTTCTCTCTCTCTTCTCTCTCTTCAAGGAGGAGGGTGCCACTTTCTCTCTCCTCTCCTCCCTCTCTCTCCTCCACATCATCAATTCTCTCTCTCTCCCCCTCATTACTCATCCTCCCAACTACCCCACCCTCATTACTCCACCCTAGTTCCAAGAGACCTTCCCCCCAATCCCCACTCCACCACCCAACCACCACCTACTCAACTCCCTTCCCTAAGCACCCTCTCATCTCCCAAGGGAGAATTCCCCACTCCCCAAGCACCCCTTCCCTTTCCCAACACAACCCTTCCCATCCCCAAAGCCCCATTAACCACATTGGTCCATTTTCAAATTTTAGAGAGAGATCTCTCCTTCCCTCTCCCCCACCCATCCCAAATTCGTAGCTCCCCTCTCACCCACTGCAAACACCACCTTCCAGACCCAATTCTCCCCCATCCACACCTTGGAACACTCCCTCCTAGACCCCCTCACAGCCAGGGCTCTCCCCACACTCATCCTCCCCCACTTCCCCTCCCATATACCCCATTTCCCCCACCATCATCAACCTATAGTTTTCAGTTCGCAGGTAGTAGAGGAGTGCCCAGTTGCAGAGGCTGCCAAATCTTCACCTGGAAGCTTCAGAGGGCATACCATATATTGTTGGAAGCGTCTCCCAGTCAGCTTTCCAACGGTGGTAGTCCCGTTGACTTCCAAGATCAGAGCTGTTCGGAGGAGACGATCTACCATGACTGTGCAAGACTTCTCAGGCAGAGGACCAGAACCAGAGTGGAAGATCTACAGCGGCCATCCTACTAGGAATCTGAGAAAGAGTTCTTCATCAAAAGTCTTCTATTCTGAGTCTTCTTTCATCTCCAAAAAGCAGAGCTCAATTTGGCATCCTGAACCAAGAGTTATCAATTTTATCCTCTGGGTGCGCGGTTCTGCTACCCCACAGTCTGCACCGACCTCTCATCAGTGTTCGGAGCCCACTGGTCTTCTCTGACAACGTTTGGCTTCTCCGCCAGCCTTTCTTCGAAGAGGACTCGTCAACGGTTCCAACGGCTCTAGCGGCACCTGATTCTGAGTTCAGGATCGGTTGTGGCATCCTCTTCTTCCTGCTGTAGGAAACCTGAAGCAGCCAGTTCCGAGAAGCTACCACCCTGTTCGAGCCTCCACCCAGACCAGCGTTGGCGCCAGAAGAAATCAGAAAAATTCAGACATTTTCCCATTCCAGCTACAAAGAATTCCCCACTGGTCCCGTCATCAGAAAAATTTCAGATCAGGTTCTGTGGCTACAACTCTGTCAGTCTGTCCCATATCGCAGAGAGCAGGCAGAATCGGCTTCGACATCTATCTTTGCTTTTAGTCCAAGTTCCCCTCCCCGCTTGGCCGGCTGAAGGCCCCTCCCTGTGTGGAGGTAGTTTTGGTTGTAATGTCAACTAACCCCCACCCCAAGGTCCCCTCCTGCGAGAGGTGTAGTGTTGTAATAGATTGAACAGGTCAAGCTGTCCCGACGCGGCGTGTGGGGATCCACTCGCCTCCCCGCTCGCCCTCGTCTCCGAGCGGGACCGGTTTCTTCAAACCGGTCGAGTAAGTGCTCAAACCTAGCTCCAATTTAGTGCTTATCTTTCAATATTAGTTCATAGTTCCGCTGGCCGTGCGAGTGAGAGCTCGATCCTCAAGCCCCGTTGCTTTGAGAGATCACCGTGGGGAAGAGTGAAGCCGGTGCCCTCGGCACTTTGTCGGCCCCATTGAATTGGGCCTCCACACCTTTGGGGAACAAACTTTGGCCTTGCTGGCCCTCTACCAGCAAGGGCCCAACCCTCACATCCTCCACTTGGCATCGCCAAGTCACCCCGGGCTTGGGTGAGCGACGGGAGAGCGGTGGCCCATATCGGTCCATTTGAATGCGAATGTGCTAGCTTGCTTAAGTCCAAGGGTGTGTCACATCAAAGTGGTATCAGAGCAAGTTCACAACTTTTCTCTATCAAGTTGGTCCTAGGACGCGCATATGCATTTAGAGTTTTCTAGTGCATCACTCTTGTCCACTAGTATAGCCACCTCATACCGACCTTACCAATCGGCCCTCTCCATAAGTCCAAACCACCAAGGGATGCCTACCACTAACACACATAACCTCCCTGGCCATGTCAACTACCTCATGAAGGCCTTGACCTATGCCAATGAGCGGCTTGATAACATATCGGGTCGACTCAACTAACTTGGAGAAAATGGGCCCGCCCCAAGGACGGACGATAGAGGGACATGTCCCCCACCTCCCACTTTTGATGGAACTCATCTTAATGACTATTTAGTTTGGGAGGCATCAATGGACCATTACTTTGAGAGGAATCCCATGTCCGAGGATAGGAAGGTTTGATGTGCCAAAATGTAACTAACCAAAAGGGCTCAAACTCATTGGTTAAAAATTGAAAGCTTAAGGATAATTAGAAGGAAGCTCCCCTCACCACATGGGAGGACCTGAAGGATCAACTTAGGGCTAGATATGTTTTCCCCTCCTACCCAGATCACCAAAGCCCAAGGAGCATTTCAACTCCACCATCCCCACCCGGCCAACCCAAGGCTCAAATTCCTCAAT
This sequence comes from Amorphophallus konjac, assembly GCA_022559845.1. NCBI lineage: Eukaryota > Viridiplantae > Streptophyta > Magnoliopsida > Alismatales > Araceae > Amorphophallus > Amorphophallus konjac. Next base: position 183,436,455 of record CM040125.1, read on the forward strand.
TCCCCATAACCCAACCAAAATCCCATCTCACAACCCACGCCACTCAAGTCCCATTGGTCCCCTCCGCCACCCCTTACCTCACCCCTTCTCAAAAGGGAAAGAGCCCAATGGAGATAGAAGTGAGTGAAATAACCCTGGGTAAGTGCGAGCCGGAATGTTATAGGTGCCACCAATTGGGGCACATCGCCGGACAATGCCCCACAAGGAAACATCTTCCTATGTCCCTAGTGGTTGAAACATCTCCCACCCCGACCACCATTACCCCGCCATCGTCCCCCAACAAGGACACTCCTCCCAAGGATAATCTTCCCAAAACCCCTCAACCCACCCATCTTCCTCTTCCTACCCCAACTCTACCCCAACCTAGGCCACCACTACTTCCACTCCCAACCCAAGTTCGACCTCACTCACCACCCCGGGTGCACCATGCCCCAACCATCATCACCCCATCTCCAAAAGACCTTCCCATTCCCTTGAGAAAGGAGGCCACACCCACTCACATAGGAATAGTTGCTAGCCTAGACCCTCTCCCCACCCATAAGGAAGCTCGAGTTCACACCAATGGTGAGGAAGAGCCTCAACCCTTCACCACTTCAAATAATCTAAATCTTCAAGAGCCACAAACCTTCACAAAAGGCACTATAATCATAGATGGGCCCCTAGCTAGATGGCTAAAGGAGAGACCAATTCACCCCATCATGTCTTATGTTTGCCCTCCCATAGAGTAAAACCTTCCCATTATACCCTTCTCATCCTATCACACCATAATCCAAACATCCTACCAAGTGGAAACCTTAGAGGACCTTCTCAAAGGCTTAGCATGGCAATTAGAATTGACTGGCATGTTGACTCCCATGACCCAACACCCTAGGAGCCTAGACCTCCTACACCTATGTATTGGCTCCATCACCTCAATGTGCACCATGGGTTGCTACACTAGTGACCTCCTATTATTCCTCCCTATACCCGATGAGCCCGATGCTATCCACGAATTAGAGTTGCTTATATCGGGTAGAACGTTGAGCCCTCCACTCATGGCCGACCCACTCACAAAGAACTTCGGCCCAATTATCTCATTAGAGGAGGATGACCCATCACCACTTGAGGATCTTGAGGACATAGGGCCCCTCCCCCTCGATAACCCTTTTTATGATCCCTTTGATCCCTTCCAATGGGGGTCAAAGAACCCATGGGACCCAACCACCTTATCCACCACCCACCTTTCCCTATCCCAACCCACCATGTTTGACCCAATCCACCCCATCCTAGACCCGGGTTACACCTTGGGAGCCATGACCTTGGGCCACATATCCCTAGGTAATAAGGTTGTGCCCTACCCCTTGATGACCACCTTCTTAGATCCATTCGATCCTTTCCAATGGGAGTTCAAAGGTTGTCCCACACCTATACACATGGAAGTCACCTTCGGGAAGAGCATGATGTGTCTAGACTTACCACACCCCTTGGCATGAACACTATGTTGGGTCCATTCATTCATATCACCCACATGTCAAGTAGAAAGCATGAGTGGTCCAAATTCGGATGTAGTGGTCCACCTTCACTCATCATGAGTCGTAGGCATGATAGGAGTATTCATGGATGTCCAGGTCCCCCAGCATTTGTCACCCCCATGCATGACCGGATCACCTATGGATGCCCCGGTCCTCCCCATTCCATCAAAGTCTTCTTGGCGTCAAAGCATGATTGGTCTACTTTTGGTTGCCCAGGTCCACCCATCACCCCTAGAATGTCAACATACACAAAATTGTATGAAAACCTTTGCAAGCACATTAGCATGGAAAATGAGATCTATAAGAGACAGGCTGACTCCCTTCGACGTCACCAAGAATTCCACGTGGGTGACTTTGTGATGGTGAGGAAGGAGAGGCTCTCCCCGAGAGTCATCTCCAAACTGAGGCCACGTGGGGCTGGTCCCTTCCAGGTCCTGAGGCGCATTGGCGCTAATGCCTATGAGTTAGATCTCCCCGAGGAGTATGGAGTGAGTCCCACATTCAATGTAGCCGACCTAGTGCCATATAAGGGAAGGTACCTAGTGAGGATATTGAGCCTATTCCCTCCGTTGAGAGAACACCCACCCATGAGGAGAGACCACCAGCCAAGAGAGCCCAGCGTGAGCGCATTGAACGAATATTGGATGAACAGGTCACTACCACCAGGAGCAAGGTATACGAGCGCTATCGCGGCAGGTGGATGGATCGATCTCGTTCGGAAGACTTGAGGGCAGTACCACTTCTACACCCTCCGAGGAGGGAAGGACACTTACTCGACGGAGTCGAGTTCTCCGCACCCCGGGAGTATGATGGGGACATCACCTTCCCATGCCCATGTTCACAGCTCGTCTCCTCACCCCGGTTGCATCCGGCATGGTCTAGTTATTTAATTTTGAGTCCTATGTAATTTCTATTTGAGTCATTTGATGTAATTCTCATTTTACTTGAGTCATGTCCCTAGGTCTTGTGTCATTATGTTGGTATGTTAAGCTATTTGGCCCAACTAATGGGCTAGGCCTAGGGGTGCCCCCCCTTGGGACATGCTAGTCAATTGAGGGTTTGTTAGGGCTATTTTGGTCTTAGGAAAAGTATGGAGTCTATAAATAGTCCCTCCTCTCTCTCATTTATAACAACCTTTTTATGATCAATTTAAATCAAGTGAGTTCTAGTGTCATATTAGAGTGGATTCTCCAAACCTCTCTCTCTCTCTCTCTATTAGGGTGGATTCCCCTTCTCTCTCTATCTCTTCTCTCTCTCTTCTCTCTCTTCAAGGAGGAGGGCGCCACTTTCTCTCTCCTCTCCTCCCTCTCTCTCCTCCACATCATCAATTCTCTCTCTCTCCCCCTCATTACTCATCCTCCCAACTACCCCACCCTCATTACTCCACCCTAGTTCCAAGAGACCTTCCCCCCAATCCCCACTCCACCACCCAACCACCACCTACTCAACTCCCTTCCCTAAGCACCCTCTCATCTCCCAAGGGAGAATTCCCCACTCCCCAAGCACCCCTTCCCTTTCCCAACACAACCCTTCCCATCCCCAAAGCCCCATTAACCACATTGGTCCATTTTCAAATTTTAGAGAGAGATCTCTCCTTCTCTCTCCCCCACCCATCCCAAATTCGTAGCACCCCTCTCACCCACTGCAAACACCACCTTCCAGACTCCATTCTCCCCCATCCACACCTTGGAACACCCCCTCCTAGACCCCCTCACAGCCAGGGCTCTCCCCACACTCATCCTCCCCCACTTCCCCTCCCATATACCCCATTTCCCCCCACCATCTTCAACCTACAGTTTTCAGTTCGCAGGCAGCAGAGGAGTGCCAAGTTGCAGAGGCTGCCACATCTTCACCTGGAATCTTCAGAGGGCATACCATATATTGTTGGAAGCGCCCCCAGTCAGCTTTCCAACGGTGGTAGTCCCGTCGACTTCCAAGATCGGAGCTGTTCGGAGGAGGCGATCTACCACGACTGCGCAAGACTTCTCAGGCAGAGGACCAGAACCAGAGTGAAAGATCTACAGCGGCCATCCTACTAGGAATCTGGGCAAGAGTTCTTCATCAAAAGTCTTCTATTCTGAGTCTTCTTTCATCTCCAAGAAGCATAGCTCAATTTGGCATCCGTAACCAAGAGTTATCAATTTTCTCCCCCGGGTGCGCGGTTCTGCTATCCCACAGTCTGCACCGACCTCTCATCAGAGTTCAGAGCCCACTGGTCTTCTCCTACAATATTTGGCTTCCCCGCTAGTTTTTCTTCGAAGAGCACTCGTCAACGGTTCCTACGGCTCCAGCGGCACCTGATTCTGAGTTCTGGATCGATCGTGGCATCCTCTTATTCCTGCTGTTGGAAACCTGAAGTAGCCAGTTCCGAAAAGCTACCACCCTATTCGAGCCTCCACCCAGACCAGCGTTGGCGCCAGAAGAAATCAAAAAAATTCAGACATTTTCCCGTTCCAGTTGCGAAGAATTCCCCACTTGTCCCATCATCAGCAAAATTCCAGATCAGGTTCTGTGGCCACAACTCTGTCAGTCTGTCCCATATCGCAGAGAGTAGGCAGAACCGGCTTCGACATCTATCTTTGCTTTTAGTCCAAGTTCCCCTCCCCGCTTGGCCGGCTGAAGGCCCCTCCCTGTGTGGAGGTAGTTTTGGTTGTAATGTCAACTAACCCCCACCCCAAGGTCCCCCTCCTACGAGAGGTGTAGTGTTGTAATAGATTGAACAGGTCAAGCTGCCCCGACGCGGTGTGTGGGGATCCACTCGCCTCCCCGCTCGCCCTCGTCTCCGAGCGGGGCCGGTTTCTTCAAACCGGTCGAGTAAGTGCTCAAACCTAGCTCCAATTTAGTGCTTGTCTTTCAATATTAGTTCATAGTTCCGCTGGCCGTGAGAGTGAGAGCTCGATCCTTAAGCCCTGTTGCTTTGAGAGATCACCGTGGGGAAGAGTGAAGCCGGTGCCCTCGGCACTTTGTCGGCCCCATTGAATTGGGCCTCCACACCTTTGGGGAACAAACTTTGGCCTTGCTGGCCCTCTACCAGCAAGGGCCCAACCCTCACATCCTCCACTTGGCATCGCCAAGTCACCCCGGGCTTGGGTGAGCGACGGGAGAGCGGTGGCCCATATCGGTCCATTTGAATGCGAATGTGCTTGCTTGCTTAAGTCCAAGGGTGCGTCACATCACTAGGGCAATGCTGGTTGAAGGGAATCTGCCAAGGAAGTTCCGGGCCGAGGCTGTAAGCACATCCTGTTATATAATTAACAGAGCTCTGGGAAGACCTTCCACATAAAAGACTCCTTATGAGATACTTAAAGGTAAGAAACCTTCACTAGCACATCTCAAGGTCTTTGGATGAAAGTGTTTCATTCATATAAATTCTAAAAGAGACATTGATAAGTTTGAACCTAAAAGTGAACCTAGAATTTTTCTAGGATATTCTGAAGTGTCCAGAGCCTATAGGATTTATAACCAAAACTCAAAAACTATTGAGGAATCACCTCATGTTGTCTTTGATGAACATTCTAATAAATCTAAAATTGGTTTTTGCAGAGACGAGGCTGATGGTGATATCCTTTAGAGTAAAGAAGAACCAAATCTTGAACCTGCAGAAGATGGTGAGACTAGTGTGTCTAGAACTCAGGGGGAGGAAAATGCAGAACCAGGTAATCAGCCTACCAATGTTAGAGTTATTAAAGATCATCCTTTAGAGAATATAATTGGTAATCTGAATGAACCCCTTAGGACTAGATCATACTTTAGGATTGAAAATGAGTTGAATTCTTTTGCACTAGTCTCTCAAATAGAACCAAAAAACATAGATAGTGCCTTAGAAGATGTGCATTGGATAAATGCCATGCATGATGAGCTGAACCAATTTGAAAGGAACAAGGTATGGCACCTAGTTCCTAATCCCTCACATGGCTCGGTTATAGGCACTAAATGGGTTTTTAGGAATAAGACAGATGAGCAAGGTAAGGTAGTTAGAAATATAGCTAGGCTAGTGGCACAGGGTTACAACCAGGAATATGGGGTAGATTTTGAAGAATCTTTTACACATGTCGCCAGGTTAGAGGCTATTAGAATACTTTTAGCTTTTGCATGTAGCCTAGGAATAAAATTACTGCAGATGGATGTAAAATCTACTTTTTTGAATGGGTTGATAAAGGAGGATGTGTTTGTTAAACAACCTCCAGGTTTTGAATGCCTTGATTTTCCTGATTATGTTTAAAAATTAGATATGGCATTATATGGACTGAAGCAAGCTCCCAGGGCATGGTACGACAGGCTGAGCTCCTTCCTCATAGGTAAGGGTTTTTCAAGAGGAGAAGTTGACCAGACCCTATTCACTAAGGTCAGTAACAATGACATTCTTATTGTTCAGATTTACGTAGATGATATAGTGTTTGGGTCAACTAAATTTGAAATGTGTGAGGAATTTTCTAACTTAATGACAGATGAATTTGAAATGAGTTCAATGGGAGAATTGAAGTTTTTCCTTGGTCTGCAGATCAATCAAACATTGGAGTGAAGCTTCATCACACAGTCCAAGTACCTAAGGGACCTGCTGAAGAAATATCAAATGGAAAACCTCAAAGCAATAATAGCACCTATGGGCACCTCAACTAGTCTTGATGGTGACCCAAAAGGTAAATTGGTTGACACCAAGCTTTATAGAGGTATGATCAGATCCCTTTTGTACCTTACTGCATCTCGACATGATATTCAATTCTCAGTATGTTTATGTGCTAGATTTCAGGCTAGTCCTAGAGAATCTCACATGAGTGCAGTGACGAGGATTTTTAGGTATCTCTTTGGCACCCCTGAATTAGGTCTATGATTTCCTGCTAAGTGTGAGCTCGACCTTGTAGCTTACACTGATGCAGATTATGTTGGGTGCAGAATTGATAGAAAGAGCACTAGTGGGTATTGTCAATACCTAGGTGGTTGTCTTGTGTCTTGGGCATCTAAGAAGCAACACACTGTTGCTCTTTCCACTACTGAAGCAGATTATGTTGCAGCAAGGAATTGTGCAGCCCAAGTCTTATGGATAAAGCACCAACTTACTGATTATCACATCAATCTAGGATGCACACCTATTTTGTGTGATAACACCAGTGCTATTTCATTAACCAAAAATCATGTTCATCACTCTAGGACAAAGCACATAAAAATTAAACATCACTTCTTGAGAGATGAAGTAAGTAAGACTGAAATTGAATTTCACTTTGTTGAAACTAAAAAACAAATTGCTGATATATATACTAAGCCCCTTGGAAATGATAGATTTAAATTTTTAAGAAGGGAACTAGGCTTATGTAAATTTCAGCATGATGATTAATGTTTCATTCCTATCTGTTGTGAATAAATGCTCTTCATGAATGTTTCAACTGCACATGTCACAGACCATCAATTAAGTAACTCTGTCAGTAGTTTAACTACATGCATTGCACTCTGTCAGTTAATAGAGTCATAGTTGTGTCGTGCATTTGTGTCAAGCATTTTCATTATGCATTCATATGTCACCTTGTTTCGATGAATCATGATACACGTAGACAGGTGGAGCATGTGTTCTCCATTCTTGTTGATTGTCTACCTTGACATGCATGTGTTAGAGGAAGTTCATAAATCTGTCTGTCTATTCTGATTCATTTTTTTTCTTTCTGAACCAACTTCTCTTGAAATTATTTCTCCTAGCATCCCTCTATATCAAGTTTATACATTCTCATGGTAACACACTTGGCATGTGACCTACGTTCACTTCAGAAAATTCATTCACTCTCATCCTTGAAAATCTTGCTATCCCTGAGATTCTGAAATAAAGACAAACTGATGATCATTTCACTATACTAAGCTTCTAAAATCATATATCTACTCCTATAAGAATCTGAATGCACCTTGTCTGAACTGATGATTTAGGTTTAATGAACTTTAGAGTCTAAAGGCTTAACTCAATGAAAAAGAGTTGTTCAGTTAATAGCTCTCAACCATTCTTTACATGTTATGTCTGATTCTATCACTCTGAAACTGAAAGTCTATAAACTCAAGAAATCATAGTTGAGAAACTTAGATATAAGTATTGTTTTTAAGCAAAACAAAAGGGCAGCTATATAAATCTTTTGGGTCAAAAATAATTTAGCAGAGCAATGAATGAAGTCACTGAGAAACTGGGTCCTCCATCAAAGAAAGAGGATGTACCCATGTCATGAGGTGCTTTAGTTAACTCTATTTAAAAAGGATAAAATTTTGATTCAAAAATGAATTGGTAGAGCAATGGCTGACTGCATAGAAAAACTAGGCTCTCTACTCTTATTCTAATAGATTCTGATCTAAGTATGCTTGCTTAATGAAAGTTTACTTCAGTTTGTCACCATATCTTATGGATTACATACTCTGCAACCCTTCTCATCTGTGTGTCTCCTCCCTGCCTCCATTCACTTGTCTCTCTCTTGTTCCTTGTTTACTGATGGCAAAGGGGGAGAGAATTTGATGAGTTTTAACTCGATGGGCAGTTTGAGTCCTATCAATTCTTTAGTGAAAAGGGGAGAGAAAGGAGGAGTGTCTAAAGGGGGAGAGATTTTAAGCTTCCTTTGTAGTTTCCGACTCTTGTTGCATTTGTGTTGCCATCAAAGTATAAATTGTTGCCATCATCAAAAAGAGGGAGAATGTTGTGTCTACTCTGAATTGACGCTATCCTTGTCTTGTTTTAATGATTGGCAACAATGGTTTGACCATTGGCAATAGTGGTTTGACCAATCGTTGTCTTTGGCATCATCAACTTTTTATAGGTCAGAATCTATCCCAGTTCTTTTTAGGTCATTGCACTATCATTTCTTTGAACATGTTGTGTGCACACTTTTCTCTAAGGTTGTTAGTCATATGCACACATTCTAAAGTCAGTGCATGCAGTCCTTTGCATAGAAGGTCAATGGCAGTCTTCATTATGTTAGAAAAGTCCAGGCATTTCACTGTTCACATGAACATATGAAGTCGGTGCTAGTTCCTGTAGCACTTCATGGAGGTCGATGCATGTCATATTATCGAAAACCTTGTGTGCATGTCATGTTAGTGTGCATAGCATTTTCATCGAGCAGCTTGTGAGCATGGTGCATACTTTGCACTGGGCAGATAACATTCGGTGCACTTCTTCATCTTCTGTATCCAAGTCTGTGCATATCCCTGTAGCAATGCTATTAGGGTCGGTGCAACTTTTGCATTGTTACTAGTCCTTTGTACTTTGCATACAATAGGTCCGTGCACTTTTGCACTTTGATCATATACACGTCAGTGCAGGTTCTTATGAAACCGCATGCACGGTCGGTACACATCTAGGGTTAGTATGCTATGTCTGTGCAAGTCTGTCTTTGAGCATATTGCTACCCTGTCCGTTCTTAGGTCAGCGCATATGGTAGGTTAGTGCATGTTCTTGTGTATGCACGTCTCTATGCTAGCCATACGAAGGTCAGTCCATTCATACACTCGGTGCATGTTTAAGTCCATGCATATTACTGTTTAGGGTCTGTGGACACTAGCAAGTCGGTCCATGCTTTTGTCTAAGGCACATCCACGGTCTGTGCACATATAGCTTAATGCATATGAAGTCCGTGCATAGTTGGCTGGTCAGTATACCAGGTCGGTGCACTTTTTTACCCTTGCATGCTGTAGGGTCGGTGCAGGTTTTGGGCATGCAGGTTGATGCATGTTTTCGCCTTGTCTATATGCAAGGTCATTGCATGTTCGTCTGTCAGCATGCTAGGTCGGTGCATAGTTGGTTGTAGCACTCACTCCTGAGGGTCGGTGTAGCTTTTGTTGCAAGACCAAGTCGGTGCATGTTTGTGTTCAGGCATACTATTTTTGTCCTGCGCTTAGCAGAGTCCGTGCAACATTACATGCAAAGTCTTCTTTATACACACACAACCTCGGTGGAATCTTTGTAAAGGTCCATGCATATTCGTCTCATGCTACGTCTAACGCATGATAGGTCGGTGCTATTTCAAGTGTTGGCTAGCATGCGGTCGGTGCTATTTTATGGTCTTACGTCTCATATTGCGTCTCATGTGCATATGTGTCTCAGTGCATGAACTGCATCTAATTCTGCGTCTCAATGCATGCCTGCGTCTCATGATTCGTCTAAGACATATAAGGTCGGTGTAGGTTGTGTCTAAAGCAGACACACGGTCGGTGCATGTCTTCGTTGTTCATACTGAGGTCGGTGCTATTTTCGATCTTGCGTCTCAGGTACATACCAGGGTCCGTGCTAGTTTCCGTCTCATGCACACCCATGGTCCGTCTCATGCAGTACAAGGTCTGTGCTACTCTGTAGCAGGTCAATGCAATGTTTGCGTCTTACACTGCGTCTCACACACATGCCTAGTCGCATGCATTCATTCGATCGATGCAAGTCTTTGCATCGTGCATACGAGGTCCGTGCATATATGGGTCTGCGCACTTATGCCTTATGCTATACAAGGTCCGTGCAACATTCGACTCGATGCACATCTGTTCTCTTGCATATATAGGTCTGTGCATGATATAGCCACAAGACTTCATAGTCTGAGCTCATGAACATCCAAGTTGGTGCATGTGTGTTGTGTATTACCCAAGGTCCGAGCGTGCTTTTATTCATAGCTAAATAAGGTCAGTGCACATCTGTTTAATTGAGACTAAGGTCAGTACAATGTCTGATCTTCTACGTGGCGAATTCTAGTTTGCTGCAAGTAACCCTAACGGTACTCTATGTTCCTTTTACAGGGAACAATCAGGTTCGCAGAAGAGGCACGTGACCTTTGAAAAGACATAAGGCTGGCTCGTGGATGAAGGAGAAATGATAGGCATGTGATCCGAGGAAAGGAAGCTTCTATTCCCTAACACGTGGACCAATGGAATGTCAGTATGGTTCTATTACTTGATCCATACGAAGCCCATGTTCCTATATAAAGCTACATTACCCTTCGAAGAAGGGTGCGGGGGCTGGAAGAGAGGCCGCCAGAAGAAAAGAAAGGAGAGCTAGAAGAAATAGAAGAAGTGGCGTGACACAACCTCGGACTTAGGCAAGCAATCACAAATAGCATTCAAATGGGCCTTAATGGGCCACCGCTCTCCCGTCGCACTCTATACCCGGAGTGACTTGGCGATGCCAAGTGTGAAGTATGGGAATGGGCCCTTGCTGGTAGAGGGCCAGCAAGGCCAAGGTTTGACTCCCAAGGGTTGGATGCCCAATTCAATTGGGGCCGACAAAGTGCGCAAAGGCACCGGTTCACACTACCCCACGGCGACCACTCTAAGTCATGGACTTGAGGATCTGGCGCTCCCTCACAAATTCAGCGGCGCATGAAGTAAATATTGAAAGAGCAATACTACTGAGCTAGGATGAGACACTTACTCGACCGGTTTGAGGAAACCGGTCCCGGTCGGAGATGAGGGCGAGCGGGGAGGCGGTGGCTCCCCACACGCCGCGGCGGTGTCGCTTGACCTGCCCAAAGAAGTACAAGATTACACCTCACGCAGGAGGGGGATCTTGGGGTGGGGGTTAAAGTGTTACAACCAAAACTACCACCACGCAGGGTGGGGCCTTCAGCCGGCCAAGCGGGGAGGGGAGAAAAGCTCTCAATCACTAAGTGGCGTCCGGCGCGATATGATCCTTGTTCTGGCCTGTAGGATAGGGTGATGATGTTGTGGTCGCCACGGACTCGTCCGGACTCCAAATTGAGCGAGACCACCTCCTAAAGCTTCCTGACTTGAATAGGTTGACTCCAGAATTTTTGGGGATGCTCAGTGGGTCGGAGGTAGCAGCACCAGCAGCTGGGAGGAGACCTCTCTGTCTGGTCGCAGGCACTGCCTGGACTGGAACAGCAGGTTTCAGAGATCACCGTTCGCACTCCCGAGCTCCGAACAGCACGAAACTGGCGGCAACGTCTTCGTGGTCGAAGTAGCTTTCTGAAGGAGGCAACGGGGCTGCAATCAGAGGTCGAGAGGTGTCGGTGTACCCTGAAGAGTGGGCACTGGTCGGAGCAGACTGCAGAAGATAGGACTGAAGAGCTCGGGGGAGAAAATTTGTAACTCCTTCCTCCGGTGGCCGAACGAGGTTCTGTTTCTTGATCTTGGAAGAGGACTGGCATAGGGAGAACTTTGATGAAGGGGCTTTAGCCTGAATCCACTGGGGTACGTTGTGGCACAATGATCTTTCCGGTTCTGGTCCAGGATGAAGACCTCTCTACGCAATCGTGGGAGAATGGCTCCTACGGCTGGCCCCGACCTCAGAACGAGTTGGTTCCACCTCGCCTGTGAAGAAGATAGAGGGGCCTTTCTAGTGATGTAGGCCACGCCCCCAGAAGCTCCAAGATGAAGACATGGACGATGCTGCAACTCGGTGCTGATCTGCAGGCCTGCACTGCAACAACCTGAAATTGAAAGGAGAGGGAGAGGGGCTTCTTTTGGTGGAGGGTTGATGTAGGGCAGCCTAATGGTGAAGGGGGGTTCTTGTGGGGTGATGGAGGGGGCTAATGGTGATGGGGAGTGAGGAGGAAGAGGGCTGGGGTCGCAGGTTGCAGTTAGGGTAGGGTGAAGAGATGGTGTGAGAGGTGGAGTGGAGAATAGAGGAGGGGGGCGGACCTAGCTATGGGGGAGAGAGGGGGGGTGGCCAAAAGAAGTGGAGGGAGATGGATTTCAAATTTGAAATGGTCTTGGGAGTGGGGGATTGTGTGGGAACTAGGGGAGATTGTGTGGGAATGGGTGGGATTGTGTTGGAAAGTGGGAGATGCCTCCTTGGGACAATGGGAGTGGAGTAATGACAACTTGGGGAAGTGGAGGGGTATTGAATGAGGTGGGTAGCTAGTGGAGGTGGTTGGGGAGGGAAGGAGAGAGAAGAAAATTCGAAATTGGGGTTGGAGGAGAGAGAAAGAGGGGTGAAATAGAGAGATTAAGAGGGGAATAGGTGGGGAATCTCTCCCCTAGGGTCTCTCACCTAAAAACTAGAGGAATCACTCCAATTTGAACTCAAATGGCAATTTTAACTCATTCATTCATTAACTTCAAATGAGGGGGAGTGGGGTCCTATTTATAGGCAACCCACTCTTTACAATAAGTCCCTGACAAAATAAGCAACTACAAATAACCAAGGGGGGGTGGGGGCGCCAATGGGCCTAGCTCAACGAATTGGGCCCAATAGCCTCATTAGACAGCATGATGATACAAAAACATAGGAAAGTAAGTGCTAGACCTAGGGAAATGACTCCAATAAAATGAAAATACATCAAAATGACACAAAGGAAAACTAAAAAATGGATAAGGGGCCTTAATAGAGTGAGGCCCAAACTCAACCAGCTCCTGAATGTGAAGAAGTGGACCCGAGCCAAAGGGAATCGTGGGTGATGCCTCCATCAAATCCCCTGGGCCGCGAAGAGCTCGACTCCGTCGAGTAAGGATCCATCCGGCTAAGGTACCGCTCGAGGAGGTCCGGATCCAATCGCTGGAGGTCCTCCCGACTCACCCATGAGTCTTCCGACGGAGGCCGATCCTTCCACCTGACGAGATAGCGCTCATATACCTTGCTCCGGGTGGTAGTGACCTACTCATCCAATATTCGTTCAATGCGATCGCGCTGAGCTCTCTTGGCTAGTGGACTCTCCTCACGGGTGGGTACTCTCTCAAAGGAAGAAGTAGGCTCAATCTCCTCACTAGGTCCCACCGTGGGGCCCTTGTATGGCACTAAGTCGGTGACATTGAATGTAGGACTTACCCCATAATCCTCAGGGAGATCTAACTCATAAGCATTTGCACCAATGCGCCTCAAGACCTGGAAGGGCCCAGTCCCACGTGGCCTCAACTTGGAGTTGGCTCCTGGGGAGAGCCTCTCCGTCCTTACCATCACAAAGTCACCCACTTGGAACTCTAAGTGACGCCGGTGAGAGTCGGCCAACTTTTTATAAGCCTCATTTTTCATGCTAATGTGCTTGCGAATTTCCTCATGCAATTGCCTAATATGTTGTGCAAAAGACTCGGCAGAAATGGACACTCTAGCATGCTGGGGAAGGGGAATGAGGTCGGATGGCTTTCTTGGTTTGTACCCATGCACGGCTTCAAATGGACTCATCCCTATTGACTTATTGATGGAATTGTTGTATGCAAACTCAGCCTGTGGTAAGATGAGATCCCAATTTCCTGGCCGATCCTCAACAAGACTCCTAAGGAGGTTCCCTAGACTCCGGTTGACCACTTCAGTTTGGCCATCCGTTTGGGGGTGGTAGGCAGTGGAGAATTTGAGGAGGGTACCCATCATGTGCCAAAGAGTCTTTCAAAAATAGCTAGTGAATTTGACATCCCTATCGGAGACTATGGTCTTGGGTAGCCCATGGAGACGGACTACCTCATCAAAGAATAATCGGGCTACATGGGAGGCATCAGATGTTTTGGAGCATGGGATGAAGTGGGCCATTTTGGAAAATCTATCAACCACCACATAGATGGAGTCATGCTTCCTAGAGGTCTTGGGTAAGCCTAGCACAAAGTCCATGCTCAAATCTTGCCATGGTCGGTCGGGAATGGGAAGTGGGGTGTATAGGCCGGTGTTTTACTTCACCTGCTTGGCCGAAGCACACGTGCGACATTGACCCACTATTTTACCTACATCTCTCTTGAGGCTCGGCCAATAAAATTGACCCTCAACTAAGGCAATGGTTTTGTGGACCCCAAAATGACCGGCTAACCCTCCGGCATGTAATTCCCAAACCAAGAAATCTCGAAGAGAGGTCCGGGGAATGCAAAGCCTTGGCCCCTTGAAGAGGAACCCATCCTCTAAAATAAATCCCTCATGCTCCTTGCTAGAATGAGTGGTCAAGTTGGCATAGATTTGCCCAAAGTCGGGGCAACCAGGGTACTCGTCCTTGACCTTATCAAAACCAATCACTTCCACTTGGATAGTGGATAACAAGGACATCTTCCTACTAAGGGCATCCGCGGCCTTATTCTCACTCCCAGCCTTGTGTTTGATGACAAAGGTGTAGGATTGGATGAACTCAACCCATCGGGCATGTCGGGCATTCAACTTTTGTTGGGAATTGAGATATTTGAGGGCCTCATGGTCGGAAAAGATGACAAACTCTTTGGGAAGCAAGTAATGTCTCCAGTGTCGGAGGGATTGGACCACGGCATAGAACTCCTTGTCATAGGTGGAGTATCTAGTCCTAGCATCACATAGCTTCTCACTAAAGTAGGCAACCGGGTGTCCCTCTTGACTAAGAATCCCTCCTATCCCTGTCCCGGATGCATCACAAGTGACCTCAAAAACTTTGGAGAAATCGGGGAGGCATAGGACCGGGGCTTGGGTCAACTTTTCCTTAAGCTCAAGGAAGGCTTTAGAGGTGGCTTTGGTCCAAACAAAGGTTCCCTTCTTGAGACAATCAGTTATTGGGCCGGTGATAGTGCTAAACCCTCGAATGAATCTCCTATAGAATGTGGCCAACCCATGGAAACTCCTAACCTCATGAAGGGTGTGGGGCTCCAGCCAATCAAGAATAGCTTGGACCTTGTCGGGGTCCATGGAGACTCCTTTGGTTGACACCACAAATCCTAGGAAGGTGATGGAAGTGGTCATGAAATGACACTTTCCTAGGTTGGCAAATAGGCTTTCTTGCCGGAGGACGGTGCAAACTTTCCTAAGGTGGTCAAGGTGGGCCTCATGGGTTTGGCTATAGATGAGAATATCATCAAAGTATACCACTAGAAAATTTCCAATGAAAGGCCTAAGTACCTCCGTCATAAGACGCATGAAAGTTCTTGGGGCATTAGAAAGTCCAAATGGCATGACTAACCACTCAAAGAGACCATCCTTGGTCTTGAAGGCCGTTTTCCACTCATCCCCGGGCCTTACCCTAACTTGGTGGTAGCCACTCTTGAGATCTATCTTAGAGAAGATGGTGGCTCCGGCTAGCATATCCAACATGTCATCAAGCCTAGGGATGGGGAACCTATACTTGACGATAATCTTGTTAATGGCCCGGCTATCCACACACATCCGCCATGATCCATCTTTCTTGGGGGTAAGGAGGGCCGGGACGGCACATGGACTCTTACTAATGCGGATGAAGCCCTTCCTAATGAGTTCCTCTATTTGCCTCCTAAGTTCAGCATGTTCCATGGGATTGAGGCGATAATGAGGAAGGTTTGGAAGGGTGGCTCCCGGTACTAGATCGATTGCGTGTTGCACATCACGCATGGGAGGGAGTTGGTCCGGGAGCTCTTCCGGGAACACATCATGGAATTCTTCCAAAAGTTCTTGGATCTCTATGGGATGGGGGTTAGAAGGGGTAGGTTCCCCTAAGCAGATGACTACCGCACACAATGGTACCCCTTGAGCAATTTCATCTTCAAGCTCTTTCCTAGTGATGAGATGAAGACCTTTGATCAACCCCGTGGTTCTACTTTGTTTTGGGGTTTGGATAAGGGCTTGGGTTGGAGGGGTGGAGTTCCCCGAGACTTGTGGAGTGGTGGGGTGTGATCCTTGAGGGAGAGGGTCCTTCTTGGGCATGGGTCGAGGTGGGGAGGGGTTAAGACGGATAGTCTTACCCTCATGCTCAAAGGTGCATATGTTGCTTCTCCTTAAAATGGTGGCATCCACATCATAGAGCCAAGGACTTCCTAAAAGGATGCTACCCACTTCCATGGGTATGACGTCACACCATATTTGGCCATGGTAGGAAGAGAAAGTGAGAGACACTAGGCATTGGATGTTGACCGGGATGGAGTTGTTGTTGATCCATGAGACCCGGTATGGACTTGGGTGGGGAGTGAGAGTAAGCCCAAGGAGCTTGACGGTGTCGGGTGACACGGCATTAACACAACTACCACTATCCAAGATCACTTTCCTCACATGGTTCTCTATCTTGATAAAGGTGTGGAAGATTGAGGTCCGACGCCAATCCTCTTCTTGAGGTTGGGTGAGGATGCACCTAATGACTCCTAGATGGGAGTTGTTTGAAGGAGCGGAGTGATCTAGACCCGACTCTAGATATTGGGCTTCATACTCCTCTTCCCAATCTAGTGAGGCTTCATGTTCCTCAACGTCATTTTCTTGTTCCTTTTGGGGTTGAACTTCTTCCTCAATAAGCAAACTAGATAACCCCTTAGATGGACATTGTCCCGCAAAATGACCAAACCCTTGACACCTATAGCATTGTTGGCGCCCTCTTCCCGGGGTGGCTCCTACACTTGGTCCTTTGGGGTTGTCATCCTTCCGTGGGAGAGGATGACTAGGAGCGGGCTTGTTTGGAGTGATGGGTGGGGGAGGATTGTAGGACCTTAAAGGGGCATTCCCACTCGGGCTAGGAGCTCTCATGGGAGTGGGTGGAATGGGACGTGGTCCCAAGTTTTTGGGATCGGTTGGTCGGGGAGTGATAAATCGGGAACTCCTAGAAAACCTTTCCACATCTCTAGCAACTTGGTAAGCTAGCTCAAGGTTGTCAACGTCTCTCATGAATAGTTCCCTCTTGATGTGGCTTTGAAGCCCATTCCTAAAGCGGGATAAGGTGACGTCCGGATCCTCATGGACTCCACACTTTAAAAGATAGGAGTCAAATTTTTCAATGTACTCTACCACGGTCTTCCCTTCTTGGGTGAGGCTTTGCCATTCATCTAGGAGCATTTGGTGGTAGGTTCAGGGGAGGTATTTGTTCCTAAGTTGGTTTTTCATATCCGCCCAAGTGTCAATAGGCTCTTCCCGCCTAACCCGTCTTAGACCCTCTTGGTTTAGCCAATAAGTTTTGGCCAACTTAGTGAGATGCATCTTAGCCAATCTAACTCTCCTTTAGTCGGACATGGGGTACCATTCAAAGTATTGGTCCATGGCGGTCTCCCATTCTAGGTAAACACTAGGTTCATGTGAACCATCAAAATTTGGGGCCTCTACCTTGATCATCCTTAAAAGGGGGTCATCCGGATCATCCCGTGGACGCCGGTCATGGTTTTGATGGGGGCGAGGCCTCTCATAGTCATAATAATTGTCATGGTCCATATCCTCCCTATAAAATTCAGCATGTGGGTGATGGGCTCTTGGGCCATTGTTCCTTCGGTGGAACTCATCCCTATGAGGCTCTACATGTGGAGGGTGGACTCTTGGGCCTTGGTTCCTTTGGGGAAAACCATTCCTATGGAACTCACCATGTGGTGGAGGGGCTCTTGGCTCATTGATCCTTGGGTGAGGATCTTCCCTATGAGGCTCATCATGCGGAGGGGGAATTCTAGGCTCGTTGTTCCTTGGGCGGAACTCTTGGTCTTCTAACCGAGCAATTCGGTTGGTAAGGGACTCTAGTTGGGTAAGGATGGTTGTGAGGGAAGCATCTACCCTATCAATGGGGCCTTGGGGTTCCTCCCTAGGAACATCTTGGTTGAGTTGGTGAGGATTGGGATCCATTGGTGGAGCCGAAGACGATGAACCGGGTTGATAGCTAGCACCACTACGGGTGGACATGCAAGACAAAGGGCCAAAGTGGTTGGACACACTATGCAAAGGTCCTAGGACTTAGACTTTATAGAGACAAGTCAAGGACTTGCTCTGATACCACTTGACGTGACACAACCTCGGACTTAGGCAAGCAATCACAAATAGCATTCAAATGGGCCTTAATGGGCCACCGCTCTCCCGTCGCACTCTATACCCGGAGTGACTTGGCGATGCCAAGTGTAAAGTATGGGAATGGGCCCTTGCTGGTAGAGGGCCAGCAAGGCCAAGGTTTGACTCCCAAGGGTTGGATGCCCAATTCAATTGGGGCCGACAAAGTGCGCAAAGGCACCGGTTCACACTACCCCACGGCGACCACTCTAAGTCATGGACTTGAGGATCGGGCGCTCCCTCACAAATTCAGCGGCGCATGAAGTAAATATTGAAAGAGCAATACTACTGAGCTAGGATGAGACACTTACTCAACCGGTTTGAGGAAACCGGTCCCGGTCGGAGATGAGGGCGAGCGGGGAGGCAGTGGCTCCCCACACGCCGCGGCGGTGTCGCTTGACCTGCCCAAAGAAGTACAAGACTACACCTCACGTAGGAGGGGGATCTTGGGGTGGGGGTTAAAGTGTTACAACCAAAACTACCATCACGCAGGGTGGGGCCTTCAGCCGGCCAAGCGGGGAGGGGAGAAAAGCTCTCAATCACTAAGTGGCGTCCGGCGCGATATGAGCCTTGTTCTGGTCTGCAGGACAGGGTGATGATGTTGTGGTCGCCACGGACTCGTCCGGACTCCAAATTGAGCGAGACCACCTCCTAAAGCTTCCTGACTTGAAGAGGTGGACTCCAAAATTTTTGGGGATGCTCAGTGGATCGGAGGTAGCAGCACCAGCAGCTGGGAGGAGACCTCTCTGTCTGGCCGTAGGCTCTACCTGGACTGGAACAGCAGGTTGCAGAGATCACCGTTCGCACTCCCGAGCTCCGAACAGCACGAAACTGGTGGCAACGTCTTCGTGGTCGAAGTAGCTTTCAGCAGGAGGTGACAGGGCTGCAATCAGAGGTCGAGAGCGGTCGGTGTACCCTAAAGAGTGGGCACTGGTCGGAGCAGACTGCAGAAGATAGGACTGGAGAGCTCGGGGGAGAAAATTTGTAACTCCTTCCTCCGGTGGCCGAACGAGGTTCTGTTTCTTGATCTTGGAAGAGGACTGGCAGGGGGAGAACTTAACGAAGGGGCTTCAGCCTGAATCCGCTGGGGTACGTCGTGGCACAATGATCTTTCCGGTTCTGGTCCAGGATGAAGACCTCTCTGCGCAATCGTGGGAGAACGGCTCCTACGGCTGGCCCCGACCTCAGAACGAGTTGGTTCCACCTCGCCTGTGAAGAAGACAGAGGGGCCTTTCCAGTGATGTAGGCCACGCCCCCAGAAGCTCCAAGATGAAGACGTGGACGATGCTGCAACTCGGTGCTGATCTGCAGGCCTGCACTGCAACAACCTGAAATTGAAAGGAGAGGGAGAGGGGCTTCTTTTGGTGGAGGGTTGATGTAGGGCGGCCTAATGGTGAAGGGGGGTTCTTGTGGGGTGATGGAGGGGGCTAATGGTGATGGGGAGTGAGGAGGAAGAGGGCTGGGGTCGCAGGTTGCAGTTAGGGTAGGGTGAGGAGATGGTGTGAGAGGTGGAGTGGAGAATAGAGGAGGGGGGCGGACCTAGCTATGGGGGAGAGAGGGGGGGGTGGCCAAAAGAAGTGGAGGGAGATGGATTTTAAATTTGAAATGGTCTTTGGAGTGGGGGATTGTGTGGGAACTAGGGGAGATTGTGTGGGAATGGGTGGGATTGTGTTGGAAAGTGGGAGATGCCTCCTTGGGACAATGGGAGTGGAGTAATGGCAACTTGGGGAAGTGGAGGGGTATTGAATGAGGTGGGTAGCTAGTGGAGGTGGTTGGGGAGGGGAGGAGAGAGAAGAAAATTCAAAATTGGGGTTAGAGCAGAGAGAAAGAGGAATGAAATAGAGAAATTAAGAGGGGAATAGGTGGGGAATCTCTCCCCTAGGGTCTCTCACCCAAAAACTAGAGGAATCACTCCAATTTGAACTCAAATGGCAATTTTAACTCATTCATTCATTAACTTCAAATGAGGGGGAGTGGGGTCCTATTTATAGGCAACCCACTCTTTACAATAAGTCCCTGACAAAATAAGCAACTACAAATAACCAAGGGGGGGTGGGGGCGCCAATGGGCCTAGCCCAACGAATTGGGCCCAATAGCCTCATTAGACAGCATGATGATACAAAAACATAGGAAAGTAAGTGCTAGACCTAGGGAAATGACTCCAATAAAATGAAAATACATTAAAATGACACAAAGGAAAACTACAAAATGGATAAGGGGCCTTAATAGAGTGAGGACTAAACTCAACCAGCTCTTGAATGTGAAGAAGTGGACCCGAGCCAAAGGGAATCGTGGGTGATGCCTCCATCAAGAAGGCATCAGAAGAATTCTGAATGAAAGGAAGAAGAAGAGAGCAGAGCTAAGAGAAGTGAGTTCGTGAGAAAGAAAAAGAAGAAGGAGAAGACGACAGAATTTGAGAGTAAGCAGCTGAAGAAAAGAAGAGTGAGCCGAAGTTTGAGAAGAAGAAGAGAGAAGAAGAAAGAAAGAGGAAGAGGAAGAAAGAGTGAGGAATTTATGAGTGTGAAGCTATCGTTGAAGATCTGTCTTCCTGGCATTTGGATCAAATCCAAGCCAGACTTGCTCCTGCGAGAGCTACATTCTTTGTTTCATTTTCAACTTTCCGTTGCTGTGGTTTTGCTTCATATTTTCCTTTGTTCTTCTCCTTTATCTTTGAACTTCAAAGTGTGAGTCAGTAGAGCAAGTTGTGATGCTCAGTAGGCAAGGTGGTTACGTTGGACAGCAAGCTGTGATGCTTAGCGGGATAGCAAGCTGTGATGCTCAGCAGATGGCAAGATGTGAGGTCTAGCTGATGTAGGCAAGCTATGATGCCCAGCCATTCAAGCTGTGTGACAGCACTAATCCTTACTCAGTTGAGTAAGGGGTGGACGTAGATCTCTGGACAGAGATCGAACCACCTTAAAAACATTTATCTCCTGCGTGATTGCTTGTGCGTCTTCTCCTCGGTAGATGAATGCTTAGGCTCGCCTAAATGGTTTAGCATGGTTTGATTGGTTAATCGTTCATCTGTTGTTATCTTCTAATTGGTTTCATCTTGTGTTCTTAATCTGGTTTCTACTGCTGGTTGGTTTCACGTGCTCTTGGATCATCCTTCTTTTGAATCTGTGGGTGAGTCCATAGCAGTTCAGTATATTTATGCACTGGTTATTTTTACTGCCTGTGTTGCCTTTTATTTGGGGTTGGATCTATTCACTCCCCCTCTAGATCCGTTCATCACACCCTTCACGTTTGGACTTGTGCTGATGGGCGTGACCCTGACTAGTCACTCGTTACTATAGTCCCTGTTCTGGTTCAGAGAGTATCTCAGTCTCCGTCGTTCTCGGCATTCGTAACGAGATACTTGCGGCGCATTGTAAGACGTCAGTGGACGCATCTGGCTGTTCTTCTAGTGAGGAGATGCTCCCATCATGTGACACGTGACTCTCGTGTTTCTCAGAGTCTATCTTCCCCTTTCGAGTTAACCTGACCTTGGCTTCGTCCGAGTTCAGTTTCCTCTTCCAAGTTAGTCCATTCTCAGCTCTGCCGAGGATAGCTCGATGTCGAATACACGACGTTCTAGTCGTGTATGCGTTAGAGTCTGTTGTCTGTCTAGGTTTTTTCTAGGCTTTTTGCCTATTTCAGTAGGCCTTGGGCCTTGTGCCTACCGACGGATCGGTAACTCCTGACTTTGTGAGATCAGGGTTCGCCTTTCTGTCGCTATTGGGGTAGCTTAGGGAGCCGAGCTTCTCTTGGAGACCATGTTCCGGTCTTTCCGTGGCTTTGCTTTTTCCTTTTCTTTTAGCTGTTCTACTCCCACTGTTCTGATTTTCTTTTATAGCTTTCTAATTGTAGTTTAGCTTCCCTGATTTACTACCACTGTTGTTTTAGTTGTTCCGTGTTACTGCGTTGTTTTTCAGTGGGGATCCACGTGACCCCTACTGGACCAGTGACACGAGGCTCACCCCTACTTTTCAGGTGTGGTCGTCTCTGCTTCCTAGCGGTTCCTGGTGTGGCGAGTTCGTAGTTGCCAGCGGTACCTGCGTCGGGCTTCCCCCGACCTCAGTGTACGTCTTCTTTCTGTTGGACTGTACTTGTCTTTCCTTTGGACTGGACTCTGGTATAATTGATAATTTTAACTGCTAATTAAAAAGTAATTTTATTTCTACTACTTTAGCAAACCTGATTAATGAAATATTATTTCTTACTGTTATATCTGCGACTTCAATGTACTACACAACACCCCTTTTATCCCTTCGGAGCTTTACAGCTCTTGGGAGGCATCACGGGTTCCAAGTGGTATCGGCTCTACTCGGTAGTCCTATCGGGTATATCCGGTATCCGGAGTCTGGGTCGTCACAGCGCATGTGCTCAGACTTAAGTGCATATGCTTAGACATGTACTTCGACCATGTAATGCACACTAGCATATATGCTTAGACCTTATTATGCAATCTAGCACATGTGCTCATACTTAATGGTACAAGCTAGCAAATATGCTCAGAGCGTATAATGCATATATGGATACATGCACAGCCTTTATAGTGTTATATGGAAACATTCACAGACCTTATAAAGTTATATGCAAACATGCATAGACCTTGTATGTTGCACCGACCATGTTATGTATGAAGTTGCACAGGCCTTATTGTGTGCTCAGACCTTGTTGCACCGACCTTGAAGCATTAAAACCAAACGTGCACAGACTTGTAGTGTTGAATCCAAAATGTGCACCGACCTTATATGCAGTCAAATAAGATGTGCACTGACCTTAAGTTGCTACTAGTGTGAACATGCACCGACCTGATGCACTGCTAGAATATGTATGCTTCGACCTTGTATGCAGGTTGAAAAACATGCATCGACCTTGGTGTACTAGAAGTAAAATGTGCTTCGACCTTAATATGCACAACACAGAATGTACATCGACCTTAATGTGCATGAAGCAAAATGTGCACCGACTTTATATGCAGACCAACAGAATGTACACCGACCTGTGTGAAGGACAAAATGTGCACCGACCTGTGTGAAGGTGTGAACATGATATGCATCGACTTTCATTTGATATGAACAGTGATGTGCATCGATGTTCATGTAATGAAATGGACATGTGCACCGACCTTATGTATGCACAAGGCAAATGTGCACCGACCTTCTATATGAACAAGGCAGATGTGCACCGACCTTCTATATGCACAAGACATGAATATGCACAGACTTGAATGCATGTGCTTAGACATTGTGCGTGCATGTGCTCAGACTTGTATGAATATGGTCTAACTTGCATAATCCATATGCTTTGACATGAATGCATGTGCTTAGACTATCAACCTTTGAAAAATGTTTGTGCACACAACCTGTTTAGTAAAATGCATATGCATGCTACCTGTTTGATTAAATGACCAGGAAGTTTAAATGTGCACAGACCTTCATGATCAAAAGATTTGTGCATGTACACAAACTTAGGATGCAGCGATAGGCATGTGCATCGACCTTAATGCTAAGATGAACATATGCATCGACCTTGAGCATGTGTATTAGTGCATTGACTTTATATGCATGACTCTGATGACTTTACATGGATCGACTTTACTGTATGCACTTGCTTTATGATCAACAAGGAAGGCATCCATACACTTCTCATCAACTACAACATCAAAGCAACACCAACACTCATCAACCACGGCATCAAAGCAACACCAACACATATGACATGATGCACATGAGTCATAGTGTTTGACATCATCAAAACCACAGGATTACAACAATCTCTCCCTTTTTGATGATGGCAACACTATGAGTCATATCAAATTATTCTCCCCCTTTGACGTCATCAAAAATGAATCAATAATTTGATTAATGCAACCTTACTCCTTGTAACAAATGAAGATCAGTGAAAACACGAGTAGGAATGGAGAATTTCAGAAAGTAACTGGATGCTCCCCCTTTGACAATAAAGGAATGGAAGTCATAGCAAAAATTCAATCTTAGCAAGAATTGCAGGGACTGCCAGGATAGAATATGGATGTAAAAACAAATTTATCTCAGAAAGATACTGATGAGATAATCTCCACCTTGATAGAACAGAGGTATTAGAATGAAATCAAATCATCAGACATACAGAAGTAAATATACAGGAGTTCAGCAAAAGCAAAAGAGAGCAGATATAGTGCACATAGTGCCGGTCATATGAAATGGTAACAGATATGGAGTTGAATGTGCAAATAGGTTGAAAATTGAGTACATGAGAAATTTGAACATATGATATGCAACAGAACCAGAACAGGAACATAAGAAGTCCCACTGAGCTTCCAAAAAATTTAGAGAAGGTTTTCAATGAGTTATCAAAGTCATAATTCCAAAGTTAAAGATATTTCAGATTCTTCCACTATAAAGGCTTATGACATAATCTTTATTGAACAACTGGTTTAAATATGATGTATTCAAGGTATGTTCATAAATTCTGTACTCATATCTGAGAATCAATCTTTTTAATAAAAGTAAACCAAGCCTCCATATTATCATCTAGTTTAAACCTCTCTTCATCTTAATCAATCAATTTCAATGACCCTTCTAGGAGTTACAAACAGTAGTATTGAGGTTAAATAAACATAAATGCATCTGATTTTGTCTACCATTTCTGAAATTTTTCTGAAGTAATTATTTTCCAGAGCAAAATTTCTTTTAATATCAATTGTTGATCACATTTTTCAAGAGTAATCGAGTTTTAGTTCACACCTTGTAACTAGAGGATACACGTTGTTTAGACGCCAGTATCCTTAAGCACTTAGTATGACAAATTGTCATACTTCACACTGAACAGAGATAACTAAGGCACTTCATGACATAGGTTTACTCCATTTCTTTGATGAAGAACCCAGTTTCTCGGTGCAACTTAGCCATTGCTCTGCCTTAATTCTACAGATACTGTAATAATTTTCTAGCACAGTTAACTATAGTACATCATGACACAGTCCTTTGGACATGGTTTCTCAGTAACCATAGTCATTGCTCTGACCAACTTTTACCTTTTTGACATTTTCAGATTTTCAGATGTTTAAAGACAATACTTACTACATGTAACTCTACCATAGTTAGCCATGATCTCATAATTTTCAGATTCCAGAAGATCTTACATGATATAATATGAACTACCTGGTTAAAGTTTATTAAAAGATTTGATTCAGATATTTTTAAGATGTTCAAATCAAAACTCAATAAATACATAAGACTTAAACCAGCTGAGTATTTCAGACATTCATAGTTCCATATAATGGAATATTCCTAGTACAAATGTTTTCAGATTTATGACCAAGACATGCCCATTAAAATCTTCATGAATGTCTAACAGAAACGATCCTGCAACAGTCAATGACTCAGAATTAAGCTCATCAAAAAGCATGCACATTGTGAGAAGTTTTCAGAAGATCTGATAACCAAGATTAGTCAAAGAAGAATTACATCAGCAAGACAGATTTTCAAGGAATGACAATCAAGTCAAGTAACACTTCAAAACATAATTTCTGGCAATCGGCTCCCTCAACAAATGCAATGCAGTAGATTCTAGAATTATGGGAATGATTAGCTCAAAGGAATTCAGAGAAGATAACCAGTTTGGTAGAAAATTTCAAAGATATGTTCAACCAAGGATATTCAGAGATTTTGAGAATCATTTGAAATCAGTGAGCTGAGGATATGGCAGATATTCAATGTTTAACAAATGTGAATTGCAAGGAGAGCTGGTAAATAGAGTCACAACAAAGAATAGTACTTGGAGAATGTAATACTCTGGATTCTTATCGAATCTTTCGGATTCTTATCGGATTGCTTTCGGATCGCTTTTGTGGGTCCTGAGTTGAGTTTAACGATCCGCGTGGGTTTTTCTCTCGTACAAGTTATGGATCCCAGTGGAGAGTTTATTTCTCAGTTCATCGACTCGAGGACGCTACAACTGCGATGTATTCTTTGACAGGATCGTTTCCGCTATTTTTCTGTATTTTTTCTGAATTAGTGCATTTTTGGGCCAAAAATCAGAATTTCAGAAATTAGGAAAATACCTAATTTCTTTTCTATTTATTCTTCTTTCCCCCTCTCTCCTCCCTCATTCTCACCCTCACTTTCTCTCTCTTGTTCTCTCTCCTCTCAGGTCCTCTCGACGCGGGGCGTGCGACCGTAGCGAGCTTGCTGAGCTGGGAACGCGATGGAGTGAACCTGGAGCGTGATGGAGTGGCGGATTGAGCGTGGCGCGGCGCGATCCCTCGGTGGATTCAAAGTTGGCACGGTTCGTTGGTTTGACAATTTTTGGTGCGGTTTAGTCACTTCGGTGCACAAAATCTTCGATGGAGGTGGGGAGATGGACACTCTACTTCTCCTCTGCGTTCCCTCGCAGTTTCACGGCGAATGGTGTGCATACGAGTGGATTTCGTTCAATTTCGGGAAAAGCATGCTCGGGGTGTGTGCGTCGGGTTCGCCAAAAAATGGCGACAGTTTTCGACTAGATTAGTTTCATTGTGACCCCCCAACATGTCTGTATTCCATTTCTGCTGATTTCGTGTCGATTGGTCGTCATTTGGGGCCAGTACGAGCCCGGGAACCCCGGTGATCCAATTAGGGTCAAATCGATAGAATCGCCCATTTCTTGCGATTTAGATGTTGCATGGACCACTTCCGGCCTGTGGAATGTTATTTTTGTCTATTAAGACTATTTCCCCTTCGTTTAGAGGCGAATGGGGCATGGAATGGCCGGATCCGGCCATTCCCCTATTTTCCCACCGTTATCGTGCTCGCGGTCGTTCCAGAGACTGTTTCTTGTCTCTGGTGGCCCCATGCTAGACCGCCACATGCTGTAGTGTGTCAGTTAGTTCTAAGTCGATTTAGGCTGGTGGCCTAAAGTTAGACCGCCTCTTGTTGTGGCGGACCAATGGTGGACCGCCAAGCTCTGTGGTTCCTCAATGTTAGTGTAAGTCAGTTCGAGTCTTAGCGGTCTTACAATAAACCGCTACTTGCTCTAGCGGCCCTTTCTTAGACCGCTATGGGTCGTTGAAGTTAGTCAACGGGTTAGGTCGGTTTGGGCTGGTGGCCCAAGCTTTGACCGCCAACTTGCTGTAGCGCTCCTTCCTCAGGCCGCTACGGTTCGTTTGACCGAGTCAAGGATATAAGTCGGTTGGCCTTGGCGGCCCAACCTTTGTGCATCTCTTCGTTGTAGCACGCCTTTCTTAGGCCGCTATAGTCCGTTTGTCTTAGGTCAATAGGTTAAGGCGGTTAGTGCGGCAGTTTACTCTTAGACCGCCTAGTCCGTGTAGCGCGTCTATATTTGACCGCTTTGGTTGTTTGACCGAATAGCTCGATTCAGGGTTGACTGGATTTAGCGGCCTAATCCTTGACCACTACATTCCCCTAGCGGCCCATTCTATGACCGCTAGCGTATGTTCCTCTACTTAACTCTTGCGTGTCGTTGCCCGATGTGTTGGTTTCCATGTGCCTCGGCTTGACCTCGCGGTTTGCCCATTGTCCCGTGGAGGTCTTTTGATGTCCTATGAGGGCTATAACCATGTTATCAAATAGCCAGGCATACCCTGCTATTGGTTAGGTTTCTGTACTACTTCAGAGTCATTGTTAGGTTCTGGTCAGCCCGGTGAGACCCAGTGGTTGACAAGTAACCTTGTGTGTGTCTCGACTATTCTGGATAGCTCGAATAGTGGTTCTGGATGCCTTGAGGTACTATCCTACCTCGGTTTACGTGTCCATGTGCTTTGAGGGTCTTGATGCTCTCTCAGGTATCCGTAGGTAATTTTCTACGGTTGTGTGGATCTAATGATCCAGTGTTATTTTCTTCGGCTTAGGATTAGGCTGATTGGCGGCTTGTCACCGCCGTTGTGTGACGATCTTGACTCCGAGTCATGAGACTCAATGATCATTACGTTGGTAGGTCTAGTTGCCCTGTCCTGAGACTGTTGATAGTTGGTGTACTACCTTTGTGCTTCGTAGTATGGGTGACAGTGCATGCTTAGCCTATCTATACTCCAGCACTCGTGTTTCAGAGTCTCTGTGTCTAGTGAGCCTCCACTAGTCGTAGCCTGATGACCTCGAGAGTCAGCCCACCTGGGAGTGGTGGCGGGGCAGTTCCTGAGATACAGTTTGTAGGCTAGTTTCCGTGGGCTCCCTTGCCTGGCAGTAGCATCCTGCTGGGGGAGAAAATTGGCTAGAGGCCTGGCTCAAGGCATTGAGCTTGTGTGTGCACACGTGGTCAGGGGCGTTTGGACGAGCGCCGACGGGTGTGACCCTGACTAGTCACTCGTTACTGTAGTTCCTAGTTTGGTTCAGTGAGTATCTCAGTCTCATTCATTCTCGGAGTCCGTAGCGAGATACTTGTGGCGCAGTGTAAGACGTTAGTGGACGAATCTGGCTGTTCTTCTAGTGAGGAGGTACTTCCATCACGTGACACGTGACTCTCGTGTTTCTCATATGTCGTGACCTCTCCGGATTAGTCTTTTCATGGCCTTACCCGAGGTCAGTGCTGTGTGGTATGCACGATGATCCAGTCGTGTATGCGTTTGCGCTTAGGGAGCGTGCACGACAATTCCGTCGTGTAGGCTTTAGTGTTTCGTGTCTGTCTAGATCTCTTCTAGGCCTTTTTACCTGCTTCCGAAGGCCTTAGCTTTGAGGCTGGTGTCCTATCAACGGATCGGTAACTCCTAACTTTGTGAGATCAGGGTTCACCCATCTGTCGTTGTTTGGAGTAGTTAGGGCGCCGAGGTTTGTTTGGAAGTCGTCTTTTGTTCGGTACGGCTTTTCCTTTTTCCTTTAGCAGTTCTACTCCTTCCGTTACGACCTTTTATAGCTTTCTAGTTGTAGTTTAGCTTTTCCTGCTTTACTATTACTGCTGATTTAGTTGTTGTTCCGTGTTACTGCGTTGTTTTTCAATGGGGATCCGCGTGACCCCTACAGAGATAGTGGCACGAGGCTCACCCCTATTTTTCAGGTGTGGTCGTCTCTGCTTCCTTCGCGGTTCCTGGTGTGGTGTGCTCGTAGTTTCCAGCGGTACCTGCGTCGGGCATCCCCGACCTCAGTGTACATTTTTCTTTCTGTTGGACTATACATGTTATTCCTTTGGATTGGACTCTGGTATAATTGCTAATTTTAACTGTTAATTAAAAAGTAATTTTATTTCTGCTACTTTAGCAAACCTAATTAAATGAAATTTAATTACTTACTATTATATCTGCGACTTCAATGTACTACATAACAGTCCTTTTATCCCTTCGGAGCTTTATAGCTCTTGGGAGGCTTCACGGGTTCCAAGTGGTATCGAGTCTACTCGGTAATCCTATCGGGTATATCTGGTATCCAGAGTTCGGGTCGTCACAGGTGGTATCAGAGCGTTGTTGTGTGAAAGTACATGGGAATCCGAGATACCCAGTGTCCAGAGTCCTGAAAGTCCAATATAGTCTTTCGCAGGCTTAGGTTTCACGATTCCTTGTCGCTTTGTTTTCCATAAGTGGTCTTGTGCGTGCTGTGTTGGCACTGTATGAGATGGTTTTGCTCTCGTCAGGATGCGTCGGGAGGCTCCTTTTAGTCATGGTGTTTGTCTCGATCGTGCTGTACTTGGCAGAGTTCGCCGATAGGCTTGAATCTGCAGTACATTGTTTGAGATTTTTCTATGGTTTGTTTAGGTGGCTAGTGACTTTCCTAGTTGGTGTGATGGCCGTACACATTCTTACGTTGTTTTGGTCGTCCCAACTTAAGTCTGTGCAGCTTCTGAGGTG
Organism: Amorphophallus konjac; assembly: GCA_022559845.1. NCBI lineage: Eukaryota > Viridiplantae > Streptophyta > Magnoliopsida > Alismatales > Araceae > Amorphophallus > Amorphophallus konjac. The sequence continues at coordinate 183,466,318 of CM040125.1, forward strand.
TTTCGCTTCTGTTGAAGTGATTGCTTTGTTGCCTCGATTGAGAAGATGCTCAAGCGAACCTAGGATTTTCCTGCCTGGTCAGCTACTGTTAGTGAGCTTGATGCTTCTTATCCCGTTTGGTGGAGTCTTTTCGAGGTAAGCCTTGGAATTGCTATCTTGGTGAGACCCTTGTCCTGTGTCTACTTAAGTGTGGACTGTGTTAATTCTGAGCCTGATCTGCTCCTTGCTCGACGTTTGCTTGGCTTTGGACCTAATCTTTGTGTTGAGAGCCGTTGTGCACCGTGTTTGTCGTGCCGTGTCTAACGGCTGATGTGTTGTGAAGGTTCAGTGATTGTTTCCAGGACGTAAGGATAAGTTGAGATTAGCCTTTCTTTGTGCTTTGTGTTGAAGCTGGTGCTCTTCTTGGTTTGCACTTAGGCTACTTGTGATCGGTTGTTCGCAGGATCAGTACTCGTGGCGTGTTATATTGCGATTTTCATGAGTTGCGATGGCGCCGAGTGTGTGCTGAGATGCAGATACCGAAGTATTTCTGATGCCGGTGCGCGTTGTTTAAGTGTGCAGTGGAAGCGTGTGGGATGGTCACCCACGGGTCGAGGATCGATGGTCGTAAGATTCTGACCAGTCGAGAGAATTGTTCTTCTTGGTGCGACTTCATCTTGGCTTCGTGTGCCTTGATGTTATTTGTTACCGTGCCATTGTTCTTGGAGGCATTCTGGTGTTGGCACTGGCAATTGTGCGTGTTGGGCACTTTGTCAGTATCTCTACTGATTGAGTACCCTTCGCTTCTCTATGTCTTTTCTTCGGTGTGGTGTTCTCGGGACGTGATCGTGGTCCTTGAGATGCATTTCCCAAGGTTGTTGTCCTTGTTGTTATGGGTCTTTCTTGGTAAGCTACTCGCTGCATGACTAGTCTATCGTAGTCGTGTGTTCAGCTGTTATTGTGCCTTGATGTGACCCAGCTTGCAGTTAAGTTCTGTGGTTCTATGTTCAGTACAGAGCTGGGATTCTGTAAGTGTTGCTGTTGTTGTTGTCATTTTGTCGTTGATTCTCTGTGACTCTGTCTTAGCATCGTGTGGACCATGATCTTGTCGGTTAGCCTTGCTGTACTCTTCTCTCCTGATAGAGTTGGCATGCGACTCGAATCAGCTGTAATGTCTGAGTGAGGACTGACTTGATTGTGCTTGTGGTCCGGTGTTGTCATTGGTGTCCTGTGTGCCAAGGTTTTCTTGCTATTCTTGGCACTGGAGTGGATGTTGTTGAGCTGTCAGCTGAGAGGACTATGCTTCCTTGTTTAAGCTGATGCTTGCTGCGTCTGTCGTTTTGTTTTATCGGCATCTGTTATTGTGCCATGAGTCGTGTCTCTTTTCTTGTGAGACGTAAGCGATGCTGCCTTGTCTCAGAGGTGTCAGGCTTGTGTTCGCTTGTGTATTACGCTAGTCCTTTGGATCGATTTCCCTTGAGATCCAGAGCGTATGCTTGTGAGTATGGTCTGATAGTGTTCCTCTGAATTATGTTTTTTGAGATTCGTGTAGCACCGTGTTAGCGTGTTAGGTTTGTCCTTCCCCGCTTCTTCTTGTTAGCTCCTTAAATTTGGAGGATGAAATTTCTTGAAGGAGGGGAGGCTGTAATACCCTGGATTCTTATCGAATCTTCTAGATCCTTATCGAAGTGCTTTCGGATAGCTTTTGTAGGTCCTTAGTTGAGTTTTATGATCTGCGTGGGTTTTTCTCTGGTACAAGTTACGGAACCCAGTGGAGAGTTTATTTCTCAGTTCATCGACTCGAGGACGTTACAACTGCGATGTACTCTTTGAGAGCACCATTTTCGCTATTTTTTCATATTTTTCTGAATTAGTGCATTTTCGGGCCAAAAATCAAAATTTTAGAAATTAGGAAAATACCTAATTTTTTTCTATTTATTCTTCTTTCACCCTCTCTCCTCCCTCATTCTCACCCTCACTTTCTCTCTCTCGTTCTCTCTCCTCTCAGGTCCTCTCGATGCGGGGTGCGCGACCGTGGTGAGCTGGCTGAGGTGGGAACGCGATGGAGTGAACCTGGAGCGTGATGGAGTGGCAGATTGAGCGTGGTGCGGTGCGATCCCTCGGTGGATTCAAAGCTGGCGCAGTTCGTTGGTTTGACGATTTTTGGCACGGTTTAGTCGCTTCGGAGCACGGAATCTTCGGTGGAGGTAGGGAGACGAATGCTCTACTTCTCCTCTACGTTCGCTTGCAGTTTTACGCCGAACAGTGTGTATACGAGTGGGTTTCGATCAGTTTCGGGAAAAGCATGCTCGGGGGGGGGGGGGGGTGTGCGTCGGGTTCGCCAGAAAATGGTGACGATTTTCAACTAGATTACTTTCATTGTGACCCCCAGCATGTATGTATTCCATTTCCCTTGATTTCGTGTCGATTGGTCGTCATTTGGGGCCGATACGAGCCCGGGAACCCCAGTGACCCAATTAGGGTCGAATCGATAGAATCGCCCGTTTCATGCGATTTAGATGTTGCATGGACCCCTTCCGGCCTGTGGAAGGTTGTTTTTGTCTATTAGGATTGTTTCCCCTTTGTTTAGATGCGAATGGGGCGTGGAACGGCCGGATCCAGCCATTCCCCTGTTTTCCCGCCGTTATCGTGCTCACGGTTGTTCCAGAGACTGTTTCTTATCTCTAGCAGCCCCATGCTAGACCGCCACACACTGTAGTGTGTCGGTTAGTTCTAAGTCGGTTTAGGCTGGCGGCCTAAACTTAGACCGCCTCTTGCTGTGGCGGACCTATGGTGGACCGCCAAGCTTGTGGTTCCTCGATGTTAGTGTAAGTCGGTTCGTGTCTTAGCTGTCTTACAATAAACCGCTACTTGCTCTAGCGGCCCTTTCTTAGACCGCTATGGGTCGTTGACGTTAGTCAAAGGGTTAGGTCGGTTTGGGCTGGCGGCCCAAGCTTTGACCGCCAACTTGTTGTAGCGCTCCTTCCTCAGGCCGCTACGGTTCGTTTGACTGAGTACTCAAGGATCTAAGTCGGTTGGCCATGGCGGCCGAACCTTTGTGTGTCTCTTCCTTGTAGCTCGCCTTTCTTAGGCTGCTATAGTCCGTTTGTCTTAGGTCAATAGGTTAAGGCGGTTAGTGCGGTGATTTACGCTTAGATCGCCTAGTCCGTGTAGCGCGTCTATATTTGACTGCTTTAGTGGTTTGATCGAATAGGTCGGTTCATGGTTGACTGTGTTTAGCAGCCTAATCATTGACCGCTACAGTCCCTAGCGGCCCATTCTATGACCGCTAGCGTATGTTCCTCCGCTTAACTCTTGTGTGTCGTTGCCCGGTGTGTTGGTTTCCAAGTGCCTCGGCTTGACCTCGCAGTTTGCCCATTGTCCCGTGGATGTCTTTTGATGTCCTATGAGGGCTATAACCATGTTATCAAATAGCCAGTTGTACCCTGCTATTGGTTAGGTTTCTATACTGCTTCAGAGTCGTTGTTAGGTTTTGGTCAACCTAGTGAGACCTAGTGGCTGATAAGTAACCTTGTGTGTGTCTCGACTATTCTGGATAGCTCGAGACAGTGGTTCTGGATGCCTTGAGATACTGTCCTACCTCGATTTGTGTGTCTAGGTGCTTTGAGGGTCTTGATGCTCCCTCAGGTCTCCGTAGCTCATTTTATACGGTTAGGTGGATCTGATGATCCAGTGTTGTTTTCCTCGGCTTAGGATTAGGCTGATTGGCGGCTTGTCACCGCCGTTGTGTGATGATCTTGACTCCGAGTCATGAGACTCAAGGATCGTTGCGTTGGTAGGTATAGTTGCCCTATCCTGAGACTGTTGGCAGTTGGTGTACTACCTTTGTGCTTCATAGTACGGGTGACAGTGCGTGCTTAGCCTGTCTGTACTCCTGCACTCGTGTTTCGGAGTCTCTGTGTCTAGTGAGGCTCCACTAGTCGTAGCCTGATGACCTCGAGAGTCGGCCCACCTAGGACTGGTGGCGGGGCAGTTCCTGAGTTACGATTTGTAGGCTAGTTTCCGTGAGCTACCTTGCCTTGCAGTAGTGTCCTGCTGGGGGAGAAAACTGGCTAGAGGCTTGGCTCAAGACATTGAGCTTGTGTGTGCACACGTGGTCAGGGGTGTTTGGACGAGCGCCGACGAGTGTGGCCCTGACTAGTAACTCGTTACTGTAGTTCCTGGTTCGGTTCAGAGAATATCTCAGTCTTCGTCGTTCTCTACGTCCGTAGCGAGATACTTGTGGCGCAGTGTAGGACGTCAGTGGATGCATCTGACAGTTCTTCTAGTGAGGAGGTGCTTCCGTCACGTGACACGTGACTCTCGCATTTCTAGTACGTCGTGACCTCTCCGGATTAGTCTTTTCTTGGCCTTACTCGAGGTCAGTGCTGTGTGGTTTGCACGACGATCCAGTCGTGTATGCGTTTGTGCTTAGGGAGCGTGCATGACAATCCAGTCGTGTAGGATTTAGTGTTCTGTGTCTGTCTAGATCTCTTCTAGGCCTTTTTACCTATTTCCGTAGGCCTTAGCTTTGAGGCTGGTGTCCTGTCGACGGATCGGTAACTCCTAACTTTTTGAGATCAGGGTTTGCCCTTCTGTCGTTGTTTGGAGTAGTTAAGGAGCCGAGGTTTGTTCGGCAGCCGTGTTTTGTTCGGTACGGCTTTTCCCTTTTCCTTTAGCTGTTCTACTCCTTCCATTACGGCTTTCTTTTACACCTTTCTAGTTGTAGTTTAGCTTTTCTTACTTTACTACTACTGCTGTTTTAGTTGTTGTTCCGTGTTACTACGTTATTTTTCAGTGGGGATCCGCGTGACCCCTACTGAGCCAGTGACACGAGGCTCACCCCTACTTTTCAGGGGTGGTCGTCTCTGCTTCCTTAGCGGTTCCTAGTGTTGTGTGCTCATAGTTGCCAGTGGTACCTACGTCGGGCATCCCCCGACCTCAGTGTACATTTTTCTTTCTATTGGACTGTACTTATCTTTCCTTTGCACTGGACTCTAGTATAATTGTTAATTTTAACTATTAATTAAAAAGTAATTTTATTTCTACTACTTTAGTAAACCTGATTAAATGAAATTTAATTACTTACTGTTATATATGCGACTTCAATGTACTACACAACAGTCCTTTTATCCCTTCGGAGCTTTACTGCTCTTGGGAGGCTTCACGGGTTCCAAGTGGTATCGGGTCTACTCGGTAATCCTATCGGGTATATCCGGTATCAGGAGTCCAGGTCATCACAGCGAAGGTTGGATCCAAGGATCTACTCATGCAAGGGTTAACCTTCCAGATAGGCCTGACCTATCTTTCATGTTAATCTTTTTTATATACTGTCTGGTTGTTACAAGATAGCACATAATTATTTCAAGTGAAGCTCTCCCTCAGCAAAAGCAACAAGCAATGATTCCAGATAAGAGAAGGATATGATTTCAGATGATTTTAGAATATGTGAAGACAAGTGAGTCCAATTGATACCAATTATTGGAGAGAAGTTACTGAAAGAGCAGAGATAATAGGATAAGCAAGGATATGGCTAAATCATTGAAGAGACAGTGATAGAACAGTTCAATAGCCATGCAGTTCAACACTGGTTTTATGCTCCCCCTGTCTATATGCAGTGAATCGGTCTTTTTGGAATTTTTTGTAACAATGATATGTAATTAAATATCTATGCATATGCATTGACTCTTTTTCACAGAATGTATTGAGCCATCATATATGACATGAAAATCATGCATGGACTTAATCTAAACACATATGTATGACACAAGAATTATTCTGATTGACTCCCCCTGAATTTATGCACTGTGTGACTTAATTCTAAGTGCAACATATGCAAGAAACATTGTGCAAGGAGGTTCAATGAATTATGTTTTAGATTGCCCTATGTGCAATATGACCCATGGTACCAGGCAGAGGACTTGGTCTAACGACCACCTCACACATAGTAAGAACTTCCAAACAGATTGAATTTACCCTTTAGTAACTTACCATTTGATATACCATAATGGTCATGCAAAATAATGCAATGCAAAAGCAGTCCGGTATGCAGTGTCAAATTCCAAAGTATGCAAGACAATGCAATTGGATATGCATATGTGAAAATGTATGCATGATCTAACAGACATATGCATCGAGAAGCTCTTCGATAATCATGCAAAGGATGTATGACATCAGACACATGCAATTCAGATTTTCAGAATATGACGTTCAATTCAATCTTAAACTGATATATGCACAGATTACTCATCATATGCATTGAGAGACATAAAATACAACTGACAGATCAATCAAGACATACAACTATAAAGATATAATTAAAGAGAATTCAAATAACTAACCTTAAATAGTGCAGGAATAGGGTTTACCATATTCAGGTACCTTGGTTTATTTAACCCTTTTATTTCTCAGCTCCAAGGCACACTTGCAAAATAACTTCCGCACAGGCAAGTACCCAAGCAGTCTTGGGTCCTGAAATGACAGTGGCACCTTTGAATGGTACTCTCAACAATTTTTGAGCTAGTGAATCATCAAACTTCATTATAAAACAGTTAGACATAGAATGTCCAAACTGACCACAGTAATAACAAGAATTCTGACTATTTTTCATGTTCACATAGGAATTGAATTTATGTGCATGAACATGATTACTTATGTTTTTCACATGCAAGTTCAATCTTTTCTGATTAGCTAGCCAACAGCCAGCAGCCCTGTGGCCTGACTTTCCACAGTTAAAACATGCAAACGATTTTTCCTCAATCATAAATTTATTTCTTCCAAAATTATTTTGATTTGCAGGGAATTTAAGAAATTAAGACTTAAATCTCTTTCCCTTCTCATGCCAACAGTCCTTGACTGTATGATCATTCTGTCCACAATGGAAGCACACAGTGTGCTTACCTGTAGACTCAACTCCATTTCTGTTGAAAGCCTTTTTATTAACAGGGTGATTAGCATGTTTTGAATGAATGCTTCTACCCTGTGCATGCCAACAAAATGCAACAATGTGACCCAATTTGCCCCAACAAAAATATTGAGTTTCTTTCGTTAAAATACATGATTCTTAACATGAAATTTCTTATCATGCATTGTAGCATTGAGATCATCTTATTCCATTAATTTACAATCATGTATTAGATGACCTATCTTATGACAGTAAAAATAGTGAATTCTTTTCTTTTGAATAAAAGAAGGTTTCTTAGCATGAGAATTCCTAGCATGAATTCTACCACCATTCAAATCATCTTTCTTCATTACAAAGCACTCACTCATAAAATATCCATGCTTACCACAGTAATGACAAGGACCATTAGATTTCTTTGTAGCATGGCTTTTATCAGATGAGTTCTTAGCATGCAGATTGTTCCTTTTATTTTTCAGTTTTTTTTATTTTTATTTTCCTTTTGAATTTTAGTTGCAGTAGACTATTTTGGAGATTGTCTTGAGGTTCTAGCCACTTCTAAACTTCGAATAAAAGTGACATACAGCTGGTTCCTCATGGCTTGTTTAATTTCAAAAATGTTGCATGTCCCCTTTCTTTGACCACTCACATAATATTTCAATGTTTATTTGCCTTTAGCAAGTTTAGACAATGAAATATTCATATCATGAGGAAATGAGTGATTCTGAAGTTGTTACTTTATCATTCAATATAGCATTGATGGTTTTATAACTATCAATTTTCTGTATTAATGCACTCACTCTCTCAGACTCATCATTAGATGAGCACTTTCCCTTTTCCAAGGTCAAAAGCGTTTCAGATATAGCAGTGTTCAACTACTTCAGTTCTTCATTTTCTTTTATTAATTCTTCATTCTGAACTAGTTAATTGATTAACACATGATCATCATTGATTGAACTCAATTTTTCTTCCAGTTCAGAAATTTTTAGATTAAGTTCTTGGTTTTCATCTTTCAATAAGCACAGTTGTTTCTTGGATGTATGGACATTAGACAAACATTCATCAAAAGATTGTTTCAGTTTAGAACAATTTACACAAGAAACATTCGAACTAATCTGATCAATTTTCTTTTTCAACTTTCTATGTTGTTTTCTTAATTTTTCATGTGCTTCTAACAAATCAGCATATGCTTCCTGCCAATCATCTAAGGAGAAGTTCTCGAATGGATTTACCTGTTCATCATCCTCTTCTTCATTTTGATTGCTGCTTGATTCGCGGCCATTTGCCATCAAGCATTGTTCTACCTGCTCTTTGTAGATACAAGTTAGTTCATCCAGAATGCTTTTGGCTGTAGTGTAGTTTGAGATAGATGAAAGAACATTAGTATCAACTGTAGTTCTTACCATGATTAAATCTTTAAGATTATCAGCATGTTTAGATCTATGATTATCAATCCATTTAGAATTATCCTTAGGTAATCTATATGGACCATGTGAAAGTAATTTCAATAGATCAGGATCAATAGATCTAACATACCTGCGGATGTTCCTGAGCCAGGAATAAAAGTTAGAACCATTAAAAACCGGTGGATGAGCCATTGAAAAACAATTAAGTAAATTCAGAGTAATGAGCTGAAAACAATAATGCACCGGAATAAGCAATAAGCAGCGAAGCACCAAATACGGCAGGATCCTCTGCAGATCATTGGATCTGGAAAGTCAAAGACCCTCTCTGATACCAATTGTTGAGTCTATGAGATGGTGCAAATCGAGATTCAGAGGGTGGGTGAATGAATCCCGTTCAATAATTTTGTCCAATTAAAAAGTATAACTAGAAATCTTGCGGAATTAAAATCAGATAGGCTCAGTTAAACTGATATTCTATTGAGACCCACACTCGAACACTTGTTCAGATGTTCTAATGTGATTCTCACTAGAATACATGGGTAGAACACTCAGTAAATTATCTAGAACACTCCGCATCAGTTAGACAGAATCAAATTAGACACACGGTTAATTACGAAGTGCATAGGCTAAATCTATGCAATAGACTCATACCTAAGCATACATCTACCGTGAGTCAGAATTGTAATCAAACCATGAAGACAAGGAGATTGAGATGGTTCAGTCTGCTGCCCACAGACCTACGTCCATCCCTCACTCAAACCAGAGTGAGGCTTCCCGCTGCCTAACAGCTTGAACTGCTGAGCATCACAACTTGCTTATAGCTGAGCATCATAGCTTGCTTCCGCTGATTCACAGCTTCAATCGCTGAGCATTACAGCTTGCTTCTGTTGACACACAACTTGATGTTTGAATAAAAGAAAACAAAGATGAAATAAATAACAGCTAGAAATGAAACACATAAATGTAGCTCTCTCAAGAGCAGACTGGCTTGGATCTGATCCAAAGGCTAGTTAAACATATCTTCAGGCAGCTTCACTTTCCTCTCCTCGAGCTATCTTTCTTTCTTCCTCTTCCTCTTTCTCACGAACTCACGATCTCCTGAATTCTCTCTTCCTCTTCTTCTTCTTCTCACCATCTCTCTCTGAATTATGGCACTCTATTTTTCTCTTCTCAAAGCCCTCTCACGAACTCTTCTCTTCCTTGGATTCTCTTCTTCTCTCTGCTTCTCTTGCTCTCTCAGACTACTTATGATGTCTCTCTCTTTGAGCTTCCTAATCCCCTTCTCTCATTTTCCACACAGCTCTGCTGAGCGATTAGGTCTTTATTTATAGGCTCGTGAGAGACTGGGCGTGTAGAGAACACGTTCCCGCCCAAGGAAATTTGAACAAATGCGATGCTGGATGTCCACGTGGTAGATGTTGAAGGTTTGCTATCCACGTGGCTAATTTTCCAATTGATACTTTCCTTGGATCAAGTGCCTATAGATAAATAACTTGAACCACGTGACTGTCTCCAGCACTTCAAGTGTTCGATCCTAGTTGCTAATTATGTCCATGTGAATAAGGCATTTTGTCAAACACTATGTGACCATGAGTCATAATCAATGTGCTCTGACTTATAAGAAAATTGATCATAGTATTAGTCAGACAAAGATGCTTCAATGATTTTCAAACAAGTGTGAAAGATGCACAGACTTGACTAAGCATTATGCACATATGATGCACTGACATGATATGAAACCTAGACACACTTGCATTGACCTATAAGTGGTATGCTCAGACCCAACAGTGCATGTGCTCAGACTTGAGTGCATATGCTTAGACATGTGCTTCGACCATGTAATGCACACTAGCATATATGCTTAGACCTTATTATGCAAGCTAGCACATGTGCTCAGACTTAATGGTACAAGATAGCACATATGCTCAGAGCGTATAATGCATATATGGATACATGCCTAGACTTTATAGTGTTATATACAAACATGCACAAACCTTATAAAGTTATATGCAAACATGCATAGACCTTGTATGTTGCACCGACCTTGTTATGTATGAAGTTGCACAGACCTTGTTGTATGCTCAGACCTTGTTGCACCGACCTTGAAGCATTGAAACCAAACGTGCACAGACTTGTAGTGTTGAAACCAAAATGTGCACCGACCTTATATGCAGTCAAACAAGATGTGCACCGACCTTAAGTTGCTACTAGTGTGAACCAACACCGACATGATGCATTGCTAGAATATGTATGCTTCGACCTTGTATGCAGGTTGGAAAACAGACATCGACCTTGGTGTGCTAGAAGCAAAATGTGCTTCGACCTTAATATGCACAACGCAGAATGTGCATTGACCTTAATGTGCATGAAGCAAAATGTGCACCGACTTTATATGCAGACTAACAGAATGTACACCGACCTGTGTAAAGGACAAAATATGCACCGACCTGTGTGAAGGTGTGAACAAGATATGCATCGACTTTCATTTGATATGAATAGTGATGTGCATTGACATTCATGTAATGAAATGGACATGTGCACCGACCTTATGTATGCACAAGGCAAATGTGCACCGACCTTCTATATGAACAAGGCAGATGTGCACTAACCTTCTATATGCACAAGACATGAATATGCACAGACTTGAATGCATGTGCTTAGACCGTGTGCGTGCATGTGCTCAGACTTGTATGAATATGGTCTGACCTGCATAATCCATATGCTTTGACATGAATGCATGTGCTTAGGCTATCAACCTTTGAAAAATGTTTATGCACACAACCTGTTTAGTAAAATGCATATGCATGCACCCTGTTTGATTAAATGACCAGAATGTTTAAATGTGCACAGACCTTCATGATCAAAAGATTTTTGCATGTGCCCAAACTTAGGATGTAGCGATAGGCATGTGCATTGACCTTAATGCTGAGATGAACATATGCATCGACCTTGAACATGTGTAACAGTGCATTGACTTTATATGCATGACTCTAAAGACTTTACATGCATCGAATTTACTATATGCACTTGCTTTATGATCAACAAGGAAGGCATCCATACACTTCTCATCAACTACAGCATCAAAGCAACAAAAACACTCATCAACCACAGCATCAAAGCAACACAAACACATATGACATCATGCACATGAGTCAAAGTGTTTGACATCATCAAAAGCACAAGATTACAACACAAACTATAGTTTTCTGTTTCTAGGCATGCAACTTTGTCATTCAAAGATGTATCATTCACTAAAGAATTTATCTTTCTTTTCAGATGCCTATTCTCTCTACGCACATCATCATATTTATTTAAAATTTCTTCATAGACTTCTTCCCAGTCACTATGTGTAAAGTTCTTGAGAGGGGAAGTTACATGTTCATCATCTTCTTTCTCTTCTTTTTCGGCCATCAGGCATAGCTTGTCTTCTTCCTCGCTATCAGATGTGCTACTCTGACTACCTTCATCTTCATCGCTCCAAGTGCTTACCATAGCTCTTCCTTTCTTGTTCTTCTACCTGGGCTATTTCTCCTTCTGCAACTCAGGGTAGTCTGCCTTTAGGTGCCCAGCTTTCCTGCAATTATAGTAAACAATACCATCAGATTTCTTGGAAGTATCAGATTTGTATTTTGACTATCTCTTCCATGAAAAATACTTTCTTCTGAACCCCTTCCCTTCCTTCCTCAAGAACTTCTTAAATTTTCTAGTAATCATAGTAAATTCATCTGAGTCTTCGTCTGAACTAGAAGAACTGTGCTCACTTGACGACCCTTTGCTACTAGAAGCCACTTTAAGTGCTTGGGGCTTCTTCTTCTTCTCAGACTCATCGACCCTCTTGAGATTCAGCTCATATGTCATGAGAGAACCGATGAGTTCATCTACTGTGGTAGTTGCTAGGTTCCTAGAATCTTCCATAACCGTGGCCTTGGTGTGCCAAATTGGTGTCAGGGACCTAAGAATTTTTCTAACAAGTTCGTACTCACTGTAAACCTTACCTAGACTCCTCAAGCTATTAGTGAGTACCATCAGTCTGGCGTACATCTCAGATATAGACTCATCAGGTTTCATCTTAAAAGCTTCATATTCTGAGACTAACAAATTAGCCTTGGTCTCTCTAACCTGAGACGTTCCCTCATAGATTACCTCCACCTTGTCCCACATTTCCTTGGCTATGGAACAAGAGGAAACTCTTGAAAATTCAGTAGGGTGAAGAGCACACTACATAGCATTTACAGTGCTCCAGTTTAATGTAGACCTACGGATCTGCTCCCTGGTCCAGACTTCCTCATCCTCAGGGTGCTCAAAAGGGCCTTTACTAACAACCTTCCAAATCTCATAATCCTTCGCTCGAAGGAAGACCTGCATATGATTCTTCCAGTAAGCATAGTTGTTTCTGTAAAAGAATGACAGCTTACTGGTGGAATGACCCTCAGCAGTTAGACCTCTAGCATCAATTTCAACTAATCTCTCCGGGATGTTAAGCCCTTAGGGAGAGTTAGGCTCTGATACCACGTGATGTGTGAATGGATTGAACTACAGATCTAGAGGGGGGGATGAATAGATCTACCCCAAATTTCAAAATTCTATAGCAGTTAATAGAAATGCGAAAATGAACGAAACTGCTGTGAACAGAAACACTAAAAATAGTATGAATTATCAATAAAGAGATCTGATATGGACAAACTGTCAATCACTGAGAACTCCAAAGATAGTAGATCAATCAACTCAGTGTAGTACCTAGCAGAGGTTTGATTCAAAAATCCCCTCACACAAGGGTCAGTTTTCCAGATAGACATAATCTATCCTTCTGACTAAGCCATTTTATATACCACTGAGTGATTGACCACAATACAGGTATGAAATGAAGAAAGTGCAAATTAGATCAAGACAAATTAGATATCAATCAAATTAAGTAGATGCAGAGATGAATTAGTGCGGACAATTTGGTTGAAGACTTAAGCAATAATTGATTATATTAGAGAAATCAGAGGCTCACAGTAGACGATCCTAAGCATTCATCTAATCACAGTAAAGATGATATAATCAATCACACACACAAGACAAATCAATTTTTAGGTGGTTTGATCTCGAGCTTGAGATCTACATCCACCCCTTACTCAATTGATTAAGAATTTTGCTGTCAAATAGCTTGAATCTGCTGATCCACAGCTTTAGGGATGAACTCCCTACAAATAGCTGAGCCACACAACTTACTTTCCCGTTGAGCAACACAGCTTGCTATCCGAGGATCACACCTCGCCGTTGAGCACCATAGCTTGCTCCGCTGATACACAACTTACAGTTATTTCAAAAAGGAAAAACAGAAGAAACAATGAAAAACAATAACAGAAATAAAGAACTATAGCTCCACTCGAGCGATCTGACTCTAGATCTGATCCAAAAGTCAGGACAACTCTTCTGCTTAATCCCACTTCTCTCTCTCAGATAGAATTACGGCACTCTGTTTCTTCTTCTTACTCTCTGCAACAGACTCTTTTCTCTCAAACTCCTCTCAAACTCTTCTCTCTCAACCTCTGGAACTCTCTTGCTCTTTTCCCCTCTTCTAATCAGCTCCTCTTGTCTTCTCTTGTTCTCTCTTCATGTTCGCTCACTACCTTTGGCTGCTCGATCCCCTTTTATACAGAAGAGCGCGAGTCTGTGGTCCCACGAGCTTTTCAAATTTTAGGCACGTGGAAGACACACTCCCGCCCAATAATTTTATCCAGAATGTGTACTTCAAGAGCCCACGTGTCAGGAGTAGAAGATAAGATGATCCACATGGCAGGATCTTAGTTCAGCTTCCCGCCTTAGATCACGTGCCCTTAATCCGCTTCACTTTAAATTCCACGTGAGAGTAATGTTGTGATGACCCGGACTCCGGATACCGGATATACCCGATAGGAATACTGAGTAGACCCGATACCACTTGGAACCCGCGAGGCCTCCCAAGAGCGGTAAAGCTCCGAAAGGATAAAAGGTATGGCTGGGGTACATTGAAGCCCTAGATAAAGCAGTAAGCAATTAATATTTCAATGATCAAGTTTGCTAAAATAGCAAGAAATAAAATTACATTTTCATTAATAGTTTAAATTAATAGAGTCCAGTCCAAGAAAAGACAAGGACTGCCCAACGGAAAATAAAATGTACCCTCAAGTCAGGGGAAGCCCGACATAGAGAACGCTGGCACAACTAGCAACCACGAACGGATGCACCGCGTCACGAACACTAGGAAGAAGGAGAAGCAACCACACCTGAAAAGCAGGGGTGAGCCTCGTGTCACTGGCTCAGTAGGGGTCACGCGGATCCCCACTGAAAAACTACGAAGTAACACGGAAGCAAAACAACAGTAGTAGTAAAGCAGGAAAGCTAACAACAACTAGAAAGCCGTAAAAGAAAGCCGGAACAACAGGAGTAGAATAACTAAAAGAAAAGGGAAAAATAAAGCCGCAAAGACCAGAACATGGCCACCGAGAGAAACTCGGCTCCCTAAGCTACTCTAAGCATCGATAGAAAGGTGAACCATGATCTCTTAAAGTCAGGAGTTACCGATCCGTCGGCACGATACCAAGCCTAAGCAAAGACTCACAAAAAGAGGCAAAAAGGCCTAGAAGAGACCTAGATAGACACGGGACACTAAAGCCTACATGACTAGATTGTCGTGTACGCTCCCTGAAGAGGCGAAATCTCGCGCTGGTTCCTGAGCTGGCTGGTAATCACCAAGATGATGAACTGCAAGATAGGGAAATGGGTCAGAGGGCCCAGGGGGATTCCCTGGGACAAGATCCTCCGGCGCTCAAGTCAGTAGAGCAATGGTGGGAGCAGCGATAGGGAGGGGGAGATGAGGGCACGAGATCCCTCTCCACCGATGGGGTGAAGTGGTCCTTACTCAGGAGTTTGGGGGTGGAATCATACCCTTCTTGACTTGCCTTTCGCTGGAGGGTATCCCAGGTTTTTATAGTGCGCCGCCTTCTGGAGTCCTGCAAGCTGAGAGGTCTCCGGTGGAGGTTACGTCCTCGTCGTGGGCTTTGATGGCCTCATCGTGGGGGTGTTATCCTGGCGGGGAAACCGGAGCTCCTGGACTTCTTAGTGTTTGGCCCGCTGTGGACTCTAACGGCTGCAATGATGAATATCTCATCGGTCGTCCCGAGCTTAAGGGGGCCGGCCCTATCGAGCGATAGGCCTAGCTCGGTGAGGAGATGGGTCGGATAGACCGGCTAGCGCTTCCCCCTTTCTGGCGGAGGGGTAGCTCGTGCGCGGGTCTTCCTGTGACCTGACCGAGGCTCGGGCTCTCCGAGCCTTTGGGCCTCCTAGGAGAGTTGTTTTCTCGAGCATTGTTTTATTGGGCTTTTCCGAGTGGGCCCTGTGGGCTGTCACTTGGGCGAGCTTACCTCGTTGGGCCTTGTTGGGCCTAGTTGGGTCTGCTCTTTGAGTGGGCTGCAGGAATCCCCCTCTCCACTTGTCCCCCTCCTACTCCCGAGCCAAGGAGGCTCGGTTGAGTAGTTCTTTTGAGGCTTTCGACCGGCGTGGCTCGGGTGGGTGGAATCCTATCGGCGTGATGATGCCACGTGTAGTGGTCGTCTGGGCCCATAGTCATAATGATCCTGACGGATTTTGAAATGAAGGGGCCCCCTTTTTCTCGGAGGTTGAAACGGCGCGCCGCCTCCCGCGAGGGTTTATAGGCGTAGGGCACTGTTCGTTCCTCCCAGTCTTTTCAGGGTTATCGGCCTTTCCTCCATTTCTCTGCTTTAGGGGCTCCTTGATGCGCCGTGAAGATACAGCGGGGGAGCAAGCCCTTGCGGCGGCGTTTGAGGAGTTGGCGCGTGTAACCGCGGAGGCGATCCGGCGGCTTCCTCCTCCTCTAGAGTCTTCGGGCTCTAGCGAAGGTTCTTCTTCCATCTCGATGGTGGGTCTGCGCTCGGAGATCGAGCAGGTGAGGCAGGAGCCCGTCCCCAATCGCAGCGAGTTGGGGGAGGCTGACGTGAAGAAATTGGAGCATCGGTTTCGCCTGCCTCTCCGGTATAGCTTCGTAGCCGTGGCCCCGTATGAGACGAGTTTGGACAGCCGCACGGGCCACATTTATACTTTTCTCCTGGCGTGGAAGAGCGGATTCTACCTCCCCTTCGAGCCTTTCATCTTGAAGCTCCTCAATTTTTTCGTGTTGGCGCCTGTTTAGCTGGTGGCCAATTCGTATCTCCTGCTTTCTGCCTTTCGGATCCTTTGCCACCTGCAGAGGGTTCCCCCGTCCCTGGATCTTTTTCATTATTTCTTCGAGCTGAAGGCACATCCGTCGGCGGGGAAAGGCTTTTATTTTATCCAGGTGCGCAGGAATCGAAGTTGTATTCCATTGGCGGCGAAGGATTCTTCGCACAAAGGGTGGAAGAGGTAATTTTTCTGGGTGAACGCGGAAGCGGTGGACGAGTCCTGGAGGTGCCAGGTTATGCCCAACTTCCATCCGAATCTCCCCCCGCGGCAGGAGGAGTTCCCCGCCGATGTGGAGGAGTACGCCGCTCGCTTGTTGACAAATCGCCTGTCGACTGAGGAGCTGGTGACGCTGGACAACGTGGAGCGGTACCTGCTGACACAACTCAGGCCATCAGGTGCCATTCTTCGGATTCTGCTGCGGGGCCGGAGGGTCGACTCCTCGTTTCCTAACCGAATCCTCTTCTTCATTGCAGACATTCGGCGGGAGCCCTTGGAAGAGGTCACTGAGGTCGTCGATCTTGGGGATGATTCGGCGGCCGATGAACCTGTTGCTCCCGCGGGTCGGTCCCAAGCCCGGGATAAGGGCAAGGGGGCGGCCTCCGAGGGATCTTCGCGGCCAAGCGGGGCGAAGTGCAAGGACCCCCTGGAAGGGAGATTGCGGGAAGCCGCGAAGGCCAAGAAACGGGCCAAGAAGGCCGGCCATCCTACCGCCGCCGGGGGTGATTCAGGCTCGGCGGTGCTCCCCTCTCGGGGGCAAGATGGGGCCGACCCTTCAGGGCCAGCTCCCCCACCTACCAGGCGAGAGGGGGCCGAGGAGACCAGGGGCCCCTCAGAGGGCAGAGATAGGTCAGTGCTCCCCTCCCCGGGGATGGAGGGGACCGGTGCCGAAGTGGCCGTCGCCGAGACCAGGAGACCGGTCGAGGTCGGTGATGTCTCGGGTGGCGAGGCGCGGGCCGAGACGGCTAGGGATGGGGGTTCGCCCGCGAGGGCGTCGCAGCCCCAAGTGTTTGAAGTTCCTGGTGCGGTCGATCCTGCGGCGTCGGTCGAGGTTGGGGGTTCGCCCGGAGAGGCGTCGCAACACCAACCGACCGCGGCGTGTGGGTCGGTCGGCCCCGTTGTTCGACCTAAACCTTCTGGCGGGGCGTCCGGTGGGGAGCGGATCTCCATGTCAGAGGCCTTGGAAAGGCTCGGTGTTTCGGGCGACCTGTATCGGGTTTGCCGAGAGGTTGCCGCGAAGACGAGGGGGGGAGACAAGCGCTACTCCCCCGCCGGAATCCTCGACGTCCTCATGGAGGGTGGCCTAGTCATAGCTCGGACGACGGCCTTGATGGCGGAGTCGTACGCTCGGGCGGAGGCGGAACGGTCGAATCTCGCCTGGACCCTTGGGTGGTGCGAGAAAAAACTGGCCCGCCTCAGCGAGGAACATGAGGGGCTCCGACGGGAGTTCTCTGCCTTCAGGGACTCGGCACGGGTGAGCCGGCTAGAAGTCGAGGCGCTGACTGAGCAGTTGGCTAAGGCCCGGGGGTTGCTCGAGAGGAAAAGCAAACTCTTGGAAGAGGAGCGTCTGCGTCACCTCGAGCTGGACGGCCGCTGGGAGCTCGAACGGGCCGAGTTACTGGACCGGGCGGAGGTAGCGGAGCGCCTTCGTTCCGTGGCCGAGGCGGACCGAGTCCGGGCGGAGAGGAGGTCGAGCGAGGCCGAACGAAGGATGGTTGCGGCAGAGGAACGCCTCGCGAGAGTAGAGGAGCGTGCAGCCGAGGCGGAGCGGGCTCGAATCGAGCTCGTTGGAAGGACGGAGCAGATCGAGGTGGAGGCGGTCGAGCGATACAGAAGCTCAGACGCTTACTCAGCCGACCTGGAGAGAGTCGCCCTACCATATTACGAGGTAGTGCTTCGCCGTGGCGCCCGAAAGGGGTTTAAGCAAGGTTATCGCCGGGCGGTGGACTACGCCTTTAATCGAGACTCCGGGATCGAGTTCCCTTTGCGCCAGGCTTATGACTCTGATGAGTCAGTTTCTAGTTCCTCTGCGTCGAGCGGGGAGGATCCAGGGGGGTCTCCCTCGGCGGGGTCACCAACTCCGAACGCCTCGGGAGGGCTCGCGACCGAGACAGTTCTCGCACAGGCGAGGTCAGTGCCCGGGTCGACCGTCACCGAAGGTGCTGGGGGTAACACACCTACTTCCGTTGTTTCCGAGCGTCAAAGTGGGCCCGAGGCCTGATGTATTTTGCCTTATTTTGCCCCTTTCTCTTGTTTGTCTCTCTTTCCTCCTTTAGGGAGTTTCCTCTTTATGAGATAATAATAAATGGCTTACTTGTTTGATCGCCATCCTTGCCGTGATTTGGTTGGTGTATCTGAAGTAGTTGGAAAGTGCCGATATGTCCTGCGTGGTATTCGCATGCTATTTTGGTAGGCTTCTGACGGGGCGTCCTTCCGTTCCCTCATGCTTTGAATGTCAGGCCGCTTCGTGAATCCCGCTAGGGCGGGAAACGAGGAGTTGGAGGTGACTATTCAGGGGAGAAATCCTTTGGCGTGTTTCCGAGGGGGGGGGGTCATTTAAGGCATGTAGCCTCCTTTGGCCTATAAGAAGGACCGAAAGGCGCCCTTTCCTCTTTACTGCTTGGGATTTTCTCTAACAGTTTTTCCTCACTCCTTCCTGTTCACTCTGCGTTGTGCCGTTGCGTTCGGAGCATGGAGGATCCTTCGGAGGGCGACGCCGCCGCCGACGGGGAGCAGAGGGCTCTTGCCGTCCTAGCTTGTTGGACGGGTCCCACGGTCGCCGCGCGGGTTTGAGACGGGTCCGACGGTCGCCGCGCGGATCTGGAGAGGGCTTCGACGTGTGAGGGCACGGCTCTTGCCCTTTCTCAGTTCCGGCGTGGCTTCCGGGCGGACGAGGAGGCGGAGGACGGATGGGGGTATCCGGGAAGCCTGCCGCCACTCCCCCTCTGCATGGGGGGGGAGGCGCATCAAGTTCCCTCCTCACCGAAGCCTTCCTCCATCTGCAGCCTCTTTTTCCCTCATTTACTCTTCATTTCTTTCACTCTTCGGAGGCTGCTTGCTCTCTGTTCCCTTTCAAGGAGTTGGCGGGTTGAAAAAGAAGGGCTTCATGGTGCTCCTTCTCCCTAGCCTCCATCAACTTGGAAGGTAGCCTTCTCTGACTTTAGAAGGTGGCTACCTTCTCTGCAGTCCCTCTGTCACCTTTGTCAGGGGTCATCTGAGCCAACTAGATCGGCCCCCTCTTGTCCGAGCCAGTTTCTACGCGAGGCAGAGTCAGTGGCTGGACGTGAGGAGATCGACATCGAGTCAACCGAGCGATGACCCCTTGCAGCGGTGTTAGACGGATTTTCTTGCTTTTTATCATGCAATGTACTGGCCTTTACCTTTCTGATGTATCAATGGTTTGGAATGAAAAGAAAAGGGATTTATTCCGTCCATCTTGCTGTACAATTTCAAAAATAGAATTTACGTAGTGCGGCTGCATTCCATGTCCGAGGAATGGGTTCCCCTTCCATTGTTGCTAACCTGTACGCACCTTTCCCGAGCGTCTCGACCACTTGGTAGGGGCCTTCCCAGTTAGGGGACAGCTTGCCCGCCGCCTCTAGTGGTCGAGAGGCTTCAGCTTTCCTGAGGATGAAGTCTCCCGGTCGGAAGTGTCTGCTTCGGACTCTGGCGTTGTAGTATCGAGTGAGGCGTCGCTGGTATTCCATCGCTCGGATGCTGGCAATGTCCCGGAGTTCATCTGCTAGGTCGAGGTTCTCGAGTAACTTCTGGTTGTTTTCCTCGGTCGAGTAGCGGATGACTCGGAGAGACGGGTTGGCGATCTCCAATGGAATGACGGCCTCGGTGCCGTACACCAACTGAAAGGGGCTTTCACCGGTTGCCATCCTGGGAGTTGTTCGGTGTGACCATAGTACGCTAGGCAATTCCTCGAGCCAACTTCCCTTGGCTTTGCCGAGTCTGGTCTTTATGCCTTTCAAGATAGTCTTGTTGGCATTTTCGACCAGCCCGTTGGCCTGAGGGTGGGTGACCGAAGTGAAGTGGTTGCGAATGTCTAGGTCGGCGCATCTGTCTCGAAAATATCGAGAATCGAATTGCCGACCGTTATCGCTCACTATCACTCGGGGGATGCCGAAGCGACAAATGATCGATTTCCAGACGAAACTCCAGACTACTGTCTCGGTGATCCTTGCAGTGGCTTCGGCCTCGATCCATTTAGTGAAGTAGTCGATGGCGATGATGATGAACTTTTTCTGGGACTGAGCCGTGGGGAATGGTCCGAGAATGTCGATCCCCCACCGAGCGAAGGGATAAGGCTCGGCGAGGGTGACGAGTTCTGTGGCCGGCCGATGGACCAAGTGGTCGAAGCGCTGGCATCGATCGCACTGTTGAGCATAGGCCGAGCAGTCGCGCTGCAGGGTGGGCCACCAGTACCCCTGTCGTAACATGATTCTGGCCAGTGACCTTGCCCCTGAGTGCGCTCCGCACAGGCCTTCATGAACCTCTCGAATGGCTCGACTGGCGTCGTCGGGGCCGAGGCACTTCAGGAGAGGGCCGGCGAAGGACCTTCGGTAGAGTGTGTCGTCCAGGACGACGAAGCGCCGGGCTTGGTACTTCATTCGGTGTGCTTCCCGAGGGTCGGAGGGCTCTTGGGAGTCTTGAAGCCAAGACAGGTAGGGGGTGCGCCATTCGCTCGGGTCGGCCGAGTCAACAGCGAGGAGCTCCGAGTCGATGCTCGGGTGCTCTAGCTCTTCGAGGAGGACCGATTGGGTACCTTTTGGGTCTAGGGAGGAGGCCAACCGAGAGAGGGCGTCCGATCAGCAGTTTTCTTCCCGGGCTATCCGGACTACCTCGAATCCCTCGAATCGTTGGGCCAAGCTCCTGACCAGCTGGAGGTATTTGATCATGGGTGCCTCTCGAGCTTCGTACTCGCCGTTGACCTGGCTCGTGACCAGCTGAGAGTTGGTGTGGATCCTGACTCACTCAGCCCCCAGCCGTCGGACCATACGCGCTCCCGATATAAGGGCCTCGTACTCGGAAGCGTTGTTGGACACCTGGAAGTTGAATTTCAAGGCGTACTGCAGCTCCACTCCTTCGGGGGATCTCAGGAGGATCCCAGCACCGCTACCGACCGAGTTGGAAGAACCGTCGACGTAGAGTTCCCAGGTTGGCCCGGGCATGGTCGGTAATGTCACGTCCCGAGTGCGGAAGCTTACCCGCGGCGCGGCAGTTCTTTATATAGAACCAAAGCAAGCTAGATTATAAATGAATTTCTAATTACAATAGAGTGCGCAAAAATCTAATTTATTAACGGTGAAATGAGTTTGAACTAATAATTATTACAATAATCAACTGAATTACAACACAATCATTTATTTAAACTTGGAAATTACAACTGATACATCCTGAAATTTATTTAACACACTAAATTACATAACATAATCACTACACTCATCACTCGGTCTCTTCCCCATCGGTGTCCTGACCGGTCTCCAATTCACCTGAAAGTTTAGAAGAACAACTAGATGAGCGAGTCGCTCAGTAGGGTTTACGTCTCAAATTCTAACAGGCTTTAAATGAATTACAATTTAAATAATGCAATTAACCTGTGCATGCTGACAAGAGATAATCAAGGAATTATAAAAGACGATAAGAGCTGAATTTAAGTTTCAATAAGCAGTAAGAATATTAAACAAGGGATAACTGATCATATCAAGAATTTAAGCAATAGTAAGCAATGTAATCCAGATCATGTATAACAAGAATTGGCTATATTTATCAATTCATTCAAGTAATCATTCAAGTCATGTAATGCCCATTCGGGCCACGCAAGTCAAGCAAGTCAAGTAGAACACGTGAGGGGTGGAATGTCTCAATCTAGCATGTATCCCGGTGCAATGCAAGACACCGGCAAGCAAGAGATCTTTCCCATGGGTTTCGGGTGCTCCTCCCAGGACCAGACCGGGCCCTTTTGCCAGCATTTTTAGTCATGTTTTTGACATCCACTTTCATTTTATAGCCAATATAGAGTTTCAAGGCTTGACCGGTAGGAAATTGTAAGGTGGAATTTGACTAGAATTCAAGGAGTATTTATACGTAGGAAAACACGGGAAAACCGTATACCCGATTGGTACCCTAGGATTTACTAATCCTTTAATTCCTTTATATATATCAATTTGGCCAAATTCTTTAGCTTATTTTGATTGTCATCAGTCATATCATCTATATTTATTAACCTTTTTCATCTAATTTTATTAGCTTGTAAGATTACTTAATGTACGTATTCATCTTGCATATACCTTAACATTTCTTGACCTTGTGAGACCAATTATATATATAAATTGACAATTTCATTTATATATGCTTATTAATGATACTGAAATTTAAAATGGGTTGACAGAAATTTTAATCATTCATTTAGTGCCCTGGATTGACTTTAAACAGACCAACGGGCATTAAGCAGCCTTTGTGGAATTGGCGCCCTAGACCAGGGCGCCTCTTTCAGGGGCCTCTGTAAGTGGCGCCCTGGTCAGGGGCGCCTCTTACAGGCCTGCCAATATATATATATATTTTAAATTAACGCCCTTGGACAGGGCGTTTCTTATAAGGCTCTTAATATATATATATATATATAGGCATACGAATTAACGATTGGGGGTTAGGACCCCATTTAAGTAATTGGCGCCCTGGACAAGGGCGCCTCTTACAGGCTCTCTGTAATTGGCGCCCTAGGCCAGGGCGCCTCTTACAGGCCATAATATTTACATATACATTTTTTTTAATTAACGCCCTAGAAGAGGGCGTTTCTCACTAGACTCATAAAATTTTTATTTTGGTTGAAAGAATTGACGACTGCACATGTAGTCATTTCTCATGCAATTGGCGCCCTTGACTGGGGCGCCTCTTACAGAGAATTCAGTAATTGGCACCCTTGACAGGGGCGCCTCTTACTGAGCCCGGGTAATTGGCGCCCTTGTCAAGGGCGCCTCTTACCTGAGGCTAAGTTCCTTCCGTCTGAGAGTTATCTAAGGGTTCATAATTTGGGGTTTTTCACTAATTAACATCTATACCTGATTCCGACTGATTTCCAGTTTAATTATAACTGATGGCTCTAGCTAATTAAGAGTTTAATGACACTAATTAACTAACATCTTTACTGAAAGTGTGTAATTTAGCTAACAGAGGGTCTAATTAAACATGTAATCTAGCAAGATCTTCTACTTAAACAATCTGATCCTTTAATATGATACTAATGTCATGTAAGTTAACCATCAAATCTTCAATTTAACTAATAAGCCCTTTAATTAATTAACATGCCCTTCTAATAGTCTCTTAATTAACTAACATGCTCTTCAATTAACTAACAGTTTTTCTTAATTAAACTAACAGGTTCTCTAATTTGACTCACAATATAATGATTACTAGCATGATTACCTATTTAACATATTAATTACTTAAATTAAACTGCATGTATTTGCCCTATACTTAAATAGATAACAGATCATCATAGTGTAAACCCCAAGGGTTATAAATGAAAACGGTAAACACATGGATATGGCATTTAATTCCCTAACTTAACTAGATTTGTTAATTAGCCTATAGGGTTTAGTTAAAAGATGAGACCACCTACCTTAAAGGAAGAAGAAGTGGGTAGCAGAAGGATTCCCCCTCTGCAAGCAACAGCACACCGGGCAGCCGCAGCAGCAAGACCAGCAGCAGCCCTCAGCAAATACTAGAGTCACCGTAGGACTCTAGTAGCTAGGAAGGTGATATAAAACAACCCCATGCTGATTAGTTCGACAGGATAGGGGGGCAAGATCCTAAAAAATGGATCTGGTGCCCTACCAACGCATGCCAGAGGGGCTGTCGGTTGGGGGATCAAAATAATTAACGCCTTAGTAGAAGGCGTGTTTTTGAAAATTAAAGCCTTAGTAGAAGGCGTGTTTTCGAAAATTAAAGCCTTAGGTTAAGTCACGTTTTAAATAAAGCCTTAGCTTAAGTCATCTTTTAAGTCCTTTATAGAAATCAAAATAATTAACGCCTTAGTAGAAGGCGTGTTTTTGCAAATTAAAGCCTTAGGTTAAGTCACGTTTTATCAAATTAAAGCCTTAGGTCAAGTCACGTTTTAAATAAAGCCTTAGCTTAAGTCATCTTTTAAGTCCTTTATAGAAATCAAAATAAGTAACGCCTTAGTAGAAGGCGTGTTTTTGCAAATTAAAGCCTTAGGTTAAGTCACGTTTTATCAAATTAAAGCCTTAGGTTAAGCCACGTTTTAAATAAAGCCTTAGCTTAAGTCATCTTTTAAGTCCTTTATAGAAATCAAAATAATTAATTCCTTACTCCAAGTCGCACCTCAAATGGTCATTTGACGACATAATGTTTGGGCGTTTCTCATTGAATTAACGCCCTAAGGTTGGGCGTTTTTTTTGTTTTTTGTTTTACAATAAGTAAAATTGTTGGTCATGGGTTTTGAACCCTGGTCACCAGGGTGAAAGGCAAGTTGTGAACCAATATGCTAGATGATTTTCCTTGGTAAGTTGATACTTCTTCTGTATGATACCTTAGTGCTCTAGGTTTCATTTATAATTTATAATTATGGAAAATATATTATTTATAATTTTTATTATTCCAAAATAACTTATATATATATATTTTATAGCTCCCTTTCTTCCAAAAGTGAGAGAACTATTATTTTTATTTATTTATTTATTTATTTTATTTGAAATTAATAATTATAATTCAATAATTTGTGAAAATAATATAACTTGACATGTGATATTTATTAGTTAAATATTATTGGTAAATAAAAAGAAATTTTTTTTGTAGAAAATTATTATTATTATATTATTATTCTAATTAAAATTTACGGGTGTTACAGGTAACCTCCCTTCGGCCGGGATAGTGCTCTCGGCGATGAAATCGGCGAGCGCTTGACCTTTTACTGCTGCGCGCGGGCGATACGAGATGTCGTAGGCCCCAAGCATAAGGGCCCACTTGACGAGTCACCCCGAGGCCTCGGGGTGGGCCAAGATCTTCTTCAACGGCTCGCCAGTTAGCACGGTGATGGGGTGCCCCTAGAAGTAGGGTCGTAGGCGTTTCGCGGAGGTAACCAGTGCTAGCACGAGCTTCTAGGTTGCGGGGTACCTCCTCTCGGCCTCGCTAAGCACTTTGCTGGTATAGTAGACTGGCCTTTCGATTCTCGAGTCATTTCTGACCAGGACCGAGCTGACTGTTGATGACGTCACCGAGAGATAGAGTAGCAAAGCTTCGCCCGGCACGGGCTTGGAGATCACCGGGGGCGAAGCCAGGAACTCCTTAAGCTCAGCGAACGCTTTCTGGCATTCCTCATCCCATGCGAACGTAGCAGATGCCCACTTGGGCCCCTTCAATAGTTTAAAGAAGGGCAAGCATCGTTCGGCCGCACGGGACAGGAAACGGCTGAGAGCGGCGACACGCCCGGTCAGACGCTGGACGTCCTTGATGCAGGCGGGCGGGCGCATGTCCAGGATGGCCTGAACTTTGTCAGGGTTAGCTTCGATCCCACGCTGAGTGACCAGGAAACCCAGGAACTTCCCGGATCTTACTCCGAAGGCGCACTTGGCAGGATTGAGCTTCATATTGTACTTCAGGAGGACGCCGAAGGCTTCGGCGAGGTCGGTAAAGTGGTCTTGGGCCTTGGGGGTCTTGACGAGCATGTCGTCAATGTAGGCCTCGACGTTTCGACCTAGCTGTTCCTCGAACATGTGGTTGACCAGTCTTTGGTATGTGGCTCCGGCGTTCTTCAACCCAAAAGGCATCCGGGTATAGAAGTACACGTCGTAGTCGGTGATGAAGGCGGTCTTCTCGATGTCTTCAGGGTTCATCCTGATCTGATGGTAACCCGAATAGGCGTCCAGGAAGCTGAGCATCTCGTTGCCCGATGTCGAGTCGACCAATAGGTCGATGCTGGGCAAGGGATAGCAGTCTTTAGGGGTCACCTTTTTCAGGTCGGTGAAGTCCACGCACATCCGCCACTCGTCGGAAGCCTTTGGTACCAGGACGACATTGGCTAGCCACGTAGGGTACAGGACTGGTCTAAAAAGACCAGTCTCTTGCCCCTTGGTGACCTGCGCCTTGATGATCGTCTGTTTCTCTGGTGCGTGCTTCCTTCGGCGCTACTGCACGGGCTTCACGGTAGGGTTGAGGTTAAGTCGGTGTAGCACGGTCTCCTCAGGTATCCCAGGGAGCTGATCATCGGACCAAGCGAATACTCGTATGTACTCAGCAAGAAAATTCTTATATTGCTGCTGTTCCTCGAGTGGTAGGTCGGCTCGATCCTTACTCCTAGGGTCGGGTCGTCGTTTAGGAAGATCGTCAGCAGCTCGCCTCTTGGCTTAGTAGCTGCGGACTTCTCCTCGACTTCCCGGGGGCCCTTATTATTCCCTTCTGGGCACGTGGCCTCCACCGAGATGTTGTAGCACCTTCGGGCCGTGGCCTGGTTACCTCGGATTTCCCCTACCCCGTTCTTGGTGGGGAACTTCATTTTCTGGTGATAGGTAGATGGTACTGCCTTGATCCGGCTGAGGATTCCCCGGCCAAAAATGGCGTTGTACACTATCATCCCTTTGATCACCATGAAGTCTACCATGACCGTAACGGTTTTGGGTGGGGTGCCGAGGGTAACCGGCAGGCTCAGGGCTCCCTCGGGGAGAGTGGCCAGGCCATTGAACCCACAGAGGGGCGTCCGGATCGGGCGGAGCTTGGATGGACTCTCTCCCATTTTGAGGAAACAGTCATAAGACAACACATCAGGGGCACTTCCATTGTCCACAAGAATCCGATCTATGTTACAATGGTTTATAGTGGCCGAGATTACGAGGGCGTCATCGTGCAGGGTGCTCAGCCCTTCCAGGTCTTGATCGGAGAAGACTATGACCTGGGGCGGGGCCTTGGGTGGCTCTGGGGCTCGGCTCGCCCGCTCGGCATGACGCTTCCTTCCACGGCTGCTGTCACCTCCTGATGCTATTCCTGCAGAGATGACGTTGATGTGGACCCCTCGGGGGGCGTTGTCAATCTCCTCTGCGGCACCTTGATCTTCGCTGCGCTTGACAGTGAACCGAGCCAGATGCCCCAGGCAGACGAGGCGCTCGATCTCGTCTTGGAGCTGGTGGCAATCACCGGTGTGGTGCCCGTGATCGCCGTGGAATAGACAATGTCTGTCTCGCTTGCGGCTCTTTGACCTCATCGGCTCGGGCCAACGGAGAAGTCCCGAGTCTTTGACGTCTTCATAGATTTCATAGACCGGGGCGGTTAATGGGGTATACCGCTCGTACTTCCGCTTGCGCTCTCCATCTCGATCCCGCTTCTTTCCCGAGCCAGGATTTGGCTCGGGGCCCCGTTTCTTGTCCCCCTCCCGACCCGAGCTGGTTGCGTCTCGGCAAGCGCTGAGCACTTCCTCGCATTCGGCGTGGCGCAGAGCCAGAGTCACTAGCTCGGCAAGGGTCGAGGGAGGGTGGAGGATGAGTTCGTGGCGGAGATTCTCATCCCGGGTACCCCCGGTCAATGCAGTTGTGGCCGAGGCCACAACCAGGTGGGGGATTTGGAGGGCTTCCGATTTAAACCGGTGGACGTAAGCCCAGAGCCTTTCCCCTTGCGCCTGTTTGAGGGCCAAGAGCCCCGCCACCGACCTTGGGGGGGCACTTCCGGCGAAGCTCTCCTTGAAGACTCGCCCGAACTGCTTGAAGTCTCGGATGGATCCGGGGGCGAGGGCCCGGAACCATGCTTGAGCGCCCTGGACCAGAGTGGTCACGAAGGCTCGGCACTTGATGGGGTCCGATGCTCCGTGTAGAGTCATCAGGGCATCGAAGCTATCGTAATGATCAGCCGGGTCGCCTTGGCCGTCGTAAAGCTTGAAGGTTGGTATGGGGGCTCTGGGAGATACCTCCGCCTTCAATATATACTCGGAGAACGGGGATTTCTCCTCGTCTTCCGGGGAAGAGGCCTTCTATAGGGCGCGAAGGGCGCGCTCCTGCTCAGCGAAGCGCCTTTCGAAGTCTCACAGCCGGAGGGATAGCTCCGGTTACTATCGTGCCGCGAGGCTAGGGGGGTGCCTTGGCAGTCTCCGGGGGCGTTGGCTTCCGGATCGGGCCGTTGCGCCCCCTGCCTTCCTTTCCTTGGGGTGGAGGAGGCCTCTTGCTCCGGAGGCGGAGCTTGCGAGGGTCCTCCGACCCTGTTACGGATGAGCTGCTAGCCACGGAGGGTGAAGCGGCCCCCAGCTGTGTGCTGGGATGTACTCCTGCGGGGGGGGCTCCCTGACAGGGCGTGGGAACTTGCATCCCTGGCCGCCTGGGTCTTCATGAGATCCACGAGGACATCCAGTTTGGCGTTGAGGGCCTGGAGGGCTTCGGCGCCACCGTAGGGGGGTAGCCCCGTTGTCGCGGGGGGGTGGTGGTGGTCCATTGTCGGGGATGCTGGAGTTGGAGGGAGGGTTCTGTGAGGCCCTGGAAGGGCCATCCCCTGCCGCTACCACGGCCTTACCCCTCTCGCCGGCGGACCTCCTCCCTGAGCCCCTCCGCACCATGTTGGCTCTTCGTGCGTTTCCCACAGACGGCGCCAGATGAAGAGGCGAAATCTCGCGCTGGTTCCTGAGCTGGCTGGTAATCACCAAGATGATGAACTGCAAGATAGGGAAACGGGTCAGAGGGCCCAGGGGGATTCCCTGGGACAAGATCCTCCGACGCTCAAGTCAGTAGAGCAATGGTGGGAGCAGCGATAGGGAGGGGGAGATTAGGGCGCGAGATCCCTCTCCACCGATGGGGTGAAGTGGTCCTTGCTCAGGAGTTTGGGGGTGGAATCATACCCTTCTTGACTTGCCTTTCGCTGGAGGGTATCCCAAGTTTTTATAGTGCGCCACCTTCTGGAGTCCTGCAAGCTGAGAGGTCTCCGGTGGAGGTTACGTCCTCGTCGTGGGCTTTGATGGCCTCATCGTGGGGGCGTTATCCTGGCGGGGAAACCGGAGCTCCTGGACTTCTTAGTGTTTGGCCCGCTGTGGACTCTAACGGCTGCAATGATGAATATCTCATCGGTCGTCCCGAGCTTAAGGGGGCCGTCCCTATCGGGTGATAGGCCTAGCTCGGTGAGGAGATGGGTCGGATAGACCGGCTAGCGCTTCCCCCCTTCGGGCGGAGGGGTAGCTCGTGCGCGGGTCTTCCTGTGACCTGACTGAGGCTCGGGCTCTCCGAGCCTTTGGGCCACCTAGGAGAGTTGTTTTCTCGAGCATTGTTTTATTGGGCTTTTCCGAGTGGGCCCTATAGGCTGTCACTTGGGCGAGCTTGCCTCGTTGGGCCTTGTTGGGCCTAGTTGGGTCTGCTCTTTGAGTGGGCTGCAGGAATCCCCCTCTCCACTCCCCTAAGCACAAATGCATACACGACTGGATCGCTGTGCATACCACACAACACTGACCTCGGGGAAGGCCAAGAAAAAGGCTAACCCGGGAAGGTCACGACACGAAGAACGAGAAACACAGGAATCACGTCTCACGTGACGGAAGCACCTCCTCACTAGAAGCACAGTCAGATGCGTCCACTGACGTCTTACACTGCGTCGCAAGTATCTCGCTACGGATGCTGAGAACGACGGAGACTGCGATACTCTCTAAACTAGGAACAGGTTCAGGAACAAGGAACAAAAGTAACGAGTGACTGGTCAGGGTCACGCCCGTCGGCGTTCATCCTAAACGCCCCTGACCACGTGTGCACACACAAGCCTAATGCCATGAGCGAGGCCTCTAGCTAGTTTTCTCCCCCAGTGGACGCTACTGACAAGCAAGGGAGCCCACAGAAACTAGCTTACAAACCGTCTGTCGGGAACTGCCCTCACTACCACTCCCAGGTGGGTCGACACTCAAGGTCGTCAGGCTACGACTAGTGGAGGCTCACTAGACACAGAGAGTCTGAAATACAAGTGTCAGAGTATAGACAGGTGAAACATGCACTGTCACATGTACTACGAAGCACTAGACACGAGGTAGCATACCAGACTGCAACCGAACTCAGGACAGACAAGTAGACCAGCAACACAACGATCCTTGAGTTAGAAGACTCAGGGTCAAGATCGTCACACGAAGCGGTACAAGCTGCCAATCTATCTAATCCTAAGCCACAACATGATAAAACATCGATAAGAAATGACACAGGATCATCCGATCGATGCCTCCGCTTTAACACGAATCATAGAGACCAGAGGGATCACCAAGACCCTCAAAGAACATGGACACATAAACCGAGGTAAGGTAGCACCTCGAGGCATCCAACACAATGTCTCGATCCATGCCGGATCACCGAGACATTCACAAGGTCACATGTCAACCACTGGATCACACCGGGTTGATCGGAAACCTAAACACTGACTCAGATGCAGTACAAAATGCTACTCGAGCTAAGGACACTCTTGGCTACCTTATAATATGGTCGTAGCCCTCATAGGACATCAAAAGACATCCACGGGAACAATGGGCAAACCACAGGTCAAGCCAAGATGATTAGAAGTCAAAACAACGGAAATACATCTCTTTGGTCGTAGGCGGTCTAATGCCTGACCGCTCAACAACGTAGGTGGTCAAGTATAGGGCCGCTTACCAGCCGCAGAGACGCAGACACTAGGCAGTCGTATGATGGGCCGCGTAAAAGACCTAAGCGGTCCATCAAGAGCCACCAAATGGATGAGGCGGTCGTTCGATAGGCCGCTAAGGCCAGCCAACTACCAACCAACGCCCCCAATCAAACCACCAGGCGGTCTAACACTGAGCCGCCAAATGAAACTACGCGGTCTACCAATAGGCCGCTCAAAGGGACTAGGCGGTCTAATAGAAGGCCGCACACTGAAACCGACTTAAAACAGTAACTCGGTCAAGATGGTCAAAACGGTCTAACAAGGGACCGCTAAAGGCAATAGGCAGTCTAGAGAAGGACCGCCCCACCAAACGCCTTAAAACTGTTGACCATAGTCAACAACACTAAGCGGTCTAGCAATGGGCCGCCTAAATGAGCCAAACGGTCTATCGTAGGACCGCTCAACCAACCCGCGCAAGTCAGGAAATTGAACGGTTATACAAGTGCCGTTCAATGAATAAAAATGATTGCATGATGGACCGCACCAAACATGAAACAATCTCTATTGGACCGCCAAAGCTTGAAAACGGTTAATGTTAAACCGTGTAGGGCGTCACGACGGGAAAAAGATGGGATCGACCGATCTTGGCCTTTCCACGCCCCATTTGCGTCTAAACGAAATGGATACATACCTAATGACCATACAAGCCTTCCACAAACTGGAAGGGGTCCAAACGACACCAAAAACATAAGAAATAGGTGATTCTACCGAATCGACCCAAATCGAGTCACCGGGGTTCTCGGGCTCGTACCGGTCCCAAATGGCCACCAATCACCACAAAACTGACGGAAATGGAATGCTGACATATTGGGGGTTCCAATGATGCTAATCTACTTGAAAATCGTTGCCATTTTTTGGTGAACCCAACGAACACCCCCGAAGCATGATTTTCCTGAACTTGAATGAAACCCGCTCGTTCTAGCACCGTTCGGCGTAAAACTGCGAGGAAACGTAGAGGAGAAGTAGGTGATCCATCTCCCTACCACCATCAAAGATTCCGTGCACCGTAGTGACTAAACCATGCCAAAAATCACATCGCGAGCTCGACCGTCGGCTTTGAATCCACCGTTTGGGATCGCGCCAGAAACGGTCTGATCCACGCCCCATCGCGCACCCGATCACCGCCAAAACATCTCCACTGCCTGCCCATGCCTCCTCCGTCTGCAGCCGGAGCTGGGAGGGCAAGAGAAGAGAGAAAATGGGAGAGAGTGGGGGACGTGCGCGAATGAAAGGGAGGAGAGAGGAAGAAGAAAGAAAAAGAAAAGAAATTGGAATATTTTTGTAATTTCCAAAATTCTGATTTTTGGCTTGAAAATCCACTAATTTAGAAAAATATGAAAAATAGTCGAAACGATCCTCAGAAAGAATGCAACGCAACTATAGCGTCCTCGAGTCGATGAACTGAACAACAAACTCACCATTGGGTTCCGTAATTAGTACAAGAAAAAAACCCACGTGGATCGTAAAACTCAACTCAGGACTCACAAAAGTGATCTGAAACTCTCCGAAAAGGATTTGAAAGACCTAATGAGAATCAAGGGTATTACAAATGCGGTCTACCTTTATGCAACCCAGGTGTTCGAGCATGGATCTGGGTTGTTTCTTCCTTTCTGTCCAAAACAGAATTAAATATTTATGAGACTTATGAAGCATGTAATAATTATTAGCAAATGCAGTTTCAGATGCTTAACAAGGTCAGACAATTCATATAAATGTATGCACAAAATTCTTCAAGAGCATCGATGCATAAACGAGATACATCAGTTTGTATAGCTAACGCATACAGCATGTAAGAATAGAAACATCGACCTTAGAGTCATACAGGTTGACCTTATATGCTAGACTAACTGACACTGTAATAGAGGTGCATCGACCAGTCTTTATAGTGAATACACAAGGTGCATCGACCTTGAAAATGATGACTTACTAGCATCGACCCTTCTATAACACGCATTATCCTATGCTACAGACGCTAGCTCACTAGCATCGACCTTTCTCTAGAATCCAAATATGCACAGACCTTATGGAGCAATTACTTCTACATATGCACCGACCTTCTGGTACAAGACTTCTACGTGTGCACCGACCGTCAGGTGCAAGACTTCTACATGTGCACCGACCTTCAGGACTGGAATGAATGTATGCACCGACCTGATAGACTATAATGTGAATGTGCACCAACCTTCAGACTTATATGCGAATGTGCACCGACCTTCAGACTTATATGCAAATGTGCACCGTGTTAGGTCCCGCAAGGTGCAATAGGATCTAGAAGGGGGGGTTGAATAGATCCTCTCATGAACCTTGCCCAATTTAAGTTCTTAAGGATAAATCACATGACCCATTCTTATAAAGCACTTAATGCACATCGGAATAGAATAGGAATGGCTGAGATGATGATGGCAAAGCACAATGCCCAGATGGCATAGGTCGACACTCTTAGATGGGCAGGTCGACACTTCTTCAACCAATCCTATCAATAAGGAAGGCTGAGGTTGACACTGCACTTCCACGAAGTGAACACTTCTTCTATGAATCACTGAATAGGTCGACACTCCTATGCAATGACGTCAGCACTCCTTCAGAGGCTGATGTGATCTAATATGAGAATTAAACCATGTAATGCAGAGATCATAAGGCAAAACACTTATACATGAGATGGCATGCAGTGTGTATGTGTGTACAGGGTGATTTTCATTCTTTAGGAAAACCCCTTAGTGCCTGTGTGCAAGAGTGCAATAGACAACCAAGAAGCTAGGCTAATTCATATTAAGAAACAACAGAGAAAGCTGCGTGCATGAGTTATACAACTCCCTTTTGCATGGAGTGTACTCCCCTGTGCCTATACATAAGAGTGCAGTAGGAAACTGAGGAGATGTTGGTGTAGCTATGATATGATAACTAAGGGTGTCAAGATAAAACAAATAGTGCAGATCAGAAATGTATGCAACACAAATGATCAGGAGTGCATTTGCTCAAACCGGCACACTAACCTGTGAATTGGGATAGAAGATATAGAGCAAGACCACAAGAAGTTCAACCCACAACACAAGGATTTTAAGGTGGTTCAGTTATAAACCCACAACCTACATCCACCTCTCACCAAAACCGGTGAGGCTTACCCTTGCAGAAGCAAGACCGTGGAGAACCTCCACAACATTCGCTAACTAACAGCTTGAACCGCTGACTAATAGCTTGATCCGCTGACTAATAGCTTGCTATCCACCAGAGGGTTAGATCGTCTCTTCCTCTGAGAACCCAGAGGGATACCGGAGGGACCACCCTCCCTTCTTCTGATTGCTTAGAAGGAACCCGGTCCCCAAAACAGGGGATCGAAAGAGCAAAAGGATTGTACCAAAAACATAAATGAAAATACTGCCAATTTAGTGAAGAAACAAGAGTGACAGTATGAACACTAGCTGATAGCAAAGGATCAAGATATGGAAGCAGGTGACTGTAGCTATAAGTTTCAGATCCGAAGATCTATTTCAACGAGCTCAGATAGACTGCAGGGCGGCTCTCTCTCTCTCAGTTCTTGTCTTCACTTCTTCTTTCTCTTACAGCACTGGACTGAAGTCAACGGGTGCTGCTCTGCTCTCACGTTGTTTACTAAAATGTTGTTTATAGATGCTCAAGGGCATGGCTCTCTCTCTGGGCAGCAGCTCGCTTCTTCTCTTGAGGAAGCTTCATATAAATAGAAGAGCCAGGGAAATTTTTCCTGCCAGATTTTCCTTTCAAAAGCTTTTTTGTCTTTGAGGAAGATACTCTGCAGGATTTGGCTTGAGCTGGCATGGCTTCTAGTCCAAGGATAGGACAGTGGCAGACTGTCAGCAAACCAATTCTTTTCTTTTGTTACTTTTCAGATCATCATATTAAGTGCCCTCTTGAGGTGTTGAGTTCTCATGGGCTGAAGCTTGCTTTCTGTCTAGTTGAAGACTACTGGGACAGAAGTCACATGTGGTGACAGTATTTAAGGTGGCCGACTGTGGTGTCCTTTCCCAACTTTAACTTCTGACTTATCCATCTCCAAACAGTAGATTTGATGAGATATGGTGGCAGAGACAAAAAGGTCAGACCTGAGTACTCCATCCAGACCTCAAAATCCGTGTTTTTGAGTATAAGCGGTATGACGTTTCACTCTCTGGATTGACCCTTGATTTGACAAACAGCAGACTAAAAATGCATCTAGATGGTCCAAGGTGTCGACCTCCTGTAAGAAGGTGTCGACACTTCTTAGGAAGACTGTCAATCTAATTGTTCCCTTGGAAGTCCAATGTGTCGGCACGCTAGAACAAGGTGTCGACACATCTTCGTAGATTTGCCAATGTAACATTCTCTAGAACCCATAGTGTCGACATCCGATAAAGGACGTGTCGACACTCCTTAGAGCAATCCAATCTTTTGCTTCTAGAGTTACCAAGGTGTCGACCTTCTGTAAGTGAAGTATTCTTGTACTGACGGTCTCTGTATGCCCAAGCTGTCGACCTGCTAGGAAGGAGGTGTCGAGACTCCTGAAGAATTCTTCTTGAGTATCGATCTCTGGAAGCCTATGGTGTCGACACTCTTGATAAAGGTGTCGACACTTCCAAGTGAGGATGCGCTTATAGCGCTTTCTGGAAAGATATGTGCACCGACTTCGCTTGTGTGAACAGTACCCTACTCGAACCTTGATGTCACATGGCTAGAACGCCAGACAGAACCTTGCAATAAAAGTGTCAACTCTTTCCTATGTGTTTGCGCCAGACAGAACCTTGAAAACAATGTGTCAACTCCTGGGGTCGACTCTTGTCTTTGGTTTTCAGAATTCTATAGAACTTGAGGAACATGATGCTTTGCTCATCTAGTTGCCTCATTTTCTGTGCAACCATGTATCTTGAATTTCTCTTTCAACTTGGATGGTTCTTGCTCTCGGAGTTCTGTATCTTAAATTCATCATTGATTTCCGTGCATCCAGTTGCCTTATTTTCTATGTCTTACTTGATTTTTCCTTCAGACTTTGCTTACACAGAATCTTGCCAATGTTGTTATGACCTGAAATGTATGAATATGGATTTATCATATGTAGGATAGACTCATCAGTAACTCATAGGCAGACATCATCAAAACCACATTAAGGGGGGGAATCATGCGTGTACCATACATGCACAACATTCTCCCACATTCTCCCCCTTTTTGATGATGGCAACTATGAGTCATTATGGATACATTTTGGGTCAAGGTGCAAAGAATTATAATCATGAATTGAAGCACATTGACTTTCTCTTCCCATATAAGTCTCCCCTTTATGCATTCAAGACTCTCCCCCTTATGCATACCCTAGTTATGACACATATAGATTCTCTCCCCCTTTGACATCATTAAAATAACACAATAGAGAGAATATATTGCATAGTTAGGAAAGAGAGGAGGAAAGTAGGAGATTATTAGCACAGGGTGTACAGAGTGAAGGTGAGTATATACTTGTATTCAATTAAACGTGCAGCAACCTGAGATACCTTCTCAGTGTTCCAAAAGAAATGATATGGAATTTCATGCCAATGGATGTACACTTGATTATAGTTAATAATTGTTGGGTCCCTGAAGGTTCTCCTGTTGTGTACTTTATGGGAGTGAATGATCCCTTGTGAATGCAAATAAGGCAAGAATTTTGCGGAAGGTGGATCGTGCAGATAGGGATTTGATACCATTTGGTAGTGAGTCATGCTGAGTGTTTAGAGAGCAGGGATACCAATTGGTAATTACCAGCACAATGTAGTCTTGTTAGGTCCTTTGGCATGGCAGGAACAAATTCACACAAATAGGCATCATATGCCATGAAGACACATTACACAGACATGTAGTGAAACATGAGAGGCAGAGATGTGCATGAGATTTGACCATGGCAATCATGATGCAGTATGAGAGAGACACAACAACCATAAAACAAATATGATTTTTAGGTTTTTCAAATTTTTATTGATTTTCAGGTGTTGAGATTTTTAAGATTTTATATGTGATGCATGGAAGAGGAAAATGCACACTAACCATATGCTGGACAAACTGAAGTCAATAGCTTTAGGGACATGATACCACTTGTCGATGAGTAATTATAGTACAAGGTTATATCCCTTGGCATGGCAGGGGCAGATCATGAACAGTAGCATAAATTGAGTCATTAGAGGCATGATGCGATACTTGAGAGATGTAGCAGCCATAAACCAAATTTGTTTTTCAGATTTTTCAAGTTTTTAATGGTTTTCTGGTTTTTAAATTTTTAGGGATTTCAGATTCTTTATGCAATGCATGGAGATGAGAAATGCAGGCAGCTCAAGGGCATGATGGAGACATCAATGAATTCAGATACCACTTGTTAAGAATGAAGATGCATTCATGGCAACCTGAATGAGTTATGCAACTGTCCAGATAGGGCAAAAATTATTGGAGCATGAAGCGACATGAGGCTAGTTTGCCTTAATGGCAGATATCAGGACAGCTAGACCGAATTCTAGTAGCAAGGGGTCGACACTAAGGGTCGACTCTTAGATATTTTTGAGGCAGAGAATCCAAGAGCTGATAAGATGAGGGTTCCTCATTCTGAAGCCAACTTCATAAATATAAAGTTACACATTTTTCAGAGTTTCCAGTGGTGGAGCTTTAGTAAAGAAACCCTTATGGTAAGATTGGTTTAACATTGATAAATTCTAATCTTCTCAATAAAATCACTTGAAAACATCTACATTCAGTATTAATAGAAATGAACTAGAAATGCATACTAAAACAAGGTTAACCTCCTCTTACCTTACTCATTCAACTCTATTAGCTCCTTGAGAGTTACTATGAAAAGTATTGAGATTAAACAAACATGAAGACTAAATGGAATTTTAGAGTTTCAGAAGATATGCTTTTAACTTTTGATATCACATTCAGAA
The DNA here is from genome assembly GCA_022559845.1 of Amorphophallus konjac. Taxonomy (NCBI): domain Eukaryota; kingdom Viridiplantae; phylum Streptophyta; class Magnoliopsida; order Alismatales; family Araceae; genus Amorphophallus; species Amorphophallus konjac. The sequence continues at coordinate 183,504,357 of CM040125.1, forward strand.
TTTTCATTGAGCACGCAAGGAGTTTTATGAGCATTTAAGTCCAGTCATACCTTGTATCTTGAGGATACACGTTGGTTAGATGCCAGTATCCCTAGGTACTTGGTGTGACTGACTGTCATGCCACAATTATAATAAAGATATCTTTGTCACCTCATGACATATCGAACCTCATATTGTTGATGAGGGGACATATTTCTCATCAACTTTGCCATTGCTCTACCTTGATTTTTCTTTTACATTACTGCAGAGATAACAATGGCACTTCATGACATATCTTACCTCAATTTTTATGAGGAGACATATTTCTCAGTGAACCAGTGTCATTGCTCTGACACAATTAGCTCTTATAGATTCCAACAAATAAGATTGTTTAAGTGCAATACTTAGTTTAAGTTTCTCAAACAAGAAAGCCTTTGTACTAAAGATAAACTTTCAGATATAAGAAGGCATATCATGTCAAAACATGAAAAACTAGTTTAAGCCTATTAAGATCGAGTGTAACCATTTTCAGGGCAATTAGATGATAAAGCACAAGAAATCATTAATTTTAAACCAACAGTTTTCATATTCTGGGCAGTCATAAAACTCCATAAAGGAAGATTCTTCTAGAAGATTTACTCTGATAAAGGAATTCAACAATAAGACCGAAGATCCTCCAAGAAGTTCAAGGCATTCAAGGAATTCTGGAAACATTCAACTAATGATTCAAGAAGTGGCAGATTCCATATAATCCAAAGCAATCTGACCCTAGATGGAATTTAGTATAACATCATCATGAAGCAGAGTCCGATTTCAGCAGAGAGGACAGATGATTACATAGTGAACGGAATAAGGACCACCCCCCCTAAGGATATGTAGTAAGCTCAGGCTGAAATAAGTGAAATTGGACCAGCAACCTCAAAGGAGTGTCGACACTTGCACTTCATGGTGTCGACACTCTGAGCTCAGACAGAGAGCAGTTTTCAAACAGAGTGAGGTGAGAGTTTGACCTGAGTAGGTCTAAGGTCTGCCTGATCAATAAGGATCTTTAAGCTAGGCAAGCTCCCCCTAAGAAGGTGCAGACTGTACACAGGTCAACAAGAATGAATGCATGAACGTAGAATGAATTTTTGATGTTGACTCCCCCTTAAACATGTGCATGGGTTCATAATGGAGTATGCAACCAATGACTTAAGTGAACACAGGATGCATTAAAAATGATACCACTTAATATGCAATCTTTGGGTCTCTTTTAACATGGTGTGCATTGGCGTGTATGAGACCATATATGATGCAATCATGGATTCTTTTCTATGCATTCTGTACTGAGAGGCAAATTGTATTTTATCATGTGCAGATGGATACATGCTACTTACTCACCCTTTTTGATGATTTCAATATGGTATTCAATCAATTCTGAAATCAGCATATGCATGATAATAAATGCACATGGGTAAACTATGAACTGCATGAGCTCCCCCTGACTTTGTGCATTGAATGTCTGGATTCTGAGTGCAGCACATGCAATGGAATCAATGCAGGGAATTTTATGAATTATTCACATGAGCTTCTAGACTATTCTCATGATGGGTCGACCCTTGGTACCTGGCGGAGAACTGAAGTCTTAAGACCACCTCACGCATGATGTAAGTTTCCAGACAGAAGAGATCTATCCTTCTCCCAACTTATCATTTTATATACCAAGAGGTCATGCAGAGTTGGGTCCCTTGATCATGAAATGCATGATAGTGCATGAAATTTCAAGATGATGCTTAAAGACCACAACACATACAGATTCATCCATATGCAATGCATTTCTACCCTTAAATGCAAACTCTTAAACTCCCCCTCTGTTTAATGCTCATGGAAGTTGAGATAGACACTCAGCATGTTATTTGTCCAAGAAAGTGATGAATTGAGATATATGCAGCCATGGAAGACATCATCAAAAACAATGATTCACAATGCTAAGCAAGAAGTTCACGTCGCTATTAAAAATAGCATGAATCAAACAATAATTCATCATCATAACAATTCCATTAGCATGACAAATTTTTCATGGATTACACAGCTGAATTACTTGATCTCTGGTTCATGGCGGAGGTTTGGATCTGAGATCCTGCTCACGCATAGTGAGAGTTTCGAGCAAGCTTAACTTTCCTTTCTACTCTGCACCATATAATATACCAAGGATCAAACTTGGTGTAAGCAAGTAATCTAGCATAGTTGATCATCTCACACCATCGGGGAAACTTTAGCAGTTCAAGGAGATCAATTCAGTTTTTAGCACTTATTGACAGTAAGACAGACTTATGATGCAGAAACTAAAATGCAAGCCTATCATGCAAGAAAAAAAGTATTTACATACATGTGCCTTGAGCTTTATTTACTTGAGCATCCAATGTTCAGCTCCAAGGCACCCTACACCCAAAATTCTCATTTGAAATTTTTTGGTACCCAAGCTTGCTTGGGTCCTGGTTGGTTAGCAACAATTCTCGCAAATGACTTTATTTTCTTTGTTGCTTTCTGGTCACCCACTCTCATCCAAGGATAGTGATTGGATGTATGTCCATATTCACCACAGTAGAAGCCATGCACAAGGAATTTACCATTCTTTCTTTGTACATCTGCATTGAATCTTGGTGGGTGAGTATGGATACCACTCTATTGATCATGAGGGTAAGTCTTACCTTTCAAACACCAGCAGTCTTTGACTGTGTTTCCACAGTGGAAGTAGCAAGGAGGATGGTTTCTTCTATTTGCTGACTGTTCAGCCTTGGAGAGTGTCGACCTGTTTAGATGAGTGTGTTGACACGCAGGGTCATACCTGGGCTTTTGAGCATGAGAGTGTAGAAGATGCTTCCTCCCAGTGTTGACATGTCCCTTGCCATGGTTTTCAGCAACAAATCTTCTATTTTTGCCTGCTCTTAGTTCATCATTACTTAAGGTGAGGCAATCATGCACATTGTGACCAAGCATACCACAATAGAAACAATAACCATTCATTTTATGAGTAGCATGATACTTAGCATGAGATTTCCTAGCATGCATTTCCACATTAGCAAAATCATATTTCCATTTATGCCAGGAAACATTCTTTTTCAAATTGCCATTTTGATTTTGGTTTTTCATTTGAGCAGCATGCGATTTTGGATGACCATAAGAAGTGCTGGCTTCAAGTGATCCGGTGACAAACGAGGTATACACCTTGCTTCCAAGGGACTTTTTGTTCACAGGTTTGTGCCCCAAACCTTCTCTTTGAAGGTTGACCCTAGTTCTCAGAATCCTGTCTAAATTATCTTTGCCGTGATCAAACTTTGGCAGAGAATTCTTTAAGTCTTTATTTTCACTCTCCAATGAGGAGACATGTAGCTCAGACTCAGCAAGGTCCTCTTCGCACTCAGCCAATTGCTCATTGAGCATGGCATTTACACCCTTGTAATTTTCAATTTCCAATTGAAGTTCATTCATTTTCTCAGGGCTATCATTAACAATGCCCTTGCCTTTTTCACAAATAGATAGTCTTTCAAGCAACTCAATGTTTTCATTTTTTAGATTTTCATTCTCATTCTTAAGATTTTGATTTACTTCGGTGAGAGCTTTGTTTTCAGTGAAGCTTTGATCATTCGATGTAGATTTAGACTTATCTTTAGGCCTTCTTATTATTTCTTCTAATCTACTAATCTCAGCTTGAAGGATTCTATTTTCATCTTTTAGGCAAGCAATGGTTTCTTTATGTACATCCATATCAACCATAATAGTATCATTGAGCTCTTCAAAAGTTGAACAATTTTTACAGAAGGAACTCTCATCTTGATTATTTTTTTTCAAATCCTTTTTCAGTTTTCAGTTTTCTGATTTTAGCTTTTTGAAGTGCTTAGTTAAATCATCATAGGCTTCTATAAGTTCTTCAAAAGTAAAGTCCTCGGATTCAAAGCTTACCTGAGTTGAGGATGAATTGCTTGACTATTCTGGTTGGTTGGCCATGAGGCATATATTCCTTTATTCTCCTTCTTCATGGCTGTTCACCAATCTGTTCAAGATTTGTTTGGTTGTGCTGCAAGTGGACACAAGATGAGATAACCTGAAATCAACTGCTGCTTTTATCAAGATAAATGTAGCAAGGTTATCAATATGTTTGGTCTCTTGTTCAGCAGACCATTCATCTGGGTTTGATGGCAGCTCATGAGGACCAATGTATATGAGGTTCCACAATTGTGGATTTATGGATTTGACATAGACAAACATTCTCCCTAGCTATATAGAAAAATTTGAACCATCATAAGTAGGCGGAGAAGCCATCGAAGCGTGTGTAGCAAAAGAAACCATTTTTTCAAGGTGTACCGGGATCTTTTACTGCAGATCGTAGGATCTGGGAATGGTAGAGCTTGGCTCTGATACCACTTGTTAGGTCCCGCGAGGTGCAATACGATCTAGAAGGGGGGGTTGAATAGATCCTCTCACGAACTTTGCCCAATTTAAGTTCTTAAGGATAAATCACATGAACCATTCTTATAAAGCACTTAATGCACAGCGGAATAGAATAGGAATGGCTGAGATGATGACAGTAAAGCACAATGCCCAGATGGCACAGGTTGACACTCTTAGATGGGCAGGTCGACACTTCTTCAACCAATCCTATCAATAAGGAAGGCTGAGGTTGACACTGCACTGCCACGAAGTCAACACTCCTTCTATGAATCACTGAACAAGTCGACACTCCTATGCAATGACGTCAGCACTCCTTCAGAGGCTGATGTGATCTAATATGAGAATTAAACCATGTAATGCAGAGATCATAAGGCAAAACACTTATACATGAGATGGCATGCAGTGTGTATGTGAGTGCAGGGTGATTTTCATTGTTTAGGAAAACCCCTTAGTGCCTATGTGCAAGAGTGCAGTAGACAACTAAGAAGCTAGGCTAATGCAGATGAAGAAATAACGGAGAAAGCTGCGTGCATGAGTTATACAACTCCATTTTTCTTGGAGTGTACTCCCCAATGCCTGTACGGAAGAGTGCAGCAGCCAACTGAGGAGATGCTGGTGTAGCTATGATAAGATAACTAAGGGTGTCAAGATAAAACAAATAGTGCAGATCAGAAACGTATGCAACACAAATGATTAGGAGTGCATTTGCTCAAACCAGCACACTAACCTGTGAATGGGGATAGAAAATATGAAGCAAGACGACAAGAAGTTCAACCCACAACACAAGGATTTTAAGGTGGTTCGGTTGTAAACCCACAACCTACGTCCACCCCTAAACAAACCCGGTGAGGCTTACCCTTGCAGAAGCAAGACCGTGGAGAACCTCCACAACATCTGCTAACTAACAGCTTGAACTACTGACTAACAGCTTGGTATCCACCAGAGGATTAGATCCTCTCTTCCTCTGAGAACCCAGAGGGATACCAGAGGGACCACCCTCCCTTCTTCTGATTGCTCAGAAGGAACTCGGTCACCAAAATAGGGGATCGGAAGAGCAAAAGGATTGTACCAAAAAAATAAATGAAAATACTGCAAATGCAGTGAAGAAACAAGAGTGACAATATGAACACAAGTTGATAGCAAAGGATCAAGATCTGGAAGTAGGTGACTGCAGCTATAAGCTTCAGATCCGAAGATCTATTTCAATGAGCTCAAATAGACTGCAGGGCGGCTCTCTCTCTCTCTCTCAGGGCTTATCTTCTCTTCTTCTTTCTCTTACAACACTTTACTGAAGTCAACGGGTGCTGGGATGCTCTCACGTTGTTTACTAAAATGTTCTTTGTAGATGCTCAAGGGCGTGGCTCTCTCTCTGGGAAGCAGCTCGCTTTTTCTCTTGAGGAAGCTTCATATAAATAGATGAGCCAGGGAAATTTTTCCCGCCATATTTTCCCTCCAAAAGCTTTTCTGTCTTTGAGGAAGATACTCTGCAGGATTTGGCTTGAGCTGGCATGGCTTCTAGTCCAAGGATAGGACGGTGGCAGACTGTCAGCAAACCAAGTCTTTTCTTTTGTTACTTTTCAGATCTTCATATTAAGTGCCCTCTTGAGGTGTTGAGTTCTCATGGTGTGAAGCTTGCTTTCTATCTAGTTGAAGACTGATGGGACAAAAGTCACATGCGGTGACAATATTTAATGTGGCATACTGTGGTGTCCTTTCCTAGCTTTAACTTCTGACTTATCCATCTCCAAACAGTAGATTTGATGAGATATGGTGGCAGAGACAAAAAGGTTAGACCTGAGTACTCCATCTAGACCTCAAAATCCGTGTTTTTTAGTATATACGGTATGACGTTTCACTCTCTAGATTGACCCTTGATTTGACAGACAGTAGACTAAAAATGCTTCTGGATGGTCCAAGGTGTCGACCTCCTGTAAGAAGGTGTCGACACTTCTTAGGAAAACTGTCAATCTAATTGTTCCCTTGGAAGTCCAATGTGTCGGCACGCTTGAACAAGGTGTCGACACATCTTTGAAGATTTGCCAATGTAACGTTCTCTAGAACCCATAGTGTCGACCTCCAATAAAGGACGTGTCGACACTCCTTAGAGGAATCCAATCTTTAGCTTCTGGAGTTACCAAGGTGTCGACCTTCTGTAAGTGAAGTCTTCTTGTACTGACGGTCTCTGTATGCCCATGGTGTCGACCTGCTAGGAAGGAGGTGTCGAGACTCCTGAAGAATTATTCTTGAGTATCGGTCTCTGGAAGCCCATGGTGTCGACACTCTTGATAAAGGTGTCGACACTTCCAAGTGAGGATGCGCTTATAGCAGCTTTCTGGAAAGATATGTGCACCGACCTTCGCTTGTGTGAATAGTACCTTGCTCAGACCTTGATGTCATATGGCTAGAACGCCAGATAGAACCTTGCAATAGAAGTGTCGACTCTTTCCTGTGGGTTTGCGCCAGACAGAACCTTGAAAACAATGTGTCGACTCCAGGAGTCGACTCTTGTCTTTGGTTTTCAGAATTCTATAGAACTAGAGGAACTTGATGCTCTACTCATCTAGTTGCCTCGCTTTTTATGCAACCATGTATCTTGAATTTCTCTTTCAACTTGGAAGGTTCTTGCTCTTGGAGTTCTATATCTTGAATTCATCCTTGATTTCTGTGCATCCAGTTGCCTTGTTTTCTATGCCTTACTTGATTTTTTCTTTCAGACTTTGCTTACACATAATCTTGCCAATGTTGTTATGACCTGAAAGGTATGAATCATGATTTATCATATGCAGGATAGACTCATAAGTGACTCATAGGTAGACATCATCAAAACCACATTAAGGTGGAGAATCATGCGTGTACCATACATGCACCACATTCTCCCACACACCGACCTCTCAATGCAACAATTATGCACATGCATAGACCTTCAAAAAGAAGTGGATATATGCACCAACCTTACTTTCTGAAATGCATGGATATGCTTTGACCTTATTATACCACACTCCTGCATATGCGCTGACCTTCTAAATCGAAATGCATATATGCACCGACCTTGATATACAACAACATGAACATGCATCGACCATGATTTAAACAAGAACTTATTCTGACTAAAGTAAAGACTTTAAAATAACAATGTTGCCAGAGTCAAATTAAGGTCTAAGACACTATTGCCAGCATCAAAACTAGACATCAAATTCAGAGGAGACACAACAGTTTAATCTCAATGCATGTCATCAGTCACTCCTAAGCTCTTGAATGAGCTTGAATGAGGAAGATAAAGTGAGATTGAACCTAACATCACTATGTTGTTCTGGTTTATTGCTATTAACTGCTCATGCCAAATTTTTCAAAGAGCTTGATTACTAAACTCTAGATTTATCATTCTTAAACAAAATCTTTATCAGGGTTGCACTCCATGAAGTCTTATACTAGAAGAATCTGACATGTATATGCTTGGTTAATGATAGTTGAATTAGATTGTAAGCATGTTCATTCCCGTGCTTTCACCACTTTGAACTTGTCATACATACTTCTTCTCACCTATCTGTCACTTCCCTATCTAGCTCAAATTGTCTCTATTTTTTTGCTGATGTCAAAGGGGGAGAGAATGTCTGTCTGCATGGGCTAAGTTGATACAGGGGGAGAGAATGTTGTTTTTGGAGAGTTTGATCTGAATTTTGAGTTTGGGCTGAGGCCTTGGGCGGGAGCGTTCCTTCCACGTGCCCAAATTGAATTTTGTGGGGACCACAAGAACTCATGTTCGCAAGTATAAATAGAGGCCAGAGCGGGAACGGCAGAAGGAATCAAAGAATAACGAAAGAGAGAGGAGCTACAGAAGATCAGAGAAAAGAATATCGATAAAAGGAGAATTAGAAGATAGTTGTGATACCCATTGCAAACCTAAAAGTGAGAGAGTGATGATGCTGAAAAGTGCCTGAGAGAGAGAGAGAGAGAGAGAGCTCAGCACAGAAATGAAAAAGAGAGAGAAAATAGAGTGTCGGAAGAAGGAGAAGAAGTATGAGAGAAGAGAGAGTCAGACAAGAGGCGGTGTTGGTGTAATACCCCGGTTTTAAAAATCTAAAATTTAATTGAAATAATTGAATTTTTAATTGACAAAAATGAATTTCAGAATTTAATATTTAATTCCTTAGTAAATAGAACTAGTGAAATTTCGACTACCTTATAAAAATCTGGAAAAATGGTAAAAAGGTAAAGAATAATTTATGTAACAACTTTGTCTTCTGTGTTCGACCCAATAAAAATCCGTAATGAGGTCTAATTAGTAGATTAAGCCTAAAAGTGCACACTTATCTAACCTTAACTTAAAATGCGAAATTAGAGCTTAAAACTCAACCTAATGACCCAAAATTCTTTTAGAAATTTAATTAGAACTTTTTTGAATTTATTAGAAATTATTTGTATTTATTTGAATTAATGAGAATTTATTCAAAATTAATTAGATTAATTCTTTAATAAATAGAATAAGTCACATTTCGACTATTTTATAAAAATACATAAAAATCATATTCTTGTGTAATCCATTTCGTTTAACAATTTTATCTTCTAAGACTAAGCCTAATAAAATCATTAACTAGGCCTAACCAGTGGGTTAAGTCCAATTTTCACACCTACCTAACCCAAATTCGTGTTCATTGTTAACCTCATCTTAAAACATCAAATTAGAGCTTAATACTCAACCAAATGAGCTCAAATCAGAGGCAAATGAAAGGCCATGATCTAAAGATCAATAGCCCTCTATCAATCGAACCAAAACCTAACCCTAGCACATGGTGGCGGCCGAGTTTTGTTGAAGTCAACCTTGGCGGCGCCGTTTTCCAACACCACCTTGCGTGGTCGATTTCTCCCAGCTCCGAAGTCTCCAGAAGCTCTATGAGCTATCAAAATAAAACTCTACATGTCTATTTTTATTTGGTAACTGTGGTGTTCGCAGAGGTTTCAGATCTAGAGAGATCTCGGGAGTTTAGTGGCGACGTGTTGGTGTTCGTTCTTCCTCCTTTCTTCATCCTTTCTTCTTTGATTGAGGTAGGTTCTCTCAGGCTCAAACTGCAAGTAATATATCAAAATGATTAGCATCGAAGTAGCTTTCATTTGGCGTAAGAAGACCCAAATTTCATTGAGCATGTTTAGAGAATTTTGGATCGAAGTAAGAGCATGTCTAGGCTTGATTTATGCAGTGTTCTTATGAGTCAAAGCATGATTTCGGGCTGATTTTGAGTTTTATATCTTGATCCCCATATAGCATATCATACATGGATGGAATCAGCATCAAAGTAGCTTTCTTTTGATATAAGAAGCCCCAAATTTTGTTGTATATATTGAGAGAACCATACGATTTAGTAGAAGCATGTCAAAAACTAGGTTTTCATGTGTTCATCATAGACAGGTTGTGATTCAATTGATTTCTGTTGAAATTCGTGTTTCAAAACTCTTGTTTTATGACCCTGGTATGTATATTTAGAACCCTAGAGCATGTGGTTAAGATCCCAACCCATTTAGACCCCAAATGGATGAGTTCTTACGTTTTTCGGAAGCCACGTTCAGTTTTGGAAGTGCAGGGGTCGACCCATGGGGTCGACCCATGCTGCCCAGTGTGGGGGTCGACCCAATGGGTCGACCCATGCCTGGAATTTTTCCAGGGGTCGACCCACGTGCTGTAAGACTTGGTAAAAGATGTTTTTGACCTGAGGATCGATCCGGATCATTAGGGGATCGACCCATTCAACTTAGCCCAATTGAAAACTACATTTTTGAGAAACCAATGACCTATTCATGTACCCCTTTGATTTCAATTTACATTGGTCTATACATGCAAACCTAGTGTAAAAACATGTCGTTTATCATCTCCATTTTAACGCATACAATGGTTAAATAGAAACCCACATAATTAGTGGTTAATTGTGTAACTAAATTTCTGTTAATGCATGCTATTTCACTCCTGTGTGAGCTTGTTCTTTACCTTATCATCTTGAATCAGCTTGTTGGCAAATTGTCTTAATGCAAATGATAATAGATAATCCTTGGTATATGAACTTGGTAAGTAGAATTAAGCTAATTGTTAAGTTGTTGAATAGTCATTATTACCCCAGTAGAATGGATTGCTTACACACCTGAACGGTACACTGTCAGCCGTTCTTTGTTGACCTCGTGGACTAAGTTTTGGTCCAATTCTTGTAATGCGGCCCAAAGTGACCGTATAACCGAGTTTTTGTTTTAGTGAATCCAAGGACAAGTTATTCCTTAAATCTCATGCCAGTGGCAGTAATTCCTCTGATTAAATTGGCCATTTAACTTGACTGAATGTCTAGAAAATCGTGGGATCTTGTATCCAATAAATCGATGCCAACGCACCGTAGGGGCCCGGTCTGGTCCTGGGGAGAGCGCCCAAAAGTTAGTGAGCCCATGGGATGTTAATGACATGGTGAGGCATTGCACCGAGTGCATGACTAGCTTGTTACGTCTATGACATGAAGAAAATCTCTTGTTACTCTTGTTACTTGATCATGCTTGAAATGATGTTTAAAATACTTGCTTGTTGGCCAATTCCCTATTACTATCTCCTGTTGTAAATTCTTGTACTTGTTATCTTGTTATCTCTTGTCATCGTTATATTTCTTGACCCTGTAAGATCTTTGTATTACGCTGTTTTATTGCATCGTCTTTTATTTCCTTTATTTAGCATGGCATATGAGAAATGTAATTTACTTGTTAATCACTTAAACTATGCCTGATGATAGAGTATAATTTCTACTGAGCTTCTTGCTCACCCCTACTTCCAATCCTTTTCAGGTAATGCGGTAAACGATACGTTGCAAATGGGAATCAGATCAGTGTGATCGAGTGAACTCGGAACCTAGAGTTTGGAGTCTGTCTTTTTATCTTCTTGAGTCTAGATTAGTGTCGCGAGTCTGGTTATTTCTCTTTGTTATTTCCTCCTTTAATTTGAATCCTATAATGTAAGAGTGGGTCAAAATTATACTTTTTAATATTAATAAGAGCTCATATTTTCATTATGTGTGTTTAATTGTGGTTGTTTATTTCCGCTCTTGTTATCATGACTGTTAACTGCCACGTTCCGAGCATCGCTTCCCGCTTCTATCGGATCGGGACGTGACAGAGGTGGTATCAGAGCCTCCTTGCCTGAGTCCTTGGATTTTGTCCAAGAGTATAGGTTACCCTAAGTCTTAAGACCCGTGTCATCCCTTGTCACCTGGTGAGATTGGGTAATATCTTGGGTTAAGTAATAAAATATATGCAAGATTACGTTGTGTTACGCGTAAGGGTAATGAAAAAAAAGTTAACCACATAACTATCTTGCAGGTCTCTAAGCCATTCTTAAAATGAAACCGAGTGGTTCCATGGGTAAGCTAAGATTCGGTTCCGCTAGAGGCTGGCGAGTCCGTCGTAAGGAAACCCGACGTAATAAGAAGAAGAAGAGCAATATTACGTAAAAGAAATGTTTATACTGTCACAAACTTGGTCATCTCGCGAAGGAGTGCTGGCGAAGGAGCAGAGCGTGTCTGCGTTGCGGAGATCAAGATCATAAAATGGCTAACTGTCCTAAGTTACTTCCACAAGCAAAACTACAAGAAGAATCGGAACCAACTTCTATCGGATGAAGAATTATATACGGTATCGTTCTCTTTTATCCCTAGCTATAGCTAATTTCTTTCGTCATTAATTGTATAATTAACATGTTATTTTGATAAATAATAGCTAATTTCTTTCGTCATTAATTGTATAATTAACATGTTATTTTGATAAATAAGATCATCTTAGTTCAAACATTCACATAATTGGTAATACCTGGTGAATTTGGGGACCAAATTCCTTTAAGTGGGAGAGGATATAATACCCCGATTTTAAAAATCTGAAATTTAATTGAAATAATTGAATTTTTAATTGAAATAAATGAATTTCAGAATTTAATATTTAATTCCTTAGTAAATAGAACTAGTGAAATTTCGACTACCTTATAAAAATCTGGAAAAATGGTAAAATGGTAAAGAATGATTTATGTAACAACTTTGTCTTCTGTGTTCGACCCAATAAAAATCCATAATGAGGTCTAATTAGTGGATTAAGCCTAAAAGTGCACACTTATCTAACCTTAACTTAAAACGTGAAATTAGAGCTTAATACTCAACCTAATGACCCCAAATTCTTTTAGAAATTTAATTAGAACTTATTTGAATTTATTAGAAATTATTTGTATTTATTTGAATTAATGGGAATTTATTCAAAATTAATTAGAATAATTCTTTAATAAATAGAATAAGTCACATTTCAACTATTTTATAAAAATCCATAAAAATCATATTCTTGTGTAATCCATTTCGTTTAACAATTTTGTCTTCTACGACTAAGCCTAATAAAATCATTAACTAGGCCTAATCACTGGGTTAAGTCCAATTTTCACACCTACCTAACCCAAATTCGTGTTCATTGTTAACCTCATCTTAAAACATCAAATTAGAGCTTAATACTCAACCAAATGAGCTCAAATCAGAAGCAAATGAAAGGCCATGATCTAAAGATCAATAGCCCTCTATCAATCGAACCAAAACCTAACCCTAGCACATGGTGGCGGCCGAGTTTTGTTGAAGTCAACCTTGGCGGCGCCGTTTTCCAACACCACCTTGCGTGGTCGATTTCTCCCAGCTCCGAAGTCTCCAAAAGCTCTATGAGCTATCAAAATAAAACTCTACATGTCTATGTTCATTTGGTAGCTGTGGTGTTCGTAGAGGTTTCAGATCTAGAGAGATCTCGGCAGTTTAGTGGCGACGTGTCGGTGTTCGTTCTTCCTCCTTTCTTCCTCCTTTCTTCTTTGATTGAGGTAGGTTCTCTCAGGCTCAAACTGCAAGTAATATATCAAAATGATTAGCATCAAAGTGGCTTTCATTTGGCGTAAGAAGACCCAAATTTCATTGAGCATGTTTAGAGAATTTTGGATCGAAGTAAGAGCATGTCTAGGCTTGATTTATGCAATGTTCTTATGAGTCAAAGCATGATTTCGGGCTGATTTTGAGTTGCATATCTTAATCCCCATATAGCATATCATACATGGATGGAATCAACATCAAAGTAGCTTTCTTTTGATATAAGAAGCCCCAAATTTAGTTGTATATATTGAGAGAACCATACGATTTAGTAGAAGCATGTCAAGAACTAGGTTTTCATGTGTTCATCATAGACAGGTTGTGATTCAATTGATTTCTGTTGAAATTCGTGTTTCAAAACTCTTGTTTTATGACCCTAGTATGTATATTTAGAACCCTAGAGCATGTGGTTAAGATCCCAACCCATTTAGACCCCAAATGGATGAGTTCTTGCATTTTCAGGAAGCCACGTTCAGTTCTGGAAGTGCAGGGGTCGACCCATGGGGTCGACCCATGCTGCCCAGTGTGGGGGTCGACCCAATGGGTCGACCCATGCCTGGAATTTTTCCAGGGGTCGACCCACGTGCTGTAAGACCCGGTAAAAGATGTTTTTGACCTGAGGATCGATCCGGATCATTAGGGGATCGACCCATTCAACTTAGCCCAATTGAAAACTACATTTTTGAGAAACCAATGACCTATTCATGTACCCCTTTGATTTCAATTTACATTGGTCTCTACATGAAAACCTAGTGTAAAAATATGTCGTTTATCATCTCCATTTTAACGCATACAATGGTTAAATAGAAACCCACATAATTAGTGGTTAATTGTGTAACTAAATTTCTGTTAATGCATGCTATTTCACTCCTGTGTGAGCTTGTTCTTTACCTTACCATCTTGAATCAGCTTGTTGGCAAATTGTCTTAATGCAAATGATAATAGATAATCCTTGGTATATGAACTTGGTAAGTAGGATTAAGCTAATTGTTAAGTTGTTGAATAGTCATTATTACCCCAGTATAATGGATTGCTTACACACCTGAACGGTGCACTGTCAGCCATTCTTTGTTGACCTCGTGGACTAAGTTTTGGTCCAATTCTTGTAATGCGGCCCAAAGTGACCGTATAACCGAGTTTTTGGTTTAGTGAATCCAAGGACAAGTTAGTCCTTAAATCTCATGCTAGTGGCAGTAATTCCTCTGATTAAATTGGCCATTTAACTTAACTGAATGTCTAGACAATCGTGGGTTCTTGTATCCAATAAATCGATGCCAACGCACCGTAGGGGCCCGGTCTGGTCCTGGGGAGAGCGCCCGAAAGTTAGTGAGCCCATGTGATGTTAATGACATGGTGAGGCATTGCACCGAGTGCATGACTAGCTTGTTACGTCTATGACATGAAGAAAATCTCTTGTTACTCTTGTTACTTGATCATGCTTGAAATGATGTTTAAAATACTTGCTTGTTGGCCAATTCCCTATTACTATCTCCTGTTGTAAATTCTTGTACTTGTTATCTTGTTATCTCTTGTCATCGTTATATTTCTTGACCCTGCAAGATCTTTGTATTACGCTATTTTATTGCATCGTCTTTTATTTCCTTTATTTAGCATGGCATATGAAAAATATAATTTACTTGTTAATCACTTAAACTATGCCTGATGATAGAGTATAATTCCTACTGAGCTTCTTGCTCACCCCTACTTCCAATCCTTTTCAGGTAATGCGGTAAACGGTACGTTGCAAATGGGAATCGAATCAATGTGATCGAGTGAACTCGGAACCTAGAGTTTGGAGTCTGTCTTTTTATCTTCTTGAGTCTAGATTAGTGTCGCGAGTCTGGTTATTTCTCTTTGTTATTTCCTCCTTTAATTTGAATCCTATAATGTAAGAGTGGGTCAAAATTATACTTTTTAATATTAATAAGAGCTCATAATTTCATTATGTGTATTTAATTGTGGTTGTTTATTTCCGCTCTTGTTATCATGACTGTTAACTGCCACGTTCCGAGCATCGCTTCCCGCTGCTATCGGTTCGGGGCGTGACAGTTGGTCTCGACTTTTGGATCAAATCCAGAGTCGATTGCTCGAGTGAGAGCTATATTTGTCATTCTATCTTTGTTATTTCTTTATTTTTCTGGGTTTGTTCTTGAACGATTGTAAGCTGTGTAATCAGCAGTCCAAGCTGTGAGGCAGCGACGAGTAGTTCTCCTTGGACAGCAAGCTGTGAAGCTCAGCCGTGTGCAAGCTGTGAGGCAGCAGCGAGGAGTTTTTCTCAGACTGCAAGCTGTGAAGCTCAGCCGTTTTTAAGCTGTGGATTAAGCGGTTCTAAGCTGTGTTTTCAGCAGAAGCCTCACTCAATTGAGTGAGGGGTGGACGTACATCTCAAGATTGAGATCAAACCACCTAAAAATTGCTTTGTCTCTCTTGCGATTGCTTGGCGTGTTTGAATTTCTTTAGTGGTCTCTCTATCATATATTTACCTATCAATCGATACCTCAGTGGTATATCAAAAGTTACAGTCATAAGGATAAATTACATCTATCTGAAAAATTACTTCTTGCATGAGGGATTTCATGAATCAAACCTCCGCCCAGTACTAGACTGAGGTGTGCTCTTGAATGCTCATATGCTAATCACTTTATCATCTGCTAGTCTATGTGATTGACAACATTTCTTCATTGGATATACTTGTTGTTTACTTCAGCTTGATTTGATAGCTCATTTTTTAGCAGAGTTTTCATTCCGCATTTTATTTACTGTTGGAGAATTAAAAATTGGGGTTGATCTATTCATCCCCCCTCTAGATCAGTCGTTCATCCATATTCATCAATGGCGACCCAGAGGGCGCCAATTCTTTAATTGGTGGCGACTCAGAGGCTGCCAATTCTTAATTAGTGGCGACCGAAAGGGTGCCACTTCTTTCTTTATGATTTTTATGAGTTTCTTAATTGGTGACGCTCTGGAAGGTTGCCAATTCTTTAATAGGTGACACTCTGGATAGTCACCAATTCTTTAATTGGCGACTTTAGGGAAGGCACCAATTCTTTTCTTCCCATTTCGAGCTGAATTCAGATTATTTTTGATTCTGCGACTGTTCGGAAGGTCGCTATTTCATAAATGAGCACTCGGACAATAAATCGCCAATTTTCTTGGATTATTTTCAGCATTTAACTCCGTCCAAAATTCGTATTTATTCCTAATTGGCGACAGGCGCATGGGCGCCAATTCTTTTCTAATTTTGAAAAGTCCTAATCCGTCTTAAAATGATTCAGAATTGGCGACACTTCTATCTGGCGCTATTTTAATTGGCGACCACTGAGTGGTCGCCCATTCTTACAGAATTGCAAACTATGGCAGAACCTCCTTCTTTCTCCATTTTCAGCCCCTTTTCCAATTAGGAAAGAGTCCTAAGGCTTTCTAAGGTTGTAGGGACACTTGGGCAATGTATATCTTCTTCCATATCCAATTAAAACTTGATTTCCTAATTTCCCTTAGATTAAAATCTGAATTTTGGCCCTATTAATAGGACCCTTCTCTCCCTTGTGTTTAAGGCATCAACAATAATCTAAGGGGAGGTGTTGCTGATTTGAAGGCTCAAAGAGGAGGCTCCATGTACCAAAAAGCTACATCCTTTCAGAGTTTCTTCCTCTATTGAAGATCTTGAAGCCATCTTTGGAGAAAACCAATAAGCTTTCCCTTTCTTTTCTCTTTATTTTATTATCATAAGCATCACATGCATCATATCATATTCTTCTTTCTTTTTTTTATCTCAACATTAAGATCCTCCCTTTGTGCAACGCTTGCACCCTCCATAGCATTCATCATATTTTTCCATACCCTTTTGCATAGGGGTTTAAAAACCAACACTAATAAGGTGTGTTCTTATACATGGTTTCATTGTTTATTTCTATTATGAATTTGATGCTACACTCACCTTGGTTCTAATCCAATCTCTCTTATTGGTGTTTGTTAATTTTGCATGGATAATCAAATAAGAAGAACTCTCTTCATTGGCCGGCCGATTGGAAGAGAAGGTGATACTCACAATCCCCCGCACTTCAAGGTATTTATCCACGATCCCTCCTTTACTTTATTGTTAAATTCTTTCATGGTAACCCCTCTAGCGATCACCCTCCTTATAGCATCTACGCATACTCTTTTGATCCCTTTTCTATCTCTTTCCCCTCTCTTTTCCTCCTTTATCCATATATATTAATAATTAATTCTCCTAAGTGGATTTTCTCATAATCTACAATATGAATAGTAGCACTTTGACGTTTATCTAAAATTTCATGGATCAGAGTACATGATAATTGAGAGGAAAATATGGGGATCCTAAAAACATGCTAATGCATAACATTTAAAATCAGGTTCAAAACTTATTAAATTTTAAAGATGCGTGAATTATTAAATACACCAAAAGAATTGGTGTCAGGGTTAGTGGGTGCTCATTAATTAGCGTCTACCAGGCTATCGCTAATTCAAGAATTAGCGCCCTTCTAGACAGGCGCCAATTAAATAGCGTCCACTGTTCTGTTCGCTATTTTCATGTAAAACAGAGGGCTTCAAAATGAAATAAAACTATCCATGGAACCATGGAAATCTATATGAAATATAGTTACAATTGCATGCATGCATCTATTTCTACAAAGGTTTGCTTGTTATTGAGATAACCTACCTTTTTTGTGTGTGAAAGGAGGAGAGCGAAGCAGACAGAGGAGGAGGATGACAATGCCCCCTTCCCACACTTCAACTGCAGCACGTTGCAGCAGGGGAAAACAGATGAAAGACTGGAAGCAGATGCACACTTCTTCTACTCGTTCACATCAACAGCCGCAGTAGTGCATTGCGGAAGATGAAGACGAGGAAGACGATCCGGAAGAAGAAGGTAGAAGATAGACGGTGCGTCGACCTCATGAGCCCTTCACGAACTGTAGCAGCAACAGGATGCTTTTACATCGCAAGGGGGTGTATTTAAAGGGTTTAGAATCCAACTATGTTCATGGAATCCTAGTTTGTATAAAACTTCCTTGGATAAACTCTATCCTTCCATTCTAGCAGTCGCTATCCTAGTTTGATCGAAGAACCCTGAGGCCTTCTATGCATGAGTCGACCAAAACCCCTTCGAACAGGGCTCTCAACTGGGTTACGTATGGCCCCATTAAGCTTCTAAGGAATGGGCTTGGCTAAAAACGTGGGTTAGTGTCATTGTTGAGCCTTAAAGCTTGGGTTGGGCTTACATGTGAAAGGGTTTCTTTTATTGGTTTAGTTTTTAATACAAGACTATTATTAAATTGGGTTACTTTTTTTTCTATACTTAATTCAGGGTTCTACACCCTCCCCCACTTAAAAGAATTTGGTCCCCAAATTCTATTGCATATAGACATGGGGGGTGCAGATTACTTACATTTAAAATGGTTCCGGGAACCTCTTGAGTATTGACTCTTCTGTTTCCCATGTGGCTTCTTGTTCCGAGCTTTTGTTCCATTGAATCTTCACCATTGGAATAGTCTTGTTCCTTAGCACATGAACCTCATGATCAAGGATCCTTAAGGGCTTTTGCTCATATGTAAGATCCTTTTGTATCGCCAGGTTTTCATGTTCTATAACGTGGAACGGACCATGAACGTACTTCTTGAGCATGGAGACATGGAATACATTGTGGACCTCAGATAATTGAGGTGGCAAGGTGATCCGGTAGGTGACCTTGCCAACCCTTTCCAGAATTTCAAAGGGACTGCTATATCTTAGTGTAAGCTTACCCTTGACACCAAATCTTCTAATATCACGACCTGGGGAAATCTTAAGGAATACATGGTCTCCGACTTGGAACTCTAGGTCTCTCCTTCTAGTGTCGACATAGGTCTTTTGTCTGGACTGAGCCTTCTGAAGTCTTTCTCTAAGAATTTTTACCTTTTCGGTCGTGTCTCTTACTAGCTCCGTGCCTAGAAGTTACTTTTCCCCAACTTCATTCCAGCATATTGGTGAGCAGCAAGTCCTTCCATGTAAAGCTTCGAATGGTGCCATTTGGATACTAGCTTCATAGCTATTATTGTAGGCAAATTCCACCAGAGGCTGATGATCATGCCAACTCCCACCAAAATCAATGAGACAAGTCCTGAGCATGTCTTCCACTATCTGGTTCGTTCTCTCCGTTTGACCATCCGTTTGGGGATGAAATGTAGTACTGAAGTTTAGTCTCATCCCCATTGAATGTTGTAGAACCTTCCAGAAATGTGATGTAAAGTGAGGGTCTCGGTTAGACACTATTGAGGTAGGTACTCCATACAATTTGACGACCTCTTTGATATATAGAGCTGCTAGCACATCAACAGACCATTTACTCTTGATAGGCCGAAAATGTGCATACTTGGTCAACCAATCAATAATCACCCATATCCCATCATGTCCGCCCTTTATTTTAGGGAGGCCCATGATGAAATTCATCCCTATATCCTCCCACTTCCATTTAGGAATGTCTAAGGGATGTAATTTACCAATAGGTTTTTGATGTTCCGCCTTTATCCTCTGGAAAGTAAGGCAGCGAGACACGAACTCCGCTACTTCTCTTTTCATATTGGGCCACCAAAAATTTCTCTTCAAATCTTGGTGCATTTTGGTAGCACCAGAGTGAATAGTGTACCTTGATCGGTGAGCTTCTTCTAGAACCTTGTTCTTCAATTCCGGGCAATCCAAAACACACGTCCTCTCATGGAACAACAATCTTCCATCAGATGCCAGTTTGAAATCGGGTTGCTCATCTAGCTTGCCTTTAATTTCCACTATCACGGGTTCATCACCTTGTAATTTCTTGATTTCGGAAAGCAAGTTAGGGTGTAAGCTCATGTAGGATAGAGCAACACATCCTCCCTTCTTGTCTATATCAAGGTTCAATTTATAAAATTGTTCCAGCATCTTCCATTCTTGAATCATACAACTGGCTAATAATGCTCTCGGCTTCCGACTAAGGGCATCAGCTACGGGATTACCCTTTCCTATATGATATTGTATAAAAAAGTCGAAGTCCTTGACATATTCTAGCCAGCGCCTTTGCCTCATATTTAACTCCTTTGAGAGAACAAGTACTTCATTTATGATCAGAGTACAAAATGACGTGCTCTCCATAGAGGTAGTGCCTCCAGATCTTCAAAGCAAACACTACCGCTGCCAATTCTAAATCGTGCATCGGGTAGTTTTCTTCATGCTTCTTATGTTGCCGGGAAGAATATGCAATCACCTTCCCTTGTTGCATTAACACACATCCTAGTCCGACGCCAGATGCATTAGTATATACCTTGAACTTTTCTCCTTCAATAGGCAAAGCTAATACCGCGGAAGTAGTTATGCGGTCTTTCAGAGTTTGAAAACTCTCTTCACAATCTTCGATCCACACATATGGATTCTCCTTCCTTGTTAACCTTGTAAGTGGAACAGCTATTTTGGAGGAGTCCTTGATGAATCGTCGATAATAACCAGCCAGACTTAGAAAACAATGGATTTCGATAGCATTGACGGGTCTTTCCCAGTTCTTCAGTGCTTCGACTTTTGATGGATCAACAGAAATCCCTCGCTTTGAAATTACATGCCCCAAGAATGATACTTCCTCAAGCTAGAATTCACATTTGCTGAATTTTACATATAGTTGATTGTCCCTCAATAATTGTAATGCAATCCTCAAGTTCTCTTCATGCTCTTCCTCAGACTTAGAGTATATCAAAATATCATCGATGAACACCACAATAAATTGATCTAGATGAGGCCTGGATATGCTATTCATCAACTGCATAAAGGCTGCAGAGGCATTTGTTAGTCCGAAAGGCATAACAATAAATTCATAATGCCCATACTTGCTCCTGAATGCCATCTTGAAAATATGCTCTTCTTTAATCATCAATTGATGGTATCCAGACCTGAGATCAATCTTTGAAAAGTATTGAGCACGAAAAATCTGATCAAATAGTTTATCGACCCTTGGCAGCAGATATTTGTTCTTGATAGTGACTTGGTTTAGTTGCTGATAATCTATGCACAGCCTCATGGATACATCCTTTTTCTTTACAAATAGGACGATTGCTCCCCACAGGGAAGTACTCGGCCTGATGAATCCTTTCTTCAATAGTTCCATTAATTGTTCCTTTAGCTCCTTCAATTCGATGGGGGACATTCTATACGGTGCCTTTGAAACAGGGCCAGCACTAGGGAGAAGGTCAATTGTGAAAGACACTTCCCTCACCAGGAGTAAACCGGGCAAATCCTCTGGAAATACATCGAAAAAATCCCTAACCACTCGAATATCTTCTAGCTTTGGTTTCTTAACCTCCGTTACAGTTACAAGGGCAAGAAAGGCCATACAACCTTTCCTTATAAGCTTCTTGGCTCGAAGAGCTGAAATAAGGGGTGACTTGTTCCGACTCCGAGGGCTAGAGTAAACAAGTTCTTGGTGATCACTAAAAGTTACTAGACCCTTCTGGCAGTCTATGATAGCCCTATGCGTGTATAGCCAATCTGCGCCGAGAATGACATCAAACCCTTCCATGTCTAGGCATACTAGATCGGCATGTAGATTATGCCCTTCCACCAAGACTTCACTATCTGGGTAATGATATTTAGTCTCAGATCCAGTTCCAAGAGGAGTGGAGATAACTAGATCCATTTCTAGCAAAATAGGTTTCATAGATAATGAAGCAACAAATCTTTGATAAACAAACGGATGAGTTGCGCCGGTATCAAATAAGACACGTGCAATCTTAGAACTAATATTTAATGTACCTTCTACTATTCCACCCTCACTTTGCTCCGCCTCTTGTAATGCTTGGAGATGGCTTTGTTTCTTTATCGGGCGCTTGTCATTGCTAGCTTGTTCATTCAACAGGGGAAAGTCGAGAATCTGGTGATGACGGCTCCCATAACGGAGGCAAGCTCCTAATCTCCTCCAGCACTACTCGGCCTTATGCTCTGCCTTGTCACAGTGCTTGCAAACCTCTTTAGATGGTGTGGTGGTAATGGAGAATGGTTTACCATTCTTCTAGATTTCTTCTCCTTGGAAGAATCGCTTACATTATTGGACCTCTTCTTTCTGAATGAGGCTTTGAAAGATCCGAACTAGTAACATGTTCCTTCTTATCTCTCCCACGGATCTTGTCGGATAGCTCCGTGGCATCTTCTAATAATTGTGTCCTTCTCACCATCTCTGAATAGACTTGTACGTCCATCTGTGCCAGTTGTGTAATCTATTGTGGTTTAAGCCCGTTGAGGAATCTACGGGCCTTCATCTTTTTCGTATGCACTAGGTTCGGTGCATAATGGGATAATCTAGAGAATTGGGCCTCATACTCGGCCACCGACAAGTTCCTTTGCTTCAACGTGACAAATTTCGCAGCCTTCTTCTCTTGGATTCTATCAGAAAAATACTTCTTGTTGAAATACTCCACGAACTCGCCCCATGTTATATGGCCATATGGCAGTGTGGTTTCTACTGACTCCCACCAGAAACGAGCATCCCACTCCAGCTGAAAGGTTGCTAATACTACTTTCTCCTCACCCGTGCATTGCATCACACGGAATATACGATCAATTTCCTTCATCCAATTCTCGTCGTCATCCAGATCGGACGAGCCGGTAAACTTTGGTGGGTTCATGTTTCTAAAACTCCAGTGGAGATCTCCCGCTCCACAGTTCGTACCTCCTTCTGCCACTTGTTGCAGTGCCTGAGTAAGACCTTGGATGGCCCTTTGCATGTCACGCCATTGACCTCTCTCGATGGCCATGATCTTACAAAGTATTTTAAATAATTAATAACGGTGATTAACTATAGGTTTTATTGTCCTATCTACTTAACCCATGGCTCTACCCATTTCACCAGGTAAAAGGTATGAAACCTATCCTTGGACTTCGGTAAACTAGGTAAGTTTGAAAACCTAGGCTATGATACCACAAAAACTGTCACACCCGGAGCGCGGAAGGAACTCGGGAGCGCGTGATGATTTTATATCATTCATCTCAATCAGAGCATGAGATAATTCGACACAAAGAGAGAGTGCGCCAAACAATTACCAAATCTTTTATTCATAATAATGACCAAATATTCTATTACATAACTCCAAATTTCTAACATACTAATGACCAATTTCCACTAGACTCAATAAAAAAAATTACAATAATGATCAAGAGAAAATAAGAAAAGACACAACTCGATAACAAGCTCGACATCCGGGATGGCTCTACACTCATCACTCTTGTCCATCCCCATCAGATTGAGTCTCGTCATCGGTATTACCTAAAAAATTAAGGGAAAACACTAGATGAGCGAATGCTCAGTAAGAATTACATCTCAATGACAAGCTTGCTTTAAGTAAATTACATGATACATGAAATGCAAGTATGAATATGCATGAAAGAAACACAAGATAACATGAAACAAGGATCAATAGGAATAATATAGTTGAACTAGCAAGATCTCAAGATGATTCAAGGATATCCTGTAAACAAGTTGTGGAACACACATTTTTAATTATTTTTTATATTGTTTATTTATTTATTTGTTTATTTATTGTGTAGGCGTGCCAGTCACATAGGTGACAAATTTATTATGCGCTCGATCTGACTTAGTCAGACGAATGTGAAGTTCGTGTCGGGACCGGCAGCCTGTCATACCATAAAGGTTATGACGTTAATTACATTCTTCAAGAAGAGGAAAACCCTTGATTAATTGCCAAGATAATGGGCCACTGAGGCTATATAATCTTGCAGGTATAAGTGTACCAGTGAGAGTGATAATTCATAATCCGAGAATAAAATATAAGCTCGAGCATGCATTTCAAATTCATTCACTACCCGGAGCCCTCGGTACATGGCGGAGAATGTAGGTCCGAAGACCACCATCGTGCATAGTAAGAGTTTCTGGTCAGAGCTAGTCAGAGCTTCGCCAGATCACCATTTGATATACCGAGGCCCGAGATGATGACAAATATTCGACAAACATGCATGCGAAACAAGCAAGCAAGGTAGCAAAGATAAGTGTGTTCAACACAATTGCACATTCAAATAGAAAGCAAGCTTAACTAATTGATTTATTATTATTAGTATTTATTTCTTAATTAATTTTTTTAATGATTTATTATAAGGTTTTATCAGGCTTTGACAAAGGCTAGAGGTTGGCTAGGGAAGGGATAAAAGAAGGTTGACCCAAGGACTGCGGTCACTGCAGCAATGGGCTGAGGTCGGTGCAGGCTGGAGCTAAGGTCGACGTAGCAAGGGGCTAAGGTCGGTGCAGTAGGGGGAGGTCGGTGCAGCAGGTGTTGAGGTCGATGCAGCAAGGGGCTGAGGTCGGTTCTGCAGGGGCAGAGGTCGATGTAGGTTGAGTTTAAAAAACGGCGCGGGGCATTGAGAAAGGTTAAACGGCGCGAAGGGGACGTGCCGGATTAGAGCCCATGGGGTTGGAGTGATTTATGAGTGAGGGATGAAAATGCCACGGGGGGGGGGGGGGGGGGGCGCCGGATTAGGACCGCGCTAGATTGAGGGTAGAATTTAATTTTTCTAAGTTGTTGTATTGCACTGTGATTTTGCTCAGTCTTTTGACGTTGATTAAGGGTTTATTCATTGAGTAAATTCAGATTTGATTGTCCTGCAGACGCAACAAACCAAGACTTGTGCGAGGTTCCTACACAAGCACAATCTGAAACAAACTTATAGTCCCCAGAACTGAGGCTCCATCATGATTCAGACTAAGTATTTAGTCAAAAATTTGGCAGCATGACGGGAACGTCAACTGGCAATGGAATCGTCAAGCGGCATCGGCAACCTATCAAATATATTTGTTTATTTCTGATTTGCCTTTTATTTATTGGGCCACATAAGTGGGCCTATGAGGTTATGTTTCGTAATAGTGTATATATATATATATATATATATATATATATATATATATATATATATATATATATATATATATATATATATATATATATATATATATATATATATATTATATCCATCCCATTATGAAGGAGTCCTCGTGGGAACCCAAGTCCCCTGGGTTTCCTAAGTGGCCTTTCTTTCTTTTGTCATAAGTAATATATATAATGTGTATATATGCACTTATGTAGGACTCCACGTGGGAACCCAAGCCTCTTGGGATTCCATGGTGGCCTTTCCCCTCCCATGTGCTTTCTAGTCAAACACATGTAAACCCACGATGAAAAATAATAATACAATGAGAAATGTTGTGTGTTAGCCATGGCTATACTTTGTGTTACCATCAATTTTTGGAATTCCCTTGGGTGAGAAGCCCACACCTCACATTCACCCCCGCCATGGTGGAAGACCGGCAGCTTCGGGTGTGCCGTTCCAGAGATGGGAATGGGCGAGAAGCCCCATCCGAAGCCTCGGTCGACCTATCTCGCCGTGCACCACCGCCGTCATCCTCCACTGCCACCACTGCTCTACGGCCTTCTTCTGAACCTGCCGGAACCCACCCACGTCCCAGCCACCTCCCAGCATCATGCTCGCCTTACCCCGCCAATGGTTCGCCAACCACCTCCCATCCTCACTCTTTCATTCTCCCTCTCTCCGTTCCTTTCTTGCATGGTACTATAGATGAACAGCAAAAAAAAAAGGCAGAACCCCTCCCCCGTGCTCTCTCTATTTCCCACTCTACCACCCTCTCTCTCTCGTGAAGCCCTCTCCCCCTCTCCCTCTCTCTTTCTCCCTTCCCACACACGCAGCAGCCCTCCACTGACCAACTCTCGCCCTATCCTCTTCACACACGCACACACACCGCAGTGCCCACCCCCCCTCTTCCCAACGTTGCCTCACTCCTTCTCTCTCTATCCCCACGTGCACATCGTCGCAACCCCCGCTGGCACCATAGACCCTCCCCCCATGCGCTGGCCTCCTCCCTGTTCACCCTCTCTAACCTACGTGCTTACCCACCCATCTACAAACCATGCAGCTGGCAACTCACCATCGGTTCATGGCAGGCCTCCCACCTGCTTGCAGCCTCACTGTGAAGTCAGCTATCCCCTAGATGCTGCCAACCTGCACCGGCAACAGCCGCTCGTTGGCTTCTCTTTCCCACTCACCACTGCCACACCCCGCCCTCCTCTGCCTCGCCAACATCTCGCCATTGTCGTCCTTGGTGAAACAGCTACCAAGGTCACCGCTATAGCATCGTTACCTACAGAGCCTTCATCTGCCACCGTCGAGTAGTCTACTATAGCCCCATGCACTAGCGTCCGAGCACGGATGCCGGCCATGCACGGCATCTGAGCTTGGCATCCCTCATCTCCGAGCACCAAAGATAGTGTCGGCAAAGCATTGGCGATCATCCCACCGCCTACACCACCACTGGCCACATGCAGTGGTCATGGTCACCCTCTGCCGATGCATACCGACGCACTAGTTCCCCAGCCACGACGCCGCAGTTACCTTCTCCATGCAGCATGTAGAACCTCCCTGACCTCTCTTTCTCACTCTACTGATCTCTCTCTCCCTCTCTCTCTCCAGTTATGTTTTTTTAAAAAAAAATGGCAGAAAGAGGTGGCAGAGAAGGTTAGAAAAAAAATTGAGAAGTTCATGGGAGAAGATGAAATAAAAAAAATGTGGAAAAAATGAAAAGATAAGAAAATCTCGGACTCGGTGGCTCGTCTTACCACAAATGGTATCAGAGCTTAGGGAACCGGGCTATTCCATCAGACTGAGATCCTGAGCTACGAGGTTCGAGGTCGAACCTCCTCCAAGCAGAGGGGTTTGACGGGATCGTCGTTTCAAAATTCAAGGTTCGAGGTCGAACCTACTCCGAGCAGAGGAGTATGACGGGATCGTCAAGTATCAATGGAATCGTCAAGCGGCATCGGCAACCTATCAAACATATTTTTTTATTTCTGATTTGCCTTTTGTTTATTGGGCCACATAAGTGGGCCTATGAGGTTATGTTTCGTAATAGTATATATATATATATATATATATATATATATATATATATATATATATATTATATCCATCCCATTATGAAGGAGTCCTCGTAGGAACCCAAGTCCCTTGGGTTTCCTAAGTGCCCTTTCTTTCTTTTGTCATAAGTAATAGATATAATGTGTATATATGCACTTATGTAGGACTCTACGTGGGAACCCAAGCCTCTTGGGATTCCAAGGAGGCCTTTCCCCTCCCATGTGCTTTCTATTTAAACACATGTAAACCCATGACGAAAAAAAGTAATACAATGAGAAATGTTATGTGTTAGCCATGGCTATACTTTGTGTTACCATCAATTTTTGGAATTCCCTTGGGTGGGAAGCCCACACCTTACATCCACCCCCGCCGTGGAGGAAGACCGGCAGCTTCGGGTGTGCCGTTCCTGAGATGGGAACGGGCGAGAAGCCCCATCCAAAGCCTCGTTTGACTTCTCTCACCGTGCACCGCCGCCGTCATCCTCCACCGCCACCACCGCTCTATGCCCTTCTTCTAAACCTGCCGGAACCCACCCACGTCCCACCCACCTCCCAGCATCATGATCACCTTACCCCGCCAACGGTTCACCGCCCGCCTCCCATCCTCACTCTCTCGTTCTCTCTCTCTGTGTGTTTCTTTCTTGCATGGTACTGTAGATGAACAAAAAAAAAGGTAGAACCCCTCCCCTGTGCTCTCTCTATTTCCCACTCTACCACCCACTCTCTCTCTCGTGAAGCCCTCTCCCCCTCTCCCTCTCTCTTTCTCCCTTCCCACACACGCAGCAACCCTCCACTGACCAACTCTCACCCTATCCTCTTCACACACGCACACACACCGCAGTGCCCACCCCCCCTCTTCCCACCGTTGCCTCACTCCTTCTCTCTCTCTCTCCCCACATGCACATCGTCGTAACCCCCGATGGCACCATAGACCCTCCCCCCCATGCGCTGGCCTCCTCCCTGTTCACCCTCTCTAACCTACGTGCTTACCCACCCATCTACAAACCATGCAGCTGGCAACTCACCATCGGTTCATGGCAGGCCTCCCACCTGCTTGCAGCCTCACTGTGAAGTCAGCTATCCCCTTGACGCTGCAAACCTGCACCGGCAACAGCCGCTCGTTGGCTTCTCTTCCCCACTCACCACTGCCACACCCCGCCCTCCTCTGCCTCGCCAACATCTCGCCATTGTCGTCGTTGGTGAAACAGCTACCAAGGTCACCGCTGCAGCATCGTTACCTACAGAGCCTTCATCTGCCACCGTCAAGTAGGCTACTACAGCCCCATGCACCAGTGTCCGAGCATGGCTGCCGGCCATGCACGGCATCTGAGCTTGGCATCCCTCATCTCCGAGCACTAAAGATAGCGTCGGCAAAGCATTGGCGATCATCCCAGCGCCTACACCACCACTGGCCACATGTAGTGGTCATGGTCGCCCTCTGCCCATGCATACCGACGCACTAGTTCCCCAGCCACGACGCCGCAGTTACCTTCTCCAAGCAGCATGTAGAACCCCCCTGACCTCTCTTTCTCACTCTACTGATCTCTCTCTCTCTCTCCCTCTCTCTCTCCAGTTATGTTTTTTTAAAAAAATTTGGCAAAAAGAGGTGCCAGAGAAGGTTAGAAAAAAAATGAGAAGTTCATGGGAGAAGATGAAATAAAAAAAATGTGGAAAAAATGAAAAGATAAGAAAATCTCGGACTCGGTGGCTCGTCTCACATCAAATGGTATCAGAGCTTAGGGAATCGGGCTATTCCATCAGACTGGGATCCTGAGCTACGAGGTTCGAGGTCGAACCTCCTCCAAGCAGAGAGGTTTGACGGGATCGTCGGTTCAAAATTCAATGTTCGAGGTCGAACCTACTCCGAGCAGAAGAGTATGACGGGATCGTCAAGTATCAATGGAATCATCAAGCGGCATCGACAACCTATCAAATATATGTTTTTATTTCTGATTTGCCTTTTGTTTATTGGGCCACATAAGTGGGCCTATGAGGTTATGTTTCGTAATAGTATATATATATATATATTATATCCATCCCATTATGAAGGAGTCCACGTAGGAACCCAAGTCCCTTGGGTTTCCTAATGGCCTTTCTTTCTTTTGTCATAAGTAATATATATAATGTGTATATATGCACTTATGTAAGACTCTACGTGGGAACCCATGCCTCTTGGGATTCCAAGGAGGCCTTTCCCCTCCCATGTGCTTTCTATTTAAACACATGTAAACCCATGACGAAAAAAAGTAATACAATGAGAAATGGTATGTGTTAGCCATGGCTATACTTTGTGTTACCATCAATTTTTGGAATTCCCTTGGGTGGGAAGCCCACACCTTACATCCACCCCCGCCGTGGTGGAAGACTGGCAGCTTTGGGTGTGCGGTTCCTGAGATGGGAACTGGTGAGAAGCCCCATCCGAAGCCTCGTTTGACTCCTCTCACCGTGCACCGCCGCCGTCATCCTCCACCGCCACCACCGCTCTATGGCCTTCTTCTGAACCTGCCGGAACCCACACACGTCCCACCCACCTCCTAGCATCGTGATCGCCTTACCCCGCCAACGGGTCACCGCCCGCCTCCCATCCTCACTCTCTCGTTCTCTGTCTCTCTGTTTCTTTCTTGCATGGTACTGTAGATGAACAACAAAAAAAAGGTAGAACCCCTCCCCCGTGCTCTCTCTCTCTCTCCCACTCTACCACCCTCTCTCTCTCTCTCTCGTGAGGCCCTCTCTCCCTCTCCCTCTCTCTTTCTTTCTTCCCACACACGCAACAGCCCTCCACTGACCAACTCTCGCCCTCTCCTCTTCACACACGCACACACACCGCGGTGCCCACCTCCAGCTCTTCCCACCGTTGCCACTCTCCTTCTCTCTCTCTCCCTACACGCACGTCTTTGCAACCCCCCTCTGGCACCATACACCATCCCCCCCATGCGCTGGCCTCCTCCTTGTTCACCCTCTCTAACCCACGTGCTTACCCACCCATCTACAAACCATGCAGCCGGTAACTCACCATCGGTTCATGGCAGGCCTCCCACCTGCTTCCAGCCTCGCCGCGAAGTCAGCTATCCTCTAGACGCTACCAACCTGCATCGGCAACAACTGCTCGTTGGCTTCTCTTCCCCACTCACCATTGCCACACGTCGCCCTCCTCTGCCTCGCCAACATCTCGCCATTGTCGTCCTTGGTGAAACAGCTACCAAGGTCACCACTGCAGCATCATTACCTACATAGCCTTCATCCGCCACCGTCGAGCAGTCTACTACAGCCCCATGCACCAGCGTCCGAGCACGACTGCCGTCCAAGCATGACGTCTGAGCTTGGCATCCCTCATCTCTGAGCACCAAAAGCAGCGTCGGCGAAGCATTGGCGATCATCCGAGCGCCTACACCACCACTGGCCACGTGCAGTGGTCACAGTCGCCCTCTGCCCGTGCATACCGGCGCACTAGTTCCCTAGCCACGACGTCACGGTTACCTTCTCCAAGCAGCATGCAAACCCCCCCCCCCCCGTGACCTCTCTTTCTCACTCTACTGATCTCTCTCTCTCTCCCTCTCTTTTCCAGTTATGTTTTTTTTTAAAATGGCAGAAAGCGGTGGCAGAGAAGGTTAGAAAAAAAATTGAGAAGTTCATGGGAGAAGATGAAATAAAAACAAATGTGAAAAAAATGAAAAGATAAGAAAATCTTGGACTCATAGGCTTGTCTCACGTCACATCACCTCCCCATACCCAGAGGGTTGCAGGGGGAAAGTGGATGCGTTCCAACATAAACTGGGGTACGCACCTTAAAGTCGGGAAGCCAAACGGTGACCGGCGGAACCAGATGGATGAAAACCCCGAGGACTAGACTACGAGCGGTGCCAATACTCCATGGGCCAAAAACATTGTCTAAATGGGACGGCCAGAATGGGGGTGAAACCTCGAGGACTAGCCTACAAGAGGTCCCTTACCCACAGCCACCACAACTCCTAGAGAAATGTAGATTTAATGTTTTGTCAAAAGACCCATTCTTATTCACCTCAGGCGGCTTATGGGACTCCACGCCATAGATGGACAGGATCCTAGAGCCTAGTGGTGATTTAGAAGGAAAGCGACATGAACGTTCGATGGGGGTGTTCCACCTCCCCGGTTAGTGAATCCTAACAGTCAAGACGGAACACGGTATTCGCATTAAACAGTCAATTTTTACCCATGAAACTGAGATAGGGAACATGGCACATTGGGTAGACCTTCCCCCCACCCTACTCGGGGCAAAGAAATCACGATAATATATTATTCATCCACTACACTACTGTAGGCTAGACTTGGAAGATAGCTAATTAGTTAGCATTTGGGAGTAAGCCATGAGCCAGGGAATCACGGAGAATGTAAGAAACAAATGCTCGAGCGACTGGCGGGTGACATATGAAAAAAATGGCCATACCTAGGGGCCTCGCACCCAGATTATAGGGGTGACGCTATTCTCTCCAGTTCATGACTGTGAACGGAGAGGTAATAGGGAAGCCAACCCCGAGGGGAAAACGAAGATGCACATATATGTATGTCTCCGGCGGTGAGACCAATGACGAGCATATTGTGCATTTAACATAGCTACCACACAGAAAGAGAGCCCCGGGGAGGGGGATAACGTTGATGTAGCCCTTGGTTATCCTAGGGCATGCTCGGCATCGGCCGAAGAAACCAGATGTAAATAAACAATACGGAAGTAAATGCAGCAGAATAAGAAGAGGGATTCAGACACAGCTTAAGGAATGATCAAAGAAAAGGAATATATATTGCATTCGGCCTGGCATTGCCGCACGAGACCGTTTCATTACATCTTTGCATCAGAAGATGAAAAGAAAAAGAGCCGAAGGCTAAACTAAAAGAAAATGAAGGGGGATGCGGGCTCATATCATCGCCCGTTTCATTACAAGCCACAGAGGAGATATTGACAAAGGGAGGGCTAGATGAAGAATGAAGACGATAACCCACACACCCACCTCCGCTCTTTACAATGAAAACAGAGTATTGGAAATTTTCCTCTCTTTTCTCTCGCTCTAAGCCTTTCCTCTCTGTTGGCGAATGGTGGACGACTGCCCTGGGAAGTCTCCCTCATCTTTTTTTCTTATTTTCCAAGCTTCCCCTCTCTGATTCCCCTTCTCTATTTTTCTCACTTCAACCCTTGCACTCCCCCCGTTTCTTTTTTTTTCTTTTTCGAAAGCCCCCTTCTTATAGCCTTAACCGGCGTGGCCTCACCCGACGCGTAGGTGGGCACACCTGTTTAGTGAGGGTTGCTTTATGCACACCGGATTAGGGGCATTGGAGCACGCCAGATTAGGGGAGCGTCGGTTTAGGGGCATGCCAGGTTGTTCCCCTTGTTGTGCTTGTTCGAGTCGGGCTTTGGCTCGTGAAACTAGGACTGACTCCGAGAGTCAACTTGAACTTTCATCTCATCGTGTCCCGGTGGGATGTACATGAGAAGTATCGGGAGGATCTTCAGGCCACTAGACGACCAATTCTGATATTGTTCATGCCTTTAGTTTAGACATTCAGATTTTCGACTGACGCGGCCATCGACACCTTGTTCTAAGAAGTCGGGGACATTTCTTCACCTCAAGAAGGTTTCTTGTCAGGTGGTGAACCATCAGGTACATTCTTGCCCGGATCGGACGATAGATGAAGTTTGTTCGGCAAGACTGAGTCGATACCAGTTCGTTGGGCGAGCAGAATGGCACTACCGGTTTGTTGTGGATTTGTTCCGACCATCCTGAGGTGGAGTCCTTGACGCTCTCGTCAGGTGACCTAAAGCTTTAGCAGTCTGAGAGGACCCTTGTGTATTAATTATCTTCGGGTTTTGCACTTCGGCAGGCCGTGTTCTTTCGTCATTCAGGCGTGGTTGCCATCAATCATATTTCGGGTGCCAAAAAATGCCCCCCAGCCGTGGGTGTCGCAAGTGAGGCACGAGCGATGTGGGATCAGTGGATGTACCCGGACTAAACATATTCCTTGTCTGATTAGTATAGAGTATTTGTTTGGTGTGGTCGAGATGCCGTTGGAGTGGCACGACCCTATAACGGCCTTAAAACGGCGTGGCAATGGCTCCGACCGTTAAAACGACGCAGCATGCCTAAAATGGTACGCCCCTTAGGTGTGCCCTAATCTAGTGTGGGGGCCTTAAGACGGCGCACCTTTTCATTTTTGAATTTGGGTGGCAATGGCTTAAAACGGCGTGCCCTCTCAGCGCACCGGATTAGGCCATCGAAGCCCCCTATATATCCTTCCTTTCTTCTCTTTTTTTCTCATTCTCCTCATTCGCAACCTGAGCTTTCTCTCTCCTTCTTCTCTCTTCCCACGACGGTGAGCCTCCTCTTGCGACGGTGGAGACGGTGAGAGCTGGTGAGGGAGAGCTGCATTCTTTCCAATTCAGGGGATTCAAACCCATCTTTCTAGGCCCTAGGAGGCTCCTAGCAGGTTTGTCCTAGGAGCTACAACCTTGGGTGTCCTATTCAGCCCCTGTTTGACATTCACGACCTGTTTCAAGGACCGTTCCTTAGTGGACATGTTCCCGCTTCCTTCTGGCAAGCTCCCGGGCAGGGGAGACACTGCCAGAATTTTGTCAGAAAAACATTTGTCTCCAACAACTCCTTTCTGACTTTGTTTATTTTATTTGTATTTGTTTTGATGCAGATACCATGGCATCTGGTTCTTTTTCCTCCTCCCATTCTATGGTAACCTGGAGGGACGTTGATTCTCTAGACAGAGGCCATGGTAACCTGGCCATATTTGCAGAGTCTTCTGATTCAGAGACTGACACAGTAGACACTGATCGTCTGTTGATTTTTGGGAGTGATTCTTTCAGGTACGACTGCCGAGATGGCAACAAGGTGGATCACCCCAAGGACAAGCATTTGATGTCTTTCCTGAAGCGGTTCAATCTTCAGGGAAAGTGGGACTTGTTCCTTGTTTGGAAGGCTGAGCAGGTGCTACTTGCAGAGCGGGACAGCCTGACAGATTTTATTGTGCGGGGAAGACCCATTTATCTGCCTGGTGAGCCCAGGAAATGGAGTGCCATGATGGGGCTCCAGGACTTAACTCCACAAGATGGACTGTTGACCAGAGCCCCAGAGTTTGTTCCGGCCAGATGGAATGAGACTGCATGCCACGTTGACCGGGAGAAGCCATCTTTCAGTTTATTCTTGGCCCCGCTAAAATGGGGGTACAGAGAGGAACCTTTCCTGCTAGATTGCCTAGCCGTGCGCTTCAAGCACCAGATTTCGGTATGCTGGTTTGCCGACTTGAAGGCTGCTGATGCCCATGCCTTCCGGCCAAGAGCAGTGGAATTTACGGATTATGTTCTGCAGCACTACGCTCCTATTTTGATCAAGGCAGGCGTATACCATAGCATATATGCATCGAGGTACTGCTACCCCATCTGGAAGGGTCTGTGCTGCGGTATGATTGAGGTGTTCTGTCTTGAGTACAACACCTTTTATACTTCAGAAGGAGAGACATCACTGGACCTTTGGAGTCTCTCTCAACTAAGTGACCTCCCGGTCGACGATGAACCATATGATGAGGTTTGTTGGCCGGATTGGCTGAAGGACCAGACGGACGGCGAAGGGCGATACTTGACTGGCTTCGCCTACTGCTATCTGATGAAAGCATATCGTACTCTCTATCATTCCTCATACGATACCAGGGAAGCACGCAAGCCTGGAGAAAAGAGGCGCGTGAGGATGGGCACCTAGCTCCAATATTTCTTCAGAGGGGAGCAGAAATACAAAGACTTCCCCTCGATAGTGCCCGCTCCTATGCAGCAGAAGAAGAGGGTTCGGTGACAAGCCATTTTCTCGTCCATATTGAAAGGAGGACAACAAGGAGGTCCCAACCCTACTGCGGTTAATGCAGTCACTCATTGTGCTGCATATCTGACTTATTGGATTTGTTCCTTCGCTCTCCCGCAGGGCGACGAGAGCGTGATCAGGGTCGAGGCTATCTGTGCTACTTGCTTGATGGCTTGGGGCATGAAGCTTTCACTCTGCCCAGTTACATTGTGTTTGATATACAAGATGTTGGGAGACTTGCACCGATCTCATCTTCCTAGGAATCTACGGATGGTTGGCCCACTACACTTTTTCAATGCTTGGGTTTGCACTCTGTTCCCAGAAGCTGCTCCTCGATCACTCCAGTCGGCACAACTAGTCCCGAGGATGATAGAGTTTGCTAGTGTTGAGCTGACCCAGACAGTAGACCAGCTCTTTGCTATTCAGGGCAAACTTACCAAAGCTCCAATAGATGCGCCTAGAGTTTTACATTTTTGGAGCCTGGCTCCCCACTCAAGTCCATTGGTGAACATGATGAGGGAGTGTCATCTTGATGAGACAGAGGAGTATGTTCACCCCATTTTGGACCCCAAGTGTACAAGGCCAATTCTGGAGGCGGAGCTAATTGATTGGGCACTGTCCATAAGGCCGAGTGTCCTGGTTTTCCGTAAAAGAAGTATTTTATGGCTGGAGCCTTACTATCCGTTCCGATTCAGTCGGAATTTTGGCTATGACCAGCACATTCCTGCCTCCTCGACTCAATTTGCACTGTCGAATAGGGCCCGGGCTGGCCAAGTATCAAATGACGAGGGTCGCACATGGTGTGACTATTTTCATCACCGAGAGGTAGTTTCATTCAGAGTTCTGGCCGCCGCACGCTTTCCCCCTGTGACTTCAGAATACATCAAATGGTGGAATGCACACACGGGCTTTTATAGGAGCTCGAGGAGGGAATGTTGGGTCGTTGCAGAACGCAAGTTCTTGGACTCCCAGCCAGTGCCAGCTTTGGATGCTGACCCGGCCTATCTGAACTAGTTAAAATTCTAGACCAACATTGCAGTGGCAGACTATATGGAGGCACGGAAGGCTGCTAAACAGCGCTCATCCAAGATCGAGCTGAAACTGCTGGAGATCAGCAAGGATGGCTTCTTGAAAACACTTCAAGGCTTATGCCACGTGAGCAATGAGCGATTGATTCTTCAGCAGATTCCTCTGCCAGTGGAGGAGCCTCTACCTTACATTATCTTCTTGGCGCCCTGAGAGCGACCGGCTTTATCCTTACAGGACCTTCATTAGGAGAGAAGACCGACGGCCAGCACTTTACAGCGATACCCCTTGGTTGTTCGCATTGCTGCGCTCGCATGGGCTTTCAGTGGGTGGGCCTAGTGAACCCCTATTGGACCAACCTATTCTCCTTTCTTTCAAATATGCCGATGGATGAAGTCTAGACCACCTCGACTTGTATTATCATCTATCTTCTCGTAGACATTTGGAGTTGGCATTGCTGGCAGAACAGTGCGAGGTGATAGGAGACATTTGTTGGCTGGTTCGCGAGGCTGCTTCAAGGAACAAAGAGCCTTCGCTGTTTTACTGGCCCCTCTCCCCTCTATACATGGGGCTGGCAGGTATCTTTCATTCTTTGCCTTCAATTTTTTGTTCCCTTTTTGCTGTAATGAATGTCATTCTTTCTCACCCTTGTATATGTGCAGTTCGGCTCACTTCGGAGGAGCCAGACACTTTAGGGAGCTGATTATAAAGGCTTAGAAGCCAACATATTTTGAAACCCTAGAGGCGGCTCCGACCACGACACCTTTTCCCCCCGGTGATTCGCACAAGCGAACGAGGTCTCAAGTAAGGGAGGCGGTGACTTGAGAGAAGCGGGCCCGCCGGTAGAAGACCGTAAACCCGAAACCAGCAGTTGTTCCTCCAATAGTAGTCTTGTTTGAATAATTCGAGGCTTCTTATCTAACGACACCCGTAACCTGAGGTATATCTTTCATTCTGGATCCCGCCTCTATTTTGGTAGCATAGGCTAATGCTTATTTTGTAAGTGCAACTACTTCGTCTGCAATGGCTGTGCAAGTGGTTGCCACCCTTACGAGAGCTGATGAGAGAGGAGATGGGGTGCAAGTTGCTCCCCTTGAAGAATACTTGCCTTCTCCTATGCCCAGCCATGAGATAGAAGGTAATTTGTAGTCTGTCTACTTACGGATTTCCACAGTTTATCACCCCTGGGCTCAAATGAGTGCTTCCTGTTTTAGCTTCAGTCGAGATCCGACCACCTTCTCCTCATGTTGTCAAGGCGACCGAGGGAACTTTTGCTGAGTAGGGGATCATCCCAGAAAGTCAGCTTTCTCCCGAAGTTCATTCGCCCGTCATCCCTGTGATAGAGCTGCTGGCTGGGCAAGCTTCTATCGAGCAAGATGATCCTTCGGTAGGCCATTCGAGTGAGGGGCCGTCTGCTCTAAAAGAGAAAGAACTAGTGGTGGTTCAAAGCTTGTCTTCATCGGAGCGGGTGGACTATGGTGACGGCTCGTGTGACGAGGAATTTCCCATGGTGGGAATAGCGACTGAAGATGTTGGGGCGTCTTCTACCGATGAGAGCGACTTTACGACCTTCAGTCCTCCACAGCTGACGTGGAGTAGCTTCGGGCCAGCTGGTCCTTCCGTAGGAGAAGGGTCAAGGATGATGGAGAAGGTGGTCTCTAATGTCGGGAACTTGAGCTTGGTACCGGCTGAGGTAAAGGTCTCCCCTTTTATCTTGCGCTTATTCTTATTTCCTATTATGTCAGCCTTCCGAGAAGTTTTATGCTGATTTCTTTTGAAGGCTCCTGCTGTTCCGACCGAAGGGACCCTATCGGCCGTGACTGTAAAGATACCTCTTCCACCCCTCGACGTGGGTCCGCCAGTACTCTCGCCTGTCTTAAGGCCCATAGCCTTGTGATAAGTGTCCATTTATTATGATAATCATTGCATGTACACCATTTTATGTGCATATAATTAGGCAATTATGCATATTTCATAGTTAACCTCAACTCTGCATTTAAATTGGAACTTTCACATAAATTGATTAATTCGATTACCTTATTTAATAATAAATTAAAGGTGAGGGCCATGAGCATTAATTCTCCATTGCATAATCATGAGCATTTGAGATTTATGTGCACATTGTGGTAATTTTTATGGACTAAAGTGTAATTATGTATGTAGGACACCGAAGGCAATTACAAAAGAAGCCGAGGGCAAAACTGTCACCACTACTTTGACCAAGTCAAAAACACATATTTTGATTGGAGGGAAAAGAAATTTCAAAAGTTTGAAATTGAGGAAAAGAAACACATATTTCGGTTGGAGGAAAAATTGAATTCAAAGTTTGAAATAAATGAGAGACATGATGAGCCTTGGGAAAGGGGTGCCCAAAGTCTAAGAAAGGGGGTGCCCATCTACTTTTCCTCTTCCCCATGCATCATATTCCACTTAAATCTCAGCCATCCATCTCCTTTTGATACAATCTCCACCCTTCATCTACCCAACTTTCCCTATAAATAGCCCATGACAAGAAGGAGAAAATGAGTTCTTCTTTTGGCATTTTTTCTCTCCCTCTTACATCTTTTAGTTCCCCGAGTTTGCCCTCTTCCGTCCCTATTCTCCCCTTGATGTCTTCATAAAAGTTATTTGTTTTTACGTCCTCTATAACTTTTTCTTCTGCATCATCTTTTAATTCCTCCTAATTTTTAAGGTATTTCGTATTTTTCACTGTGCTATCCTGTTCATCTGCGAATCAATATTTCTCTTTGTTCTTCTCCTTATTTCTCCTCCGTCTAGTCATTTTCTTCTCTTACTATCTTCATGAAAGTTCTTTATTTTTAAGTGTTCTACAACTTCTTCTTCTACATCATCCTCTAATTCGTTTGGGTTTGAACGTTATTTTCCGTTTGTCAACTTGCTATCCTATGATTTTACTGTTCATCCGAGGCACTACACTCTATTCTTCCTCCGTTTTGAAGCTCTTCCACTCTTGTTTACTCTCTGTGTTATTCATCAAAGTTCTTCCTCTTATGTAGATCAAGATTTTCGTCTTCTATCACTTCCTCCAATTCTTCTTCGTTTACGAGTTATATTTATTTTCTCACTGTTTTACTCTCTCATCTTCTTCTTTCTTCATCTCCACACAAACCCTTCCACATTTCTCTCTATATTTCTCTCCAAAGTTTGTCCTCCACAACTCCCCTTTCATGGCGGCGTGCACATCAAGACGGGCGACGTTCCAAGGCCCGTGACGTGGACGGCGACGGCTTCTTCATCCACCTCTTTCCACGACGATCTCTTTCAAGGCGGAGCGATCCTCTCCAAGGCTCGACGAGGAGGAGACGACGGCGTCATCACCATTGCTACTACCATCTTCACACCTTAGGCTCCTCTTTTTGTTATTACTTTAGTTTTATTTCACTTCATTGTAATCTCATTGTGTCATTAGTGTAAACTTGTTTCACATTTCATGTACTCTTTCTTTTAAGTTAATGAAAGTTGTTCTCTTGATCTAGTTCTTGATCTTCTTCCATCTCTACCCCCTTCTTCTATCTCTTCTTTTTACTTCATGCAATTAATTTTTATAGCATAGGCGCACAATCATAGGTGTTTTTAATTAAGTGTTTGGTTTGTTCTTCATTTCACTATTTTCTTTAAGTAAAATAAAATCACAAGTGTTTTTCTAAAAGGTTACAATATTTTTAACTTTAAAAATCTCTTCTTCCCTATGGATTCGACCCTTCTCGCCACCATATTACGTCTCTCTTTCATCTAGTGTGAGTTGGAATTTTTTAAGATTGATACGCGTGTTTTAAACGATGAACTTTCGCGTTATCAATTTTTGACGCCATTGCCGGGGAAGAATGATATTTTTTGACTTAAGAAAATTGTTTTCCTTATGTATATAGTGTACTAATAAAGTTCTCTTTTATTATTTTTACAATAAAAAAAGAAAAAAAGTAACTTGAAAATTCAAAAAAAATCAGAGTTAAGTCTCCACCTTTTCCTTAGTTTTTTTGTCATTCATTTTGAGAGAAAAAAAAAGAACGGGGGAACACTTTTTAAGTAAGTATCCAAACTTTTCCTCTTTCATTTTAATTTAATTTCTCTACATTTCATATCTTGTGGTTAGATAGGTTCATTAAATAAAAATAAAAAAATCATCACTTGAACTTCAATAAAAATGTTAATTGCAAGAGTAGAACCCACACTTCCATATTTTAGGTCATGCATCATTTAGGATAGAATTTATTTTTCCTTGTAGTTTAATTATTGTTAATTACATTATTGAAGATTGTGGGAGGCAAGGTGAGTACTCTAATTTTTTCAAAAGCATGCTCATTCATTTCCATACTTGCATAGAACCCCTTGTTTGAACTTGGTTTGTTGCATATCATTTCTAAAATATTCTAAGGATAATATCCATAAGCAAGATAAGGTGGGGATTTCATCACCCTTCCTTAGCCCACCAAACACAATTCCCATGCATCTTTGCATCACCTAGACCTTAAATAAAATCCAATAGGCATTGGCCCTAGGTTCACACTGTGGTTCTTGTGTTATTTGGGCTTACCCTCTTATAAAAACCAGTGCCTAAGGCAAGACGGTCGGACGGCAAACGCCTTAAGCTAGCTAGTTGTTTGGCATAATTAGGTCTCTACGAAAGTAGGGGGAACCTCCCACTACCCCACCCCTTACCTGGCCGGAGAAAATATTGAGGGTGAACTTAAGTTTCACTTTAGCCATTTTATGAAACCCAATTTGTAGGTCTAGGTCACATCTAGGGCATTAAGTAATTTGTGTGATAACTTATTTGTGTTTGCATAAAAAAAATAAAAACAAAAACAAAAAAAAATCTCATCTTCTTTCTCTTCATCCTAGTTTGTATCAAACTCAAAAAAAAAGAAAAAAAATTAAAACAAAACAAAACAAAAATCATCATAAAAAAATCTCTTTCATCTCTCTCTTCGTCCTAGTTTATGCAAGGTAGAAGATCTTAACATCCAAACCTACTAGGACCCATTAAAGAAATTAAGAGAGTCTTGTATCCAGTGAACGATCTCCAACAAGATCTCATGGCTGAAAATCAAGGACCTCACCACCAAAATCTAATGGTCGAAAATCCCGATCCTCCAAAGTAAATGAAGGATTATTTCTTGCCCAATCAATACCAACCGTCCTTCTATGTCCAAGCACCTCAGAACCAGGCGGTTCATTATGAAATCAAGTCTAGTACCATCCAAATGTTGCCATCTTTCTATGAAGATCCTTACAAACATCTTGATGAGTTCCTTCAGATCGGCTCAATTGTTAAAATTCAGAATTACTCTGATGATGCTCTTAGGCTAACTCTCTTCCCATTCTCTCTCAAGGATAAGGCCAAATATTGGTTAGGAGCCTTGGGTAGGATCATTGATACATGGGCAGAAATGCAAAAAAGAAATTTTGAAGAAGTTCTATCCCATAGGACGAACTAACACAATGAGAAGAGCCATAACTGGATTTACCCAAAATACTGGAGAACATATACATGAGGCTTGGGATAGGTTGAAAGATCTATTATGAAAATATCCTCATCACGGCCTGTCAAGATGGCAAATTGTTCAAGCATTTTATGAGGGGCTAACGGAGAATTATAGACAGATGGTGGATGCATCATGTGGGGGAGCATTCATGAGTAAGAGTGAGGATGAAGCATATGATCTATTTGAAATGTTGAGTGAAAACTCCATCAGTCACACCTCACTTTCATCATATGAATGAATGATCGGACCAAACAAGAGGGCTGGGCTTTACGAAGTCAAGAATAAAGGGGAGTTTGAGAATAAGATGGACATCAATGTCAAAACCCAGAAATTGAATAAAATGGATTTGCTGGCCCAGAAGATAGAGGAGGTTGATATGGTGGCTCAGAAGCTAGACCAGTTATTGGCTATGAATAGGCAGGAACCTTCTTCATCTTTTGCTCCTCAACCTCAACAATTCTCAACTCCCAGTCAAGAAGAAATTTGTGCTTTGTGTTCTAGCCCTAGCCATTCTGTGAGTGAGTGTCCCATAGCAGCCCAACTTCCCCCATTTATCCAAGAACAAATCTTTACTGCTCAAGGTGTCTCCAAGCCTGCATATGACCCTTACTCAAACACCTACAATCCAGGCTGGAGAAATCAACTAAATTTTTCTTGGAAATCCAATCAAAGCCCATCCACCCAACCTCATCCCTCACACCATTCAAATCAAAAACAATCTTTTCCAATGCCAAGTCAATCTAATCCAAATCACTCTTATTCATCTCCTTTTCTCCATCAACAATTCCAGCAACCTCTTTTCCATCAAGCTCAGGCCCCATATCCTCAAGCCCAATTTTCTCAGGGCCAATTTCAGTAATTTCCTTCACATCGTTCCCATCAGCCACATTATCAGCCACCTCCTACTCAGCCCACTTTTGATGACAAGTTTGAACAACTCCAACAACTTATTCTTACCCAAGCACAATCCATTTCCAAGTTGGAGAACCAGATAGGGCAACTTGCTGCCAATAACATGAGAAGAGAGGTAGGCCAGCTCCCTAGCCAACCAGTGGCCAACCCCCCTAATCAACAACCTCCAGGCTTCCCTCTAAGAGCTCCCATTCTTCCTCAACCCAATCAGCCCAACCAACCTCAGTTGCCCCCTCCTATAGGTCCTCAGTTCGATAATGCCAAAGCCATCTCTAGCCTTAGGAGCGGGAAATTCTTAATGACCCTTATCAGGCTAGGGATGTGGGTAGTAGTTCGGGCCAAGATGCCCACGAGGAGAGTGATAGTGAAGAGGAGGAGCCGGTAATTATGCAAGAACAGAAGAGGCAAGAGGGGGGAGAAAATAAGCTGGACAAAGGGAAAGCAAAGGTTGATGAAGGACCTCGAGAGTATGTTCCTAAGGTCCCATTCCCTGATGCATTGAAGCCTAAAGCTCAACAGAGAAAACCGGTCCAACAAGATGAACTAGTGGAATTGTTTAAACAGGTGAACATCAATATTCCACTATTGGATGCGATCAAACATGTACCGGCGTATGCAAAATTTTTGAAAGAGCTATGTACACCAAAAAGGGAACCAAAGGCAGTAACATAAAAGGTCCGCTTGTTTGAAGATGTCAGTGCAGTTGTTATGAATCATTTGCCTACAAAATTGAAGGACCTCGGAGCTCCACTGATTTCTTGTGATATAGGTGGAATTGCATTTGATACAGCATTGCTGGACCTTGGAGCCAGTGTGAACTTGTTATGTAACGACCCAGAGTTCAGGATACTGATATACCGATAACATCGATACACCGATACCAAGAACTGGGGAGGCCACCCAAGAGGCTGATGAGGCCCCTGAAGGGTTAGGAGGGCATGTGTAGAGTACATTGAAGCCACAGAGATGTAACGGTAAGCAATTAAATTTCATTAGATTGGATTGCTAAAGTAGCAGAAATAAAATTACCCTTTTCATTAATAATTCAAAATTACAATTATACACAGAGTCCAGCCCAAAGGAAAGACAACAAGTCTAGCACAGTACAGTCGGACAGAGAGAAACGTACACAGAAGTCGGGAGAAGCCCGACGCAGGTACGGCTGGCAGCTATAACGGCAAACGCGCCCTCCAGCAGGAACAGCAGAGGCAGACGGCGAAACCCACCTGAAAAGCAGCAGGGGTGAGTCTCAACAGAAACTCAGTAGGGGTCACGCGGATCCCCACTGGACAACGCACAGATCAACGGAAGCAACAACAAAACAGCAGGAATAGCAGGTGTAGCAAAGCAGGAAAAGCTACACTACAAAGCTGTAAAACTACCGCTAAAAAGCAACAAGGGAGTAGACGGGAAGTAGGAGTAGGGAACACGTAGGAGAGGGTGAGAACCCGCACCAAACAAGCGGCTGCTGAACTAACCTCAGCACCCCAAACTACTCTAAACAAAAGGTAACAGATGGATGACCCTGAACTCACACAGAAGAGTACACCAGTCTGTTAACCAGCCCAAACAAAGGCGAAGGCGAACGCCGACACCGGGAAACAGACAAAACACGACAGGGAACGTCGTGCACAAAGCCCCACACACGATCAGAACATCGTGCAAACGACAGAACACTGACCTCGAGCACGGCCACGAACGGGCAACTCGACAAGGTCACAACGCGCAAGAAAACGCGAGAGCTACGCGTCACGTGACGGAAGCACCTCCTTACAAAGCCAGCTGCGTCCACTGACGTCTTACGCCGCACCTCAAGTGTCTCGCCTACAGCACTGCTGTAA
Organism: Amorphophallus konjac; assembly: GCA_022559845.1. Classification (NCBI taxonomy): domain Eukaryota; kingdom Viridiplantae; phylum Streptophyta; class Magnoliopsida; order Alismatales; family Araceae; genus Amorphophallus; species Amorphophallus konjac. The sequence goes on from CM040125.1 coordinate 183,548,725, forward strand.
CAATAGCAGAGACAGAGACACAAGCTGAACAAAACAGGAACAACAAAACAAGTAACTAGTCAGGGTCACGCCCGTCGACGTAAGTCCTCAGTCCCTGACCACGTGTGCACACACTAGCTATAGCCCAAGCCAGGTCCTCTAGCTAGTATTCTCCCACGGTAGGACGCTACCGTTGGCTAGGAGCCCGCGGAACTAACTACAAACCGCTCATTGGGAACACCCCTCCGCCATCCGCTAGCGGCTCGGCACTCAACAGACCTTAGGGCAACAACAAGTGGAGGCTTCACACGACACAGAAGCTCAAACACAAGTGCCGAAGTACAAATGGGCGACCACGCCCCTCAACACGTACTTCGAGGCACCAAATGGCAGCATCGCCACTGCCGACAACTCAGGACAAACAACTAGACCTCCTATGTAACGATCCTGAGTCGAACGACTCAAAGGCAAGATCCTCACAAACAGCAGAGCAAGCCGCCAATCGGTCTAATCCTAGGCCAGAGAAACCACGCTCTGTAGAAAACAACACACGGAGACCTGAGGGAAACACCACAAACCCTCAGCACACCTGGACACGCAGCCCGAGGTAAGGTAACACCTCGAGGCATCCAGAAACAGTGCCTCAGACAGGACAGAACCGCCAAGACACACACAAACAAAGTAGGATAAAGAATCCTACCACAAGTAAGAAGACTCCTGGCTACCTTACAACGTAGTCTTAACCCTCATAGGACGTCGAGAGACATCCACGGGACAACGGGCAGACCACTAGGCCAAGCCAAGTCACACAAGAATCAACAGACGGAAAACCAAGGCACAAGGAAAGTAACGCACGAGCCCTAGACCGCTACTAGCAAGTGACGGTCTAGCCAGGACTGTTATTTCCCAAACGACGGACGAACACAGGTCGTCACTCACACCACCCTGATAACCTATAAACCACAAAAAAACCAAGTAACGCACAGCTCCTAGCGCGTTACAAGCAAACGACGCACAGAGGCTCCACCGTTACTTCCAACGGCATAGCCACCCAGACCAAAGCCAAGTAACGCACGACGCCAGGCGCGTTACTCACAAATGACGCACAGGGGCTCCACCGTCACTTCCAACGGGACAGCCACCCAACCTCGTCCACGCAGAATATAACGGCCAGGGGCAGGCGCGTCATACTCGAAACAACGGACGGGAACCCATCCGCCAGGGAAACCGCCTCAACAGGTCAAAGTCAGTCAACGGAAAGTAACGGCCTGGGCAAGGCGCGTTATTTCCATCTAACGCGCTGGGTCAAGTGCGTTAGACCAACCGACTAAACCTCAGAACAAAACGACAAAAGCGAAGTGACGGCCAGGCACTGGCGCGTCACACGGGAACGACGCTCCACTCTTGGGCCGTCGCTTACCCAGAAGTAAAAGAGCTAAAATGACACAGACCAAACGACGGTCAGTCGTAGGGCCGTTAGAGTCAAGTAACGGTCGCTGGCATGACCGCTACTTCGGTCACGGCGGAAAAACAAAGGAATGGCCGGATCGGCCCGTTCCACGCCCCATTCACTCCGAAACGCTGGGGAAACACACCGCAACGACAAATAACAACATTCAAGGGCCAAAGCGCCTACATGCAACCTCAAAATGCAAAGATCCGGGCGATTTAAACAAATCAACCCCAAATGGGACACCGAGGTTCCCGGGCTTCTACCGGCCTCGAATGAACACCAAATCACACTAAATCAACGTGGATGAGATCCTAACATCCTAGCGGTCAGTTAGAAACTAACTACGCCGCAAACGGTCACCGTTTACCGGCCGACCATAAAAACCATGAAAACCACGGTTTAGGCAAAACAAGCCCAAACACGCTCGTTTCCTAGCCGAACGTCGTGCAATGGCAGGGAAAACGAAGATGGAGAAGTAAGGATCCGTCACCCTACCTCCACCGAAGAAACCGCGCCCCGAAAGGACTACACCACGCCGAAAATCACTCGCGAACCAATTTCACCAACTTTGAATCCACCGTTCGGGATCGCGCCAGAATCGATCCGATCCTCGCCTCATCGCGCACCTCGACAGCTCCACGGCCTCGCCAACTCGCCCACACACGCCTCCGTCTGCAGCCGGAGCCGAAAAGGGGAGAGAACGAGAGAGAACGGGAGAGAGACGGCGGCGGTGAGAAATGAGGAGAGAGAGAGGGAAAAGGAAAAGAAATAGAAAAGAGATTAGGAAATTTTCCTAATTTCTGAAAATTCCGAAAATGCGCCGAAAATGCACAAATTCAGAAAAATATGCAAAAATAGCCGAAACGATCGGCTCGAAGAGTACATCGTCGCAGTAGCATTCACGAGCTCGAGAATTGACAAATAAACTCACCGTAGGGTTCCGTAACTAGTACGTGAGAAAAACCCACACGGCTCGTCAAACTCAACTCGAAAGCCACAAAAGTGAACCGAAACTCAACGAAACCAATCCGAAACAGATCTAAAAGTTCCAACAAGATCCAGGGCATTACATCCTCCCCTCCTTTAAGAAATTTCGCCCTCGAAATTAAGGACTAGTAAAGGAGAAGCAAGGGAAGAACAACCCAACAACACAAATCTCAGAAAAACACAGCTCAGAGGAACACCGTCAGACCACAATTACAGGTACACGCTCTAGCTTCCAAGACAGCAAGTCTACAGCACGAGTATGGCACCAAAGTGAACACATCTGACACCTCCGAAGCAAGGGCAACGTCGTTTACGTCTCACAGGGCAGGAGACACGACAGCCACAACAACAACACAGCAAGCAGCAGCTCACACAAGGAGACGCAGTCCTCACAGCTGACAGCTCGACCACATCATCGGCTCCAGTGCCAAAAGGCAACAGGGAACACCTGGCACACATGACACCAATGACAACAACACCACTGGACCACAGACACCCTCAAGTCAGCATCCACTCAGATATCACATCTGATCAAGTCGCAAGCTCACTCCAAGGAAAAAGAGTACAGCAAAGCTAACTGACAAGACAATGGTCCAAGACAAGAACACAAAATCATAAGGAAACAGCGCCAAAACAGCACAACGGCAGTACCTGCAGAATTCTGGCTCCGCACAACACGCAGTGCCAAGGAACACATCTGCAAGTAGGGTCACAACAAGGCACAAAAATAGCTGAGCACACGACCAAAAAAGACAGGTCACGCATCAGACTGCTCACCAAGAGAAGACCCACAACAACGAGAAACGACAATAATCTCGGGGAACGCAACTCAAGGACTAGCAACACGCCTCAAGAGCACAACACCCAAGAAGAAAACACAGAGCATAAGGTACTCAGTCAGCAAGGAACGCCGACAAATTCCCCAACACTCGCACATGCCAATGCCAACACAAGAAAACCACGAACAAAGGCACGGCAACTGACGACATCAAGGCACGAGAAGCCAAGACGGAGTCACATCGAGAAAGAAAGATTCCCTCGACGAAAGGGTAGCCAACCCACACACTTCCACTGCACTCTCAACAATGCGCACAGGCAACAGAACAACATCGGTAATCGCATCTCAGCACAGACCAGACGCTATCGCAATCAACAAGATCGCAATTCCCACGCCACGCGCACCGATCCAACGAATAACCGAACACAAGGAGCCTAAGTGCAACAAGAGAAGAGCACCAGCTTCAGCACAAAGCACAAGGAAAGCATCAATCTCAGCTTACCTTCACGTCCCGAAACGATAAATGAGCCTTCACAATACATCGGCCGTTAGACACAGCACGACAAATACGGTACACGACAGCTCTTAACACCATTACGGAGTCCAAAGCCAAGCAACCGTACCACAAGGGAGCAGATCAGACTCAAAATAAAGCTGTCCATACTTAAGCAGACACAGGACAAGGTAGCACTAAGACAGCAATCCCAAGGCCAACATCGAAAAAGCTTCACCAAAAAGGACGAGAAGCAACAAGCTCAACAACAGCAGCTCACCAGGAAGGGAAAATCCTAGGTTCGCTCGAGCAACTTCTCAATCGAGGCAACACGACAACGAAACAACCAAAACAACAATGCATCAGAAGCTAAGTAGACTCAAGCCGAAACAACCAAAGCAATGTAAGAACATGCATGGCCATCACACCAACGCTAAAAGTCACAAGCCACCTGAGCAAAATACAGAAAACAGCTCGAACAATGCACGGCAGGTTCATACCAACCGACAAACACTGCCAAGCGCAACACGATCGAGTCAAACTTCAAAAATCGAACGAAGCACATCGTCACATCCAGACGAGAGCAAAAAAACCATCTCGTACAGTGCCAACCAAGCACATACAAGACCACACGCGAGAAGCACCGCGATAAACCATCGTAACACCTACGCCAGCAAGAGACTGTACTGGGCCTAAGGACTCTGGAAACTGTATATCTCGGATTCCCATGTACTTCACACAACAACGCTCTGATAGCTCAGAAAGAACTCCGAACATCTCAGAACACTGCTCTGATACCAGCTGTAACGACCCAGAGTTCAGGATACCGATATACCGATAACATCGATACACCGATACCAAGAACTGGGGAGGCCACCCAAGAGGCTGATGAGGCCCCTGAAGGGTTAGGAGGGCATGTGTAGAGTACATTGAAGCCACAGAGATGTAACAGTAAGCAATTAAATTTCATTAGATTGGATTGCTAAAGTAGCAGAAATAAAATTACCCTTTTCATTAATAATTCGAAATTACAATTATACACAGAGTCCAGCCCAAAGGAAAGACAACAAGTCTAGCACAGTACAGTCGGACAGAGAGAAACGTACACAGAAGTCGGGAGAAGCCCGACGCAGGTACGGCTGGCAGCTACAACGGCAAACGCGCCCTCCACCAGGAACAGTAGAGGCAGACGGCGAAACCCACCTGAAAAGCAGCAGTGGTGAGTCTCAACAGAAACTCAGTAGGGGTCACGCGGATCCCCACTGGACAACGCACAGATCAACGGAAGCAACAACAAAACAGCAGGAACAGCAGGTGTAGCAAAGCAGGAAAAGCTACACTACAAAGCTGTAAAACTACCGCTAAAAAGCAACAAGGGAGCAGACGGGAAGTAGGAGTAGGGAACACGTAGGAGAGGGTGAGAACCCGCACCAAACAAGCGGCTGCTGAACTAACCTCAGCACCCCAAACTACTCCAAACAAAAGGTAACAGATGGATGACCCTGAACTCACACAGAAGGGTACACCAGTCTGTTAACCAGCCTAAACAAAGGCGAAGGCGAACGCCGACGCCGGGAAATAGACAAAACACGACAGGGAACGTCGTGCACAAAGCCCCACGCACGATCAGAACATCGTGCAAACGACAGAACACTGACCTCGAGCACGGCCACGAACGGGCAACTCGACAAGGTCACAACGCGCAAGAAAACGCGAGAGCTATGCGTCACGTGACAGAAGCACCTCCTTACAAAGCCAGCTGCGTCCACTGACGTCTTACGCCGCACCTCAAGTGTCTCGCCTATAGCACTGCTGTAACAACAGCAGAGACAGAGACACAAGCTGAACAAAACAGGAACAACAAAATAAGTAACTAGTCAGGGTCACGCCCGTCGACATAAGTCCTCAGTCCCTGACCACGTGTGCACACACTGGCTATAGCCCAAGCCAGGTCCTCTAGCTAGTATTCTCCCACGGTAGGACGCTACCGTTGGCTAGGAGCCCGCGGAACTAACTACAAACCGCTCATTGGGAACACCCCTCCGCCATCCGCTAGTGGGTCGGCACTCAATAGACCTTAGGGCAACAACAAGTGGAGGCTTCACACGACACAGAAGCTCAAACACAAGTGCCGAAGTACAAATGGGCGACCACGCCCTCAACACGTACTTCGAGGCACCAAATGGCAGCATCGCCACTGCCGACAACTCAGGACAAGCAACTAGACCTCCTATGTAACGATCCTAAGTCGAACGACTCAAAGGCAAGATCGTCACAAACAGCGGAGCAAGCCACCAATCGGTCTAATCCTAGGCCAGAGAAACCACGCTCCGCAGAAAACAACACACGGAGACCTGAGAGAAACACCACGAACCCTCAGCACACCTGGACACGTAGCCCGAGGTAAGGTAACACCTCGAGGCATCCAGAAATAGTGCCTCGGACAGGACAGAACCGCCAAGACACGCACAAACAAAGTAGGATAAAGAATCCTACCACAAGTAAGAAGACTCCTGGCTACCTTACAACGTAGTCTTAACCCTCATAGGACGTCGAGAGACATCCACGGGACAACGGGCAGACCACTAGGCCAAGCCAAGTTACACAAGAATCAACAGACGGAAAACCAAGGCACAAGGAAAGTAACGCACGAGCCCTAGACCGCTACTAGCAAGTGACGGTCTAGCCAGGGCCGTTATTTCCCAAACGACGGACGAACATAGGCCGTCACTCACACCACCCTGATAACCTATAAACCACACAAAAACCAAGTAACGCACAGCTCCTAGCGCGTTACAAGCAAACTACGCACAGAGGCTCCACCGTTACTTCCAACGGCATAGCCACCCAGACCAAAGCCAAGTGACGCCAGGCGCGTTACTCACAAACGACGCACAGGGGCTCCACCGTCACTTCCAACGGGACAGCCACCCAACCTCGTCGCGCAGAATATAACGGCCAGGGGCAGGCGCGTCATACTCGAAACAACGGACGGGAACCCATCCGCCAGGGAAACCGCCTCAACAGGTCAAAGTCAGTCAACGGAAAGTAACGGCCTGGGCAAGGCGCGTTATTTCCATCTAACGCGCTGGGTCAAGTGCGTTAGACCAACCGACTAAACCTCAGAACAAAACGACAAAAGCAAAGTGACGGCCAGGCACTGGCGCGTCACACGGGAACGACGCTCCACTCTTGGGCCGTCGCTTACCCAGAAGCAAAAGAGCTAAAACGACACAGACCAAATGACGGTCAGTCGTAGGGCCGTTAGAGTCAAGTAACGGTCGCTGGCATGACCGCTACTTCGGTCACGGCGGAAAAATAAAGGAATGGCCGGATCGGCCCGTTCCACGCCCCATTCACGCCGAAACGCAGGGGAAACACACCGCAACGACAAATAACAACATTCAAGGGCCAAAGCGCCTACATGCAACCTCAAAACGCAAAGATCTGGGCGATTTAAACAAATCAACCCCAAATGGGTCACCGAGGTTCCCGGGCTTCTACCGGCCTCGAATGAACACCAAATCATACGAAATCAACGTGGATGAGATCCTAACATCCTAGCGGTTAGTTAGAAACTAACTACGCCGCAAACGGTCACCGTTTACCAGCCGACCCTAAAAATCACGAAAACCACGGTTTCGGCAAAACAAGCCCAAACACGCTCGTTTCCTAGCCGAACGCCGTGCAATGGCAGGGAAAACGAAGATGGAGAAGTAAGGATCCGTCACCCTACCTCCACCGAAGAAACCGCGCCCCGAAAGGACTACACCACGCCGAAAACCACTCGCGAACCAATTTCACCGGCTTTGAATCCACCGTTCGGGATCGCGCCAGAATCGATCCGATCCTCGCCTCATCGCGCACCTCGACAGCTCCACGGCCTCGCCAACTCGCCCACGCACGCCTCCGTCTGCAGCCGGAGCCGAAAAGGGGAGAGAACGAGAGAGAACGGGAGAGAGACGGCGGCGGTGAGAAATGAGGAGAGAGAGAGGGAAAAGGAAAAGAAATAGAAAAGAGATTAGGAAATTTTCCTAATTTCTGAAAATTCCAAAAATGCGCCAAAAATACACAAATTCAGAAAAATACGCAAAAATAGCCGAAACGACCGGCTCGAAGAGTACATCGTCGCAGTAGCATTCACGAGCTCAAGAATTGACAAATAAACTCACCGTAGGATTCCGTAACAAGTACGTGAGAAAAACCCACACGGCTCGTCAAACTCAACTCGGAAGCCACAAAAGCGAACCGAAACTCAACGAAACCAATCCGAAACAGATCCGAAAGTTCCAACAAGATCCAGGGCATTACATGTTACCCACCTTTATATATGAGCAATTTGATCTAGGGGAGTTGAAACCCACATCTATAATCCTTCAACTGGCAGATTGATCTGTAAAGACTCCGAGGGGACTATTGGAAGATGTGATTGTGAAAGTGCATGAATGTTATTTCCCAGTGGACTTTCTTATTCTTGATATGGCCTCGTCCCAGGAATTAAAGCACACACCTATCATTTTGGAACGTCCGTTTCTTTCTACGGCCAAGGCCAATATAAATTGTGCCACGGGGATGATGGATATTTACTTTGGAGGAGAGAAGGTTTCTCTGAATGTGTTCAAAGCATCTCAATATCCAGACCATGAAGAGGAATGTAATGTCATTGATGTTTTTGAAGAACTAATTGAAGAAAGTCTGGAAGTTAATGAGGAATGTCTAGAAGAGGGTAGCATGCTCCAGGATTCCCCACTTTCTAGTACCCCCCACTCTAGAGTAGAGCCACTCCCTCCACTTCAAGTTGAACCTATTCTTCCATCTTTGGATCAGCCGCCCAGTCTAGAATTGAAGGCTCTGCCGAATCCTTTGAAGTATGCTTATCTAGGTCCTAACCAAACTCTGCCCGTAATCATTGCTTCCAACCTCACTGCTACTCAAAAATCCCAACTCCTAGATATCCTTCAGGAGCACAAGAGGGCGATAGGTTGGTCAGTGGCCGATTTGAAGGGTATCAGTCCGGATGTGTGTATGCATTACATTTACTTGGAGGATAATGCCAAGCCAAGCAGAGAGATGCAGTGTCGGTTGAATCCAAGTATGAAGGAGGTAGTGAAGAAAGAAGTTGTCACATGGTTGGATGTCGGGATCATATATCCCATTTCTGATAGCAAGTGGGTCAGCCCAACTCAAGTTGTTCCCAAAAAGTCAGGGCTGACAGTTGTAACAAATGAGAAAGGAGAAGAAGTTCCCACACGATTACCAACTGGGTGGAGAATTTGCATTGATTACAGAAAACTAAATTCAGTCACGAAAAAAGATCATTTCCCACTCCCATTCATTGATCAGATCTTGGAGAAACTGGCTGGGCAGAAGTATTATTACTTTCTGGATGGCTATTTCGGGTATAACTAAGTTGCAATTTTCCCAGAAGATCAAGAGAAAACAACCTTCACATGCCCCTATGGCACGTTTGCTTTCAGAAGAATACCTTTTGGGCTCTGCAATGCCCCTGCCACATTCCACCGGTGTGTGATGTCCATTTTCTCTGAAATGGTGGGGGAATGCTTGGAAGTTTTTATGGATGACTTTTCAGTGTTTGGTGATTCATTTGATGATTGTTTGGGAAATTTGACTCGGGTATTGAAAAAATACATTGAGTCGAATCTAGTGTTGAGCTGGGAGAAGAGCCACTTTATGGTAAGAGAAGGGATCATTTTAGGCCATGTAGTTTCATAGAAGAGAATAGAGGTTGACAAGGCCAAGGTTGATGTGATTTATAATCTTCCTCCCCTTCTTCGGTCAAACAGATCCGTTCCTTTCTTGGCCATGCAGGATTCTACCGCAGATTCATTCAAAACTTCTCCACCATTGCTCGACCACTTACACAATTGCTTGCCAAGGACACTCCCTTTCATCTTGATGAGTCTTGTCTAGAGGCGTTCAATTCTTTGAAAGCGGCTCTCACACAAGTTCCCATTCTCCAATCTCCTGATTGGTCGCTCCCTTTTGAGATCATGTGTGATGCCTCAGACTATGCTGTAGGAGCTGTCCAAGGTCAAAGAGTTGAAAAGAAACCCATGGTGATCTACTACGCGAGCCACACCCTCGCTGATCCCCAAATGAACTACACCACCACAGAAAAGGAATTGTTAGCTGTTGTATTTGCCCTCGAAAAGTTTTGATCATATCTGTTAGGGGCGAAAGTCATTGTTTATTCCGATCACTCAGCATTAAAATTTTTGATGTCTAAGAAGGAAGCCAAACCCCGTCTCATACGGTGGATTTTGTTACTACAAGAGTTTGATTTGGAAATCAGAGACAAGAAGGGGTTGGAGAATGTTGTAGCTGATCACTTATCTAGGATTATAATTCTTGAAAGTGCCCCTATGTCTGACTCCTTCCCCGATGAACAAATTCTCTCCATCTCACATACAACAACCCCTTGGTTCACTCATATAGTCAACTATCTGGCGGTAGGACAGATCCCAGAAGGGTGGTCTAAACAGGAGAAGGATCGATTCTTTTCAAAGCTAAGGTACTATTTTTGGGAGGACCCGGAGCTGTTTCACATGAGTCCTGATCAGATCATTAGAAGATGTGTCCCCGAGGTGGAATAACAGTCTGTGTTGAATTTCTGTCATAATCTCGCTTGTGGGGGACACTTTTCAGGAAAGAAAACAGCGGCGAAAGTGTTGTAGAGTGGATTCTATTGGCCCACATTATTCAAAGATGCTTACGAATTTTCTAAAACTTGTTTAAGGTGCCAAGCCATGGGAAACAATTCAAAAAGAGATATGATGCCGCTCAGTCCCATTCTGGTAGTAGAGATTTTCGATGTTTGGGGAATAGACTTTATGGGACCATTTCCACCTTCATTTGGCAATGAATACATTTTGGTGGCGGTGGACTATGTTTCGAAATGGATTGAAGCTATTGCTACTAGGATAAATGATTACAAGGTTGTGATGAAGTTTGTGAAGAAACACATCTTTTCTAGATTTGGTTGTCCTAGAGCTATCATTAGTGATGGGGGCTCTCACTTTATTCATTTTCAATTCTGAGCTCTGCTTCGCAAATATGGCATCACTCACAAGCTCGCTACCCCCTACCATCCCCAAACTAGTGGCCAGGTAGAAGTGTCCAACAGGGAGATAAAAGCCATTCTGCATAAGACAGTTCGGCCGGATAGAAAAGACTGGTCCGAGAGACTAGATGATGCACTATGGGCCTACAGAACTGCATTTAAAACTCCCATTGGCATGTCACCTTATCGCCTCATTTTTGGAAAAGCCTGCCACTTGCCTGTAGAGCTTGAACATAGAGCATATTGGGCCATCAAACAAGTCAACTTTGATCTCATTCAAGCCGGGGCCCAAAGAGCTCTACAACTCAATGAATTGGAGGAACTAAGAAATGAAGCCTATGAAAATTCAAAAATCTATAAAGCCAAAATGAAAGCCTTCCATGATAAGCATATTCAAAGGAAAACTTTTCAACCAAATCAGAAAGTATGGCTTTTTAACTCTAGGCTATGCGTGTTCCCTGGAAAGCTCAAGTCCAGATGGGATGGACCGTTTGTAGTTGTCAAAGCTTTTGACCACGGTGCCGTCAAAATTTTGAATCCTAAAAATGGTCAAATTTTTACTGTCAACGGTCAAATATTGAAATCTTATTTGGAAAATGATCAGTTGCAAAAAGAATCCATTGTCCTAAGTGGTCTGGAATAAAATCTTTGTGAGCTCTCATGCGTCTGGCTGAAGACGGAAAACTTAGCGCTTCTGGGAGGCAACCCACAGTTTTTGTTGTTTTGACATTTTTGTTTGAGTGTGTTTTAGTAGTCAGGTTAAGGCCCAGGAGAGGAAGTCATCGCCGCCTATGACATTGATGGAGGTTTCATCCCGCATATCCGGTTGTCTCTTTCCTACTCAGAAGTATTTATTGATACAATGTTCTTTTACTTTCAATTCTGCATGCCATTGAGGATAATGTCATTCAAGTTGGGGGGGGAGAGAAATTTTCATGATGCATATAGAACAACCTTATAGGAGTGATGTCTTGCATGTCATCGTTGCATGAAAGTAGAAAGATGTAAACCCCATTTTGAGTTTCATGATTCATGCTTAAATTAAAAATAATTCTGGAATAGAAAAGGCTAGAGAGAAGGATGATGGAAAATTTAGTCAATCTAACCATGAAAAACTGATATAAGAATCCCTTTAAAGTTCATGTGCACTTAAAAAAAAATTTACATTACACACTAATGAAACAAGCAAGACAAGCCCTCTACTATTTTAGGTATATTGTCTGATATTCTGCACTTCTTAAGAAAAGAGATCTTTATACAAAGTTTTCTGCCAAATTATCTATCAAATAAGTACAATGGCACTATGAAAAAAAAAGAAAAAAAAACACTATGAAAAATATCCCTCTTAATAACCGGGCATACTTCACCTAAGACGTGTTGAGGTTCGCGTAAAACGAAAAAGAGAATCTGGATCTGTGAAATTGGGCCTACTTCTCCTAAGGCAAGAGTCGAGGTTCACGTTAAATAGTGAAGGGTGGTGCAGCATCATGTGTGGTATAAAAGATCCCAAAGGGACAAAGTAATAAGGTAGACAAAAAGCTAATATACTTAATGCTCTGATCTAAGAGGTGCAGGGTTGAAAGACATTTGCCTAGAATAGCGAATGGGGGATACAATTGTCTAAGATGTGGATTTGGTAGTTATACATGCACAAGTGCTATTGAGCTTTGATTTGAATTCTTAATCATGTACTATTAAGTTCCTGCATAAGGCTAGTGTGCATTAATGATTTCAGATTCCTAATCTTTGGTTGATTCTATGAAGGGAGAATTGGATATGAGAGCATGAATTTTATAAACTCTTGTTAGTCCTAAATTTTAATTTATTGGCATTGCTAAGGGACTAGCAATGAGTAAGTTGGGGGGTGTAATAAGTGTCCATTTGTTATGATAATTCATTGCATGTACATCATTTTATGTGCATATAATTAGACAATTATGCATATTTCATAGTTAACCTCAACTCCGCATTTAAATTGGAGCTTTCACGTAAATTGATTAATTCGATTATCTTATTTAATAATAAATTAAAGTTGAGGGCCATGAGCATTAATTCTCCATTACATAATCATGAGCATTTGAGATTTATGTGCACTTTGTGATAATTTTTATGGACTAAAGTGTAATTATGTGTGTGTAGGACACCGAAGGCAATTACAAAAGAAGCCGAGGGCAAAACTGTCACCACTACTTTGACCAAGTCAAAAACACATATTTTGATTGGAGGGAAAAGAAATTTAAAAAGTTTGAAATTGAGGAAAAGAAACACATATTTCGGTTGGAGGGAAAATTAAATTCAAAGTTTGAAATAAAGGAGAGACATGATGAGCCTTGGGAAAGGGGTGCCCAAAGTCTAAGAAAGGGGGTGCCCACCTACTTTTCCTCTTCCCCATGCATCATATTCCACTTAAATCTCAGCCATCCATCTCCTTTTGATATAATCTCCAACCTTCATCTACCCAACTTTCCCTATAAATAGCCCATGACAAGGAGGAGAAAAGGACTTCTTCTTTTGGCATTTTTTCTCTCCCTCTCACATCTTTTAGTTCCCCGAGTTCGCCCTCTTCCGTCCCTCTTCTCCCCTTGCTATCTTCATGAAAGTTATTTATTTTTACGTCCTCTACAACTTCTTCTTCTGCATCATCTTCTAATTCCTCCTAGTGTTCAAGGTATTTCGTGTTTTTTACTGTGCTATCCTGTTCATTTGTGAATCAGTATTTCTCTCTGTTCTTCTCCTTATTTCCCCCCCTTCTAGTCATTTTATTCTCTTACTATATGATAAAAGTTCTTTGTTTTTAAGTGTTCTACAACTTCTTCTTCTACATCATCCTCTAATTCGTTCGGGTTTGGAAGTTATTTTCTGTTTGTCAACTTGCTGTCCTGTGATTTTACTGTTCATCCGAAGCACTACACTCTGTTCTTCCTCCGTTTTGAAGCTCTTCCACTCTTCTTTACTCTCCGAGTTCTTCATCAAAGTTCTTCCTCTTATGTAGATATAGATTTTTTTCTTTTATCACTTCCTCCAATTCTTCTTCATTTACGAGTTATATTTATTTTCTCACTGTTTTACTCTCTCATCTTCTTCTTTCTTCATCTCCACACAAACCCTTCCACATTTCTCTCTATATTTCCCTCCAAACTTTGTCCTCCACAACTCACCTTTCATGGCGGCGTGCACATCAAGACGGGCGACGCTCCAAGGCTCGTGACGTGGACGGCGATGGCTTCTTCATCCACCTCTTTCCACGGTGATCTCTTTCAAGGCGGAGCGATCCTCTCCCAGGCTCGGCGAGGAGGAGATGACGGCGTCATCACCATTGCTACTACCATCTTCACACCTTAGGCTCCTCTTTTTGTTATTGCTTTAGTTTTATTTCACTTCATTGTAATCTCATTGTGTCATTAGTGTAAACGTGTTTCACATCTTATGTACTCTTTCGTTTAAGTTAATGAAAGTTGTTCTCTTGATCTAGTTCTTGATCTTCTTCCATCTCTACCCCCTTCTTCTATCTCTTCTTTTTACTTCATGCAATTAATTTCTATAGCATAGGCGTATAATCATAGGTGTTTTTAATTAAGTGTTTGGTTTGTTCTTCATTTCACTATTTTTTTAAGTAAAACAAAATCACAAGTGTTTTTCTAAAAGGTTACAAGGTTTTTAATTTTAAAAATCTCTTCTTCTCTGTGGATTCGACCCTTCTCGCCACCATATTACGTCTCTCTTTCATCTAGTGCGAGTTGAAATTTTTTAAGATTGATACGCGTATTTTAAACGACGAACTTTCGCGTTATCACCTTGCGGTATCCAAAGGACTATATTATGACAGTGGGCTTGGAGGCATCAGGAGAAATTGACGGGCATGAACGAATGATCGCGGCTTTGGAATAGCCACGTAGTGTCGGTGTCGAACCACTTCAGGGTGAGGCGGGTCTTCTTGCAATAGAGGCGGGAGAGATCGTGGAAGAAGCTGCCGGTGCCTCCATAATTTTAGCTCTTGCCACTGAATCAGTGTTGGTGGAAGCCGGCCAAGCCAAGGCTAGAGACCAACCCCTCCCTGCTATTGAGACTCAAGATGCAGTGCCCTTGCGAGAGGTTGGGAGAGAAATTATCGTTATTGACAGTCCCTCTGTTGCATTAATTACTGGGGCCGGTCCTGGTGCAAGCGCCATACAGGGCATACAATCATCATCCTCTGAGCTGAATGACGACATTTGGGCCACGGTTGACAGCCTAATAGAATTTCACCTTCCTGATACGCCATTGCTGGGTCTGCACTTGTCCAGCGATCTAGCATGGCAATATCTGGAGATGTTGAGGCAGACCATGACGACATGCCAGGACTTATCTTATGCGCAGCTGAGGGATCTGGTAGAGCACATGTCCCGTCCACTATTAGCTTTGGGCTGCCCCATGGAGGATTGGACGCAGCGAGTAACTCTGCTTCTAAAGCATGTAAACAGAAGGGAGTTCATCAGCTATGGTTTGGCGGACCAGCTGATGGCAATAAAACTTGAACGGGCAGAGTGTCAGGCTACCGTTGAGTCTTTGAGGGGAACTTCTCGATAGATGCGGCCGACGATTCCACTCAACGCCGCACTTCTTTGAAAGCTCGTATAGCTGAATTATGTGCCGAACTCACTTGGGCTGAAGTGGAGCTGGAGTCGATTGAGCAGCTGCAGTTTCAGAGCATAGAAGAGGTGGAGTTGGCAGAATGGCAAGCTGCGTCGCTTGAAGAGAAGTTGATGCGGCTGCAAGCTGAGGAGTCCCATCTACGGGAATTGATCTGCCACCCTTCTCTGGGAAGTTTGGAATTTGAGGACATTTTCCATCGCTCATTACAGTAGCTCTTTTGTTCTTCCCTTCCCCTTTTTGTGAATTTTCACATATCCTGGGGAATGCCCCGAGTACTATGTACTCTTCTTTCTATGCAAATGAATTTTCTTCATTATCTTCTTTGCATATCCACTGTTGAGCTACAGCTTTCCTTCCTTTTCTTTTTTTTTTTTCGGTCGGTGCCACCGATTTATTTAGCTCGGGTTACGTTAGCTGCTAGGGCAGGAGAGCGCTCATGCCTTCAGGGAAGGTATGAGGGGTTCGCTCCACCATAGTGCAACTTCTCCCGAGGTCATGCCTTGATTTGTGTAGGCCGAATGCGGGGGATAAAGGGGGGGATTATAGGTTGACAGGGCTAGAATGTGAAGCCGATAGTTTGTACGTGGACCTTGCCGATGATGATAAGGTTTGCACATGACATACTTGCCAGAGGCTTAAGTGCCAAAGACAAGAAGTGAGTTTATTTCTCGACAGAGACGAAGGGTCCGAGCCGATGGTTCATTGCCAATCTCGCCAATGATGGCGAAGATCGAGGGTAGGTTTATTCATTAGCATGGGTTGAATGCCAAAGCAAAAGAGGTTTGTTGATCGACGATGACGGAAGGTCTGGGTCGATGGGTTGTTCATCGATTTCTCCAACGGTGATGAAAATCGAGGATAGGGTTATTCATCGGCACAGATTAAATGTCGAAGCAAAAGAGGTTTGTTGATCGACGGGGACGGAAGGTCCGGGTCGCTAGCTTGTTCATCGATTTCGCCGATGGTGACGAAAATCGAGGGTAGGCTTATTCATCAGCATGGGTTGAATGCTGAAGCAAAAGGGGTATGTTGATCGACGGGGACGGGAGGTCCGGGTCGATGGCTTATTGATCGATTTCGCCGATGGGGATGAAAAATCGAGGGTAGGTTTATTCATCGGCATGGGTTGGATGCCGAAGCAAAAGAGGTTTATTGATCGACGGGGACAAAATGTCCAGGCCAATGGCTTATTCATCGATTTCGTCGATGGTGATGAAAATTGAGGATTGGTTTATTCATCAGCATGGGTTGAATGCCGAAGCAAAGAGGTTTGTTTATAGCCTAGGCGTAAGGCTTATGCCGGTGGGGCGTGGTATGTCCATCATACACAGAGATTCTTGTGGGGCATGAATGACAAATGGGGGTAACAACACCATTTTCAATATGATCATCATTTCATTTTTTTAATCACATTATCGACTTAAGTGCCCTTTTGGATTTTCACCTAAGCTAGCCCCCTCTTGCTTTTTCCCACGTGCCCCTTTGAGTTTTCACGTGGCGGGGTCGGCGATTTTTCCTGTGACGCCCTTTCGGGTTTTCACCACAGTTGGGTTATGGCCATTTTTACCCTTATCTAGAATATCCAGATAAGTCTGGCGAGACACCTCTATTTTAAGCCTCAATTTTTTTGAAGCATAATCACCTGCCTTTGCCAAGGCTTCTGGCAATGAGTTGATTCACGGAACTAACGTCAAGGCGAGCGGAGATTTGTTCATTGACTTGGCTAAATGCCGAGGCAAGGATGGATTTATTCATTAGTGATGATGAAAGGTCCAGGTTAATGGGATACTGACCGGTCTTGCCGAAGATGACAAGGATCGGTGCTAGTTTGCTCGTCGGCATTAGATAAATGCCGAACCAAAAGATATGTTTGTTTATCGACAAGGAGGTAGGGTCTGAGTCGAGGGTTTATTGACCTATCCTACCGATGATGACGAGGCTCAGTGTTAGTTTGTTAGTCGGCATTGGCTAAATGCCTAAGCAAAAAGAGGTTTAGTCATTAACAAGGATGAAAGGTCCGGGTTAATGGTTCATTGACTGATCCTGCCGATGATGATAAGAATCAGCGTTGGTTTGTTCATCGACATTGGATAAATACCGAAGCAAAGGAGAGGTTTAGTCATTAAAGAGGATGAAATGTCACGCCCCGACGTGGAATATCGAGGGCGTGAGCGAGTCGTAACAAGCGTGTCGATCAGAGAATGTACAATTTTATTTCTAAAGTCAGAAATGAATGGGAAAATGATACTTTTATTCTATCAAAATGAAGTTTACATCACTAATTCATAATCCATAAAGGCAATTACAAACTTCGAACTCCAAATCACAACATTCTTGTAAAATCACTAATGACCTACATAAATCCTAGGGAAAAGAAAAATACTCTTTCACTCTTGTCCATTCCCTTGTTCAATTTCATTTCCTACAACAATTTACCAAAACGTAGGGTGAGCAAAAAGCTCAGTAGGATGTTATATCTTTATAATCAGGCAATATTTAAGTATTTATCATTTTGGACTTTTTCCAAGTAAATCGGGAAGTGTTTAAGATCATGAATAGCAAGTAGGAAATTGTATACGGAATTTCAAATAATAACATGATAACAAGGTTCCAAGATAATTTCAAGTATTGAATAGTAGACATCTAAAGAATATCATGAAAGAATTTGGCCATTTCATGCAAGTCAAAAATATTCATGTCATTTCAAACAATTTCAAGTAACAAGTAAACAAGTACAATAACGAAGTGTGGAATGTCATAAATAATATAGCAAGTCATACACTTCGGTGCAATGTCACACCGTGGTCAATCAACTCCCATGGGCACAAGTACTTTCGGGCGCTCCTCCCAGGACCAGATCGGGCCCCATTAATGCCAGGCATTGGGTCGGTGGATCATAAGATCCCAAGTATGTTTAAACATCCACTTAACACTATGGCCAATGAATTTTAAGAATAAGCTCATTTGTAAAAAGTATAGATTTGACAAAAATCTCAGAAGTAGCAAGATAAGTGAATAATAATTTTAAGGCATCATGTTTAACGACATTAAGTCGTGGAATTCAAGAAAGAACGATAACTAGGAAGAAAATTCAAGTAATTCGAGTTTAATAGAATTAATTTAATTCCATGGTTTAATCTTGTATGCATTTGGTTTACAAGTATTTAGACATATCTTCAGGAATTTTTTGTACATTAGAGATGCATTAGTTTAGCCAAAAACGGTGATTTATTATTTAGAAATCAGAATTTTGTTATGAAAAATAGATTTTTATGCCGAAAATAATTCTAACTTGCTGAAAATAACTTTAACATGCTGAAAATGGTTTTCATACGTTACTTTACTGATAATATGATAAAAATAAATTTTGTCATGCTGGATTTGATTTTTAACATGCTGAAAATTAATATTTAACATGCTAAAATTACTACTTAACATGCTAAAATAATTCTCACATATTAATTTACTGATAAGATGATAAAGATAAGTTTACCATGCTGATTACAGAAATTCTCTGATGACAACATAAATTTTATCATGCTAAAAATTATTTTTTTATATTTATTTACAAATTATTTGATAGGAAAATAAAATTATCATGCTGAAAAATAATTTTAATATACTAAAAATAATTCTAACATGCTAAAAATAATTTTAACATGCTGGAAATAAATTTATCATGCTGAAGCTAATTTTAATATGCTGGAAGTAATTTTCATGCATCAATTTACTAATTATTTAATAGGAAAAATTAGGTTTAGCATGCACAAAAAAAGTTTAAATAGATTTCAACATGTTGAAAATAATTTTTATATCTCAGTATGTATAAAATGATTTTATCATGTTGGAAGTCATTTTTAACATGCTAGAAATATTTTTCATGCATTAATTTACTAATATGGTTATAATTTATTAATATAGAAAAGTGTCGACCCTTGGGGTCGACATTTGTTTGCAGGCAGAAAGTGTTCACCCAGTGGGACGACACTTATTTCCTGTATACGATTTTGTTCTTAGACAGAACGGCCGTGAAAAAGTGTCGACTTGGGAGGTCGACACTTGTCCGTCGTGAAAAAGTGTCGACCCGGGAGGTCGACACTTTTCACTAAGTTACGAGTTTTTAGCAGAAATCTCGATCCCGAGTGTCGATCTTAAAGGTCGACACTTTTTCTGCTACTTTGAATATTTCTTCATTAAAATGGCTATAACTCTCTCATTTCTCAATGAAATTTTGTGAATGAGGTATGAATGGAAAGAGCACTGAAAGATGAACAATCTAGCATGCTTTAATTAGAATTTAGCCTGAGAGATACCTACCTTTAATTGCTTCCAAAGGAAAGGGGGAAAAATAATTCAGAATAAATAGAAAAGCATTTGATTCTTCAAAGCTTCCTTCAAATCTCCTTCAATCTTCACACCAGCATAGCTTAAGCCTCCATGGATGGTTTGTAGGTTGATTGGGATTCTATTTATAGCCAAAACTTGGCCAACTTTATCAAGATTCCTCACCTAATTTTACCTAACCCATTAAGTCCGAATTTAGAAGAAAAATTCCATTTCTCTTCTTAATCTAGCCCATTTTTGGTGTGAATTGTTGTGAAAACAATGTAATTTCGGCTGGTCTAAAGTGGAATGGTATGTGAGAGTTGATTTTTGAGTCAATCTTATAGAAATGGGGTTATTTTAATCACTTAAATGCCATATTAAACACGTGTTACGAATTTTTGGTCTAATTATCTTTAATAAAAATTTAATCTATTAATCCAACCCATTATGGATTATCCAATGGGCCAATTGTAATCATAGTCCATTATATGAACTTTTATTGGGCTACTTATAATTTATCTAAGGGTTAAAGCATTTATCTTTCAATTTACCTCAAGTAAATTCAAGTAAATGCATTTCTCTAGTTTATTCCGTATAATAAAAATGTAATTTAACTATTTCATGAAAATTTTAATTATAGAATAAAATTTAAAATTTATTTCTCATCCTTATTTATCGGGTTTCTACATCCTCCCCCACTTAAAAGAATTTGGTCCTCCAAATTCACATTATATTACTATAATTTAAAATTTCAAATTGAAAGGTTAAATTCTAACCTGAGATTAAATCCGGGTATTTCTTCTTGATAGATTCTTCTAATTCTCATGTGGCTTTCTCGAATCCACGTTTGCTCCATTGCACTTTCACCATCGGAATGGCCCGATTCCTCAGTTGGTGTAATTTCTGATCCAATATCTTGATCGGTCTTTCTTCATATGATAGGTCCTTTTGTAGCCTTAAATCTTCAAATTGTATCACATGCGAATGATCATACACGTATTTCCTTAGCATTGCTACGTGGAAGACATCATGTACACCGGTCAGTTGAGGAGGCAAAGTCAGTCTGTATGCCACCTCGTCGATTCTCTCCAGAATCTCGAAAGGGCCAATAAATCTCGGACTCAGCTTTCCTTTGATGCCGAATCTTCTAATTCCACGAGTGGGTGAGATCTTTAAAAAGACATGCTCCCCCACTTGGAATTCGAGGTCTCTCCTCCGATTGTCGGCATAACTCTTTTACCGTGATTGAGCGACCTTTAATCTTTCTTGAATTAACTGGATCTTGTGAGTTGTGTCTTGGACAATATCGGGACCCAGTAATCCTTTTTCACCAACCTCGCTCCAAGATAGAGGTGATCTATAGCTTCGGTCATATAGAGCTTCGAATGGTGCCATTTGTATACTCGACTGATAGCTATTATTGTAAGCAAACTCAATCAGCGGTAAATGTTCGTGCCAACTTCCACCGAAGTCTATCATGCAGGCTCTCAACATATCTTCAATAATTTGATTCGTCCTCTCAGTTTGTCCATCCGTCTGAGGGTGAAAAGCAGCGCTAAATCTTAGCCTAGTGCCCATAGACGATTGCAAACCCTTCTAGAAATGAGAGGTGAATCTCTGATCTCGATCCGAAATAATAGAGCTTGGAATACCATGCAGCCTTACGATCTCCTTGATATATAAGGTGGCTAGAACATCCACGGTCCATTTGGTCTTGATAGGTAAGAAATGAGCGGACTTAGTTAACCGATCAACAATTACCCATATAGCATCAAAACCACTTCGGGTCTTCGGTAAACCAACAATGAAATCCATACCGATACTATCCCATTTCCATTCCGGTATTTCGAGAGGCTTGAGTTTACCAGCCGGTTTGAGGTGTTCGGCCTTAACTTGTTGACAGACCAGACATCGGCTTACGAACTCGGCTACCTCTCTTTTCATGTTAGGCCACCAGAAAGTTCTCTTGAGGTCTTGGTACATTTTTGTAGCACCGGGGTGAATAGTATATCTAGACCAATGTGCTTCCTCCAGGATTTTACCCTTGATAGCAGAACAATTGGGTATACAAGTTCTTCCTTTGAATAATAGCCTTCCATCATCAGCCAGAAGAAAATCCGGTCGTTGATCTAATTTCTCTTTAATTTCAACGATCAACGGATCATCACTTTGCCGTTCTTTAACTTCTGAGAGTAACTCGGGTTGGAGTCGAATATTAGCAATAAAGACTCCGCCTTCCTTCTCCTCCATATTGAGGTCTAGACTTGCCATTTGTTCAAGTAGATGCCATTCTTTAACCATCAAGCTTCATAATAAAGCCATTGGGTTCCGGCTAAGTGCATCAGCTACGGCATTGCCTTTTCCAGGGTGGTATTGTATAGAGAAATTGAAATCCTTTAAATATTCCAACCACCGTCTTTGTCTCATATTGAGCTCCTTTTGAGAGAATAAATATTTGAGACTCTTGTGATCAGAATACACCGTAAAGGCTTCGCCATAGAGGTAATGTCGCCAGATCTTCAAAGCAAAGACCACAGCTGCCAGTTCTAGGTCATGTATGGGATAATTTTCTTCGTGCTTCTTCAATTGCCGTGAGGAATAAGCTATGTCCTTGCCATGTTGCATTAATACGCAACCTAGGCCAATTCCAGATGCATTAGCATATACTTCAAATCCTCCTCCATCCGTAGGTAATGTGAGAATAGGAGTAGTCGTCAGACAATCTTTTAAAGTTTGAAAGCTTTTCTCGCATTCCTCAGACCATATAAAAGGATTCTCCTTCCTTGTCAATCTTGTTAAAGATACCGCAATCTTGGAGAAGTCATTGATAAATCTTCGATAATATCCAGCAAATCCCAAGAAGCTTCAGATTTCCGTCACACTAGTAGGCCTTTCCCAATTTTTTACAGCCTCGACCTTTGAAGGATCAACGGCGATACCATTTCGAGAAATTATGTGACCGAGAAAAGAAACTTCCTCCAACCAAAAATCACACTTGCTTAATTTGGCATAAAGCTTGTGATATCTTAATAATTGAAGGGCCTTCTTGAGATGTTCCTCATGTTCTCCCCTTGACTTAGAGTAGATCAAAATGTCATCAATGAAGATAACCAGAAATTGATCGAGGTATGGCCTGAATACGCTGTTCATTAATTACATAAATGCGGCAGGCGCATTTGTTAAGCCAACAGGCATAACGGTGAACTCGTAATGTCCATACCTACTCCGAAATGCAGTCTTGTGAATATCACTTTCTTTGATTTTCAACTGATGATAACCAGATCGAAGATCGATCTTTGAAAAATATCGAGCTCCAGAAATCTGGTCGAATAATTCATCAATCCTTTGTTGGACTTTTGTGACCTCCCTAGTGTTTTGATGATGTGCATCACTATGTTAAATATTGTTATTTTTAATCAGATATCATGAGTAATGTTATGCATTCGAACTTTCCATGATTAATAAGAAAAACTGCTATGAGTTAATACCCTGCATGTCCGTACTGTTCCTTTCATTCTTCGTGTTGGTTGTGTTCACTTCACTTCGTGATGTCTTTTTCAACATCGTGTTGTTCCAACAATGCTTGCTGGTTGTCTTCGTGTCGTGTTTTGTTCTAGCGCGTGCTGAACACTGCAGCACCTCGTGCTATTTTCTGTACCACCTCGTGTCGCTCCATCTATGTCACCCCTAATTCTTCAAAGTCTATACGCTGGATCGTCCTTCTGTGTGTCTCATTCAAAGTCTATACATCCACCGTCTTACCCACCGTCTCATGCAAGTCTGTACAGCCTCTGCGTTTCAAAGTCCATTTGTTGCACTCTCAAGTCGGTACATTGCCTTCAAGGCATCAAGTCTATACAGTGGACTATGCTTCATGCATTGGACAAGTCTGTACATCGACCTGTTCACTCGTTTGAGCAAGTCTATACATTGCGTTGCCTTACCTACGTTCAAGACCACCAAGTCTGTACATTGGGTAAAGTCTACACATCGCCTCGGTCACTTGCTTCAAATTCTATACAATGTGAACATTCATGTCTGTACAGACTTCACCTCATCTCAAGTCGAGTCTAACTGTGTTGTCTCCATGCCGTTCTTAGTTCGAGTCATTTCTTTGTTATGTCTGTCTTCGTGTTGCTTCTCCTAGACCTCGTGTCTTTGAATTGTTCCATGTTGTTTTCGTGTCGTTTTCGTCTTCGAGTCGTTCGTACGTTCGAACAACTTAGTACTCGAGTTGTTTTTCATGTGTATTCAAGTCTCTTTAGTAAAGTGTCATTTCACCTCGTGCCGTTCTCTTTGCTGTTTGTTATGTCGTGTTGTTTTCGTATTCATGTCTTCGTATTGCTTTTGTATTCGTGTCTTCGTGTTATTCTTGTGTTTATGTCCTCGTGATTGTTTATTTCTATCTTCGTCATGGTTCCTTCTGATCGCGTGTCTGTCTACCTTTTTCACTCCGTGAGACTTCCTTCTCACCTCGTGCTGTTCTCTTCTGACTTCGTGTCGTTTTCTTTGTGGTGTTAGCTTTATTATTATGTATCTCGTGTCGTTCTCTTCGTAGTGTTTGTTTTGTTACAGTGATACTTCGTGTCGTTCTCTTTTTACCTCGTGCTATTTGCATCTGACCTCGTGTCATTCTCTCCTTGTCTCGTACTGTAATAATCTTGTGTATCTCGTGTCGTTCTCAGTAAAGTGCATCTCGTATTGCTATCACATATCTCATGCAGTTTTAGTTCTTGTGGCCCTCAGTGTTAATGGTTTTTATCTCCTTGTAGGTCCGAGGAAGAACATTCACCGGTGTCTGGGCTGCACGTGATCCGATACTAAAGGAACCAATGCTATAAGGACACGTTGCAAGAAGGTTCTTGATGAAGCGTGGGAGGCACACGCATTCTGCACCTTACCCACCTGCTGCTATAAAAGGAAGCCTTCGTCCACAGATGAAGGTTGATCGAAAGGAAAAAGCAAAAAAGGAGAAGTGAAGAGAGTTCGATCCAGAAGAAAAGAAAGAGAAGAAGAGCAGAAGGAAAAGAAGAGAAAGAGAGAGTTAGAGAGCTCGTAAGGGTGAAGAGAAAAAGAAAGTGAGAGAGAAGAGAAGAGGAAGAGAAGCTTACCTGAAGATCTGTCTACTGGACCGTGGATCAGATCCAGGCCAGTCAGCTCTGTTGAGAGCCACATTGTGTATTTCACTTTTCAGCGTTCTGTTTGCTGAAGTTATTTTCATTTCGTGTTTCTATTTTTTCTTCTTATTTGACTTTCCTTATTCTTTCGATTCTCAGTAGTGAGGTCGGGTTCCTCCTGTGGCTCAGGAGAAGGGAGATCTGATCTCCGGTTGCAAGTAGCTGGGAGCTACTTGTGGGTTCCCTCTGGTCAGAGGAAGGGAGACTTATCTCCGGTTCTGGGCTTGCGGGTTGCAAGTCTAGGGGTCCCTCCGGTTGGGAGGAAGAGGGGAGGCTGTTCCCCTGGTCAAGCTGTGTGGCAGCAACTGTTTGCAGACTGAGTCTACTTGTCTAGCATTGGCTAGTGAAGCCTCACTCCGGTTGGGAGTGAGGGGTGGATGTAGGTCTGGAGGACCGAACCACCTAAAAAGTCTATTGAGCAGTGGTTTGCTTTGTGTGCTTGCTTCCGCTAGAAGCTTGGATAGGCGCGCTCCTTGTGTTTGCTCATAAGTTTAATTGAATTCGTTTCATTCTGTGTTTGCGTCTAGCATCTGAGTTTTTAATTGGCCATTATTCATTGAAGGATACATTCAACCCCCCTCTGTATCCGGGCCTAGTACCCTAACACTTGGTATCAGAGCGGGTATTTCCCAATATGTGGTCCAACGGCCAGGGAAACTGATCCGCTGGTCCTCGCAACTACATTGCTGAAGGGCAGTCAATCACCCATCCCCCTTTCTTCGATGGTAATAACTATTTTTTCTGGAAGAACAGGATGGAAGTCTTTATCAGGGCCCAAAGCCACAAGATCTGGAGAGTAATTACAGATGGTCCGTACCAACTTCCACCGAACGAAGACATATGGACAGAGGAACAGGTAAAACTCTCTGCACTGAATTGGACAGCTCTTAGCATCATACAGTGCGCCGTCCACCCTGAAGAGTACTTGAGGATTTCAGCGTGCAAGACTGCAAAGAAAATGTGGGATGAATTGCAGTTAATATATGAGGGCACATCTCAAGTAAAAGCTACCAAGATCAATATGCTTACAACTCAGTATGAGTTGTTTAAAATGAAGCCAGAGGAGTCGATCACAGAAATGTATGCTAGATTGTCTGTGATCATCAATAGTCTGAGAGGATTTGGAAAGGAGATTCAGCAAGAAGACATTGTCAGGAAGATCCTTAGGTCCCTAACTCCCATCTGGGATACTAAGGTGACCGTCATAGAGGAATCAAGAGATTTATCCGCCATGTCAGTAACCCAGCTGATTGGGTCTCTCATGACCCACGAAATGAACTTTAGACAAGGGAATGATGAACATGACAGAAAGGGAAAGAATGTTGCTCTGAAGGTCTCACGACATACTAAAAAGAGCAGCAGCAGCAGCAACAGTGGTGGTAGCAGCGAAGACTCTGACGGATTCTCAGACCTGGAGAAGAGCGAGCAGGCCATGCTCACCAAGCAATTCAGAAAGTTCCCGAGGACTAAAGGGAAATTCTACAGGAGAAAGAGATTCAATGCTGCAAGGAAGTCTCCTGAACGAGAACTTGAGAAGAACCGGTTTGTTAAGAATGTTACATGCTACCATTGTCAGAAACCTGGTCACATGAAAAGTGAATGTCCAGAGCTGCAAGCTAAGGCTCCCGGATACCAGAAGAAGATGGTGCACAAGAAGAAGAAAGCCATGCTGTGTACATGGAGTGACGAGGAGGAGGATCCAGAAGCCACCTCGTCCAGTGAAGATGAAGAGAAGACTTGCCTCATGGCCAACCATGAGGAAGAGGTAACGAACTTATTTGAGAATTTTACTTTGGATGATTGGGAGGACGCTTATGGAGACCTGTTAGCTAAATATAATTTTCTAACCAAGGAGCACAGAATGCTTAAACGAAAGTTTCACTCTGTTTCTGAGGAACACTCTATTGCTGTTACAGACAACATGAAAATCAAGGAGATGGCCATTGAGCTAGATCAAGCTAGAAGTGAGATCGAGAAGTTTAGAATGGAAAGAGAGGAAAATCTAGCTAGGATGAATGAGCTGAAGAGTAAAACTGAAGAGAGTAAAAAGGAGTTTAGACTGATTACAGAAAAATATGAGGCGGTTAGAAAAGTCAATCATGAACTCCTGGACCAATGTAATGAGCTTCAGAAGGAGATTGAGGACAAAAGAAAAATGCTAGAAAAATTTACAGAGGGGAGAAACAATCTGGATGCCCTTCTGGGGTCGAGAGTAAACTTCAATAGGGAAGGATTAGGATACAGTCCCACAAGTAAAAAACCCTTTGAATTCAGAACTGTCACGTTCTGCCCCGCCAAGGGCAAAGAAAAACTGGAAACCCCATCCAGCTCCAAATCTGTCTCTACATTGAAGGTTTCGACTAGCAAATCTACTCAACCCACTGGTCAGCAGACTAAGTCAAGAAATCCTGAGACTAGAACTGTTCCTATGCAACAGGTGTGGAACAAGGGTTCTCACACGACCATTCCTATTGATGTCACTAGAAAGGTGAACAGTTTCGCTAAGAAAATTCAGTATGATAGTTATCAAGGAAAGCATGCGAACATGCATCACCTTCAACACAATTTTCATTTGAATAAAAATGGCTACATGAATTATGCTCAGCACACACGTGTTTCCTCTAAGAGGCCAAACAACAATTTCTCTACTCGGAAACAACATAATTTTAATAGGAATAGGCTCATTCAACACCCATTGAGAAATGCCAAGAAGGAAAAATCAATTTACATGAAACCTCTGAAAAGAACAGTAAAACAAATGTGGGTTCCTAAGTGTGATTTGGATAAATTGAAAAATGTCTTTGGACCCAATTTGAATTGGGTCCCACATTACTTTGTCTGAACTTTCGCAGGTTAGCCTGGCAGCCGAGCATAACAAGTGGTATCTTGACAGCGGCTGTAGCAGGCACATGACAGGAGACCGGTCCAAATTTAGCAAACTGAAAATGAAGTTTGGGGGCCTGGTCAAATTCGGTGGAAATAACAGAGGAAGAATAATTGGAATTTGTACAATTGGTAAGTCCTCTACTAACTCCATTGAAGATGTGTATCTTGTAGAAGGACTTCAGCACAACTTGATAAGTATTAGTCAACTCTGCGACAAAGGACACAAGGTACTCTTTGACAACAATTCCTGTACTATTTTTGAGCTGAATTCTGATAACGTCATGTTCAAAGGTCATAGAGTAAACAATGTATACATCGTAGACCTGGATGATAATCCTGAAACTCACTTGTGTATGTCTGCTAATTCTGAACAGGTTGCGTTTGACTGGCATAGGCGTCTAGGCCATGCTAGTTTGTCTACATTGAATAAACTATATAAGCATAACCTAGTTAGAGGTTTTCCCTGAATAAGATTTCAGTTAGGATCCAAGCTATGTGATGCTTGTGCACTAGGTAAACAGACTCGTGCAGTTTTTAAGTTGAGAACTGAGAATCTTTCATCTAAACCGCTGCAGCACTTGCACATGGATCTCTTTGGTCCTACTCGCATACAAAGTTTGTCA
Source organism: Amorphophallus konjac (assembly GCA_022559845.1). Taxonomy (NCBI): domain Eukaryota; kingdom Viridiplantae; phylum Streptophyta; class Magnoliopsida; order Alismatales; family Araceae; genus Amorphophallus; species Amorphophallus konjac. Next base: position 183,577,140 of record CM040125.1, read on the forward strand.
GGTAAGAGATATGGATTAGTCATAGTGGATGACTACACTAGATTCTCTTGGTTGTTTTGTTTAGCAAATAAAAATGATGCTTTTGTTCACTTTGAAGAACTTTTCAATAAAATCAAACTGCAAGGTGAACATAATATCATTACTATTCAGTCTGACCACGGAGGAGAGTTTGAGAACTCTTCATTTTTCGAATTTTGCTCAAAGGAGGGAGTGACTCACAGATTCTCTTCTCCCAGGACACCGGAGCAGAACGGAATTGTTGAGAGAAGAAACAGGTCAATAATTGAAATGGCCAGGACTATGCTGATTGAGAGTGGACTTCCAAGGAGATTTTGGGCTGAAGCTGCGAACACTGCATGTTACATTCTGAACCGAGCCTTGGTAAGACCTACTCATAGGAAAACTCCTTATGAACTTCTCAAGGGTAAGCAGCCAAACATTTCTTACTTTAAAGTTTTTGGCTCGAAATGTTTTATTCACAATAATGGTAAGAATGGGTTGGACAAATTTGAAGCTAGGAGCTCTCCTGGAATTTTTCTCGGATATTCAGAAACTTCAAGGGCTTACAGAGTTTTCAATAAAGCTGACCAAACTGTTGAAGAAACACCGCATGTAGCGTTTGATGAAAATGGTTTCTCAAACAAAGTGATGGATGATGACAGGGAGCCATCTAATGATGGAGATTTCTTGGAGAGAATTGAAGAAGAAGAAATGCAGCCAGCTGCTCAACCAGAAAACTAACAGCAAGAAGGAGCAACTGAGGTAGGTGAACCCTCAGGTGAGAAAATATTTCACAAAGACCACCCTAGTGAAAATGTCATAGGAAATTTGCATGATCCTCCTAGGACTAGGTCTCATTTTAGAATTGTCCAAGAACAGGACTTAGCTGCATTGGTATCTCAGGTGGAACCCAAATCTGTGGAAGAAGCCTTAAAACATGATTCTTGGGTATCCGCCATGAGTGAGGAATTAAATCAATTTGAGAAAAATATTGTATGGGAACTAGTTCCCAGACCTGATAACACTCATGTCATTGGCACTAAATGGATTTTCAAGAATAAAGTTGATGAGAACGGAGCTATCTCTAGAAACAAAGTAAGACTTGTAGCTCAAGGCTACAGTCAGGAATTTGGTGTGGATTTTGATGAATCCTATGCCCCAGTGGCTAGGATGGAAGCTATATGAATTCTGCTTGCATTTGCATGCTCTAGGAACCTTCGGCTGCAGCAGATGGATGTCAAAAGCGCATTCTTAAATGGGATATTGAAGGAAGAGGTATATGTTGAACAACCTCCAGGTTTTAATTTCTCTGTTCAGCCTAACATGGTTTTTAGGTTGAATAAAGCCCTCTATGGATTGAAGCAGGCTCCCCGAGCCTGGTATGAGAGACTTTCTGAATTTCTCTTGAGCAAGGGCTACACTCGAGGTAAGGTTGACCAAACCCTCTTCACCAAAAATCTCGGAAAGGATTTAATAGTGGTCCAGGTATATGTTGATGATATCATCTTCGGATCTAACAATTCAACATTGTGTAAAGAATTTTCTGAATCTATGTCTCATGAATTTGAAATGAGTTTAGTTGGCGAACTAAAGTATTTTCTTGGGCTGCAGGTCAAACAGATGGAGGATGGTTGTTTCATAAATCAAACCAAGTACACTCTGGAGATGCTGAAAAGGTTTGGAATGACCAACCTCAAGACTATCTCAACACCCATGGGCACCAACTCCTCACTGGATTCAGACGAAAAAGGTAAAGAAGTGGATGCTAAATTATATAGAGGTATGATCGGTTCACTCCTCTACTTAACAGCATCCAGGCCTGACATTCAATTTAGTGTAGGGATGTGTGCCAGATACCAGTCTAGGCCTACTGAATTACATTTGGCAGCTGTAAAAAGAATCTTTAGATACTTATCTGCTACCCATGATCTAGGTCTTTGGTATCCTGCATCATGTAGTTTAGATCTCATTGCATATACAGATGCAGATTATGCAGGATATAAATTGGACAGGAAAAGTACTAGTGGTCACTGCGAATTTTTAGGAGGATGCCTAGTCTCTTGGGGATCCAAGAAGCAACACTCTATGGCTCTTTCTACTGCTGAAGCTGAGTATGTGGCAGCAGGGAGCTGTGGCACACAGGTTATATGGATAAAACACCAGCTTCTGGATTACTCAGTTGAGCTAGGTTGCACTTCCATTTTTTGTGACAATACTAGTGCAATAAACATTGCAAAGAATCCTGTACTTCATTCTCGAACTAAACACATCGAAATCAGGCATCATTTTATTCGTGATGAAGTAGCTAGGAAGACCTTTGAATTGATCCATGTTGGCACTAACTCACAAATTGCAGATATTTTCACTAAGCCACTGGATACCGAAAAATTTAGCACATTGCGTAGAGAATTAGGTATTTACAGAATTTCATGATTGAATAATTGATCTCTAAATAATCTGTCATGTGCTCTTATGTTTATCTTTTTTCATTATAAGTTGCTGAAAATAACCTCATTATGGGTATTTGATGATTCACTCGTACTGATTGATACCACTTTGTTTTCCTTGAGGTGTTTTGAGGGTTGTCTTGGTTAAGTCTGAGTTGGTGTCAAGGTCTCAGGGGGAGCTAGATTAATAATTGGTGTCATGCTCTTTTGGCCAAATCTGAACATACTTTGAACGGACTTTTGCTGACCTTATAAGAGAATCAGTTTGAGTAGGTGGATAAAAGAATTTTTTGAATGTTTTATCCGTTAAGACTGTTCATCTAATTTCTTGTTGGAATTTCGGCTGTTAGTCCCACTGAGATCAAAATCTGAATTCAAGACAATCTTCCTACACTGTAACTGACTTCTGATCTAGCCAGTACAGCATACCTACTTAGTCTAAGTTGAGTCCGAAATGAGGTATATAGTGTTTTTGTCTGAAAAACTTTGGAACTGGTGTATTGTTCTCAAACTGAGTCAAGACTAATTTACAAGGCTTAAAGTGCAGTTTAATAAAAAAAAAATTTCATGAAAGAAGTTTTACAAATCTTGTTATGAGTAACTGGGACTTTCATCAATGAAGTGAAAGAATTCCATGTCATGAGATGGCAGTAAATCAGGCTTAATTAGCTGTCTTGATCATACAGAGCTATGGTATATATCTGGCTAGTAACTGGGGTGTCTGGCCTCTGGTAAAGGTGTCACCTTAATGTCAACACTAGTTAGAATACTATCTCTGTCCTCTTGTCAGAAGGGGTAATGTGGTCTTGCCACCAAGTAACTAGGGATTCCTGCCTCTAAACAAGGTGTCTCCCTAATGTCAAAGGTGTACTTGACAGATTTATCTTTGATCTTGACCATCTTTGAAAAATTTTCTTTCTCTTGGTATCCAGATTCTGTTCACTTGGCATTTAGGTCTTGGTTTGTTTGTTTTCAATACCATAGGTCTTTGTTTTTCCTGACTTCCTTGCTTTATACTCTCTGAGTAAAGACTTACTCTGACCATACTGGTATCTTGTACCTTACTTGCTTAGAATCTGGTTCTGTGTATGGAGCAAATCTTCATTCACCATTTTGCACAGTCTGACTAACTGATCCTCAAAATCCTCACATAAAATTAATGGCGTTCTTAATTGCTTAAACATCTCAATAACTCTCCTTTATCAGCCATACTCTCTATTGTTTTCTCTCCACTGTCAGCAATTGTCTTTTCGTGATATCTTCAGACCTGCCCCTAGTTTTTGATGATGTCAAAGGGAAAGAGTGTCTTGCTTGTGCTTTTGTGCTTTGCTGAGGGGGAGCGTAAGATAAGTGTCCAGAGTTTTCTAGTCAGAGGAAAGTGGATGTTGTGTTCAGGGGGAGCTCTTGGGAGTCGTCAGAGGAGGCGAGTGTGTTGTGTGTCTGCATTGCTTATTTTCACAGCTTATCTTCATGCACTTCATCTCTGTTATTTAATATAGTGTTGCCATCATCAAAAAGGGGGAGATTGTTGGACTTTTGTGACCTCCCTAGTGTTTTGATGATGTGCATCACTATGTTAAATATTGTTATTTTTAATCAGATATCATGAGTAATGTTATGCATTCGAACTTTCCATGATTAATAAGAAAAACTGCTATGAGTTAATACCCTGCATGTTCGTACTTTTCCTTTCATTCTTCGTGTTGATTGTGTTCACTTCACTTCATGATGTATTTTTCAACATCGTGTTGTTCCAACAATGCTTGTTGGTTGTCTTCGTGTCGTGTTTTGTTCCAGCGCGTGCTGAACACTGCAGCACCTCGTGCTATTTTCTGTACCACCTCGTGTCGCTCCATCTGTGTCACCCCTAATTCTTCAAAGTCTATACGCTGGATCATCCTTCTGTGTGTCTCATTCAAAGTCTATACATCCACCGTCTTACCCAGCGTCTCATGCAAGTCTGTACAACCTCTGCGTTTCAAAGTCCATTTGTTGCACTCTCAAGTCGGTACATTGCCTTCAAGGCATCAAGTCTATACAGTGGACTGTGCTTCATGCATTGGACAAGTCTGTACATCGACCTGTTCACTCGTTTGAGCAAGTCTATACATTGCGTTGCCTTACCTACGTTCAAGACCACCAAGTCTGTACATTGGGTAAAGTCTACACATCGCCTCGGTCACTTGCTTCAAATTCTATACAATGTGAACATTCATGTCTATACAGACTTCACCTCATCTCAAGTCGAGTCTAACTGTGTTGTCTCCATGTCGTTCTTAGTTCGAGTCATTTCTTTGTTATGTCTGTCTTCGTGTTGCTTCTCCTAGACCTCGTGTCTTTGAATTGTTCCATGTTGTTTTTGTGTCGTTTTCGTCTTCGAGTCGTTCGTACGTTCGAACAACTTAGTACTCGAGTTGTTTTTCATGTGTATTCAAGTCTCTTTAGTAAAGTGTCGTTTCACCTCATGCCGTTCTCTTTGCTGTTTGTTATGTCGTGTTGTTTTTGTATTCATGTCTTCGTGTTGCTTTTGTATTCGTGTCTTCGTGTTATTCTTGTGTTTATGTCCTCGTGATTGTTTATTTCTATCTTCGTCATGGTTCCTTCTGATCGCGTGTCTGTCTACCTTTTTCACTCCGTGAGACTTCCTTCTCACCTCGTGCTGTTCTCTTCTGACTTCGTGTCGTTTTCTTTGTGGTGTTAGCTTTATTATTATGTATCTCGTGTCGTTCTCTTCGTAGTGTTTGTTTTGTTACAGTGATACTTCGGGTCGTTCTCTTTTTACCTCGTGCTATTTGCATCTGACCTCGTGTCATTCTCTCCTTGTCTCGTACTGTAATAATCTTGTGTATCTCGTGTCGTTCTCAGTAAAGTGCATCTCGTATTGCTATCACATACCTCATGCAGTTTTAGTTCTTGTGGCCCTCAGTGTTAATGGTTTTTATCTCCTTGCAGGTCCGAGGAAGAACATTCACCGGTGTCTGGGCTGCACGTGATCCGATACTAAAGGAACCAATGCTATAAGGACACGTGGCAAGAAGGTTCTGGATGAAGCGTGGGAGGCATACGCATTCTGCACCTTACCCACCTGCTGCTATAAAAGGAAGCCTTCATCCACAGATGAAGGTTGATCGAATGGAAAAAGCAAAAAAGGAGAAGTGAAGAGAGTTCGATCCAGAAGAAAAGAAAGAGAAGAAGAGCAGAAGGAAAAGAAGAGAAAGAGAGAGCTAGAGAGCTCGTAAGGGTGAAGAGAAAAAGAAAGTGAGAGAGAAGAGAAGAGGAAGAGAAGCTTACCTGAAGATCTGTCTACTGGACCGTGGATCAGATCCAGGCCAGTCAGCTCCGTTGAGAGCCACATTGTGCATTTCGCTTTTCAGCGTTCTGTTTGCTGAAGTTATTTTCATTTCGTGTTTCTGTTTTTTCTTCTTATTTGGCTTTCCTTGTTCTTTCGATTCTCAGTAGTGAGGTCGGGTTCCTCCTGTGGATCAAGAGAAGGGAGATCTGATCTCCGGTTGCAAGTAGCTGGGAGCTACTTGTGGGTTCCCTCTGGTCAGAGGAAGGGAGACTTGTCTCCAGTTCTGGGCTTGCGGGTTGCAAGTCCAGGGGTCCCTCCAGTTGGGAGGAAGAGGGGAGGCTGTTCCTCTGGTCAAGCTGTGTGGCAGCAACTGTTTGCAGACTGAGTCTGCTTGTCTAGCATTGGCTAGTGAAGCCTCACTCCGGTTGGGAGTGAGGGGTGGATGTAGGTCTGGAGGACCGAACCACCTAAAAAGTCTATTGAGCAGTGGTTTGCTTTGTGTGCTTGCTTCCGCTAGATGCTTGGATAGGCGCGCTCCTTGTGTTTGCTCATAAGTTTAATTGAATTCGTTTCATTCTGTGTTTGCGTCTAGCATCTGAGTTTTTAATTGGCCATTATTCATTGAAGGATACATTCACCCCCCTCTGTATCTGGGCCTAGTACCCTAACATCCTTGGCAATGGATATTTGTTCTTGATGGTGAGTTGATTCAATTTCTGATAATCAACACATAATCTCATCGAACCATCTTTCTTTTTGACAAAGAGGACTGGGGCTCCCCAAGGTGAAGTACTTGGTCGGATAAACCCCTTATCCAATAAATCCAATAGTTGTTCCTTTAACTCCTTCATTTCGACAATAGACATCCGATACGGAGCTTTAGAAACTGGTGCAACTCCTGGAATTAAATCAATGGAGAATACCACTTCTCTCTCAGGAGGACCAGGCAACTCGCATGAAATACATCAGAATAATTCCGAATGATAGGAATGTCCTTTAGAACGGGTTCCATGTGCTCGATCATAGTGATAGAAACTAAGAAACCAGCACAACCCTTTCTTAAAATTTTCTCGGCTTTGAGGGCCGAAATGAGAGAAAAGTGTTTAGAATGCCTGATACCAGAAAATATAAGATTGGGGTAACCCATAAAAGTTACCGTACCTAACTTGTAGTTGACACTAGCACCATGTATAGATAGCTAATCGGCACCCAATATAATATCATATCCATCCATATCAATGCATACCAAATCAGCGGGTAAGTTATAACTACTAATTAGAACTTCACTAGCAATATAGAAATGTTTAATTTCCGTTCCCGTTCCAATATGGGTAGTAATAGTGAGTGTAGATTCTAATGGAACAGGCTTCATAGGTAAAAGACCTGCAAATCTTCTAGATATAAATGAATGCGTAGCTCTGGTGTCAAATAAGACAGAAGCATGCCTTGAGTACACAGAAAGAGTACCTTCAACGACGCCTCCTTCTTTGGTAGGTTCTGCATCCATGAGAGCTTGGAGTCTTCCTTACTTTTTGGCAATAATAGGAAGCTTTGCCGGTGGTGGAGCTTGCTCGTTGAGAAGAGGGCAATTCAGGATCCTATGCTCCTGACTCCCGCATCGAAGACATGCGCCGAGCTTTCTCCAACATTCCTCGGCTTTGTGTCAGGGCTTCTCCCAGAATTTACATAGTTCCTTTGGTGTTGTCGATATAGGGACAATTTACTTGTCGAATGTCCTCGACTTCTTGTCCCCTTGAAAGTTACATCCACCTTTATTGAAATTACGCCCGTCCTTGATGAAGTTACGCCCGTCATTGGGCATTTTCTTCTCGAAGGAAGGTTTGAAACTACTCGCTCCCGTAACTTGCTCTCTCTTGGCTTCTCTTCCTCGGATGCGATCCGATAACTCCGTTGCATCTTCTAAGAGTTGTGCTCTTCGTACCGCATCAGAATAAATTTGAATATCCATCGGGACGAGTTGAGTAATATATTGCGGCTTAAGGCTGTTAAGAAATCTACGTGCCTTCATCTTGTCGGTACCCACGAGATGTGGGGCGTACCGAGATAACCTTGAAAATTGTGCTTCATATTCCGCCACCGATAAACCCTTTTGCTTCAAAGCGGTAAACTCGAATGCCTTCCTTTCTTGCACTCGGTCGGAGAAGTATTTACTATTGAAGTGTTGCACGAACTCTTCCCATAGAATTTGGTCGTGCGATAAAGTAGCTTCGACCGATTCCCACCAGGCACGTGCGTCCCTTTCTAGTTGGAAAGTAGCGAGTATGACCTTTTCCTCGTCGGCACATTGCATGGCTCAAAAAATCCTCTCAATTTCCTTAATCCAATGTTCGGCCTCATCCAGATCCGTAGATCCTGCGAACTTGGGAGGGTTCATGCTTTGGAAATTCCTATGCAAATCTCTATCTCCTCAGTTTGCTCCTCCTTTAGCAACCTATTGGAGGGCTTTGGTTAAACCTTGAACAGTGCGTTGCATCTCACGCCATTGAGCTCTCTCGGCGGCCATTTGTGAGAATTAACCTGCAACCATAATTACAAGGTTTAATGTTTTATTTTGGTATTCATTTCTTGATTAATTCTTTTCCTTTAAAACTTAACCCATGGGTCTACGCAAACTTACCGGGAAAGTTTAAGTTAATAACCAATTTCTAGGTATTGATCTATACCTATATTAAGGGAAAACCTATGTTTAATAAATCCTAGCTTTTATGTAACCTAGGCTCTGATACCACAAAGACTGTCACGCCCCGACGCGGAATATCGAGGGCGTGAGCGAGTCGTAACAAGTGTGTCGATCAGAGCATGTATAATTTTATTTCTAAAGTCAAAAATGAATGGGAAAATGATACTTTTATTCCATCAAAATGAAGTTTACATCACTAATTCATAAGCCATAAAGGCAATTAAAAACTTCCAACTCCAAAATACAACATTATTGTAAAATCACTAATGACCTACATAAATACTAGGGAAAAGAAAAACACTCTTTCACTCTTATCCATTCCCTTGTTCAATTTTATTTCCTGCAACAATTTACCAAAACGTAGGGTGAGCAAAAAACTTAGTAGGATTTTATATCTCTATAATCAGACAATATTTAAGTATTTATCATTTTGGACTTTTTCCAAGTAAATCGGGAAGTGTTTAAGATCATGAATAGAAAGTAGGAAATTATATACGGAATTTTAAATAATAACATGATAACGAGGTTCCAAGATAATTTCAAGTATTGAATATTGGACATCTAAAGAATATCATGAAAGAATTTGGCCATTTCATGCAAGTCAAAAATATTCATGTCATTTCAAGCAATTTCAAGTAACAAGTAAACAAGTACAATAACGAAGTGTGGAATGTCATAGATAATCTAGCAAGTCATGTACTTCGGTGCAATGCCACACCGTGGTCAATCAACTCCCATGGGCACAAGTACTTTCGGGCGCTCCTTCTAGGACCAGACCGGGCCCCATTAATGCCAGTCATTGGATCGATGGATCATAAGATCCCAAGTATGTTTAGACATCCACTTAACACTATGGCCAACGAATTTCAAGAATAAGCTCATTTGTAAAAACTACAGATTTGGCAAAAATCTCAGAAGTAGTAAGAGAAGTGAATAATAATTTTAAGGCATCATGTTTAACGACATTAAGTCGTGGAATTCAAGAAAGAACGATAACTAGGAAGAAAATTCAAGTAATTCGAGTTTAATAGAATTAATTTAATTCCATGGTTTAATCTTGTGTGCATTTGGTTTACAAGTATTTAGACATATCTTCAGGAAGTTTTTGTACATTAGAGATGCATTAGTTTAGCCAAAAGCGGTGATTTATTATTTAGAAATTAGAATTTTGTTATGAAAAATAGATTTTTATGCTGAAAATAATTCTAACTTGCTGAATATAACTTTAACATGCTGAAAATAGTTTTCATATATTACTTTACTGATAAGATGATAAAAATAAATTTTTTCATGCTGGATTTGATTTTTAACATGCTGAAAATTAATATTTAACATGCTAAAATTACTACTTAACATGCTAAAATAATTTTCACATATTAATTTACTGATAAGATGATAAAGATGAGTTTACCATGCTGATTATAGAAATTCTTTGATGACAACATAAATTTTATCATATTGAAAATCATTTTTTTATATTTATTTACTAATTATTTGATAGGACAATAAAAGTATCATGCTGAAAAATAGTTTTAATATACTAAAAATAATTCTAACATGCTAAAAATAATTATAACATACTGGAAATAATTTTATCATGCTGGAAGTAATTTTAATATGCTGGAAGTAATTTTTATGCATCAATTTACTAATTATTTAATAGAAAAAATTAGGTTTAGCATGCACAAAAAAAAAGTTTAAATAGATTTTAACATGCTGAAAATAGTTTTTATATCTCAGTATGTATAAAATGATTTTATCATGTTGGAAGTCATTTTTAACATGCTGGAAATATTTCTCATGCATTAATTTACTAATATGGTTATAATTTACTAATATGGAAAAGTGTCGACCCTTGGGGTCGACATTTGTTTGCATTTCCTGTATACGGTTTTGTTCTTAGACAGAACGGCCGTGAAAAAGTGTCGACCTGGGAGGTCGACACTTGTCCGTCATGAAAAAGTGTCGACCCGGGAGGTCGACACTTTTCACTAAATTACGAGTTTTTAGCAGAAATCTCGATCCCGAGTGTCGACCTTAAAGGTCGACACTTTTTCTGCTACTTTGAATATTTCTTCACTAAAATGGCTATAACTCCCTCATTTCTCAATGACATTTAGTGAATGAGGTATCAATGGAAAGAGCACTGAAAGAGGAACAATCTAGCATGCTTTAATTAGAATTTAGTCTGAGAGATATCTACCTTTAATTACTTCCAAGGGAAAGGGGAAAAATAATTTGGAATAAATAGAAAAGCCTTTGATTCTTCAAATCTTCCTTCAAATCTCCTTCAAATCTCCTTCAATCTTCACACCACCATAGCTTAAGCCTCCAGGGATGGTTTGTGGGTTGATTGGGGTTTTATTTATACCCAAAACTTGGCCAACTTTGTCAAGATTCCTCACCTAATTTTACCTAACCCATTAAGTCTGAATTTAGAAGAAAAATTCCATTTCTCTTCTTAATCTAGCCCATTTTTGGTGTGAATTGGTGTGAAAACATTGTAATTTCGCCTAGTCTAAAGTGGAATGGTAGGTGGGAGTTGATTTTTGAGTCAATCTTCTCGAAATTGGGTTATTTTAATCCCTTAAATGCCATATTAAATATGTGTTACGAATTTTGGTCTAATTATCCTTTAATAAATCCTTTAATCCATTAATCCAACCTATTATTGATTATCCAAAGGGCCAATTGTAATCATAGTCCATTATATGGACTCTTATTGGGCTTCTTATAATTTATCTAAGGGTTAAAGCATTTATCTTTCAATTTACCTCAAGTAAATTCAAGTAAATGTATTTCTCTAGTTTATTCCGTATAGTAAAAATGTAATTTAACTATTTCATGAAAATTTTAATTATAGAAGAAAATTGAAAATTTTATTTCTCATCTTTATTTATCGGGTTTCTATATGAAAGGTCCTGGTTAATGGTTCATTGACTGATCTTGCCGATGATGACAAGAATCAGCATTGGTTTGTTCAACGACATTGCATAAATGCCGAAGCAAAGGATATGTTTAGCCATTAATGAGGACGAAAGGTTCGGGTTAATGGTTCATTGACTGATCCTGCCGATGATGATAAGAATCAGCATTGGTTTGTTCATCGATATTGGATAAATACCGAAGCAAGAGATATGTTTAGTCATTAAAGAGGACGAAAGGTCCGGGTTAATGCTTCATTGACTGATCCTGCCGATGATGACAAGAATCAGCGTTGATTTGTTCATCAACATTGGATAAATGCCGAAGCAAAGGATAGGTTTACTCATTAACGAGGATGAAAGGTCCAGGTCAATGGTTCATTGACTGATCCAGTCGATGATGACAAGAATCAACGTTGGTTTGTTCATCGACATGGGATAAATGCCGAAGCAAAGGATAGATTTAGTCATTAATAAGGACAAAAGGTTCAGGTTAATGGTTCATTGACTGATCCTGTCGATGATGACAAGAATCAGCGTTAGTTTGTTCATCGACATTGGATAAATGCCGAAGCAAAGGATAGGTTGAGTCATTAACGCGGACGAAAGGTCCGGTTTAATGGTTCATTGACTGATCCTGCTGATGATGATAAGAATCAGCGTTGGTTTGTTCATCGACATTGGATAAATGCTGAAGCAAATGATAAGTTTAGTCATTAACGAGGACGAAAGGTCTGGGTTAATGATTCATTAACTGATCCTACCGATGATGACAAGAATCAGCGTTGGTTTGTTCATCGACATTGGATAAATGCCGAAGCAAAGGATATGTTTGTTTATCGACAAGGACGGAAGGTCCGAGTCGAGGGTTTGTGAAAGAAGTAGATCTCTGGTGGGACTATGATGAACGTCCTATCTAGAGTTCCAGAGGGATGAAGGTGAAGGGGAACTTTTTAATTACCACATTACTGACTCAAGCGCCCTTTCGGATTTTCACTAGAGCCAGCCCCCTCTTGCTTTTGCCCACGCGCCCTTTCAGATTTTTGCATGGCCGGGTACCCGATTTTACCTGTGGCACCCTCTCGGGTTTTCACCTAAGCTGGGTTATAGCTATTTTTTCCCCTGTCCAAAATATTTGAACAAGACCGGCGGGGCACCTCTATTTTAAGCACCATTTTTTTTTGGATAGTGCGTAGATATCGACTAGGGTATAAAACCTTGTGCCGAACAATTGTATATTCACAGGAGTGAGGACCACGCCAGCTCAAAGGGAATGGTTTATGCACCGATGTAGACGTAAGGTCCACCCTGGTGATAAGGTGTATGTACTAGCTATGGCATAAAGCCTTGTCCAAAAATTATGTATTCGCAGGCGTAGGGATAACGCCAATGCAAAGAAAATGGTTTGTGAACCGACACGGACGTAAGGTCCAACATGGTGATGAGGTGTATGTGCATGCTAGGGCATAACGCCTTGGGCCGAAATTGTGTATTCGCAGGCATGGGGATAACCCCAGCGTAAAGGAAATGGTCTGTGCACCGACGCGGACGTAAGGTCCACCGTGGTGATAAGGTGTATGTACCGGCTAGGGCATAACACCTTGCACCAAAATTGTGTATTCGCAGGCATGGGGATAATGCCATCGCAAAGGAAATGGTTCGTGATACGTGCAGCAGAAAGTGAGATAGAAGGGGGGGATGAATAGCTCACTCCCAAATTCGATAAACTCAGACATGATTTATCAACCCCTTAAATTGCAGTGATAAAGACCACGGAAACATGCAACTATGATGACTAGTAAAAGGAATGAGATCGAGAAAGCAATCCACAATGAAGCAATTTGTCAAGTAGATGGAGAGAATCACAACGTAAACAAGCAAACCATATAAGAGATAGGGAATTTTTTAGGTGGTTCGATTGCTATCCGCAATCTACGTCCACCCCTTACTCAAGAGAGTAAGGTTTCCTTGCAATATTATATCGCACACAGCAGACTCAGTCTGCAACAACCGCTGCCTAATAGCTTGCCCTGAGGAACAGCCTCCTCAGTCTTCTGATCGACCAGAAGAAAACACTGAAGAACCAATCTCCCTTCCTTTGCACGCAGCAAAGGGAACCCTGTGCAGTTACTCCCAAGTAACTCACACAACCAGAGGATCAACCTCTCTTCCTCCAAGACAATGGAGGGAAACTGGAGAACCTTTCCCTTCCTCCGAACAGTGGAGGGTAACAAAATGGAGTGAAAGTAAAGGAAACTCGAAAATAAAACGATCGATGAACGATAATTTTCTCAGAAAACAAAAGCAATATAGCTTCCGTAGAAGCATAAGTTCACATTCACAATCTCTTCTCTCTCTCAGAAATTTTTCTCTCAGCTCTGGATGGAGTGGGCTTTTTCTGATCTTCTCTCTTTTTTCACTACTCTCAAGCTGCTCTTCTTTTCAACTGTTCCATACTCTTTCGAACCCTTTTCCTCAGCATGTATATATATATGTCTGATCCAGAACCTTAGGCATGTGGATACCACGTTTCCCGCCTGAAAGGTTGGGGTACGTGTGGGAATGTTCTGGACCTTTATCTACCTCGGATCACGTGCCGTCTCTCCAAACCTCTCTCCCCCTTTGACATCATCAAAAGGAAGTGAAAGATATATGAAATTGCTGGAGACATGAGGAAGAAGTACAATGGCTTCTTAGTGTAGAAAGACTCATGAGCATATCTTAAGAGAATAAGTGAGGTACTAAACTCAAGAGAAGATTCTTGAACTCTGGTAATCAATAGAGAAGTAGAATGAGAGGGAAGTGTATCCACATACAGTGTATATGATGTAGAGAAGGGATGAACAAGTATGGCAGGACATTGCTGAACAGACAAGAGTACTCAGTAGATGACAAGAAACAAAAGCAGAGAAGGTGTTCTCATGGTATTGAGGAGAAGCATTCCAGTAAATTGCACAAAGACAAGGGATATTATAGAGTTTTTCAATAAGACCAATGAGTAAATTGGTAAATCACACTATTGACATTAGGGAGACACCTTGATCAGAGGCATGAATCCCCAGTTACTCAATGTGAGTATCTCATTACCTCTCCTTTTTAGAGAATAGAGTTAGTAACTGTGGCTTTTTATATGAGGAAACACCTTGATCAAAGGCCAGAGTCCCCAGTTACTCACCACCTTGTCACCATTGCTCTGTGATGATCAGAAGCACAAGTTTATTTTGCATAGATTGCTCTTCCTTTTTTTTTGAATTTGACACCTCATGACATGGGAATTACTTCACTTCATTGATGAAGCTCCCAGTTTCTTAGTGATCAATTTGTTTATTTGGTTGCTCCCTTATATTGTAGAGAGAAGTGATTGTAGACAATACTAGAAGGACTGTTTCTTTGAAATGAATCTTGAAGTCTAGATTTTGAGTTGTTCTAGACAGATGTCAAGACATATAGGTTTTAGCCTGAACCCAAATCATTGACAATGTAGGAAGATATACTTTGAACACTTAATCCAGATCTCTGATGGACTACTAGAGAAAAGATTCTAGCTGGACTTTAGTTACACAGACTTATAGACTTAAGAGATGAATGAGATTCCACAGTCTGAGATCGAACCGCACTCATTCAATCATGAGAACCAGCAATGACACACGTCTGGTCAATCTTTTGAATCAGTCAAAATTCACTAACTGCCCAGCTCCCCCTCAATCGATGCACTAAAGGAATTTAGTCAGCAGATTCTCAAGACTCCCCCTCACTGTTAGGACAGGCTACTTACACAATCTCTTGCCAAAAACAATTCAATATCATGAGATTAGCAATTAAGATATATTAAATAAGCCTAATTCTCTCCTTAATGTGGTGAATTTGTCATTGTCTAGAGGCTTGGTGAAGATATCAACAATTTGATTAGTAGTGCCTACATGAATCAGCTCAAAGGTGTTTTTAGAAACCTCATCTCTTATAAAATGATGCCTTATTTCTATGTGTTTGGTGCGGGAATGCAAGATAGGATTCTTGGCTAGATTGATGGCACTGGTATTATCATAGTAAATGGGTGTGCACCCCAGGTCTACTTCATAGTCTTGAAGCTAGTGTTTAATCCAAAAAACTTGTGTACCACAACTCCCTACAGCCACGTATTCAGTCTCTGCAGTGGAGAGGGCCACAGAATGTTGTTTCTTGGAACCCCAAGATACTAAACACCCACCAAAAAATTCACAGTGACCGCTAGTGCTTTTTCTATCTAGTTTACACCCGGCATAATCTGCATCTGTGTATGCAACTAAATCTAGTGTGTGTGATGCAGGAAACCATAAACCAAGGGTGTGTGTAGCAGACAGATATCTGAAAATTCTTTTCCCTGTAGCTAAATGCAATTCAGTGGGTCTAGATTGATACCTTGCATACATTCCTACACTGAACTGTATATCAGGTCTTGAAACTGTCAAATAAAGTAGAGATCCAATCATACCTCGATAGAGCTTGGCATCTACTTCTTTACCTGTCTCATCTGCATCTAATGAGGTATTGGTACCCATTGGTGTTGTAATGTGCTTCAAGTTGGTCATGCCAAATATGTTAAGAATGTCCCATGTGTACTTGGTCTGGTTGATGAAGCATCCATCCTCTAACTATTATACCTGCAGGCCAAGAAAATACTTTAATTCACCTACCAAACTCATTTCAAATTCAGTAGACATCAATTTAGAAAAGTCATTACATAGTTCAGAGCTAGTTGGCCCAAAGACAATATCATCTACATATACCTGAACTATGATGAGGTCTTTATTTGAGCTTTTAGAAAATAAAGTATGATCCACCTTACCTCTGTGGTAGCCCTTGCTGATTAGAAATTCTGTCAGTCTTTCATACCATGCTCGAGGAGCCTGCTTTAGACCGTACAAGGCTTTATTCAATCTGAAAACTTGGTCAGGTTTAGTAGAGAATTGAAAACCTGGGGGCTGCTCAACAAAAACTTCTTCCTTGATAATTCCATTTAAGAACGCACTCTTCACATCCATTTGTTGGAGTTTTATATTTTTGGAGCATGCAAATGCTAGCAATATTCTTATGGCTTCCATCCTAGCAACAGGTGCGTAGGACTAATCGAAGTCAACTCCAAATTCCTGACAGTAGCCCTTGGCTACTAGTCTGGCTTTATTTCTAGAAATAACTCCATCTTCATTCATTTTATTCTTGAATACCCATTTTGTTCCTATCACATTAGTGTTCTCAGGTCTTGGAACAAGTTCCCAGACATTGTTTCTATCAAATTGACCTAACTCTTCAGACATGGCATTGACCCATGATGTATCGTTTAAGGCTTCCTCTACTGATTTTGGTTCAATTTGAGAAACTAAAGCAATTAAATCTTGATTTTGAACATTTTTGAAATGAGACCTAGTTCTAGGGGATCCCTTAAATTTCCTATGATGTTATCCTCAGGGTGGTCTTTCAAGAATCTTATATTTATTGAAGACTCACTTGTTTCAGCTGGCCCTACCTGGTTGGGAGTATCTGATGTTTCATTCGGCTGAATCTCCTCTTCTTCTTTATCTTCTAGGAATTCTCCATCGTGCTTGGAATCCCTGTCAG
The DNA here is from genome assembly GCA_022559845.1 of Amorphophallus konjac. NCBI lineage: Eukaryota > Viridiplantae > Streptophyta > Magnoliopsida > Alismatales > Araceae > Amorphophallus > Amorphophallus konjac. The sequence goes on from CM040125.1 coordinate 183,594,099, forward strand.
CATCTTCAATGTTAGCAGCATCTTTTGTTTCACCAAAAATGATATGTGGAGACTCTTCAACTTTCTGATCAGTTATGTTAAAGACCCTATATGCTCTTGACACTTCAGAGTATCCTAAAAATATTCCAGGACAGCTTTTAGCATCAAACTTATCTAAGTCTTTCTTGTCATTATTATGGATAAAGCATTTAGCACCAAAAATCCTGAAATGAGCCAAGTTTGGTTTCTTACCTTTCAATAGCTCATAAGGGGTTTTCTTGTGAATTGGTCTTACCATGGCCCTGTAGATTGTATAAGTTGCTGTTTTGGCTGCCTCTACCCAGAACTTTCTTGGTAGTTGACTCTCAATCAGCATGGTTTGGGTCATCTCCACAATGGTTCGATTTCTTCTCTCCAAAATTCCATTCTGCTCTGGTGTCCTGGGAGAAGAAAACTTGTGTGTTAGTCTTTCATTTTCACAAAGGTCAGAAAACATGGAGTTTTCAAATTCACCTCCATGGTCAGATTGAATTGAGCAAATCTTATGTTTTCCTTCTTGTTTGACCTTATTGAAGAATTGTTTGAATTTTTGAAAAGCATCATTTTTGTTGGCTAAGAAAAAGATGAAAATCTAGAGTGGTCATCAATGATCACATAACCATACCTACTTCCATTAAGACTCTGAGTTCTAGCAGGACCGAAGAGGTCCATGTGAAGAAGTTCCATTGGTCTAGAAGATAATGGCTCATATCTTAGTTTGAAGGACTTTCTTGTCTGTTTGCCTAGAGCACAGGCATCACAGATTTTTGAAATTGAATTAAACTTGATTTTAGGGATGCCTCTAACTAAATCATGCTTGATTAATTTATTCAAAGTAGAAAAGCTAGCATGGCCTAAATGTCTATGCCAATCAAAAGCACCACTTTCAGAATTAGCAGAAAAGCAGAGATTAGATTCAGACTCAACATCTAAGTCTACCATGTAGACATTATTGGTCCTGTTTGCTACAAATTTAACATGATCAGAATTTATTTCAAAGATTTTGCATGAGTTGTTGTCAAACACAACCCTGTGACCATTGTCACATAATTGACTAATGCTAATCAGATTGTGTTGAAGACCTTCTACAAGTAAGACTTTCTTAATAGAGTTAGTGAAGGACTTACCAACAGTGCCAACCCCAATGATCTTACCTCTGTTCTTTCCTCCGAACTTGACCAGACCCCCTACCTTCATTTCTAACTTGCTAAACTTGGATCGGTCTCCTGTCATGTGCCTGGAGCAGCCACTGACAAGGTACCATTTGTTGTTCTCAACTGCCAGGCAGACCTACACAAACGAAATCAAGCAAAGTAGTTTGGAACCCAAGATAAGTTGGGTCCAAAGACATCATTCAAATCTTTAAGCAGATGTTTAGGAATCCAGAGTTGTTTGAACTTGTTTTTCTCTTGCATCTTAACTTCGGGTCTATTGAAATTGTGACCAGAATTATGTCCAGCTGGTCTGGAGAAGTGAAATCTATTCCAGTTATTAGGCTTCTCATCCCTGGGGTATCTTTTGTGCGCTTGTTGATTAACAAATTTATGAGGGTGAGTGTTATTTCTCCAGTAACTTCTGTTCAAACCCGTTCTTTTATAGTGGCTCCAACTTTTATTCTGATACATTTTTCCAGTCCAGCTACCACTTCTATTTTGGTAAATGGGCTTAGAGAGGTTCTTCACAAAGTTCATTCCTGTTTTAGATCGTCGTCCAGCATTGTTTGTTGAATTTTCCTTTTGACGTTGAATATTTTGATTGCTGTTTGAACTGGATGATGTGTCTAGCTTTTCTTTTCCCTTCTCTGGGTAGAAGGTAATGCTCTTGAACTGAAAGGGTCTCTTGTTAGTCGGGTCATAGCCTAAACCCTCCTTGTTGAAATTAACCCTTGTTCCTAGTATAGAATCCAGGTTCGTTTTCCCTTGAACAAATTTTTCTAAAACCTTTTGTTTGTCTTCTAGATCTCTTTGCATAGACTCACATTTTTTAAGAGTTTTTTTTTTAAGCCGAAAGGAGGTGGTAGGGTCAGCACTAGCTAAGTGCCCCTAACCCCAGCGGGGCAAGAGGGAATCACTCCCCCGGGCGACCAGCTACCAACCAAGTATTTATATTAATGATGGAGATTTTTACATAACTCCCAGGCAGGGCATACCCCCGGAAAGACCACAAAAGTGAGGACTAAAACAATCTAACACTAGGCAGCCGGGCTTTGTCAAGAGCATAGCTGCTCCTGCAGGCGCGGGGCATGCTAACACTGGACGAGAAAACCAAATTACAATGAGCTGTACAAGCATAAGAAGACAAGCTATCAGCTAATCTGTTGGCCTCTCTGAAGACATGAGTAATTGGGGCGGTGTGACCACTAAGAAGTTCAGCTGCGATGCGCCACCAGTGCAGAGTGTCCCACGATGGTGGAGTGTTGCTGTAGAGAGATTGAACCAGGACGGCCGAGTTAGATTGGATGCTCCCCAGAGGAAGGCCATGAGCTTGCGCCAGGTGGAGTCCATCACAAAGTGCTCGGGTTTCAGCAAGCAGACAACAGCCCAAGCCATAATGATAAGAGAAGGCCAGGATAATATTCACAGCCGCGTCTCTGATGCAGCCTCCCCCTCCACAAGTACCTAGGTTTCCCTTGCAGGCGCCATCTACATTGAGGCAGAAGCCCCTCAACGATGGGGTCCAGCAAACCAACTTCGGCCTTTTCACCTTAACAATAGGATGATAGCCAAGGGAACAGATATCAGAGAGTTCCTTGTCCGAAGCAGGAAGCTTGAAGGTGTAGGTGCTCAAAGCAAACTGAATAGAGGAATGTATATTAGCAGTAATCCTTCTGACAGGAGTCTCCAATGACTGGTATCGCCTCATGCACCTAGCCTTCCAAATTTTCCAGAGGAGCAGCAAACAGCCATACAGAGAAATGAAACCAGTCGGGGACTGTCGATCACATGTAGAGAGAAACGACCAGAGTCTTGTGGTAACCTGCTCATGGAGTACAATCCGAGGGCTAGCAATGGGGAGGAACCAAGTCCACAGTTGGGAGGCAAGATCGCTGGATGTAAACAAATGATTGAGGTCCTTATAATGTGGAACTTTGCAACATGAGCACCTAGAAGCCAGGTTTACTCCGCAGTTTGCAATACGATCATCCACAGGAACAGCTCGGTGGAGGAGACGCCAACCAAACATGGTAGCTCTCCGCTGGAAACTGGGATGCCAGAGACGCTTCAGAGACGGCCGATGAGGACCCCTAGGACGTACGAGATCATACGCCGATTTGGTAGTGAAAGCCCCGGAGGTAGTACCCGTCCAGACACGGACGTCATCTGCTGTGTGAAGGATATGGTCATCCAGAGGCACAGAGGATGGGATGAGATGACGAATGGGGTGGTCCGAGGATTGTAAGACTTGCTGGACGGTAGCGGCTGGGCCACTGTAGGGGGCAGTTAAGCATTGGCGGAGGGGGTGTGTTCCTGCCCAAACATCATCAAGGAAATCGACCTTTGTACCCTTGCCAACAACCCACCGAGTGTGGCTCTGGACCACATTGAGCGCTTTCAGAAAAATAGCCTTTGAAACACCCCGGGGAAAGGGTTTGGGGGCAGGGTGTTCAATCTTATATCAGCATCTGGCGTACCTAGCCCACAGGGAGTCACTCGTGTAGACCTGCCAAATCTATTTAGCCTCAAGGGCTTGTTGCACATGGTGCAGGCTTCTAACTCCCAGACCACCCTCTGACGGTGGGCATTTGATCTTGTCCCAGGATATCTAGTGTCTCCGCTGCTCACAATCGAAACCATTCCAGAAGAAAGCAGCCATCATCTTATCAATGTGGTTGAGAATCATTTTAGGTATAGAAGCGGCCGCAGCAAGATAGATGGGAATGGAGCTGAGGGCAGAATTGATGAGGGTCACTCGACCTGCCTGTGAAAGGAATCTAGATTTCCATGAAAGCATTTTGGAATGGAGCTTGTCCACCAAGTGTTTGTAATCAGCAACAATGGATCTTCCTTGCCAAAGAGGAATGCCCAGATAAGTGATAGCACCAGTTTGTTGATGGAAGCCAGTAATTTCTATGATGGAATTGGATAGTCTTGGTGGGGCAGTTTGTGATATAAGAAATGAGCTCTTCGAAGCATTGAGCTTTTGCCCGGTACATCATTCATATGTCTTCAAGAACTTCACAATGCGAGCTAAATTGTCGGCCTAACCATTGGAGAAGAGGAGAGCATCATCCGCATAAAGAAGGTGGGAAATCATAGGACAAGCACGCGGCCCAGAGAAAGGTTTTAAAACACCAGATCTATGCAGGCGGAGGAGGCCTCGGCTTAAAAGCTCTTCCATAATAATGAATAGGGTCGGGGCAATGAGATCACCTTGTCGAAGCCCCCGTGTGGATTTAAAGAAGCCAGCAGTCATGGCATTAAAAAGGACAGAGAACCAGCTATTAGCCTGCAACATCGCCATATAGGATGTAAACCGGGTGGAGAAACCAAATCGACAAAGAACAGCAATGAGACAGTCCCATTCAACTCGGTCATATGCCTTCATCATATCCAGTTTGAGGATAACATTGTGGCCCCTAGAATTATTTTAAGAGTTCACTGTTCACTTTCTTAACAGATTCATACTTCTCTGTGATCACACTATTTTCATTCAGACTTTCTTCAAATTTAATTATGAGTTCGTTGAGCTGTGTGTGAACTTCCTGGTTCTCTGATTTGTGCTTTTCATTTTCCTTTTTCAGAGAAGTCATTTCTTCTAATTCTTCCTTTAATTTCTGATTTTTCTCACTGATTTGAGTTTGTTCTTCAATATTAGCATTTAATTTTCTCTTTAGAACCTTATGCTCTTTACTCAGAGAATTGAACTTATCTAACAGTTCAGCATAGACATCTTCCCAATCATCAATAGAAAAATTCTCGAAGATATTTGTTACCTCCTCTTCGTTGTTTGCCATCAGAAAAATTCCTTCGTTGTCCTCCTCTGAGGAATTGGCTTCCATATCTTCTTCCTCATCGCTCCACGTGTAGACCATTGCTTGTGGCTTCTTCTTCTGCACCTTCGAGCTCTTCTTCTGAAAGTCGGGACCTTCTTCTGAGGATCAGGGCAGTCCCCTTTCATATGTCCAGGTTTCTTGCAATGAAAACATGTGATTTTCTTGGTGCTCTTATTGTTATCATTGCTGGAATCAAAATTCTTACCAGAAGGGTATGACCTCTTCCTTCTAAAGGTCTTTCCCTTAGTCCTTAAGAATTTTCTAAATTGTCGAGTGAGCATAGCTTGCTCCTCCTGGTCGAGATCTGACAATTCGTCAGGCTTGCAACTACTACTCCCGCTGCTGCTACTTCCTTTGCAGCGGGACGCCATGAGGGCAATGTTCTTGCCCTTCATGTCGCTTCCTTCACCATTCCTTTTAAAATTCATCTCATACCTCATAAGGGATCCTATAAGTTCGGTGACTGTCATGGTCGACAGATCCCTGGACTCTTCTATCACAATGGCCTTAGTATGCCATGTCGGGGTTAGAGATCTAAGTATCTTCCTGACTATATCTCCCTCAGCTATCTCTTTCCCAAACTCCTTAAGACTATTCGTAATCAGAGACAATCTGGCATACATCTCAATTATGGTCTCCTCTAATTTCATCTTAAACATCTCATATTTAGAGGTGAGGAGATTTACCTTCATTGCTTTCACTTGAGGTGTACCTTCGTAGATTAACTCCAACTCATCCCACATCTTCTTGGCCGTCTTGCATGCTGAGATGCGGGCGTATTCGTCTGGGTGTACAGCACATTGGATGATGTTCAGGGCCGTCCAGTTGAGTGACGAAAGGTTGACTTGATCATCTATCCATGCGTCCTCATTCGGTGGCAGATCGTATGGCCCTGTAGTGATCGCCCTCCACAGCTTGTGGCACTGCGCCCTGATGAATACCTCCATCCTGTTCTTCCAGAAAAGATAATTGTTACCATCAAAGAACGGAGGGCGGCTGATAGATTGTCCCTCAGCCATGAAGCTTCGAGGACCATTAGGATTACCCTGACCGTTGGCCCACATGATGAAAACCTGCTCTGATACCAAATGATACGTGCAGCGAAAAGTGAGATAGAAGGGGGGATGAATAGCTCACTCCCAAATTCGATAAACTCAGACACGATTTATCAACCCCTTAAATTGCAGTGATGAAGACCTCGGAGACAGGCAACTATGATGACTAGTAAAAGGAATGAGATCAAGAAAGCAATCCACAATGAAGCAATATGTCAAGTAGATGGAGAGCAGCACAACGTAAACAAGCAAACCACATAAGAGACAGGGAATTTTTTAGGTGGTTCGATTGCTATCCGCAATCTACATCCACCCCTTACTCAAGAGAGTAAGGTTTCCTTGTAATATTATATCGCACACAGCAGACTCAGTCTGCAACAACCTCTGCCTAACAGCTTGCCCTTAGAAACAGCCTCCTCAGTCTTCTGATCGACCAGAAGAAAACACTGGAGAACCAATCTCCCTTCCTTTGCACGCAGCAAAGGGAACCCTGTGCAGTTACTCCTAAGTAACTCACACAACCAGAGGACCAGCCTCTCTTCCTCCAAGACAATGAAGAGAAACTGGAGAACCTCTCCCTTCCTCCGAACAGTGGAGGGTAACAGAACGGAATGAAAGTAAAGGAAACTTGAAAACAAAACGATCGATGAACGACAATTTTCTCAGAAAACAAAGCAATATAGCTTCCGTAGAAGCATAAGTTCACATTCACAATCCCTTCTCTCTCTCAGAAATTTTTCTCTCAGCTCTGGATGGAGTGGGCTTTTTCTGATCTTCTCTCTTTTTTCACTGCTCTCAAGCTGCTCTTCTTTTCAACTGTTCCATACTCTTTCAAACCCTTTTCCTCAGCATGTATATTTATATGTCTGATCAAGAACCTTAGGCGTGTGGATACCACATTTCCTGCCTGAAAGGTTGGGGTATGTGTGGGAATGTTCTGGACCTCTATCTACCTCGGATCACGTGCCATCTTCCTGGTGAATTACACAGACAAACTGTTAGAGAAGAAATAATCATTTTGTCACACACACTTAGCACAATTCGTATTAGTGTAAGGAATAAGAAACCAGAAACTGCATTGAGTAGTAATTACCAAAGCAACTGTTGTACTGACTTTATTTTGCCAGAGAGAAAAGTTTGCACCGAGTCAAAGGAATAAGCATTGACTATGACAGGCAAGAAAAACACCGATATTGAATGAAGCATAAGTTGCACTAGTCCACTTTAGCTATCTACAGGACTTGCACCGAGTCTAATAGACCTGAAGCATGAACTACACCGTCCTCGTTGCTATAGTGAATCGAATAGGCTAGATTATGCACTGAACATGATCTTGTTTTAAGCAAAGCATGCACCGAGTTGTGTTCTAATGCCTTTGACTAACCAAGATTTGCACCGACTAGGTGCAGATCAAACCTTGCACCGAGAATGGTAATGCAATAGAAGATGCACCTACTTCATATTATTCAGAAGCTATAAATATGCACCGAGTCGGGATATGCAGTCCAAGCAGGAGCTGCACCGAGATGGCAAAGAGAGATACAAGACAAAGCTTGCACCGAGATGCATTTGCACTGAAATGACAAAGATAGATACACGTCAAAGCTTGCACCGAGATGGATTTGCACTGAGATGTAGGAATGACCAGCCTGACCAAAGCATTCTGGTCAAGAATTGCACCGACCTCAAAAGGTGAGATGCAGAGACATGATATGCACGGACCTTAGTGGACATGACCTAGAGTAATGCATAGGGACAAGATATGAACATGATCAAGGACTTGCACCGAGGCAAGCACATTATGTAAGAGATGTAGAAATTGCACTTACTTAATATGCATTAAGCAAAAGGATGAAAATCATGTAATGCACGAACCTAAATCATGCTAAAACCACAGACCTCCTTCATGCTTAGAGTTAAAGAAATGCACCATATAAAAACAAATTGATTTGAAATTAAAACAAATTGATTTATAGTGTGAGACATCATCAAAACCGTAGGGATGCAACAATCTCCCCCTTTTTGATGAGACTTCATCAAAACCATAGGGATGCAACAGTTTGTGCACCATTGCGGACGTAAGGTCCACCGTGGTGATAAGGTGTATGTATCAGCTAGGGCATAACACCTTGCGCCAAAATTGTGTATTCGCAGGCGTGGGGATAACGCCAGCGCAAAGGAAATGGTTTCTGCACCGACGCGGACGTAAGGTCCACCGTGGTTATAAGGTGCATGTACCGGCTAGGGCATAACGCCTTGCGCCGAAATTTTATATTCGTAGGCATGGGGATAACGCCATCACAAAGGAAATGGTTTGTGCAACGACGTGGACGTAAGGTCCAACATGGTGATGAGGTGTATGTTTCTGCTAGGGCATAACGCCTTGCATCGAAATTGTGTATTCACAGGCATAGGGATAACGCCAGCGTAAAGGAAATGGTTTGTGCACCGACGCAGACGTAAGGTCCACCGTGTTGATAAGGTGTATGGCGGTAGCCCAATGGGACTAAGTGGGGTGCTCAAGGAGCCCCGGGGTTAGTTTATGCTGGGGATGCTTCTGCGATTACGAGCCACCGACCTCGAAATCGGCCTGAGCTAGGTGGACACTTTAGAGAGCTCGGCCAGGGCGGAGTGCCACTAGAACAAGGTAGATTTTGGCCGTTCTTCGAGCGCCGGTAGGGCTGTATGGTATAGCTTCAAATGTGTCTCGTCAAGAGGGGAGAATTGAACTACTCCTTTGTGGTCTACGAGAACGTAGGCACCCCTTTCATAGACTCGGCAGACGACATACGGTCCGACCCAATTTTCAACCAACTTCCCCTTGGGGTTAGAGGCCATCACTTCTCTTCTTTTGACCATCACTGGGTCACCTTTCTTGAATTCTCGCCCTTTGACCAACCTGTCGAAAGCACGGGCCATGCGAGCTTGGTATAATTGGATGTTTTGTTGCGCCCGAAGACGCCTTCCTTCGAGCTCGGTGAGCTCTTCGAGTCTTCTTTCTATATTTGTCTATTCGCTGTTCGTCAAGCCGTGTTGTATAGCGACTCTCAGTGATGGCACTTCCTGCTCTATTGGCACCACCGCCTCTGATCCGTAAACTAGGGAGAAGGGTGAACAGCCGGTTGGAGTTTTGTAGACTGCATGATAAGCCCATAATGCTCCGTACATCTTCCCTTCCCAGTCTCTCTTGCTAGAGTTGACGGTCTTGGCTAATAGGGTGCAGAGAGTCTTGTTGAATGCCTCTGCCAGTCCATTGGCCTGCGGATTGTAGGGGGATGATGTCCTCCAATCAATTTTGTACTTGTCGGCTAACCGGTACACCTTCTAGTTTCTGAAATGACTGCCGTTGTCGGAAATAATTCGGCTGGGGACCCCGAACCGGAATATTATATTCTGATAGAAGAACCTAGCGACCAGCTCCCCTGTCACTTCTCTTAGTGCTACTGCCTCCGCCCATCTGGAGAAGTAGTCCGTGGCTGCTAAAATATATTTGCACCCTGATGAGGATGCTGGCAAAGGTCCCACCACATCCGTGCCCCATTGGGCAAACGACCAACTCAGGATAGTGGGGCGTAACGGCACTGGCGGCCTCCTGGGCACGGTGGCTTGCTCCTGGCATTTTTGACATGACTTAGCAAACTTACAGCAATCGTCAAACATAGTGGGCCAATAGTATCCCAACTTCTTTATTTTAATCATCATTCTCAGACCGACCTGGTGTGCTCCGACTGATCCGGCATGAACTTCTTCCTCACTTGCCATGCTTCCATCATAAACAAGCAATGGAGTAGAATCTTCTTCTGGGCATCCGTCATTATTCGGAATAAAGTACCGTTTCTCATCTCATAAGAATCCTTGATCCTGAGGAGCTTCATTCTCTGTTCCTTCTCTTTCAGGAGTTGTTGGCGCTAGAACCAACGTAGGAGATGCTCCCGCAAATCAGGCTGCTGGACTTCCTCCACTGTTGACACTTCATTTTCTTCTTCATTGGGTAGGATCTCAATCATGCTGGGGACTTGACGTCTATTAATCACCATTATATTCAGGTTGATGTCTGGCGAGACTGCTAGGGAACTAGCCAGCTTCGCGAGGGCATCTGCCTGATCATTTTATGCTCGCTGGATGTGTTCGATTTTGATGAAGTAGAACTTTGCCATCAGGCGTAGTGCCAATTGGTGATAAGGGAGGAGTTCTTGCTTTCGCACATCAAACTCCCCTCCCACTTGTTTTTCAACCATCATGGAATCACCGAACGCTTCAAACATCCGAACCTTCATAGATAAAGTAATTTGCAACCCGATAACCAAGGCTTCATATTCTACTTCATTGTTCGTGCAGGGCTTGTTTATTGAGCAGGAAGTATATATGACTTCCCCCTCGGGAGACTTCAGGAATATGCCTATGCCGGCTCTAACTCTAACTGGTCCAGTTGCAGGAGTATCAATTCTGGATGCACCATCAAAATACAACTGCCACAAAATGTGTTGCACCTGGTCTGCCTCTAGGGTCTCATTTTCAGGGAGTTCTGTCTCTAACGGACAGTCTTTAGGCACTGGGTGTGCACTAAAGAAATCCGCAATGGCCTTGCCTTTAACAGCTTTTTGCGGTACATAGGAGATATCAAACTCCATGAGAATCACCGCCCATTTGCCTAAGCGTCCTTTGAGTGCCAATTGAGATAGGATATACTTCAACGGATCTGCCTTAGATATCATCCTTATCTTATGCAACAACATATAGTGCCGGAGTTTCTTGACAGCGAAGACCAACACCAAGCAGACCTTCTCAATGAAAGTATATTTTTCTTCAATTCTAACCAGTCTTTGACTGAGATACTAGAGGGCTTGTTCGTTTCCTTCTTCATTGTTCTAGGCCAGCATTGCCCCAGAGAGTAGTGTGTGGCTACTATGTACAAAATCGATGACCGTCCTTTCACCATTGCACCAAGCACTAGAGGGGTTTTCATATAATCTTTCAGCTTGTCAAAAGATATTTGGCATTCTTCATCCCAATAAAAGGGAACATCCTTCATCATCAACTTGTGAAAGGGGTGACACCACCCTGACAAATTGGATATGAACTATCGAATATAAGCAAGACGTCCTTGTAGAGATCTCAGCTCGGAGAGGTTCTATGGTGGAGGTAATCCCTGTATTGCTTTGATCTTTGCGGGGTCTATTTCGATTCCCTGGTATCTGACGATAAAGCCCAAGAACTTGCCACTCGATACTCCGAAGGCGCATTTCATGGGGTTCATGTTTACTTCATACTGCCTGAGCCTCTGAAATATTACTGAAGGTCCTGCAGATGGTCTTCTTTTCTTCTGGTCTTCACCACCAGATCATCTATGTAGCACTCGACCTTGTGATAGAGCAGCTCATCAAATATTCTGGTCATTGCTCGTTGGTAAGTTGCACTAGCGTTCTTCAAACTGAACGGCATTCTTTTGTAATGGTAAATGCCTTTAGGGGGTTGGAAGGCAGTGTGGACCCGGTCATGCTCCGCAATCCATATCTGATTATACCCGAATGACCCGTCCATGAATGACAGGGCTTCGTGACCGGTTGTAGCATCAACCATGACTTCCGTGATTGGTACCGGAAAGTCATCCTTGGGACACGCCTTATTCAGATCTCAGAAGTCTACACATATCCGGATCTATCCATTCTTCTTTTTCACGCGCATAATGTTGGCCAGCCATGTAGTATACTGATTTTCTTCGACAAAACCCACATCAATGAGTTTGTCTACTTCTTTGCATATCTAAGTGATAAGTTCTGGTCTCATGCGTCGGGGTGACTGTTTCACCAGTTCCACTTCGGGATCTATAGCCAGCTCATGCTGTGAAACTGTGGAGTTTAGTTCTGACATTTCTTTGTAACTCCAGGCAAAGCAATCTTGATATTCTTGCAATAGCTGGATGTACAGCCTCTGCTCTTCAGAAGATAGTTGAGCACTAAGGAAGGTTGGCCTGGGGTCATCCTCACTTCCCAAGTTGACTTCTATCAGTTCGTCGACTGTGGCTTGGCCTATGTCTTATATTTCTGGGGGCGCTGGCTAGAGGTCAATGAAATCCAGAATGTCATATTTGAGTTCGAGCACCTCGACCCCTTCATTATGCTACCCCCAGAGTCTATCGGGAGTTTCCAGTTCGGCCGGTGCCGGCTATGAGAATTGTTCCGTTAAAGGACCTTTTGCAACTTTGGCCTTAACGGCTGTGCCAGCAGTTTCAACTTCCACTGGTGTGTTGGGAACCCTGAAGGGCTGGATATTGTTTAGTGCTGTACTGGTGGAGCAACATTTCAACTCCGCAGCCCATGAAGGTAGTTCTCCCCCCATGCACCCCTGAATCTCCGTGTCTTCGGTGGGGGTGGTTTGCTCCTTTCTGGCAGGTACTTCCTGATCGGTCTCAGCGAGAACTTCCTTGATCGGTTTAAGGGGTGTTGATACCATCACCCAGGGAGGGCTATGGGGGAAAGAAGCCCCCGTCTCCTCGGTGTCTTCGACTTCGCTACTGCTGGCCGTGTCAAATCTGGCTTGGCAAGCCATCTCTTCAGGTTACATCTGCTCCCAGCACCTGCATAAGGTCGTAGCTTCTTATTCTGGGTCTCTCGACTGAGCCAACCTGGTATATTAGGCCTCAACGGGGTATTCATCATAAGTTGCCCTCGGTGGACTATTCTTTGTTGGGAAGAAAGCAGAGATGATATCCACTTTGTAGCGCCCACTATAATAATATTCTTGAAGGGTGAAACCCAACCCAGGGTGCTAGGAGACACGCCTTAATTCTTTGTCTAGGCTGGTAGGATACCAGAGCCTTTTGAATGTTTCTTTCTCCTTGCAAGGCTGACCAGAGGGAATGTGCTGCTTCCGGAACATCTTAGCCATCCGGCTTGTTGTGAAAGTCAGCCTATGAATGGAGATTAATGGGTTCTCTATGTCTTCAGGGAGATGAAAGTCAATGTCTTCCTGTGCGGGGTGCTCTTCAGCTGTGTAGAACAGGCTGCTGGGACCTTCAGACTGTGCCACCTCCCATGTTTTGAAAGGCTCGATAGTAATATAATTGAGGCCGAGTATTGGCCCGGTAAGACCTCCCGGGATCTCAATGTGGTCGTGATGCTGATCGACCTCGGCTTCATTAGCTTCAGGGTAGGTGGCGAGAGGTGCAGCTCTACTTACATCTCCTGTGATAGCAATGTGTGACACTGCCCTGTGGCTCACGTATCCTGGCGGTGGTGGTGGGAACCAGTCATCGCCCGAAGTGCCTTTTGGTGCCACGACAAGAGTCTTGGCTTCATGGGTCTTCTGTGACTGCTCCGCATATAAAGGAGGGCCGAGCATATGACATTCAAATATTTCGAATGGATGGAGGTCGGAAAATATCCTTTCCTCCTCCCCCTCTTGGTTGTATTTGATACACTGATGTAGTGTGGAGGGTACCACCATATTTTCATGCAGCCAAGGGCGGCCCAGCAGTGCTTTGTATGTTGTGTTGGAGTTGATGACATGGAATCAAACCCTCGTAGTGAAATCTGCCATAGTGAGGGTGAACTCCGTCACTCCAAGTGGGACCTCACACTTTTGGTTGAAGTCGGCTATACGCATATCTCCGACTTTATCAAGGTGAACATTAAAGTAGTACCTCTGGTAAATTCTGTATGGAAGAATGTTGACGGCTGCTCCGGGGTCTACCCGAATTCTGTTCAGCTCCCGACCATTCAACTGCTCCTTCATGTACAACGATCTGTTCTAGCTAATAGTAGGGAGTAACATGTCTTCCTGAGTGAAGGTGACATTGGCCTCTAGTAGTATTTCAGCCAGACAAGCCTCGTACTGAGCTGGTGTTTGCAAGGTGGTAATAATCGCTTGTCGGGTCTCTTCACTCAGGGAGAGGATCTCCCAAACAGTGAATCTTGCCGGGACCTTCTTTAACAATTTCACTAATCGGCTTCTTACTCAGATATTGGATAGCTTCATTTCTTTCGCCCATCATGGTTTGGAAGAGCCTTGTACCGCACGTCGGGTTCCGAGTCTGTACCTTTTTACTGGGTGTTATCCCTTTGTTGTTCCCTGTCGCCCACAGCCGGTCTGGTCCTATCTTCATCTGGAGTACCAAACGGTTGTTGAAGTTGCGGGAAAGTGCCCTCCGCCGTGGGGCTGGCATCTTGGCACGATTGCTTGCCCTTAGACATCTTCAAAAATTTGAGGAAGGAGGGCACACCAGTATTGCCCCCACTTTGACTGTACAGCCCCATTGGAGGAGGGATTTGGACTCCCTTAACCTCCGGAGGAGGCATTTTGTAGGGTTTCTCCCCCCTGAAAAAAATGTTATGGTTAGAGAGCGGTTGGCGCCCCCATTTTCAGCCTGATTGGGTTGCATGAGTAGCGGTCACGGCTTCAGCCTGGCTTGCCCCGGCTGCGGGTGTAAAGCATATTTCTTCTTCATCCTCCTCACTGGGTGGATTGAAGAAGGCAGACAAGGTGTTGCAGAAGAGCACTGTCTCTTTCTTGGCCTTGTGGACCTTTCTTTTCTTCTTTTGTTTTTTCTTGTCTCTGGCTGGCGCCTGCCTCTAGAATAGACTGTCATCCTTTTCTGTTGCTTTGCTGGCTTCCCCCTTTTGTTCCAACAAGAGCCATTCCAATTCTTGCCACGGAACATGGTCTCTTATCAGCAAGGGTTTCAGATCAGGCTGTTCATACTCATCTAGCCCATTTATATAGTCCTGGAGCCGCCGAGCCTCAGGGCTGATTTCTTCAACCACCAGCAGTAGAGTCTGTCTCCTCCGGTTGTGGGTGTATATCCTGATTACTGCAGGCGGGTGTGGTGGTCCAGATCAATGCTGGTGCCAGAAGGGCGGTTCATGGTGTGATGCCATGGACATGTGCCCCCGCCTTTGGGTGAGGTATAGCCCTCCTCTTGGTCTTTGTAGGGACATGCTGTCATCCCTATTGTTCCTTCATTGGTGTTAGGAAACTGACCTCATAAGTATGCTAAGTACTGGCTTCTGCGACTTCTTCAGGTAGTACTTGGTATAGAGAAACAATGTTGGTTGCAGCCCTTCTCAGAGGTGCTTCATGGGGTTGCGGAGGGTCAACTTTGTACCCCCCCAGTTCTATTTCTTCTTTTCTTATTATGCCTTCAATGACATCCTTGAATATATAACAGTCTGCAATTGGGTGCCCCAGCATCTGATGGTAAGGGTAGAATCTTGGACTATCTCTTCTTTTCAGGTCCTCCGGCCTTCTGGGCTTAGGCAGGGTGATCTTGTTGTACTGGGTAACCAAGTCAAAGAGAACTTTGGTCTTCTCCTTTGGAAAAGAATAGGCCTTTTTCATTTTATCCCTGAGTGAGGGACCTTCCTTCTTCTCTTCTGCTTTGTCAGGTTGAGGCTCAGCTGAGTTCTTGCCTTTATCTCTATGCTGTTCAAATGCCTTGATATCAAGAGCGTTTACTTCATTAGGTGCTAGGCGCTGCTCTACTGCCTTTGCCTTCTATGCAGTGGCAGCGGTTGACGTAGGGGCAGGCCTTGCCAGGAAAGCCTCCACTTTGGCCACTACATTGTTCAAGTAGTCAAACGACTGGATTTCCATGCCAATCATCTTTTCTAGTACCTCCTGCATGAGGTTCTGTTTGCAGATTTGTACAGCATCCTCCTGATGCGGGGGTCACTTGCACCTCATCCCGAGGTTCCTTCACCTCTTGAGGTATTCAAGGGCTGTTTCATCCGCCCTTTGCCTAGTTGAGTAGAGTTCAACCACCGTGACCTCCCTCTCGGTGACGTGGAACCTTTCTTTGAACTTCTTTTGCATGTCCGGCCAGTCATTGATCGACCCAGCCGGAAGGCTAGAATACCATTCAAATGCGAGCCCTGTCAATGAGGACCCGAAAAATTTAAGCAGGTACGACTCGTTTGCGGCTAGGTTGCCCATGAGGGTCATATAATATGCGATGTGTTCCTTTGGGGATCCCTTCCGGTTGAACTTGTCAAACTTAGGCAGCTTACTGATCCTCGAAGGGAGCCGCTTGGCTGCATGATGCGACGGATATGGCACCCAATGAGTATCAAATGCGACATAGTCACCTTCATTTCGTTCAGCAAGTTTCAGCTCAATCATCCTTTCCACCATCAACTTGTTCACAGTGGTTGGACCGACTAGTTCTGGGTAGAAATGCGCCAGCTGCATGTATGGGGTGACCAGGGTGGTCGCCTGCGGCGGAGGACGCACCAATGGAGGTGGCTGGTGCACCTGTGGTAGTATTGGCGGCATCAGCGGCTGAAGTGGGCACTGCTGGGTGGCTGTTTGGCTGTGCTCTACCCGCTGGAGACGAGTATAGAGTGGAGGAAAGTCGCACGGGTTGACAACTCCTTGCGATGATTCACCCTGCATCTCAAGCTATTTTGAAGCCAAAGTCTACTCCTCTTTTTCATGCAGCTGTTTCTTCAGAAGTTCTATCTTCTACCGGTATTGTTGTAACAACATCAACACTGATGGGTCCACAGCTACTGTGCTGGGGGTGGCTTCCACCGTTTCCCCTGAGGCGCCTTTAGGCGAGGTATCTATCAAAACCTCCTCCTCTTCAGCCATCACTACATTTGTAGTGAGGGTAATGACTTCTTCGGACAACATTTGCTTCCCTTTTATCGCCTTCAGTATTTCCTTTGTAGCTTTAGTTCTCTTGGTGTTCGGCCGTGGCCTCTCGGCTAATCGGGCCAATTCTTGGGGCTCCTCTGGCTGCCGGCTATCCCGGTCATATTGCAAGTGAAGACTCGCATTTTTCTTCTTTGTTTGTAGACCCTCCTTTTTGCATAACCCGGGAAGGTCAGTCTCTCAAATATGGAAATTCTTCTTCTCTCCTTTTGCTGGGGAGAGGCTTCATCGGCCTTGCAATTTGGGCCGTCTTCATATCCATTATCGTCAACCGACGACGTCATTCTTCTATCTTCTTCTTCTTCAACTGCCATTGGTGAGCAGTCCTCTTCTTCGATCGCAGCTGCTTGAAGCAGTCGTTGTTGGCCCAGTGAGGGGTTGCCCAGACCCTTGAAATAGCTTCTGACCATGTTGGTCATCTCTTCTTGTCCCCGTCCCTGATGTAGGACTGGGGATAGCTGTCGACCGCCCACTGGAAGGACGTAGGCTAGCCGGGCTCTTCCGGCGTGTTGCTCAAATCTTCTTCCCACTGTGGGGATATTGGCTTGTCGAGCACATGCCCTAAAACTAGCGCAGCGTGGAGGATCCACAACTGTCTCTTCTCTTCTCGAGGCCATGCCCCTCTCATTCCTTTTCTCCTTCTTAGCAAGCTCGGAGCAGCGGCGAACAGGTGCCGCTTGGCGGACATGTTGGATCTTCTTGGGAACCCATACCTGCTTGAACACTTTCGGCCTTGGGGCCAATTCTTTTCGGCCATGACGACCAGTTTCTTCTTTCTCGGCCCTTCTTCCCGATAGGGCCTGGAAAGTGTTGCGGGTCGGTACGGTAGGGACCACCCGATCTGGGATTGCTTGGGCGTCGCGTCAGTCTAGGAAAACAAGGACACCAACGATCACAACAGATTTGCCGGACACTAACAATCGTCCGGTGATGGGAGCAACAGCACTCCTTCCGGAGTTCTTCTGGCGGTGATCCCCGTGTTTGTTGTAGTGAGTGGGACGAGCCCCACGGTTTGGGTATTGGCAACCCAAGGCTTCTTACTGACATCTTCCACGGCCACCTCCAGGGCTTCGACACTTAGCACATCGGTGAAGGCTACCCCCAAGAAGTTGGGGAAGCCGACCACTGGTGGGAAGGTACCAAAAATGGTTGGTACCGCTAGATACCCACTAGCAGCATGGTTGGCCACGATCGCGGGTCCAAAAGTCAGAGTAGTAATTCCAACAACCATCATTGTCTCCTAAAATCACAGAAACAAACAAACAATCAGCGCTCCTTGGGAGGGCCCCCGAGGCACACTTATCTTGGCAAAGAGATGAAGGGAGACTGAGTCCCACCTGGCGTGCCAGCTTGCAGAACACACATTTTTTTAATTATTTTCTTATATTTGTTTATTCATTTATTAATTTATTTATTGATTGATTTATTGCGTAGGCATGCCAGTAACATAAGTGACAATTTTATTATGCGCTCGATTTGACTTAGTCAGACGAATGTGAAGTTCGTGTTGGGACCAGCAGTCTGTCATACCATAAAGTTTATGATGTTTATTACATCCTCCAAGAAGAGGAAAACCCTTGATTAATTGCCAAAATAATGGGCCACTGAGGCTATATAAACGTGTAGGCATAAATGAACCAGTGAGAGTGATAATTCATAATGCGGGAACAAAACATAACCTCAAGCACGCATTTCAAATTCATTCACTATCTGGAGCCCTCGGTACATGGAGGAGAACGTAGGTTCAAAGACCACTATCGCGCATAGTGGGAGCTTCTGGTCACAGCTAGTCTGACCTTCGACAGATCACCATTTTATATACCGAGGCCCGAGATGATGAAAAATATTACAAGCAAGCAAGGCAGCAAAGATAAGTGCGTTCAAACACAATTGCACATTCAAATAGAAAGCAAGCTCAACTAATTGATTTAGTATTATTATTATTTATTTCTTAATTAATTTTTTTAATGATTTATTGAGGTTGAGCTTATTAATCATTTATTATAAAGTTTTATCAGGCTTTGACAAAGGCCAAAGGTTGACTGGGGAGGGGATCAAAGAAGGTTGACCCAAGGACTGAGGTCGGTGCAGCAATGGGCTGAGGTCGGTGCAGGTTGGAGCTAAGGTCGACGCAGCAAGGGGTTGAGGTCGGTGCAGTAGGGGCTGAGGTCGATGCAGCAAGGGGTTGAGGTCGGTGCAGCAGGGGCTGAGGTCGATGCAGCAAGGGGTTGAGGTCGGTGCAGCAGGGGCTGAGGTAGATGCAGGTTGAGTTTAAAAAATGGCGCGAAGGGGGTGCGCCGGATTAGAGCCCATGGGGTTGGAGTGATTTATGAGTGAGGGATTAAAATGGCGCGGGGGGGGGGGGGGGGGGGGGGCGGATTAGGACCGCGCCGGATTGTGGGCAGAATTTGATTTTTCTAAGTTGTTGGATTGCACTATGATTTTGCTCAGTTTTTTGACGTTGATTAAGGGTTTATTCATTGAGTAAATTCAGATTTGATTATCCCGCAGACATAGCAAACCAAGACTTGTGCAAGGTTTCTACTCAAGCACAGTTCGCAACAAGCTTACAGTCCCAAAAATTGAGGCTCCATCATGATTTAGACTAAGTATTCAGTCAAAAATTTGGCAGCACCTCCCCATACCCAGAGGGTTGCGGGGGGAAAGTGGAGGCGTTCCCACAGAAACTGGGGTATGCCCCTTAAAGCCGGGATGCCAAACGGTGACCGGCGGACCCAGATGGATGGAAACCCCAAGGACTAGCCTACGAGGGGTGCCAATACTCCATAGGCCAAAAAGATTGTCAAAAAAGGACGGCCAGAATGGGGGGGAAACCTCGAGGACTATCCTACAAGAGGTCCCTTACCCACAGCCACCACCACTCCCAGAGGAATGTGGATTTAATGTTGGGTCAAAAGACCCATTCTTATTCACCTCAGGTGGCTTATGGGACTCCGCGCCATAGATGGACGGGATCCTATAGCCTGGTGGTGATTCAGAAGGAAAGTGACGTGAATGTTCGATGGGGGTGTTCCCCCTCCCTGGTTAGTGAATCCTAACGGTCAAGATAGAACACGGTATTCGCATTAAACCTTCAATTTTTACCCATGAAATTGAGATAGGGAACTGGCCACATTGGGTAGACCTTCCCCCCACCCTACTCGGGGCAAAGAAATCACAGTAATATATTATTCATCCACTACACTACTGACGGTAGGCTAGACATGGAA
This sequence comes from Amorphophallus konjac, assembly GCA_022559845.1. Taxonomy (NCBI): domain Eukaryota; kingdom Viridiplantae; phylum Streptophyta; class Magnoliopsida; order Alismatales; family Araceae; genus Amorphophallus; species Amorphophallus konjac. Next base: position 183,614,045 of record CM040125.1, read on the forward strand.
GAAAGCTAACTAGTTAGCATTTGGGAGTCAGCCATGAGCCAGGGAACCACGGAGAATGTAAGAAACAAATGCTCGAGCGACTGGCGGGTGACATATGGAAAAATGGCCATACCCAGGGGCCTCACACCCAGATTATAGGGGTGACCCTGTTCTCTCTAGTTCATGACTGTGAACGGAGAGGTAATAGGGAAGCCAACCCCGGGGGGGAAATGGAGATGCACATATATGTATGTCTCTAGCAGTGAGACCAACGACGAGCATATGGTGCATTTAACATAGCTACCACACTGAAAGAGAGCCCCGGGGAGGGGGATAACGTTGATGTAGCCCTTGGCTATCCCAGGGCATGCTCGGCATCGACCAAATAAACCAGATGTTAATAAACGATACGAAAGTAAATGCAACGGAATAAGAGGAGGGATTCAGACATAGCTTAAGGAATGATCAAAGAGAATGAATATATATTGCATTGGGCCTGGCGTTGCTGCACGAGACCGTTCCATTACATCATTGCATCAGAAGATGAATAGAAAAAGAGCCGAAGGCTAAACTAAAAGGAAATGAAGGGGGATGCGGGCTCATATCAACGCCCGTTTCATTACAAGCCATAAAGGAGATATTGACAAAGGGAGGGCTAGATGAAGAATGAAGATGATATCCCACACACCCACCTCCGCTCTTTACAATGAAAACAGAGTATCGAAAATCTTCCTCTCTTCCCTCGCTCCGAGCCTTTCCTCTCTATTGGCGAATGGTGGACGACGGCCCAGGAAAGTCTCCCTCAGCTTTTTTTCTTCTTTTCCAAGCTTCCCCTCTCTAATTCCCCTTCTCTCTTTTTCTCACTTCGACCCTTGCACTCCCCCCCTTTCTTTCTTTTTTTCATTTTTGAAAGCCCCCTTCTTATAGCCTTAACCGGCATGGCCTCACCCGACGCGCATGTGGGCTCGTCGGTTTAGTGAGGGTTGCTTTATGTCCGCCGGATTAGGTGCATTGTAGCACGCCGGATTAGTGGCGCGCCGGTTTAGGGGCGTGGCGGGTTGTTCCCCTTGTTGTGCTTGTTCGAGCCAGGCTTTGGCTCGTGAAACTAGGACTGTCTCCGAGAGTCAACTTCAACTTTCATCTCATCGTGTCCCGATGGGATCGACATGAGAAGTCTTGGGAGGATCTTCAGGCCACTAGACGGCCAATTCTGATGTTGTTCATGCCTTTAGTTCAGACATTCGGGTTTCCGACTGACGCGGCCATCGATACCTTGTTTTGAGAAGTCGGGGACATTTCTTCACATCAAGAAGGTTTCTTGTCGGGTGGTGAACCACCAGTTACATTCTCGCCCAGATCGAACGATAGGCGGAGTTTATTCGGCACGACTGAGTCGATACCGATTCATTGGGCGGGCCGAATGGCACTGCCGATTTATTATGGATTTGTTCCGACCATTCTGAGGTGGAGTCCCTGACACTCTCGTCAGGTGACCTAAAGCTTCAACAGTCTGAGAGGACCCTTGTGTATTAATTCTCTTTGGCTATTGCACTTCGGCGGGCCGTGTTCTTTCGTCATTCTGGCGTGGTTGCCATCAATCATATTTCAGGTGCCAACACAAGTACCACGTCATGTCAATAGAATTGGCTATTTATTAACAAGTAAATACCAATTCCGGGCGAAGCACGTCATGTCAAGTATCATGTCAAGTATCAAGCACTAGTGAGAGAGAGTGGAATGCCATAGAATAATCTAGATAGTCTTGCACTCCAGTGCAATGCCACACCGTGGTCAATATAGCTCCCATGGGCACAAATACTTTTGGGTCCTCCTCCCAGGACGAGACCGGGCCCCATTAACGCCAGAACTTGAGTCATGTAAATATCTAGACATCCACTATAGTTTATAGCCAATAGAGTTCCAAAGAAATAAGCCATTGTAGGAATAATAAGGTAGATTCATGAAATTCAAGGACAGAACTTTAACAAAGGTGACATTGTGATAAATCTCACATAAACCAAGATAATCATGAGTCTGGGACAAATTGGCATCCACTCAGGCTGCCGCCAATTACAGAATACGCATCCACTATGGTGGTCACCAATTCTATGAACAGTACATGCACGAAAGAAAATCACGTCACCTGTGACGGACGCTAAATCCCAATATGGCATCAACTGTACTGGATGCTAATTCCAGACAGTGACAGGACTCTCACAGAACACGAGAACAACGCTCCATCATGGCTAGGGCATCATGTTTTCTTTAGAGTGACATAACAATCATGGTTTCCAAGATTTTTCGGGTACAACCCGCTCGGTCACCTTGAGGGATTCCAAGGCTAGAGGAGACTTACGGAGGCCTTAGAGAAAGAAATTCCAATCCGGCGGAAGGAATATCTGGCAGAGGTCTTTTAATCTCTAAGAATTGAGGTGTCAACGTGAAACTCATGAAAATAGGGACTCCATCTCAGTCGTAAGACAGAGTGCCAATAGACCAGCGATATGGCCAAAGCATAATAGAAATTGTGAGATAAGGAATTCGCGTCAATCCAAGAAGGCGTCAATCAAATGATACGTGTCTCTGTGAAGCAATGTCAATTCTTTGTTAACAAAATTTTAAATAATTAATTTACAAATTCACGTATCTATGAGGAGGCGCCAATGCTAGAATTTCCACTAAGAAATTAAAATTATTTATAATTGGCGTCCGTGTACGGAAGCGCAAGTTCTTTAAATAGCGTCAGTGTGAACGGATGTTAATTCACGATCTACATGTTATTTCATTTTTTTACAAATTAAATAAGAATTAGCATCTCTGTGTGGAGGTGCTATTTTATAAATTCACGTCTGTGCAAACAGACACTAAATCTTTTCGGTTTATGACACTTCATACATCGGGCCGGTACGATCGTAGGAACAAACCACTGTTCATTTCTTTAGGAATTATATGAACGGTAGCACTTTGACATTTATCTAACATTTCTTGGATCAGAGTACATGATAATTGAGCGGAAAATATGGGGATCCTAAAAACATGCTCATGCAGAACATTTACAATCAAATTCCATACTTATTAAATTTTAAAGATGCGTTAATTATTAAATACACCAAAAGAATTGGTGTCAGGGTTAGTGGGTGCTCATTAATTAGCGTCTACCAGGCAATCGCTAATTCAAGAATTAGTGCCCTTCTTGACAGGTGCCAATTAAATAGCCTCCACTGTTCTGGTCACTATTTTCATGTAAAACAGAGAACTTCGAAATGAAATAAAACTGCTCATGAAACCATGGAAATCTATATGAAATATAGTTACAACTGCATGCATGCATCTATTTCTAGCAAGTTTTGCTTGTTATCTGATTGTAAAAGGAGGAGAGCGAGGCATACAGAGGAGAAGGAAGACAACGCCCCCTTCCCACACTTCAACTACAGCACGTTGTAGCAGGGGAAAATGGACGGAAGAAGTGAAGCAGAGGAAGCAGATGCACGCTTCTTCTACTCGTTCATGGCAACAGCCGCAGCAGCGCGTTGCAGAAGAGGAAGACGAGGAAGATGGTTCGGAAGATGAAGGAAGAAGATAGACGGTGCGTCGACCTCACGACACTACGGGAAAGCTGGTTTTTACCTACGACCGTTTCTTACGCTTTTGTAAGTCGTTAGTATTTATGGGCCTATACCTACCATTTTTTAGGATATTATGTTACCTACTGTCACTGTCGTAGGTATATGTCATACACTACCTACGGTTCAGTAGCACCATAGGAATAGATAGCCATATTGAACTACCTACTGATGAAGTCACAGGTAATTGGTATGTCATACCTACGGTTCAGTAGCACCGTATGAATATATAGCCATATTGAACTACCTACTAATAATGTCGTAGGTAATTGGTATGTCATACCTACGGTTCGGTAGCACCGTCGGAATAGATAGCCATATTGAACTACCTACTGACAATGCCGTAGGTAAGTGGTATGTCATACCTACGGTTCTAGTTAAGCCGTAGGGATAGATAATTGTAATAAAATATCTACAGACATGGTCCTCGAAACGTACCTACGCTTCGTTACCGTCGTAGGAGTAGGTTATCTACAGAGTGATTGATAACATTAGTTTTTATTTTTTATGTATTACCTATGATAAATGTCATAGGTAGTTACCTACTGGTTATTTGTGTCGTAAGAATAGGTCAAGCGAAGAGTGATCGGTGTCCAAATTTTTTATTTGTTATACATTGCCTTGATGTTCCATATCGTAGGTATTTACCTACTCTTTGTAAGTCGTAGGAATAGATCACCAGTATATTCTCATATCTTTTATTTATTATTCAATACCTATCGATAGTTCGTGTAGGTATACATCTTTTTTGTTTTTTTATATTACAAATGAATATTATCATAGGTAAATACCTACTCATTTTTATTATAGGAGAAATATCTATCCCTTAGAATTAAGACACTACAATTATTATCTTTATATATATATTGGCGCTAAGAACTCCCGTGCCTTAGGAAATTAACCCAACCCCACACAACTTTCTTAAAAACATAAACCTACCCCTACCCGCCACCCTCCCTCTCTTCCTCACTCCCCGCCCCCCCCAGCCCGCCACCCTCATTCTTTCCTCACTCCCCAGTTGATGGGAATCAACACCGAGTACTAATATTTTGTTTTACATTTATGTCCTTTTTATTTGCATTTATATCATTGGCTAATTGGGTTTACAATTGTAAGGCATTTTAAGCCAAAGGGTTAGTCATTAGAAATCTTTGGGTTTCTTTGCAAAAAGGCCTTTGGGTTTCTATGTAAAATGTCAGTAGGTCCAGTAGGGCCCCCACTCCCTTTTCCATTGGTCCACCTAGGATCTGGGGCCCATGTGGGGCTAGTTCAAAGTCCAAGATTGGACTTGGACCAAGGGCGGATAAGGTGGAAGAAAATTCAAACTTGGACCAAGCAAAGTCCAAGATGCTCCCCCTTTAATGAAGTTTATTCATGTTGTATTTTATTTAATTTGGTCATTTGACCACATGGGGGATTAATTATCCCATCCCTTATTTGCCCCTCCCTAACCCTAGATCTGAGGGTGGTTTAGGTCTTTTTTCCATTTCTATATAACCCATGTATTTTGTGAATTCCATAGCAATTAATGAAGAAAAATCTCATTTGTTGCTCAATTTGCCCAAGGGCACCCTCTCTCCCCCTTGGAGCTATGATAGCTCCAAATTTTTAGAGGTGTGAAGCCTCCCCACCACCCCCTCTCTGAGTGAGAAGCTCTGCACCGTCGTCGCCGCCGCCATCGAGCCGCCATCGCACCATCACCACCGCCTCGTCGGAGTTTTGTCCACTCCTGGACAGAAGCTTGAAGCCAAAATTTTAGCTCCCAATCAGGAGATCTGTTCGAGCTCAAATTTTGAGGGTTTTTTCGTTGTATCATCCCCAACCCCAGTTCAAATTTCGTGTCATTTCGCCTTCGTTTAGTATTTTTTCTGTAATTTTATTTCCACCCCTGACAGTCTGCCCATCAGCAGATCTGCGGGATAGTGTCCTGTTGTCGTATTTTTCCCCCACCCTTAGCCATCCCGAAAAATTTCCAAAAAAATCATACGTGTTCCTCACATCCCCTCTTCCACCAATAATTTTCTTAGAGTCTAGATCCATCGTTTTTGTGTCGGTCAAAATTCATTTTCAGGTAGAACTTGTTCTATCCTGACTATCTATAATCTGAGTCAGTAAAAAAAAACCTTGGGAACAGTCATTTTCATTTCTAATCCGTCTACTGGATGGATCTGAAATAATTATATGTTGTATCCCTTTGAGTTCTCTATCCATCGGTAGCAATTTTTCCTCGATCCGACACCGAATCTGGGTGCAGAAATTCTTTTCATGGAGGCACGCATTTCTGATCCGAGAACAGGCCAGCAGATCAGTCCACCGGTTAATCCCGGTAAAATGCGCCGGGATAGCTTCGACGACCGCTGCTCCCGGACATTGATTGACAACCCATCATCAGCGTCCTAGCCAGCCGCCGTAGCAAGGAGACGCCCGGCTACTGCCGTCCCAGTAGCCGGACCCACCTGCTGTCCCGCGGGCCCTGTAGAATCGAGCCGGACCAGCAGCCCGTCTCCGGCCCGGGAGCGTTCCAATTTGCTGCCCGTCAACCCAAGCTTCGTATTCTCAGGTTATTATTGTCACCCTTTACCTCCCTGCATGGAGTGGGCCATAAAATTACCTCTGTAATTATTTATTTACTGTGCACCGGGAGTACGAGTTTTAGCTGGGGTCGTCTTCCCACGCCCGGAGCGTGGAGGTATCGTGTCCACTCCCTACTTGGCATTTGCTTTACTCGTATATATTTTCATATGCCGCTGCATGAGTGATAGGAACGTAGCTCGTTATAATTGTTATCACTGTTGCGAGAGTGAGTGAGTGGAACCCGTCCCGTGACTCGATCCGAGCATTGGGAAAAGCCAATACCAGTTACTCGCTGTCGGTTTCTCAACCTCGCACATAGGTACGCTTCCCTCGCTTAGGGACGTCCGTGAGCTAGAGTCCCAGGTTCGCTTCCCGTCCCACATCAAATTGGTATCAGAGCTAAGTTGAGTCAAGGGTAGTCGGTTATTCGGTCCAAGGTGTCGCATTGCATTCCTTTACCCGGTATATCAAAAGGTGTTCCCGAAACGATAGGTTATGCCTATTGGGAAGGTTGCACACTTGCGTGAGTTCGGTCTTCGGATCATACCTCCGCCACGTACCAGATACGGGTTGAGTCTAGGTTCGTAGTCGAGTTGGAATTCCAACTTGCATTATCATTTTAGGGTAGTGTCTAGTCAGTTTGTCTTGCACCAAGTGTCGGCATGGCCATCCTATAACTCCCCGTGTCCCATGGATCCCTAAAAGCCCACGTCATATGAATGGTGGCGACACACCCAAGGATGGGAAACCCAATCCTACCACCTCCGTAGGCCCAAAGCCCCGGACTTCTATGGCTCCAAAGTCCCGAGTGACTACCTAGAGTGAGAAGCTGCTATGGACAAATACTTTGAGTGTTACATTATGTCCGATGCCATGCAAGTCGACTTTGCCACAAGGTGACTTTTTTACGAAGCCGCCGAAAAATGGAGGGACATAGAATGCTTGAGGGAACTTAAGAGGCAATGGCCTATAGAGTCATGGCGTGAGATGAAGGGCGAGCCTAGAAGGGTCTACCTACCCGGCCCAATCACCTCCAACCGACCCCACCCAGTCATCTCCACCCAAGTGGGTCATAGTCGGAGGCCAAGGGCCCCGTGCGTAGATGAGCCTAGACCCAACACTAGGCCAATTGAACATGAGCAAACCCATCATGAAGCCCCTAGTCCAAACCGCACCTTAGACGATCTCGTGCAAATGTTTATGGACCGGATGGATAGGATGTGGGCACGACTCCTGCCCGAGCCTAAGGAGGTAGTAGTCGGTAGTCTAAACCCAGTGCTGTCTGCGGAGTCCCCAAGTCCTCTCCACATCATGAAGAAAGTCCCTTCCCCAACCGAGGGAGATGTCATGCTAGAACCTTCACCCTTCAAACTTCAGTCGGAGCCATACCTACTTACTAAGGGTGAGATTGTCATTGTAGAGCCACTTCTTAGCTGGCTCACGCAAGGCTTAGTCCCTAAAGTCTTTTTCCACCTATCCATGGACCACACATTATCATTAGTGCCCGTCAACTCATTCCATACCACATTCCAGTCTAGTCACCATGTTGATACATTGGGTGACCTTATTAAGGGATTAGATTGGCAATTGAAGTTGACGTGTATGTTGCCCCGAGGCTTCGACCAACCCAATCGTCGTAGTTTCACACATCCAGCTTTAGGGTCCATTACCTTCGTGTGCACCGTGGGTCATGTCACCACGGAGGTTCTCTTATTCCTCCCCATGCCGGCCGAGCCAAACTTCATTCCTTTTATCCTGAGGGAGGAACCATACCTTCTACACATGACCGATGTCCCACCGATTACACTGCATGAAGGTGATTATTTATACCTTCAAGAATTTCAAACTTGGGACCGTGTCATGGGAGAATCCATATCGAGGGGTCATACTTTCTTTGATCCCTTCGATCCCTTCCTTAGTGAACCCCTTGACCCAGCACATCTACTCCACTTCTTCGAGGGAGTCCACTATCACACCCCTTCCCCACGGGCCGGACCATCTACACCCATGAAGCCCGTTCACTGGCGAGATATACATACATATAGGGGTGCTGAGAAAGGTGCATTCGGCTCTCCTGGCCCACCCAAACCTCCCAAATCCAAAAGGCTATCCGTGCTTGAGTGGTGCACTTTGGGATATCTAGGAGTCCATGATTCCACTGACATTTGGTTACGTCTTGTGTATGTATGGCACACATTCGGATGTCCTGGTCCACCATTGCATATGTATGGGTCGGTCTAACAGTAGGTTTGTTTAGGGTCTTGTGTGAGTCCGTGTCTTTCTTTATATGTCCAGATTGTTGAGTGCATAGTGAGTCCGCATGTGTCGAGCATATTAAGAGTTACATAGTCGGTCTATTGTGAGCTCGCGATGTCAATCCCTTTCGAGTGTGAGGCAAGTCGGGTCTAATGCATGCGTTGTAGACTTGCCGGGGGCTCTACCATTCTATCTCTTGGATCTAGTCACATATAGGGACCCAGCGGTGATTCCTAGTGAGTCATTGAGCCCTCTCCTTCCTTTGAGAGTGACCCCACCCCGGAGTGTCCACCACTAAGCCTCATTCCCACAGTAGAATGTGCATATAGAATATATACGGGATGAGCAGGTGACGATTACTTGGAGTGGAGCGTACTCCGCGCTACCTGGTCGGTGATAGATCCACTGGAGCCGCACGAGTAGCCGCACCCCTTACTCGACAGGGTCGAGTTCTTCCCACCCGGGGAGAATTAATGGGAATCAACACCGAGCATTAACATTTTGTTTAACATTTGTGTCCTTTTTGTTTGCATTTATATCCTTGGCTAATTAGGTTTGCAATTGTAAGGCATTATAAGCCAAAGGGTTAGTCATTAGAAATCTTTGGGTTTCTTTGCAAAAAGGCCTTTTGGTTTCTATGTAGGATGTTAGTAGGTCCAGCAGGGCCCCCACCCTCTTTCCCATTGATCCACCTAGGATCTAGAGCCCATGTGGGACTAGTTCAAAGTCCAAGATTGGACTTGGACCAAGGGGGGGGACAAGGTGGAAGAAAATTCAAACTTGGACCAAGCAAAGTCCATGATGATCCCCCCTTTAATATAGTTTATTCATGTTGTATTTTATTTAATTTGGTCATTTGACCACATGGGGGATTAATTATCCCATCCCTTATTTGCCCTTCCCTAACCCTAGATATGAGGGTAGTTTAGGTCTTTTTTCCATTTCTATATAACCCATGTATTTTGTGAATTCCATAGCAATTAATGAAGAAAAATCCCATTTGTTGCTCAATTTGCCCAAGGGCACCCTCTCTCCCCCTTGGAGCTATGATAGCTCTGAATTTTCAGAGGTGTGAAGCCTCCCCACCACCCCCTCTCTGAGTGAGAAGCTCTGCACCGCCGCCGCCGCCGCCGCCATCGAGCCGCCATCGCACCACCACCGCCACCTCGTTGCAGTTCTGTCCACTCCTGGATAGAAACTTGAAGCCGAAATTTTATCTCCCAATCAGGAGGTCTATTCGAGCTCCAATTTTGAGGGTTTGTTCCTCGTATCATCCCCAACCCCAGTTCAAATTTCGTGTCATTTCACCTTCGTTTAGTGTTTTTCCCGTAATTTTATTTCCACCCCTGACAGTCTGCCCATCAACAGATCTGCGGGATAGTGTCCTGTTGTCGTATTTTCCCCCCACCCTTAGCAATCCCCAAAAATTCCCAAACAAATCATACGTGTTCCTCACATCCCCCTCTTCCACCCATAATTTTCTCAGAGTCTAGATCCATCATTTTTGTGTCGGTCAAAATTCATTTTCAGGTAGAACTTGTTCTATCCAAACGGTCTATAATCTGAGTCATTAAAAAAAAACCTTGGGAACAGTCGTTTTCATTTCTAATCCGTCTACTGGATGTATCTGAAATAATTATATGTTGTATCCCTTTGAGTCCTCTATCCATCGGTAGTAATTTTACCTCGATCCGACACCGGATCTGGGTGCAAAAATTCTTTTCGTGGAGGCGCGCATTTCTGATCCGAGAATAGGCCAGCAGATCAGTCCACCGGTTAATCCTGGTAAAATACACCGGGATAGCTTCGACGACCGCTGCTCCCGGACATTGATCAACAACCCATCATCAACGTCCCAGCCAGCCGCCGTAGCAAGGAGACGCCCGGGTATCGCCGTCCCAGTATTCGGACCCACCTGCTGTCCCGCGGGCCCCGCAGAATCGAGCCGGACAAGCAGCCCATCTCCGGCCCGGGAGCGATCCAAATAGCTGCCCGTCAACCCAAGCTTGGTATTCCCGGGTTATTGTTGTCGCCCTTTACCTCCCTGAGTGGAGTGGGCCATAAAATTACCGCTGTAATTATTTATTTACTATGTACCGGGAGTACGAGTTTTGGCCGGGGTCGTCTTCCCACGCCCGGAGCGTGGAGGTATCGTGTCTACTCCCCACTTGGCATTTACTTTACTCGTATATATTTTCATATGATGATGCATGAGTGATAAGAACGTAGCTCGTTATAATTGTTATCACCGCTGCAAGAGTGAGTGAGTGGAACCCGTCCCGTGACTCGATCCGAGCACGCGGAAAAGCCGATACCCGTGACTCCCTGCCGGTTTCTCAACTGCGCACATCCGTACGCTTCCCTCACTTAGGGACGTCCGTGAGCTAGAGTCCCAGGTTCGTGTCCCATCCCACATCACCAGTCCCTTCCTCACTCCCCAGCCCGTTCCTAGCCCACCACCCTCCCTCTTTCCTCACTCCCCAGCCCCTCTCTTCCTCACTCCCCAGCCCGCCTTCGGAACCCCCAACCCACCCCCAGCCCACCACCCTCCTTCTTTCCTCACTCCCCAGTCCCTTCTCACTCCCCATCATGTTCCCAGCCCGCCACCCTCCCTCTTTCCTCACTCCCTAGTCCCTCTCTTCCTCACTCCCCAGCCTGCCTTCGGAACTCCCAGCCCGCCCGCAGCTCGCCATCCTCCCTCATTCCTCACTCCCCAGTCCCTCTCTTCCTCACTCCCCAGCCCGCCTTCGGAACCCCATGTGGACGTCAAAAAATGATGGCGTCGATCGTACGGCATGCACATCGTAACACTCGAGAGCAAGCCGGAGACGAAAAGGCCGAATAAACCTCATGCCTCGCCCGATCAGGACGAGAACTCGCTTGGTGGTCCGCTACCCGCTAAGGAAGCCCCCTAAGCAGAAGATACAGCTACACCGCTCTGACCGGTCATACCGAGAGCTGAATCAGAGAAAAGTCAGGAACTCCGGCACCGTCTCGGCATGCACCGAAAGTCACGCAGAATCTGGGACCGAGTCCCAGAGGCTACAAACGGAATATTGTGGAGGCCATACATTGCAACTGGAACATTCTGGGAATGCCGACATTCATATAAATGCCCACGACATTGAAAAGAATCCGTTTGGTGCTTAAAATGACACGAAGGGGCCTTAAAACGGCGCGCCTTAAAACGGCGCTCCCCCCTTTTGCTTAAAACGGCGCGCCCCTTGTTTCTTTGGCTATCCGGCGCGCTCCTGTCGAAGGGGCCTCCCCCCATTTGTGTTGCATTAAAACGGCGCCATTTGTGTTGCATTAAAACGACGCGCCAATTTCACTTGGGTTTAATCCGGCGCGATCACATCCCTCCGCGCCGTTTTACCTCCGAGACATCCCATCCCGTCATCAGTCCGATCCCCTGTTTTCGGGCGCAAACAAAGAGAACTTACCTGAAATGGCCACGCCTCCTGCGTCCGACCAACGTGCAACCGCCTGAGCTCCTCAAGCTCCCTGGAATGGCAATCATCGAGCTCCGCACCGAACGTCGCTTCCCCGCCGGTCACCGTCGGCCAATCTCGTGGAGGCACCATGCCTACTCTATCAATCTCTCCACCTGCAGGCCACTCGAGAGCTTCAGACACGGAGAGGATGAGAAGAATGGAACGAAAGGGAAGGGGGATTCAGAGACTTCTTCCCCCACCTCCATATATATATAACGAACCCGTCAAGAAAGGGGGAGAGGAGGGTCGGAAGAGAAAAGGCTGAGAGAAGAAAAGAAGAGAGCAGAGGAGAGACTCCGTTTCAGCTCGGAGTTCCCTCAGAAGAAAAAGAAGAAGCTTCGTTCTCCTGCGTCGGTGAGGTGAAGAAGAAAAGAGTGAGTGTGAGGGAAGAGAGGCGAGCTTGGGAAAGGGGTTTAGGCTCCGCCCTCCTTCTACCATTGTATTCTTCGTCTCTTCCGTTCCTACTTTCTTTGGTCGGGGGGATGATCCCGCCTTTCTGTATTGCGTTTCTCCCTTTCCCTCGTGGATGAATAAAAGAGTGACTTTGGCCAATATACATAGCGTTCTACTGCTTTGGCTTGCCCATCTCACTGAGTTTCTTTTTTTTTTCTCTCTCCCGTTCTTCTAATCATCCCGGTGCCTCGGAGGCTTGCCTCTCTGTGGCATTTCCTCTGAGGAAGCCCGTCCAGAGGATGAAGAGTTACAACCATTCATGGCGAACACCCGCCCCGTTGGGATATACGCGAAGCTATCACCCGTGAGCTGTGGTCGCTCTTGTAGGCTAGCCCTCGAGCGTTCCATACTCACATCTGGGTTGTCGGACCGTCGTGAGGCCACTCCGAATTTTGAGGGTCACCCCGGAGCGATCCGTTTGGTGGCCTTCTATTATCTCTGGCAAGTCCCGGTCCGGGGGAGATGCTGCCCAATTTTCTCCAGGAATTAAAGAACACTCAAGAACAAACTGAACGTTTAGTTTCACATACAATAACTTCTGTGAACAACCACTGAACCTCTGTGAACAAACCCCCCCGAATAAAACACTTAAACCTCCTGCTCACTCACCTTAACAAACCATCAACGAGGCTTAAACCTTCATCCTATTGATCTATGGTGTCAATTGAACAATCAATCTAACTTGTGATCCCCCCCCGGCCAGAGAATCAAGGACAGAAAGCAAAAAAAGTTCACAGAACGAATAAAAACTCAGGAGATGCTGTCCCGACGTGGCCTAATCCGGCGCGGTCACTATTCCACCGCGCCGGTTTAACACCACTCTCATAACCCCAATATCCCAATTGAACCTTAAAACGGCGCGCTTCACTCCTCTATACATCTTAAAACGGCGTGCCCCCCTTTGCCTATTCCTAATACGGTGCGCTCCCCTGCTTACCTCACAAAAACGGCGCGCCCCTTCCCTTGCACAGCCTAATCCGCCGTGGCCTTAACCGGCGCACCCTCCTCATTGAACCCTTAAAACGGTGCACCCCATCTTTTCCTTTGAACCCTTAAAACGGCATGCTCCTCTACTCTCACCTCTTATTGCAACTTGCTAATACGCCGTGGTAAAAAAAGACTAAAATAACGAAAAGAAGAAAGACAACTATTCCAATTAAAGAATAAACAAGAGAATAAGGACTAAATCAATAAACAAAATAGAAAGAATGGAATGGGAATAAACCACTTAATTCAATGATTGGAACAACGATAATAGTATACCCCCTCCCTATAATCCAAATTTTGTTCCGGGGGCGCTGCCCCCGGAAACCCCCTCAAGGGGTGCTGCCCCCTTGACCCCCGCGACCTGATCGGGCAGGTCGAACCCCGCGACCTGACCGCGCAGGTCGATCCGCGTGCGAGGGCGCACGATGGTGAGCTCGGGCTCTACATTTAACAATTCACTCCCCCGGACTTGGTGCAAAGAGAAAATCAATGATGCCTTGTGGTATGGGACGTGGACCAAGGAACCCCCAACATGGTCATGATCCGAACACAGCTCGGGCCAATAGTTCATTAACTTGACCCGCTTCTCCCGGGATATAATCCCACAACGCCACATTAAACTTGTCGTGCCTACGACAAACATTTGCACGGTTTTATCGTCATCTTCGATGCTTCAAACGTGGACTCGCGTCTGAACAATGAATGGTCCAACCGTGACCGACATGCACGCATACCTTGGAACCTTCGTTTCCCCGAACTGTGTGTGAAGAGAAAAGGAATGACGCCCCATGGCATCGGACGTGGACCTTGGGGATCCCGGCATGGCCATAGTCTGAAATCGTCGCGGGCCAATAGTCCATCAGCTTGACCCACTTCTATCGTGATCCAATCCCACAATCCCACTAAACTTGCCGTACCTACAGCGAATATTCGTATGGCTTCATCGTCGTTTTCGATGCTTCAAATGCAGACTCTCGTCCGAACAATGAATGGTCCATTAGTGACCGACATATATACAGGGATCTAATCCCGCAGTTGCATTAAACTTGCCGTACTCACGGCAGACATTTACGCGGATTCACTCCCGTCACCATCTTGTTTTCTATACGGACCTTTGTCCGAACATAAAACGATCTGTGTATGACCGACAAAATCCGAATGGAATGAGACATCTCCCGTCTTCCCCGAACCCCACGTGTGGGAATATCGATAAGACCGTCGTGAGTCACGCTCGGACCTCGGGTTCGTTCCGACCATGGTCATTGCCTGACCCACAGCCTAGGCCTATAGCCAGCCATCTCTGTACACGTCTTTGTTTTGGAATCTAGTCCCGGGACACTTTCCCGCTGCCCCTCGGCACCGGAAACATTGACGATGCCCACGCGAGCCTGACTTCGATTGCGGGGGGGCCCACCACAGTATGGTCGTAGCTTGATCTTGCACCGGGCCGACAAACTTATTGGTTTCTGACCCCTCTAACTGGGATTTAACTGAATATTTCCCGTTCCTCTGAACAATAAATTTGTCGCATCGCGACATACATATGCTCCGATTTTCCCGTGACAATTACGCGATTCTCAAGCCGGACACTCGTCCGAACATCAAATGGTCAACACACGACCGACATGATCTCGAATGCTTTCTTCTCACCCTCGTACGAGGATTTCAATGCTTCCTAATAGACTTTTCATGTAACTAATTTTCTGGCCATGAGGCCCCTTTTCCCGGCGATTAATCAAGGGTGTTCCCCTCTCCGAGGGGATGTAAATGACGCCATGACCTTTATGGCACGGCGGGCTTTGGTCCCGACACGAACCACACAATCGTCTGATTAGTCAGATCGAGCGCACAATAGATCGTCACTTTGTGACTGGCACGCCCACGCACTTAATAAACCCAATAAACAAATAAACAACGATTTTAAATAAAAAGTGCGTCCACATCCCACTACAAAAAACGGAGATATAAGGGCAATTTATTTATTGACATTTATTAAAATTACCCCAATATAATCATAATTAGAGGCATTTTATATTTAATATTGCCCTTAAAATATTTTAAGTTTCTTACTTATGTAAAACCATGTATAGGGGCATTTTAAAATTGCCTCAAAATAATTATAGAATAAAAATAATAATTCATTCAAACTGCCCCAAAAACTTTTCGCTTGCCGCCGCATCCTCCCGCACTAACGTAACCACCCGCACCCAATTCCTTCCTGCAGAACATATAGTCTTCCTCGATCCATCTTCACCATCCCGGCCACCTCCTCTCCCTCCCTATCCCCCTTTCCACCACAGACTCTTCCTCATCCACACCTCCTCACCTGCGGTGCGGACTAACCTTCCTCCAAATTCTCCTCCACTCTTCTGCCTCATCGCATCCCTGGCCCCTTCTCCCCCCCTCACTATTCCTCAACACCCACAGGAGCCACCGGACCTTCCTCAGATATGTTGTGCCCACCTCCGCAAAGCCTAGCTATAACCGTGCAGAAGAAAAGTTTGAGCGCAACCAGCTCTGTGCACCTGTTGCAGTCCGAGGGTTTCAAGGGTTTTTGCGTGGCTGATCATCCCAAAGCAGAAGGATGAGCTCTGCGGCTTCCACTAAGGGCTACAGGGGCAGGCCCAAGGCCTCTAAGGCTGTCTCCCGCTCCTACAAGGCAGGCCTCCAGTTCCCCATTGGCCGGATCGCCCGCTTCCTCAAGATCGGTGGCTATGCCGAATGCGTCGGCGCCGACGCTCCAGTCTACCTCTCCGCCATCCTCGAGTACCTCACCGCCGAGGTGCTGGAGTTGGTGGGGAATGCGGCAAAGAAGAAAAAGATCGTGCCGCGGCACATCCAACTAGCGGTCAGGAATGATGAGGAGCTGAGTAGGTTACTCGGCGCGGTGACCATCGCCAGCGGCATGGCTCTCCCTAATATCCACCAGAAATTGCTGCCGAAGAAGCAGGGGAAGGGGAAGAGTGACGCCATGTAATGCCCCGGATCTTTGTTGGATCTTTATTGGGTCTTTCGGATCCTTTTCGGAGAGTTTTGGATAGCTTTTGTAGCTCCCGAGTTGAGTTTTACGATCCGTGTGGGTTTTTCTCTCGTACTAGTTACAAAACCCTGCGGTGAGTTTATTTCTCAATTAATCGACTCGTGGACGATACAGCGGCGATGTGCTCTTCGAGCCGATCGTTTTGACATTTTTTGCATATTTTTCTGAGACCGGGCCAAAAATTGGATTTTTCAGAAATTAGGAAAATTTCCTAATTTCTTTCTATAAATTCAATTCCACTATCTCTCCTGCTCATTTTAAACTTCAAGCTATCTCACTCCGTTCTCTCCCGTCTCTGGTCCGTTCGGCGCGGGGCATGCACCGTTGCGGAGCTGGCTGAGGCGTGGACGTGCTCGAGTGATCGGTTCGCGGGAAGGAGCAGCGGATGGAGCGTGGCGGGTGCCATCCCTCGGTGGATTCCGAGAGGGCGTCGTTCGTGATTCGGTGGTTTTCGGCATGGTTTAGTCGCTTCGGCGCTCGGTTTCTTTGGTGTAGGTAGGGAGATGGACCGCCACTTCGTTCTGCACGTTTTCCCTGCTTCCGTGCATAGTTTGGTGCTCGATTGGGGGAGATCGGGCTGGTTTAGTGAAAACCGTCATTTTTGGGGTTTTTAGGGTTCGCCTGAAAATGGCAACCATTTGCGGCGTGGTTAGTGTCAAAATGACCGTTGGGATGTCCGGATCCCATTCATGTTAGTTTTGTGTCGATCGGTTGTCATTCGAGGCCGGTAGGAGTCCGGGAACCTCGGTGACCCGTTTTGGGTCGATTCGTCAGAATCGCCTCGATCATGCATTTTAACGCATGCATGTGGGCTTTTTAGCCTCCAGATGTTATTTTCCATGGTTTGCCTTTGTTTCCCCTGCGCTTCGGCGTGAATGGGGCATGGAATGGCCCGATTTGGCGTTTCTACTATTTTCCCGCCGTGACCGGTGTAGCGGTCGTTCCAGGGACCGTCACAGTCCCTGATGGCCCTACGACAGACCATCACAGAGTCTGTTTGTTTTAAATTTTTTCGTTGCTGAGTAAGCGTAACGGTTATGCCCCTGACCGTTACACTCCCCAGATGCGTCCCGGTTGGTGCGTCACAGCCATTGTGCCTTATGTGTTGTGTTTGAGGTGGTTGCTCTGACGGCACTCCCCCAGTGCGTCAGAGTGCTGTAATGCGCCTGCCCCAGGCCGTTGCACTCTGTTTGACTGCGTTTGACTATTTGAGTCGATTCCCCTGACGCGCCCGCCCTGGTGCGTCAGGCTATGTAACGCGCCTGCCCTAGGCCGTTACACCCTGTTTTGACTGTGTTGGGTCTATTGGCGAAACGTGTCTGTGCCGGCGCGTTAGGTTGGCGTAACGTGCCTGCCCTCGTGCGTTAGGTTGGAGTAATGCTCCTGCCATCGTGCGTTATGCTGTTCACATTTTGGGTTCGAGCGTGTTGGCTCTGACGCGCCCGCCCTGGTGCATCAGGCTTGTGTAACGCGCCTGTGCTAGGCCGTTACAGTCCTGTTGTGGCCGTGATGGCCGTTGGGCTTTTCGGTGTGCGGCCGTGTGTTGTGGGTCCATTGTAGGTGATGTTAGGGGTTGTTTGGGGGTATGTTTGTGGTGTTGTCTGTCGCTCCCGTGGTCTAGCCGCTTTCCCTGTGGACGTCGGTTGATGTTCCTATGAAGGCTAAGACTACGTTTCCGAGTCTGTCGGCAGTTTCTTAGGCTGCCTTCGGTGTGTGAGGTACGGGTGACAGTGCATGTTCGACTGTCTGTACTTCAGCGCCGCGTTTCGAGCTTCCTCCTCGCGTCGCCATAGACGTCCTGTAGTCGAGGGGTGACCCCAATATACGGTTTGCAAGCTAGTTTTCGTCGGCTCCTGTGGTTACCATAGCATCCTACGGGGGGAGAAAACTAGCTAGAGGCTTGGCTCTAGGCAGGGGCCAGTGTATGCACACGTGGTCAAGGGTAGAGGACTAACGCCGATGGGCGTAACCCTGGCTAGTACTTGTACCTATGTTTCCGCGTGGGTCTGCGACTCGGCCGGGCTCGCGTAGGCCGCGATCGGTGGGTAGTCGAGACACTTGTGGGGTTGTCGTGACCTATCCGGGTTGGCCTTTTCGTGGCTGTACTCGAGGTCTGTGTCTTGTCCGGTGCACGATGCTCCGGTCGTGTTGCCTGTGCCTGTCTAGGTCTTTTCTAAGCCTTCTTTTGCATGCCTGTTGTAGGTGTAGGTTGGGGTGTTTTGTTTGGCTTTTTCCCTTTTCCTTGCTGCTCCCTACTCTTCTTTCCCTTTCTAGGCCTGCTTGCCTGTTCGGGTTATTCCCCTCGTCCTTACCTGTTCCCTACTCCTGCTTCCCTTTCTTTTACAGCTTTCTAGTGCTATTTCTTGCTACTGTTCCTGTTGTTTCGTGTTACTGTGCATTTTTCAGTGGGGATCCGCGTGACCCCTATTGAGCCAGTGACACGAGGCTCACCCCTGCTTTTCAAGTGGGCTGACTTTGTTCGTGCTGCTTCCGCGGGTCCTGGAGTTCGAGTTGTAGCTGCTAGCTGGTACCACCGTCGGGCTTCCCCCGACTTTCCGGTACGTCTTTCTTTTCTGTCGACTGTACTTGGTAGACTTGCTGTCTTTCCTTTGGACTTGACTCTGGGTATATAATTATTTAAAATCTATTAATAATAAAAAGTAATTTATTTCTGCTTCTTTAGCAACCCGATCTAATGAAATTTAATTGCTTGTTGCTATATCTGTCAGTTCAATGTACTACACGACAATCCTTTTTCCCTTCGGAGCTTTACCGCTATTGGGAGGCCTCGCGGGTTCCATGTGGTATCAGGTGTATTTGGTAGTCTTACCGGGTATATATGGTATCCGGAATCCAGGTCGTCACAGTTTGTATCAGAGCGTTGTTGTGTAAAGTACATGGGAATCTCAGATATACAGTTTCCAGAGTCCTTAAGTCCAGTACAGTCTTCAGCTGGCGTTAGGTTTCCTGATTCTCGTTTATTGCTGTCGTGGGTCTTTTCTCGGTGAGCTGCTCGATGCATGACTCGTTCCCTGGAAGATGTGTGATCAGCTGCTATTATGCCTTGATGTGACCCAGCTTGCAATTGTGTTCCGTGGTTCTGTGTTCTATGCGAAGCCAGAATCCTGCGAGTGCTGCCGTTGTTGTTGTTATTGTAAGTGATGTTTCTCTATGATTTTGTCTTTCTATCAATGCTACTGTTTTGCTGTCGCTTCTCCGTGAAGCTGCCGTTGGTGTCCCATGTGCCAGGTGTTCCCTGTCACCTTTGGCACTAGGAGCCGATGATGTCGTCAGGCGGTCAGCTGAGAGGACTGTGTTTCCTTGTTTAAGCTGCTCCCTGATGTGTCGGTCATTTTGTTTCTCGGTGTTTGTGGTTGTGGCAGTCGTGTCTCTTTCCCTGTGAGACGCAAGCGACGTTGCCTTGCTTCGGGGGTGTCGGACTTCTGTTCACTTGTGGCATGCGAGCTCCTGAGCGTGTACTCGTGATAATGGTCTGACGTTGTTCCTTCGGGCTCTGTTCCTCGTGTTTTGTGTCGTTTCGTAGCTAGGTTGTCGGGTTGTTCTTCCTTGCTTACCCTTGCTAGTCCTTAAATTTTGAGGATGAAATTTCTTAAAGGAGGGGAGGATGTAATATCCCGGATCTTTGTTGGATCTTTATTGGGTCTTTCGGATCCTTTTCGGAGAGTTTCGGATCACTTTTGTAGCTCCCGAGTTGAGTTTTACGATCTGTGTGAGTTTTTCTCTCGTACTAGTTACGAAACCCTGCAGTGAGTTTATTTCTCAATTCATCGACTCGTGGAGGATACAGCGGCGATGTGCTTTTCGAGTCGATCGTTTTGACTATTTTTGCGTATTTTTCTGAGACCGGGCCAAAAATTGGATTTTTCAGAAATTAGGAAAATTTCCTAATTTCTTTCTATAAATTCAATTCCACTATCTCTCCTGCTCATTTTCAACTTCACGCTATCTCACTCCGTTCTCTCCCGTCTCTGGTCCGTTCGGCGCGGGGCGCGCACTGTTGCAGAGCTGGCTGAGGCGTGGACGTGCTCGAGTGATCGGTTCGCGGGAAGGAGCAGCGGATGGTGCGTGGCGGGCGCGATCCCTCGGTGGAATCCGAGAGGACGTCGTTCATGATTCGGTGGTTTTCGGCATGGTTTAGTCGCTTCGGCGCTCGGTTTCTTCGGTGGAGGTAGGGAGATGGACCGCCACTTCGTTCTGCACGTTTTCCCTACTTCCGTGCATAGTTTGGTGCTCGATCGGGGGAGATCGGGCCGGTTTAGAGAAAACCGTCATTTTTGGGTTTTCAGGGTTCGCCGGAAAACGGCAACCATTTGCGGCGTGGTTAGTGTCAAAATGACCACTGGGATGTCCGGATCCCATTCATGTTAGTTTCATGTCGATCGGTTGTCATTCGAGGCCGGTAGGAGTCCGGGAACCTCGGTGACCCGTTTTGGGTCGATTCGTCAGAATCGCCTCGATCGTGCATTTTAACGCATGCATGTGGGCTTTTTAGCCTCCAGATATTGTTTTCCATGGTTTGCCTTTGTTTCCCCTACGCTTAGACGTGAATGGGGCGTGGAACGGCCCGATTTGGCGTTTCCACTATTTTCCCGCCGTGACCGGTGTAGCGGTCGTTCCAGGGACCGTCACAGTCCCTGACGGCCCTACGACAGACCGTCACAGAGTATGTTCGTTTTAAATTTTTTCGTGGCTGAGTGAGCGTAACGGTCATGCCCCTGACCGTTACACTCCCCTGACGCGTCCCGGCTGGTGCGTCACAGCCATTGTGCCTTATGTGTTGTGTTTGAGATGGTTGCTCTGACAACACTCCCCTAGTGCGTCAGAGTGGTGTAACGCACCTGCCCCAGGCCGTTGCACTATGTTTGACCGCATTTGACTATTTGAGTCGGTTCCCCTGATGCGCCCGCCCAGGTGCGTCACGCTGTGTAACGCTCCTACCCCAGGCCGTTACACCCTGTTTTGACTGTGTTGGGTCTGTTGGCGTACCGCGTCTGTGCGTACGCGTTAGGTTGGCGTAACGCGCCTGCCCTCGTGTGTTAGGTTGGCGTAACCCTCCTACCGTCATGCGTTACGCTGTTCGCGTTTTGGGTTCGAGCGTGTTGGCTCTGACGCGCTCGCCCTGGTGCGTCAGGCTCGTGTAACGCGCCTGTGCTAGGCCGTTACAGTCCTGTTGTGGCCGTGATGGCCGTTGGGCTTTTCGGTGTGCGGCCGTGTGTTGTGGGTCCATTCTAGGTGATGTTAGGGGCTGTTTGGGGGTATGTTTGTGGTGTTGTCTGTCGCTCCCGTGGTCTAGCCGCTTTCCCCGTGGACGTCGGTTGATGTTCCTATGAAGGCTAAGACTACGTTTCCGAGTCTGTCGGCAGTTTCTTGTACTGCCTTCGGTGTGTGAGGTACGGGTGACAGTGCATGTTCGACTGTCTGTACTTCAGCGCCGCATTTCGAGCTTCCTCCTCGCGTCACCCTAGACGTCCTGCAGTCGAGGGGTGACCCCAATATACGCTAGTTTCTGTCGGCTCCTGCGGTTACCGTAGCGTCCTACGGGGGGAGAAAACTAGCTAGAGGCCTGGCTCTAGGCAAGGCCAATGTGTGCACACGTGGTCAGGGGCAGAGGACTGACGCCGACGGGCGTGACCCTGGCTAGTACTTGTACCTATGTTTTCGCGTGGGTCTGCGACTCGGCCGGGCTAGCGTAGGCCGCGATCGGTGGGTAGTCGAGACACTTGTGGGTTTGTCGTGACCTGTCCGGGTTGGCCTTTCCGTGGCTGTACTCGAGGTCTGTGTCTTGTCCGGTGCACGATGCTCCGGTCGTGTTGCCTGTGCCTGTCTAGGTCTTTTCTAGGCCTTCTTTTGCATGCCTGTTATAGGTGTAGGTTGGGGTGTTTTGTTTGGATTTTCCCCTTTTCCTTGCTAGTCCCTACTCCTCTTTCCCTTTCTAGGCCTGCTTGCCTGTTCGGGTTATTCCCCTCGTGCTTACCTGTTCCCTACTCCTGCTTCCCTTTCTTTTACAGCTTTCTAGTGTTGTTTCTTGCTGCTGTTCCTGTTGTTCCGTGTTACTGCGTATTTTTCAGTGGGGATCCGCTTGACCCCTACTGAGCCAGTGACACGAGGCTCACCCCTGCTTTTCAGGTGGGGTGACTTTGTTCGTGCTGCTTCCGCGGGTCCTAGAGTTCGAGTTGTAGCTGCCAGCTGGTACCACCGTCGGGCTTCCCCCGACTTTTCTGTACGTCTTTATTTTCTGTCGACTGTACTTGGTAGACTTGCTATCTTTCCTTTGGACTTGACTCTGGGTATATAATTGTTTAAAATCTATTAATAATAAAAAGTAATTTATTCCTGCTTCTTTAGCAACCCGATCTAATGAAATTTAATTGCTTGCTACTATATCTGTCAGTTCAATGTACTACACGACAATCACTTTTCCCTTCGGAGCTTTACCGCTCTTGGGAGGCCTCGCGGGTTCCATGTGATATCAGGTGTATTCGGTAGTCTTACCGGGTATATCTGGTATTTGGAATCCGGGTCGTCACACGCCATGGGTAGGAAGCCTACATCCGATGAGCAGTCCCCCGCGAAGACCGCCAAGCCCAAGGACTCCACTTCCGCCTCTTCCAATGACGACAGGAACGAGAAGCTCTCTGTCTCCATCGTCCTCGTCTCCATGGACTAGAAGCTCAAGGGATCCTCCTCGACCGCCGCCCGTAGCCCAAGCAGAAGCCTGGCGTGTCTTCCTCCACCGACGGCATCGATCTGCCCCCGTCCGATGAGGAAGAGGTGGAAGATTATGCACCCGACCTGGGTATGCTGTCTCTCTCTCTATCTCTATTGCCTTATTTCTTGTCCACTCCGAAACCATCTCTGATGTCTTTACTCTCTCTCTCCCTCTCTCTCTCCCCCCAATCTCCCACAACAAGCAGCGCGTTGGTGCCGGGGCAGGAGGGAAAACCCCGTCTCTTTCCCCGATCTCCCTCTCTCTCTCAGCCACTCGCGAAAACCCCCCTCCCACACCCACTCTTTCTCCGATCTTTCTCTCTCTGATCTCTCTCTCTCTCTCTCTCTCTCTCTCTCTCTCTCTCTCTCTCTCTCAAAGTCGCACCCATTCATTTCTTTTCACCCTCCACAAGCTTTTCATTTCTTTTCACCCTCCCACTCGTGGCCCTCTTCATGATTTGATTAAATAAAATATGTACTGTCATGCCTCGAGCCTTTTATTACAGCGGAAGACTAGCTCGAGGAACGTGAACAGCCGGCATGGTAAGCCTCTTGCAAGCAAGAACGACCAGAGCGCAAGGCAATCACACATAAGAATGCAATCACACAATAATTTAATCAAACTCCAATTTTATTTCATTAATAATCAAATCTAATATTCAAATACAACCACTGTTTCAACTTTCTTCATCATACTAGACTCAAGAAAATTATATATACTCAATCTAAACAATGTAGACTTCCTAAGTCTTCTCTCATTCTTCATTCACTCTCGGACCAGCTATTTGAACATTCCGAATCTGATCCTGACTCACTTCCATCTCCTGAAAAGATTGGAAATAGGTAATGAGCACACTTTCCCAGTAGGTATCTTCACATAAATATGAAGGCACTTATCAAAGTGATTAGCATTTTAGCTCTAAAAAATATAAAGTGAAATCATGCGAATACTATAAATCACATGTAAATAACTAAAGCAACAAAAGATGATCGTTTAAGATAGAATGAGCAAGTATGAACTAGCAAGAATGTAACAAGACCATGATATGGCCTTTCATGAACAAGAATGTAACGAGAATGTACTAGCAATACCACGTAGTCATCACACAAACATCTTTTGCTTATGAGCAAGTATTTGGTGAATTTCTGTGGAATATAATGTAACAAGCAAGAAAGTCATGTACAAGTATTTTCATGATGCCCGTGGATCTTCACTTATTTATAGAGAAAGTACTCCCAGCGCAATGCGACGCCAGTAGTATCATACCCCATGATTTATAATAGTATATTTCCGGCAATCAGCCGAGGGGACTAGCATAGAGCCCTTGAACACAATCAGTGCTCGATCGCATCTTCAAGTATAAATCATGCTACTTCCACGTTTCAAGCAATAAAGTATGGCCAATAATATAGCAAGTTCAAATAAGTTCATGATAACAATAGTTCAATGAATGAAGGCTTCAATGAAGAAATGCGAGTCAAGAATGACTTAAAACAAGGTTATGCTTATGGAAATAAATCGACAACATAACGGTTCATTTCTTAACTTTCATAATTTAAGATTAAGTATCTTTGAACAATATGACAAGTCCTAGACCATCAATAATCCATCTAGGAACTTTGGAATATCAACACTTAGGTCAAACCTCGGGTTAAAATACTCAAGAACTGTGATGGTCAATCAATGGGCCGTTACATGATCGTGATGGTCTATCATTGATCCGTTAGAACGACTGAATCCAGAAATAATAAAACGGACTCAGTAAATGTGACGGTCATATATTAGGCCGTTATATGAGCATGATGGTCTAATATGGATCCGTTACATATCTAAAACCAGAAACTTCGATAGTGCTTTTCTAACAATTGGGCTTTCATGGTACAACCAACTCGGCGTCCTAGTGTTAATCCCTAGCTCGCGGAGAATTACGGAGGCCGTGAAACAAGATTTCCTAGTCCATTGGAAGGAATATCCAATAGAGAGGTCCTCAAGTTCAAGAATATGTTCCTATAGTGCAAAGTGTGAACTAATGGTCATATACCGGAATATATGCCATGTACTTAAAGTAAATAACTCTATAGATAAGAAAATACTATGTAGCGATGTGAAACCATGATAAAAACTCCGTCATTACATCATTTAAAATCATAGTGTAAATATAAAACTATAGAGTTTAGCTAATGAAATTAACATATGCTTGAAATAACTCAAGATGCTTTAAACATGCAATTTCTTATCAAGAATCAATTAATAAACTCAAGGTCATGAAAACTGGTCAAAACTTAGATAACCAGGCTTATTTATAAGTAAGTTTGACTGTCCTCAGTCCTGTCTTGGGTTGAGAGAAAATATCACTCTGACGGTCTAAGACAGACGCGTTATACATCTGTGATGGTTTATCTGGGGCCGTTACAGTATTGTGACGCACTGACGTTGGTCTGTCAGAGACAACAGAGAAATTTAAATATAACCGAGGGTGTGACGGCTGATCGTAAGGCCGTTACAATCATGTGACGGTCTTACCTTAATCCGTCAGAGCTTCTGCTGACAGGATATAGAAGGTAAAAGACTGAAAATATGTCATCGCTGGAAATCAAAATACTTAGAATATTCCAATCATGAGAAACGAAATATAGAGGCTATCTAGATGCATGGGTTGCAGTGATTTGAACAAGATAATATCTTTTATCTTTGATTAAGGCTCAAGACATGCATGTATGCATAGGTCAAACTAAAACATCAATTCATGGTCTAGAATGCATGAAATCAATCAAAATCTGAGGGCTTTTATCCCTAACATGATGTTCTTGCCATTCATGAGATGACCTACCTCTTTTTTGTGCTTTAATATTCGAATTTGGGACTGCAAGTCACGCCCTAGTTCTTCTCTTCCTATGGTTTCTCAGCAACTTCTTGTCGCTCTAACTCCTCAACCTCTTAACATAAGGACGTGAAATTTTGAGGGTAAGAAGGTGAAACTAGAAAGAACAAAAAGTTTTAAAGAATCAAAACCTAAATACCCCGTTTTGATGATCTAATTCGCTGATCTTCAGTGGACCTTTGCTCAGATTCCTGGGTTGCTAAGGTCGTACCAGCAACTTTGGATACTTCTAACTTCTTGTGTAGTTGATCTCCTAGCACGAAATGTTGAGAGCTATTAGTCTAAAGTATTATAAACAAAAAGTTCTAAAAAACTTACCCGAAATTATGACTCCTTACCTTAATTCCACGCGAGCCAAAGTAGGGGTCGCGCAGGTCAAAACTAGGTCCTATTTATAGGGTTTTGGCTAGGGTTTAAGGATTAGATCGATTCTAGAGTCCTTGTTAAAGCTTAGATCAACTTCTAAGAGTCCTTAACACCTCTACAAGTCTCCCATCTCGATCCCTAAGGGATAAACTAGCAAAAATCTAATCTTTTTGCTCTTTCTTCACTTCACGGAACTAACAGAGCGTAACGGTCGAAGGTAAGCGTGTTACATGACTGTGGCGGTCGCACGATAGACTGCTACATCCCATGTGCGTAGAATTCAATAAAATTGAAACTCTTTTGTTTATTTTATCCACATAATTATCTAATAAATGAGTATTTATTCATAAAAATTCATGAATAGGCTAAATAACTTTCTAGAATATGGGTCAAACTTAATGGGCTTGTTCCAAAAACCTATTGGGTTTTAATTATCAAAGCTGGATTAGTTATTTAACATGATTGGGCCTTATAATGATTTATTTAACCCAATATCTATTTATTAATTCATTTAGGACTTTATAAATTGCTAATAAATTCCAGAAAATCTTACAATAATCTAGAAATTTATTTATATAAATTTTGAGGCACTACACCCTCCCCCACTTAAAAAAATTTTATCCCCAAATTCAATACATGGATTTTTACGAAGAGTGTATGTATTTTAATGTATTTGAAAAAAAATTAACGTAATGCGAATGGGTTAAGAGGGTACCTTTAATCATTTCAGCTTCCTCGTCTAGAATGGCATTTATTCGACCTCGTTTCTCGCGTCCATTGTTATCCCTTGAAGATTGTTCATTTATGAGAGGACACATGGGCAAGCGATGTTCCCTACTTCCACATTTTGAGACAAGCGCCAAGACGTTTCCAACATTCTTCTGCCAAGTGCCCAAATTTTTCGCAAAATGAGCAAGCCGTGGAGACTTGCATTCTCTCTTCTTCTTTGAGTTTCTTATTCTTTCCATTTCCATTTTCATTTCTTTTTCCGTTACCGTTTCCATTACGGGACCTCTTAATGTGACGATTTTCATCCTCATCCAGTTCTTTCTCTTCTTGCCTATCCTGTTTTCGGTTTGACCTTTATCCTCGGAGCCTTTCCACCTTCTCCATGGTTCTTTCACATAGATGCGCTCTTTGAACCATCTCGGTATAGGTGCGGATATTCTGAGTTCCTAGTTGTTGGATAAATCTGGGTCTTAAACCATCCATAAATCGGTTGGCTTTCAATAAATATGTGCTTACCAAGTGAGGAGCATAAGGTGCTAGTCGAGAGAATTGTAATTCATATTCTACCACGAACATCGTGTCTTATTTTAAGGAGGCAAATTTCATAACCTTCCTCTCCTTTACATACTCGGAGAAGTACTTGGCTCGAAAAAGTGTAAGAAAACCCTCCCATGTATGAGGTGCATCTGCAGGTGGCGCCGAAATGGATTTCCACCATGTACGAGCATCCTTGTTGAGTTGGAACGTGGCAAGTCAAACTTTCTCCTAGTCGGTGCATTGCATGACATCAAATATTCGATTCATCTCATTGATCCAATTTTCCGCTTCATCTAGGTTAGAAGATCTAGAGAATCGTGGGGGATTTAAATTTTAGAAATTGCCGTGTAAGTTCCCCGCGCCAGCCCTTCAACCAGCTTGGGCCACTATCTGTAGGGCTTGGGTAAGTCCCACAATAGTTTGCTGTATCTCGTCACAGTTCACACAATGAGCCATTGAGAATCAAGGTACCTGAGAATCATGGACATTTTAGTTATTTAGAGTCAGGTAGATTTACCCTAAGATAATTTCTATATAACTATCTCATCCCGGGTTCTACCTAGTTCTCGCATGGGTATGGAAATTTCTTCCTTAGTTCATGGGTAGGGGTCCTTAAACCTTGGACTTATCCTATGACATGTTTCTTCTCCCTAAGTACTGAGACTTAGGCTCTGATACGAACTTAACTGTCACGCCCTGAGCCTTTTATTACAGTAGAAGACTAGCTCAAGGAATGTGAACAGCCGGCATGGTAAGCCTCTTGCAAGAAAGAACGACCAGAGCGCAAGGCAATCACACATAAAAATGCAATCGCACAATAATTTAATCAAACTCCAACTTTATTTCATTAATAATCAAATCCAATATTCAAATACAATCACTGTTTCAACTTTCTTCATCATACTAGACTCAAGAAAATTACATAGACTCAATCTAAACAATGTAGACTTCCTAAGTCTTCACTCATTCTTCATTCACTCTCGGACCCGCTATTTGAACGTTCCGAATCTGATCCCGACTCACTTCCATCTCCTGAAAAGATCGAAAATAGGTAATGAACACACTTGCCCAGTAGGTATCTTCGCATAAACATGAAGGCACTTATCAAAGTGATTAGCATTTTAGCTCTAAAGAATATAAAGTGAAATCATGCGAATACGATAAATCACATGTAAATAACCAAAGTAACAAAAGATGATCGTTTAAGATAGAATGAGCAAGTATGAACTAGCAAGAATGTAACAAGAACATGATATGACCTTTCATGAACAAGAATGTAATGAGAATGTACTAGCAATACCACGTAGTCATCACACAAACATCTTTTGCTTATGAGCAAGTATTTGGTGAATTTCTATGGAATATCATGTAACAAGCAAGAAAGTCATGTACAAGTATTTTCATGATGCCCGTGGATCTTCACTTATTTATAGAGAAAGTACTCCCAGCGCAATGCGACGCCAGTAGCATCATACCCAATGGTTTATAATAGTATGTTTCCGGCAATCAGTCGAGGGGACTAGTGATAAGTGTGTATTTTTACATATTAATTCATGTTATACACATTTGTTATGAGCTTTAATACTAATAAATATGCACGTATCACACTTACTTTTAATTTAGAGTCAAATATTTAATTTTATGAAATTAAATAATTTTAATAACGATATTTACTTATTTATGCAGGCACTCGATACGAGGGAAATGACAAGAAATAAATATAAAAAAATAAATAAAACAATACATATATGTTGAAATGGGCCAAAAGCCCATGGATTTGTTCAAAAAGAAAAGAAAAAAAAAGAGAAAATAAATAGCTGTTATACGCTATATATATATATATATATTATATCCATAAGATATATATATCAATATATATAATACATATTATATCAATATATACGTCAACAGGGGGCGGCGCACCCGTGGCACCTCACGCGGGCGGCGCACGCGGCTCACGCGGGCGGCGCACCCGCGGCGGAAGGAATGCGGCACACGGGCGGCGAAAGAGAGAGAAAGAGAGAGAAAGAAGAGAAAGAAGGCTAGAAAAAATAGAAAAATAGAAAATAGAAAAAAATCAGAAAAAATTGTAAAAAGTGTGCAACACATGTTGGCACACAATTCTGAGTCAAAAATGGCAGCAATGGATTGTGTTTTTCAACAAAAGAGGCAAGGAATGTTAAAGTGTTCACATGGGGAATGGGGTTATGTTAACTCTATAAAAGGGGCTTCTATTGTGATGAAGAAAAGAGATAGTTGCTAAGAGTTGTAAGGGGTTGCTTTGAGATTTTGAAGTTTATTCTTGTTGGCCTTAGTAGAGCTACATAGGAGAGTTAGAGGGTGTTATTTTGAGAGCTTTTGATGTAAACTTTGTAAGTTGATGTTGTTATAATGAATGTTTTGTTTAAGCATTTAGTCCTTTCTTAATCCCATTACTTGTTGTTCTGATCTCCATTTCATTTTTTTGTCTTCATGAAAGTTGTTCATCTTTAAGTGTTCTCCAATTTCTCTCTCTATCATTTCCCTTAATTCCTTCTCGTTTGAAAGTTATTTCCCATTTTTCTAAGTTCTGTTCTATGTGATTACTGTTCATTCGAGGTGATACCTTCCAATATTCTTCTATTTTAAAGCCTTTACAATCCTCTTTTTACTCTGAGTTCTTCATAAACGTTGTTCTTCTTCTATAGATCTAGATTTTGTTCTTCTATCACTTCTTCTAATTCTTCTTCATTTGTGATTTATAATTATTTTTTCACTGTTCTGTCTTTAACGTTTTTACTGGTCATCCGCACCGATAGATCTTGATTTTTCACGTTTTTCATTTTCTTCCTCTCATTTTCTATCTCTGTGGTCTTCATCAAACTTCTTCCTCTTTTCTTTCTCTACAACTTTTATTTTTTCCACTTCTTCTAATTCCCTCTAGATTTTAAATTATTCTCTTCCTTCCAATCCCCTATTTTCAATATAATTCTGTTGTGTTTTCAACTTGTCTTTGTTCCTATTTCTATCCATCTCCATCTCTTCACAATTTCTTCACACAACCCAAGGCGGTTAGTCATCTCGCGGCATCGACTTCCAAGGCGGAGTGATCTTCATCCAAGGCTCGGCGAGAAAACGGCGACGTTCTTCATCCATTGGCTAAAATTTCCTTCACTTTTCTCTTCTTATTCAAAGTTGCAATTAAGTTTCCTTTAATGTTAATCGCACTCAAAAGATAAAAATTAGTTTTCAAAACATAAGGATATTTTCCAACTTGATCTATAAAGATTTTGTCTCCTCGTGAGATCGACCCGTATTTACCACTATACTCGTATTTCCAAAATCATTTAAGTGAGTGAGTGCGGTTTTATCAATTTTGAAATTTGTGTGGCACGGTATTTTTAAACGACGGGTGCCGAGCACATCAAATTTTTGGCGCCGTTGTCGGGGAGAGGAATTTTTGAATGTTGGGATATTCTTGTGTTTGATGTGTATATTTGTATAATAATTTTTTTATTTTTATTTTATAGGAAAAAGAAAACAAATCAAAAAATCAAAGAAATAGGAAAATCATAGCTGAAATTTCAAGAAAATGAAGCGTCACTGAAAGCCTGGAACTGTAGCAGTGAAGCGTTGCTAAAGGACTGAAACGTGGGAACATGTTCTATTTTTCCGATTTCTGAAAAATCTTCAAAAAAATCTAACAAATTTTTGAAAAATCTAACAAATTTTTGAAAAATCTATAAAAATCAGAAAACACAAAAATACCATTTTAGACTACAAGTTGTACTAAATTTACATGTCTTTGTTATTTTATTATTTATAGTCTCTTATATTTATCTCTTATTGAAAAATTAAAAAAAAATCAAAACATCAAAACAAACAAAAATTTTGCTGACTAGATAGGTTCATTAACTAAATAATAATAATTTTAGCACTTGTACCAAAATAAAAGACTTCATCCAATAATAGAAATCACACCCATCATGTTCTAGGTCATGCATCATTTAGCATAGAATTTTTCTTTGTTTAATTCCTGTCATTGTATTTTGAAGATTGCGAGGGGTAAGGTACGTTCTACTTATCCTATTCTGGCATGCATATTGCATAAGAACCCCTTATTTGAAATTGTGGTATGCATTTCATTTCAAAATATTCCAAGGGCACTACCTTTAAATAACATAATGTGGGAAATTCATCACCCTTCCTTAGCCCGTAAACCACATTTCCCTTTCATATCTGCATGACCTACGCCATAAATAAAAGTCAGTAGACATTGACCCTAGGATCACACTGTGGTTCTTGTGTTATTTGGGTTTACCCTCTTATGAAAACCGGTGCCTAAGGCAAGACGGTCGGACGGTAAACACCTTAAGCGGGCTAGTGGTTTGACATAATTAGGTCCCTACGAAAGTAGGGGGAGCCTCCCACTACCCCACCCCTTACCTGGCTGGTGGAAATATTGTGGGTGAACTTAAGTTTCACTTTAATCATTTTATGAAACCCCATTTGTAAGTTTAGGACACATCTAGGTCATTAGGGTAATTTATGTGATAACTTGTTTGTGTTTGTATAAAAAAAAACAAAAAAAAAATATCATTCCCTTATCTCTCTTCGTCTTAGTTGTGTCAAAATAACAAAACAAAATAACAAACAAACAAAGAAAATCATCATAAAAAAATATCTCTCTCTTTTTGTCCTAGTGTATGCAAGGTAGGAGATCCCTACACCCATCTTTGCTAGGACCTATAGGAGAGATTGAGAGGTTAGTGTATTCTAAAACTCACTATCAACCTAACCTCATGGCGGATCACAACCAAAATCAGCAAATTCAACAAGTTGCTCCTAAGCAAATGAAGGAATATTTTCTTCCAAATCAATACCAACCTTCATTTTATACCCAAGCACCTCAAAATCAAGCAGCCCAATATGAAATCAAGTCCAGCACCATTCAAATGTTGCCATCTTTCTATGGCAATACCAATGACGATCCCTACAGACATCTGGATGAGTTCCTCCAGATTTGCTCAACTGTGAAAATCCCAAACTTCTCTGATGATGCTCTCAGGCCGACTCTTTTTCCATTCTCTCTCAAAGATAAAGCCAAATATTGGTTAGGAGCCTTGGGTAAACCCATAGACACATGGGCAGAAATGCAAAAGGAATTCTTAAAGAAATTCTACCCCATAGGGCGATCCAATACCATGAGGAGAGCGATAACTAGATTTTCACAAAATCCTGGGGAACAAATCCATGAGGCATGGGATAGGTTGATAGATTTGTTAAGATAATGTCCACATCTTGGTTTGTCAAGATGGCAAATAGTGCAAGCATTCTATGAGGGATTGACTGATAGTTACAGGCAAATGGTGGATGCTTCATGTGGGGGGGCTTTTATGAGTAAGAGCGAAGATGAGGCATATAATTTATTCGAAATGCTCAGTGAAAATTCAATTAGTCATGCCTCGCTCTCATCCTATGAGAGAACGATTGGGCCGGCTAAGAAGGGTGGGCTTTATGAAGTGAAGAGCCAAGTTGAGTGTGAGAACATGATGGATATCAATGCCTTGACTCAGAAATTGAACAAAATGGAATTGTTGGCACAGAAGATAGAGAATGTTAATCTCGTAGCTCAAAAGCTAGATCAATTTCTATCTAGGCAGGAACCTTCTTCTTCAGGTCCTCGACCTCAACCATTCTCAGCTCCCACTCATGAAGAGATCTGTGCTCTTTGCTCTAGCCCCGATCATGTGGTAACTGATTACCCCACTGTAGCCCAGGTTCCCCCATTCATCCAAGAATAAATCTTAGCTGCTCAGGGTGTCTCTAGGCCTCCTTATGATCCTTATTCCAACACCTACAATCCAGGTTGGAGAAACCACTCGAATTTTTCTTGGAAATCCCAACAAGGTTCATCTACCCAACCTAACCCCTCTTTCCAAAAATAACCTTTTCAAGATCAATCTCACCAACATTTCTCTCAATCCACTACACCTTTCCAGCAATATTCTCAACCTCCTTTTCAGCATTCTCTGGCCCCGTACTATCAACATTCTATGCAGCATTTTCAGGGCCAGTACCATCAATATCCTTCAAACCGTTTTCAAGCTCAAGTTCCCTTCCAACCTCCTCCGCAACCTCCACAGCCCATTTTTAATGAAAAATTTGACCAACTCCAACAGCTCATTCTTTCTCAGCAACAATCTATTGCTAAGTTGGAAGGTCATATCGGACAATTAGCAGCAGGAAATGTTAGGAGAGAGGTAGGCCAGCTTCCTAGCCAACCGATGGCTAATCCTAGGAACTAACCTCCAAGCTTCCCCCAAAGAGCTCCTATTCTCCCTCAACCAAACCAACCTCAGCCTCCTCCTCCTATGGGCCCTCAATTTGAGAATGCCAAGGCTATATCTACCCTCAGGAGTGGGAAAATTTTAGATGACCCTTATTAGGCTAGGGGAGTTGGTAATAGTTCGGGCCAAGAGACCCAAGAGGAGAATGATGAGGAAGAGGAGCCCGTGATTGTTAATGAAATAAAGAAGCCGGCAGGTGGAGAGAAGAGGCTGGATAAAAGAACGGTGAAACTTGATGAAGGACCCCAAGACTATGTGCCTAATGTCCCTTTTCCTGATGCCCTAAAGTCCAAAGCTCACAAGAAACCGCCGGTACAACAAGAAGAATTAGTGGAATTGTTCAAACAAGTGAATATCAATATTCCACTTTTAGATGCAATCAAGCATGTGCCGGCATATGTAAAGTTTTTGAAAGAGCTTTGCACTCCAAGGAGGGAGCCAAGGGCGGCAACTCAAAAGGTCCGCTTGTCTGAGGATGTGAGTGCTGTCGTAATGAATCATTTGCCCATAAAATTGAAGGACCCCGGAGCCCCATTAATCTCATGTGACATAGGTGGAGTCACTTTTAATCGAGCCTTGCAAGATTTAGGTGCTAGCGTAAATCTTTTGCCCACCTTTATCTATGAGCAATTTGATCTGGGTGAGTTAAAACCCACTTCTATCATCCTTCAATTGGCAGATAGATCAGTGAAAATACCAAGAGGTCTGTTGGAGGATGTGATTGTAAAAGTGCATGATTGTTATTTCCCGGTGGATTTTCTCATTTTGGATATGGCCTCGTTCTCTGATCTAAAGCACACACCTATTATTTTGGGACGTCCATTTTTAGCCACGGCTAAGGCCAATATAAATTGTTCCACGGGAATGATGGATATATCATTTGGAGGAGAGAAGGTTGCATTGAATATTTTTAAGGCTTCTCAGTACCCGGACCATGAAGAAGAATGCAACATCATTGATATCTTTGACGAGATGATTGATGAAAGTCCGGATGCAATCAAGGACACCCTAGAAGAGGGTAGCATGCTTCAGGATTCTCCTCTCTCTATCACACCCTGGTCTAGGGTAGAGTCACTCCCTCCATTGTAATCCAAACCTGCGCTTCCATCTTTGGATTATCCACCTACTCTTGAATTGAAACCTCTACCAGATTCTCTTAAGTACGCTTATCTGGGTCCTAACCAAACTTTGCCTGTCATCATAGACTCCAACCTCACTTCTGCTCAGGAATCTCAACTCTTAAATGTCCTTAAGGAGCATAGGGGGGCAATAGGATGGTCGGTGACAGATCTCAAGGGCATCAGTCCGGATGTCTGTATACACCATATCTACTTAGAGGATAATGCCAAGCCGAGCAGGGAGATGTAGCGCCGGCTGAACCCGAACATGAAAGAGGTAGTCAAGCAAGAGGTGGTGAAGTGGTTGGATGCTGGGATCATATATCCCATTTCTGATAGTAAGTGGGTCAGCCCCACACAAGTTGTTCCAAAGAAATCTGGGCTGACCGTGACTAAAAACGAGAAAGGTGAGGAGGTGGCAATGTGACTACAAACGGGATGGAGAATCTGTATTGATTACAGAAAACTGAACTCCATGACAAAGAAGGATCATTTTCCTCTCCCGTTTTTGGATCAAATTTTGGAGAAATTGGCTGGGCAAAAATATTTTTGCTTTTTGGATGGATATTCCGGGTACAATCAAGTTGCAGTCTACCCGGAAGATCAAGAGAAAACTACATTCACGTGTCCTTATGGCACGTTTGCTTTCAGGAGAATGCCGTTTGGACTTTGCAATGCCCCTGCCACCTTTCAACGGTGCATGATGTCAATCTTTTCTGAAATGGTAGGAGAATTTTTAGAAATTTTCATGGATGATTTCTTAGTTTTCAGAGACTCATTTGCTGGTTGTTTGAAGAATTTGTAAAAAGTGTTGACACGATGTATTGAATCTAATCTGGTGCTTAGCTGGGAGAAAAGTCATTTTATGGTACAAGAAGGCATTGTGTTAGGCCATGTTATTTCTGAGAGGGGAATAGAGGTAGACAAGGCTAAGGTTGATCTGATTTCCAATCTTCCTCCCCCTTCGTCTATCAGGCAAATCTGATCTTTTCTTGGCCATGCGGGTTTTTACAGAAGATTCATTCAGAACTTCTCTTCCATTACTCGCCCGCTCACTAAGCTGCTAGCCAAGGACACTCTATTCCACCTAGATGAGTCTTGTCTTGAGGCTTTTCATTCTCTGAAGGCAGCTCTGACCCAAGCTCTGATTCTTCAATCACCAGATTGGTCACTGCCATTTGAAATCATGTGTGATGCCTCGGACTACGCCATAGGAGCTATCTTGGGGCAGCGAATTGATAAGAAACTTGTGGTGATCTATTATGCGAGTCGCACTCTCACAGATGCTCAATTAAATTATACCACCACAGAGAAGGAACTTCTGGCTGTTGTTTTTGCCCTAGCGAAATTTCGATCATATCTTTTAGGGGCCAAAGTTATTGTGTATTCTGATCACGCTGCTTTGAAATACCTGCTCACCAAGAAGGATGCTAAACCCCATCTGATTCGATGGATTCTATTACTACAAGAATTTGTTCTAGAAATCAAAGACAAGAAGGGGTTAGAGAATGTGGTGGCTGATCATTTGTCCCGAATAGTGATACTCGAGAGTGCTCCCATGTCTGATTCTTTTCCAGATGAACAACTGTTATCTATCTCTTACATCTCAACCCCCTGGTACGCTCACATTGTCAACTTTTTGGCAGTAGGACAAATCCGGGGTGGGTGGACTAAGCAGGAGAAGGATCACTTCTTTGCTAAGGTCAAGCACTATTTTTGGGAGGACCTGGAACTGTTTCATATGGGTCCTGATCAGATCATCAGAAGATGTGTCCCCGAGGAAGAACAATAATCTGTACTGAATCTTTGTCACACTCTCGCTTGCGGAGGACACTTCTCAGGAAAGAAGACTGCGACTAAGGTGTTACAAAGTGGATTTTATTGGCCCACTTTATTTAAGGATGCTTATGAATTTTCAAAAATATGTCTGAGGTGTCAAGCTGTGGGCAATATTTCGATGAGAGATATGATGCCACTTAATCCCATTCTGGTTGTTGAAATCTTTGATGTCTGGGGAATAGACTTCATGGGACCGTTTCCACCATCCTTTGGGAATGAATACATTTTGGTGGCGGTCGATTATGTTTCAAAATGGATTGAAGCTGTCTCCACAAGGAACAATGATCATAAGGTAGTGATGAAATTTATTCGCAAGAATATTTTCTCTAGATTTGGATGTCCCAGGGCTATAATTAGTGATGGGGGTTCGCATTTCACTCACTCCCAATTTCGCGCTTTACTCAAGAAATATGGGATCACTCACAAAATTGCCACCCCATATCATCCCCAAACCAGTGGTCAGGTGGAGGTATCCAATAGGGAGATTAATAACATTCTGCATAAGACAGTTAGGCCGGATAGAAAAGACTGGTCTGAGAGATTGGATAATGCACTATGGGCCTATAGAACTGCGTTCAAAACTCCTATTGGAATGTCACCATATCGCCTTATTTTTGGTAAAGCCTGCCACTTACCGGTCGAGCTTGAACATAGAGCCTATTGGGCCATTAAGTAAGTCAACTTTGACTTAACTCAAGCTGGAACCCAACGAGTCCTACAACTCAATGAACTGGAGGAGCTAAGAAATGAAGCATTTGAAAATTCAAGGATTTATAAAGCTAAAACCAAGGCTTTCCATGATCAGCATATTCATAGGAAATTTTTTTAGGAAAATCAAAAGGTTTGGCTTTTTAACTCACGGCTACGCTTGTTCCCCAATAAATTGAAATCAAGATGGGATGGACCGTTCATAGTTGTTAAGGCATTTGACCATGGAACCGTCAAAATTTTGAATCCCCAAAATGGTCATATCTTTACTGTTAACGGTCAAAGAGTGAAACCTTACTTGGAAAATGAGATGTTCTCCCCGAAAGAATCCATAACCTTATGTGATCAGAAATGAATTCCTTTTGAGCTTTCATGCGTCTTGCTGAAGACGGTAAACTTAGCGCTTTTGGGAGGCAACCCATGATTTTTGTGATTTGATATCTAGTTTTAGTGTGTTTCTTTTTCAGTTGTTAAGCCAAGATGAAACGAAGCCCTCGTCATTTTTCCCCGACCATCAGGTTGTATCCTTCCATCCCAACCATATTATCTATTTACTTGTTCTCTGATCTGTCTAATGCTTATGCCATTGAGGACAATGTCATTTAAGTTGGAGGGGGCCATCTTCAAATTTTTTTCTTGATATCTTGTATTGTCACGCAAAACAAAAGTTTTCCCCATTTGGAGTTTCCTTATTCATGCTTCTATTGAAAGTGATTCTAGAATAGAAAAGACTAGGGAAAAGGATGATGGACAACTTATCTAATCTAGTCATGAAAAATTGATTTAAGAATCTCTTTAAAGTTCATGTGCACTTTAGAAAAATGAAAATCATTTTGCACGCTAATGAAACAAGTAGGACAAGCCTTCTGCTATTTTAGACATACTGTCTGATATTCTGCACTTCTTGAAGAAGAGATCTTTTATAAGCTTTCTACCATGTTATCTATTGAAAATTATTTTTTGAGAAAAACACTATGAAAAATGCTCCGATTCTGAGTAACCGGGGCCTCCTTCACCTAAGACGTGTTGAAGTTCACGTCAAAAGGAAAAGGGAACTTTGATCTGTGTAACCGGGCCTGCTTCACCTAAGACGTGTTGAGATTCGCGTAAAACAGTGAAGGGTAGTGCGGCATCATGTGTGTATAAAAAGAAAAAAAAGAAGAGAAAAAAAATATAGATCCCAAAAGGGACAAACGTAATAAGGCAGACAAAAAGCTATTATGCTTAATGCTCTGATTAAGAAGTGCAGAGTTGAAAGACACTTGCTTGCAATAGCAAATGGGGGACGCACTTGTCTTCGCTGTAGACTTAACATTTCACGTGCACAAGTGCTATTGAACTTTAAGATGACTTCTTGATCATGTACCTTAATTTCCAAATCTACGGCTCGTGTGTGTTAATGCTTCAAGATTCCTAATCTTTAGTTGACTCTATGAAAGATGATCTAGAAATGAGGCATGAACTTTGTAAACTCTTGTTGGTCCTAAAATTTTTAATTATTTGCATTGCTAAGGGACTAGCAATGAGTAAGTTGGAGGGTGTGATAAGTGTGTATTGTTACATATTAATTCATGTTATACACATTTGTTATGAGCTTTAATTCTAATAAATATGCACGTATCACACTTACTTTTAATTTAGAGTCAAATATTTAATTTTATGGAATTAAATAATTTTAATAACGATATTTACTTATTTATGCAGGCACTCCATACGAGAAAAATGACAAGAAATAAATATAAAAAATAAATAAATAAAACAATACATGTATGTTGAAATGGGCCAAAAGCCCATGGATTTGTTCAAAAAGAAAAGAAAAAAAATAGAAAAAAGAGAAAAAAATAGAAAATAAATAGCTGTTATACGCTATATATATATTATATCCGGCCATAAGATATATATATATATATAAAGTGTGTGTGTGTGTGTGTGTTTTGTGCAGGAAGGCGCGCCCGCGCCTTCGCGACGGGCACGGGCGACGAGGGAGAGGGGCGCGGTCAGCGCGCCTCACGCGCGTCAACGGGGGGCGGCGCACCGCGACGCACCCGCGGCACCTCACGCGGGCGGCACACGCGGCTCACGCGGGCGGCGCACCCGCAGCGGAAGGAACGTGGCGCACGGGCGACGCACGCGGCCGAAAGAGAGAGAAAGAGAGAGAAAGAGAGAGAAAGGAAGAGAAAGAAGGCTAGAAAAAATAGAAAAAAATCAGAAAAAATTGTAAAAGTGTGCAACACATGTTGGCACACAATTCTGAGTCAAAAATGGCAGTAATGAGTTGTGTTTTTCAACAAAAGAGGCAAGGAATGTTAAAGTGTTAACATGGGGAATGGGGTTATGTGAACCCTATAAAAGGGGCTTCTATTGTGATGAAGAAAAGAGAGTTGCTAAGAGTTGTAAGGGGTTGCTTTGAATTTTTGAAGTTTATTCTTGTTGGTCTTAGTAGAGCTACATAGGAGAGTTAGAGGGTGTTATTTTGAGAGCTTTTGATGTAAACTTTGTAAGTTGATGTTGTTATAATGAATGTTTTGTTTAAGCATTTAGTCCTTTCTTAATCCCATTACTTGTTGTTTTGGTATCCATTTCATTTTCCTTTCTTCACAAAAGTTATTCATCTTTAAGTGTTCTCCAATTTCTCTTTCTATCATTTTCCTTAATTCCTTCTAGTTTGAAAGTTATTTCCCATTTTTCTAAGTTCTGTTCTATGTGATTACTGTTCATCCGAGGTGATACCGTCTAGTATTCTTCTATTTTCAAGCCTTTCCAATCCTCTTTTCACTCTGTGTTCTTCATGCAAGTTGTTCTTTATTTATAGATCTAGATTTTGTTCTTTTGTTACTTCTTCTAATTCTTCTTCGTTTGTGATTTATAATTAATTTTTCACTGTTCTATCTTTAACATTTTTACTGTTCATCCGCACCGATAGATCTTTATTTTTCACATTTTTCACTGTCTTCCTCTTGTTTTCTATCTCTGTGGTCTTCATCAAACTTCTTCCTCTTTTCATTCTCTACAACTTTTATTTTCTCCACTTCTTCTAATTCCCTCTAGAATTTAAATTATTCTCTTCCTTCCAATCCCCTATTTTCAATATAATTCTGTTGTGTTTTCAACTTGTCTTTGTTCATATTTCTATCCATCTCCATCTCTTCACAATTCTTCACACAACCCAAGGTGGTTAGTCATCTTCCAGTCATCTCATAGCGTCGACTTCCAAGGCGGAGTGATCTTCATCCAAGGCTCGGCGAGGAAACGGCGGCGTTCTTCATCCATTGGTTAAAATTTCCTTCACTTTTCTCTTCTTATTCAAAGTTGCAATTAAGTTTCCTTTAGTGTTAATCGCACTCAAAAGATAAAAATTGATTTTTAAAACATAAGGATATTTTCCAACTTGATCTATAAAGATTTTTTCTCATCGTGGGATCGACCCGTATTTACCACTGTACTCGTATTTCCAAAATCATTTAAGTGAGTGAGTGCGGTTTTATCAATTTTGAAATTTGTGTGGCACGACATTTTTAAACGACGGGTGCCGAGCGCATCAACTAGCATAGAGCCCTTGAACACAATCAGTGCTCGATCGCATCTTCAAGTATAAATCAAGCTACTTCCACGTTTCAAGCAATAAAGTATGGCCAATAATATAGCAAGTTCAAATAAGTTCATGATAACAATAGTTCAATAAATGAAGGCTTCAATGAAGAAATGCGAGTCAAGAATGACTTAAAACAAGGTTATGCTTATGGAAATAAATCGGCAACATAATGGTTCATTTTTTAACTTTCATAATTGAAGATTAAGTATCTTTGAACAATATGACAAGTCCTGGATCATCAATAATCCATCTGAAAACTTTGGAATATCAACCCTTAGGTCAAACCTCGGGTTAAAACACTCAAGAACTGTGACGGTCAATCAATGGGCCGTTACATGATTGTAACGGTCTATCATTGATCCGTTAGAACGACTGAATCTAGAAACAATAAAACGGACTCAGTAAATGTGACGATCATATATTAGGCCGTTATATGGGCATGACGGTCTAATATGGATCCGTTACATATCTAGAACCAGAAACTTCGATAGTGCTTTTCTAACAATTGGACTTTCATGGTACAACCAACTCGGCATCCTAGTGGGAATCCCAAGCTCGTGGAGAATTACGAAGGCCTTGAAACAAGATTTTCTAGTCCATTGGAAGGAATATCTAATAGAGAGATCCTCAAGTTCAAGAATATGTTCCTATAGTGCAAAGTGTGAACTAATGGTCATATATCAGAATATATGCCATGTACTCAAATAAAATGACTCTATAGATAGGAAAAGATTGTGTAGCGATGTGAAACCATGATAAAAACTCCGTCATTACATCATTTAAAATCATAGTGTAAATACAAAACTATAGAGTTTAGCTAATGAAATTAACATATGCTTGAAATAACTCAAGATGCTTTAAACATGCAATTTCCTATCAAGAATCAATTAATAAACTCAAGATCATGAAAACATGTCAAAACATAGATAACTAGGCTTATTTATAAGTAAGATTTACTATCCTTAGTCCTGTCTTGGGTTGAGAGAAAACAACACTCTGACGGTCTAAGACAGACGCGTTATACATCTGTGACGGTTTATCGTGGGGCCGTTATAGTATTGTGACGCACTGACGTTGGTCCGTCAGAGACAACAGAGAAATTTAAATATAACCGAGGGTGTGACGGCTAATCGTAAGGCCGTTACAATCATGTGACGGTCTTACTTTAATCCGTTAGAGCTTCTGCTGACAGGATATAGAAGGTAAAAGATTGAAAATATGGCATGCCTGAAAATCAAAATACTTAGAATATTCCAATCATGAGAAATGAAATATAGAGGCTATCTAGATGCATAGGTTGCAGTGATTTGAACAAGATAATATCTGAAGAGGCAAGATCTTGCGCTGGTCCTGAGCGGGCAGTGGATCACCGGATAGTGAACTGCAAGAAAGGGAAACGGATCAGGGGTCCCAGGGATGAGTCCCTAGCAAAAACCCTCCGATGCTTAAGTCAGTAGAGCTATGGTGGGAGCAATATAGGGAGGAACTAGCTTCTGCGCGAGATCCTCTCCACCAGAAGGGTGAAGTGGTTCCTGCTCAGGAGTTTTGAGCGTGTGATTGCCTTTACCTTTCGCCGGAGGGTATCCCTGGGTTAAATAGTGCGCCGTCTTCTGGAGTCCTGTAAGTCGAGGGGTTTCAGGTGGGGGTTACGTCCTCGACGTGGGCTTTTATTGCCTTATCGTGGGAGCGTTATCACCTTGGGGAGCTGGAGTCCCTCACCTTTATAAATTCCTGCCCACAGAGGACTCTTAACGGCTGCATGGATAAGCAATCGTCGGCCGTACCGAGCTCAGAGAGGCCACGTCAGTGCATTCAGTGCATTGAGCTAAGTTTGCACACTAATAGCATGTCAGTGCATTCATCTTTCAATGTGCATACTTCACCTTATGCATAATGCAAACTGCATCTCATGCACTTAAAGTCTATACACTCTTTATGTATGCATCACATGCACTCAAAGGCTGTATACTTGTGAATGTAATGTCTGTACATTCATTCTCATTGTACACACTTTCTCTTATATGCACACTGCATCTAGTGCATCAAGTTTGTACAGGCCATGACTCGTTTAACGTACAGACTCGATGTATTCAATTTTTCGTGTTAAGGAAATCACTAAAAACCAGCTATATGCCACTTTTGTGCAAAGCTTTGATACCAATTGTTGTGACGCTTAAGGTGATCTAGAGGGGGTGAATAGATCAGTCACCCGATAAAAATGACTGCAGCAGATTCAAGTGTGGAATATAAAAACTTCTGCTAAACAAATAGAGGGCACAAAGCAAAGACCAGCCAGAACTTCTAAAGAACCATCCTAAACAGTCATCTACTACGCAAAGTACAAGAATAAAGAAGTGATGCAAACCACAAAGCAATCACACAGTAGATAGGAGTTTTTAAGGTGGTTCGGTCCTTCAGACCTACGTCCACCCCACACTCAAACCCGAGTATGGATTCCGCTGACTCAGCTTGAACCGCTGGGCCTCACAGCTTGCCTACAACCGCTGAGCATCACAGCTTGCTTCCGCTGGGCAATATAGCTTAGCCATCCGCTGGGGACTACAGCTTAACCCGTCCAGTGGAATCCTCCACTGCAAACGTTGAGCAACACAGCTTGCTCCGCTGACAAACAGCTTGAAGAAAGGTTTAAAAGAAAACACAAATGGGAAACAAAACATCAACTGAAAGCTGTATACGATAAAGCACAAAATATATCCCTGCAGGGAATGAAGCTCAAACAATTGAGCAAACTCAGATCTAGTTTTGAACCAAAGATCTGAGGAACAAATCTCTCTCAACTCTTCTCTCTCAACTCTCTCCTTCTTCTCTTTCCTTTTCTTCTTCTTCTCTGCCACTTTCACACTCTGCTCTTCTTCTCTTTTTCTTTTTCTTCTGGATCGTGCAGGCTCTCTCTCTCTGCTTCTGCCCCTTCTGCTTTTATCACGATCAGTTTTCTCCA
Source organism: Amorphophallus konjac (assembly GCA_022559845.1). Classification (NCBI taxonomy): domain Eukaryota; kingdom Viridiplantae; phylum Streptophyta; class Magnoliopsida; order Alismatales; family Araceae; genus Amorphophallus; species Amorphophallus konjac. The sequence continues at coordinate 183,658,239 of CM040125.1, forward strand.
GATGGAGAAGTCCTCTTTATATAGCAGAAGCATAGATAGGGCGTGTGGTCTCCATGATTCCCGCCCAGAGGCCTTAGTCCACGTGGCAGCATTTCAGCACAGTGGTTCCACGTGTCATGATCAGGGCCATCTTCTATTCTTGGATCACGTGCATCATTAACCTCCTCGAGCAGCAGCTCTGTAATAACAAACTGTTATCAGTAGAGACTTAACTGACATGAAGAACTGAATACATCGAGTCTGTACGTTAAATGAGTCATGGCCTGTACAGACTTGATGCACTAGATGCAGTGTGCATATAAGAGAAAGTGTGTACAATGAGAATGAATGTACAGACATTACATTCACAAGTATACAGCCTTTGAGTGCATGTGATGCAGACATAAAGAGTGTATAGACTTTAAGTGCATGAGATGCAGTTTGCATTATGCATAAGGTGAAGTATGCACATGGAAAGATGAATGCACTGACATGCTATTAGTGTGCAGACTTAGCGTGCAACAATGTGCAGACTTGCTAACATGACGCATGGACATAACAACAAGGAATGTGCAGACTTTGTGCAGTCTACAAGCAATGTGCAGACTAGCGATGAATGCATGGACTATGCCATTTGAAGAGTGCTGACGATGTACAGACTTGCTGAACTACATCATAAACATACCAGCAGAGTACATTAAAACAGGATGCATGGACTTACCCTGTTCAGACTTGAAGCGCTATGTGAGACACGCCATGAGACGCTAAATGAGACGGATGTTCACGAGACATGAAATGCATTGGCTATACAGACTTTAAATTCTCAAGCAGATGTACATACTTTAAATGCTCAAGTGAGACGCTAAGTGAGACGGTGCAATGTATAGACTTAGCCAAGACGTCATGAGCAATTGGACGATGTACAGACTTGAGTTCGTGCATGTTACAGGGCTATCTATGGACTTTGAATGTGTTCATGCTAAAATAGTGAACGTAGGTAAAGATAGGAATGTATAGACTTGTGTGTGTGCGACCAGACAATGTATAGACTTTGGAAATGCTTGAAGCACATGATGCAGCAAGACTCTGTACAGACTTTATGTTCAATACGCAGACGTTGAACAGACTTGCTAAGTCTGGAGTTAAGCATGAACGCACAATGCATGGACTATGCATATGATGCAATAATGTATAGACTTGATAGCAAGGAATGTGCATGCGACAGCAATGTATAGACCTTGAACGCGTGCAATGCAGCAAGGCAATGCATAGACTTGTGTGTGTGTGCATGCTGCAATGAAATGTATAGACTTGTGTGTGCACGCGTCAAAACTATCAGCAGAGAATGTGCAGACTTGCTGTAATGATGCATGAATGTTACAGCAAAGAATGTATAGACTATATGGCGTGCAACTGATGAATGCACCGATGCAGTGTATGCATATAGTAGTGAACAAATACAATGTATGCTAAACACAATGACTGGCTCACTGTGATACTCTCACTGTGTTGCTATCATCAAAATAAAATAGTATATGCTTGTGCCTAAGGGGCACAACATTCTCCCCCTTTTTGATGATGGCAACAAAGTGACAGTGAGTCACCAACCAAATTTTCTCCCCCTTTGACATAATCAAAAAGAAAGAAGAACATGAGTGCAAAATACAATATACATTGCAGATTTCCCTTAGAACAACTCATTTTCCCCTTGAATGTATAACTCCCCCTGAATTATTTCTCCCCCTTTGAGAAGGAATATGGACGGATGAAACATGAATAAGGTAAGGGGTCACTACACAACAGCTGAAGCATTGGTTCATAAAGTGAGCATGATTATAAACAACTGTTAAAGCATAAGAGTCAGCAATACACAGTCTTGAAAGAATTCAGGTTTAACAGTGATAAAGATAGAGTAAAGCAGCTGACCACTGAAAAAGAGTTATAGACTCCATTTATAGCAATGAATCTAGGGCACATGATTTTAATAGATAAGTCAGAAACAATACCCTTTGTGATTAAACATGGAAGTTCAAGAAAGGTAACTTGAATATGTATTGAGAAAAATAATTTACACTCAATGACTTTTGATTTCAAAGGGTTACAGTAATTTGTTTTTCACCTTTTAATTTTCAGAAACTGAGCTAAGTGAATAGACCAGTGGCATTTATGCTGTTGACATTAGGTGTACACCTTGATTAGAGGCAGGTACCCCCAGTTACTAGGCATAAACTACTAGATCTATTTCAGATCAAAACCTACAAGGAACAATTTTCACCTTTGACATTAAGGGTACACCTTGATCAGAGGCTAGTACCCCAGTTACTTGGTGAAGGCTCCCCCTATAGATTTGACCCTATGAACAGAGATAGCCTGAAGCACTTCATGACTTATGAATTCTCCTACTTCTTTGGAGGAGATCACAGTTTCTCAGTACAATTCAGCCATTGCTCTGTCACTATGTTCAGCTCTTTACACTAATGTTCTTATTACTACTGCCCTGATTTCTTTTAGATTGATTGTTTAAAAAACAGTACACACTCTTATTCACCTTTTCTAGACATTTACAGTTTAACACGTTCAGGCAAAAAAAAACTTTTTATATTCTAACCATGAGACAGAGATTAAGAGCTATAAAGGTTTTCTTTTATCTCAAGTTCTGAAGTGCAGACACTTAACTCTTTAATTTATAAAAGTTAAACCTTTAGTTCTTTTCAATTTGCAAGTGTGATTCTTATAAATGAAAAATTGCAATAACCACAGCTCAATGTACTAAACGTTATACATAATGAGCAAACTTATAAAGAGAATATAGCTCACAATGAGCAAACTCAGCTCTGGTATCTGAACCAAGAGACTGAGAAACATTCAGACAAGCTCTCTCAACTCCTCGCTCTCAATCTTCTCTTCTCTCTTTTTTTCTTCTCTGCTCTTCTCTTCTCTCTATTTTTCTTCTCTACTCTCGGTGGCTCTCTGCTGCTTCACTTTCTCTGCTCGAGCTTCACCTCATCTACTCCAGATAGAAGAAGTGTTCCTTTTATACCAACAGCAATTTGGAGGGCGTGTGGTTTCCACATTTCTCGCCCAATCATTTGGTCACGTGGCAGCATCTAGGCTTGCTGCTTTACACGTGTCACGATCCTGAGCCGTCCTTCCTTCTCGGATCATGTGCCGTTCTTAAACTTCACGAAAAGTACCTGTCAGTCAGTCAGATAGAGTTATCAGTTTAAGACTAAAAGCTTGTATAGACTTCACTATGCAACAAGTGTGAGCGTGCACCGACTTGTGCAAGCCTACGATGCCAAAGTTGTACAAAGTATATATGCTAGGATGAAAGATGCATTGACTTTCATGTTCTATAGAAGAGTGAATGTACTGACTTGAGGAGGTGTAATGTAGACTGTATTTAACAAAGTGTGCATAATTATGATGAGTCCATATGCAAGTCACCAAGCAGTGTATGGACTTAGTATGCATGCGACAATGATGTACAGGGTTTGTAGTGTGTAATGCAGAATGCATCAAGCAAAGTATGTACATTGGAAATAGATGCACGAACTTAATGATGCAGGTATGCACAGACTGCCGTCAACAAATGTATGGACTTAGTGTGTGTGCGACAGCCAATGTATGGACTTTAAATCAAAGGATGCACTGGCTGTACAGACTTTGTGTATGCACATGAGACGCTGAGTGAGACGCAGGATGCACTGGCTGTACAGACTTTGATTTATGCACATAGACGCTGAGTGAGACGGTGCATGCGATGCGATGTACAGACTTAGCATGAGACGCTAAGTGAGACGGAGCAATGTATAGACTTGATGCACGTGATACAAGCACAGGCTGGAATGTATAGACTTTGAATGCAGCAGACTAGGCAGACTCTGTACAGTCTTCACTAGTGCCAAGATGATATAGAGACTTAGCGTGCCTGAAGTAGGGCAATGTACAGACTTGCTATGACATGTGTGCAGACGACACCAGTGTACAGACTTGCTGATGTGTAATGCAGTGTGCATGTATGGACTTTGAGTACAAGACATTGCCTTACGTCTGTATGCAACGGAGTGTATAGACTTGTGTTCTGAACGATGCCCAAATGCATAGTGTATGGACTTTGAGTGCGTGCATGCTACAATGCAATGTATAGACTTTGACGATGTAGTATGCATAGTATAGACTTGCTGGTGTGAACGATGCACTGACTTGTGACTCATAGTGTTTGCTATCATCAAAACTACAGGGGCACAACAATCTCCCCCTTTTTGATGATGGCAACACTATGGGTTACACTGACTCCGAATGCATGCTATGAGATGAAATAACCAATGCGAGTTCTAACAAGATCTCCCCCTTTGCCATAACATGATGCATACACTCCCCCTTTGTAATAATAATGTATACACTCCCCATGGAATTCATCAAACAGACAATATATTCTCCCCCTTTGCCATCAACAAAGAGGAGGGAAAGAAAGTGTAAGGGAAGAAGGATATCTGACTGGCATTCTGAGCAAGTAGTTCAGGAATTAAGCATTCTAAAGCACAGAGCCTTCAGTCATATGAATTTAGAAATTGCTCAGAGATTGAATTCTGGTTTGAAGGTTATAAAAATTAGAGTTCATGCACTACAATCATTGAATGAGTTTGCTGTGCATGATAATAGCAATAAACCAGAATCACATTTGAGCATGAGAGATTCAGTTTCAAAGTATCTTACAGTCTTAGACTCAGTAAAATTTGTTAACAGATACCAGGTCATGTATTGAAAGTAAACAATTTGACATACCTGAGTTTTTTTTGAAGGAACAGCATTTTCAATTTTATTTCATTAAAGGCATTCAGGTACCATTTGTCTTTTTACGTAAGGGTACACGTTTATCAGACGCCAGTACCCCTAGATACTCAATATGATGGACCATTCTGCCTATGATCAAATTCAACAGGACTGATTTACACCTTTTTGTATGAGGATACACGTTTATGAGACGTAGGTATCCCCAGGTACTCAGTGAAACCACCCTACTGTTTTGACCATTTATACAGAGATAACTGATGCACATCATGACATAAGTGTTATCCATTTCGTTGATAGATCACTCAGTTTTTCAGTGCTTTACCAGTCATTGCTCTGCCAACATTATTTTTCAAAGATTTTTAATATTTTTCTTAACTGTCCTTTATTTGTTTCAGAATGACTTGTTTAAGGACAATACACATACTTAGCCTTCTCTAACAGGATTTCAGGTGAGTTTTCAGATTTCAGATACAGTTAACTTTGTCTGACATGTAATGAAATAAGGGTTGAGAGCTTTATCAATTATCAACATTCTTATTTACTGATTGCAATCTTTAAACTCTAAAGTTTATAAAATTTAAACCATTAAGTCAGTCTTTAAGCAATTAAAATTCTTATAAAGGAAGAAGTCTGTTTTCTATTGCTTAAGACTTAGAACTGACTAACAGATTGCCATATTGTCAGACTCAACTCATTCAGGGTCAAGGGGTTTAATGAAATCAAGAGAGAAACGAGTTTGAGTATCAATGAAGTTGATGACCTCTCTGAATTACATACAACACTCCCCCTATTTATATGCATGTGGTTTTGCAAATGAATGGGAAGAATTAGAGGAAAGAGAGCTTAGACATAGTCATGGCTGAATGATATGCAATGAGGATCATGAGTGTGATGCCAATTGATATGTCATGAAAAATATGAATGTTATGCATGCATGGTCTGGTGCAACATTCAACAACCACAGAGTTTTATTTAGTCTACCAGATGTAAATCCAGATCAGACTTTTATTCAAACCACCTCAAAATTTATTCATCATGCTGAAATTTACACAAGTCAAGTTCTCTTCTAAGAAATTTGAACCTTTCATTCCCTAGTGGCTTAGTAAAGATATCAGCAATTTATTTTTCTGTTTCAATAAAATTCAATTCAATTTCTTTTTTATTGACATCATCTCTAAGAAAATGGTGTTTGATCTTAATATGCTTAGTCCTGGAATGATGAACATGATTTTTAGCTAAACATATAGCACTAGTATTATCACATAAAATTAGAATACATCCCAATTTTATCTGATAATCAGACAGTTGGTGCTTGATCCAAAGTACTTAGGCTGCACAGTTACCAGCTGCGACATATTCAACCTCAGCTATGGACAAAGCTACTGTGTGTTACTTTTTAGATGCCCAAGACACTAGACAACCACCTAGGAATTGACAGTAGCCACTAGTACTTTTTCTATTGACTCGACACCCAGCATAGTCTGCATCAGTGTAGGCTAGAAGTTCTAACTCACACTTAGCAGGATACCATAGGCCATGCTCTTGAGTGCCTAGTAGATACCTAAAAATCCTTTTCACAGACTTAAGGTGTGATTCTTTAGGACTAGCCTGAAATCTAGAACATAGACACACTGTAAACTGAATATCAGGCCTAGATGCTATAAGATATAAAAGGGATCCGATCATACCTCTATATAGCTTTTGGTCCACTGGTTTACCTTGAGGATCTTCATCTAAGCTGGTCGAGGTACCCATTGGAGCAGCTATTTCTTTGAGGTTGTCCATCTTGTATTTCTTCAGTAAATCCCTTATGTACTTGGACTGAGTGATGAAGGTTCCATCTTTTGACTGTGTAGCCTGCAGTCCAAGAAATAATTTGAGCTCGCCCATTGAGCTCAATTCAAATTCATTAGTCCTAATCTGAGAAAACTCCTCACACAGTTTGGGGTTAGTTGACCCAAAAACTATGTCATCCACATAAATTTGAACAATAAGTATATCTGAATGACTTACCTTAGTGAACAAAGTTTGATCAACTATTCCTCTTGTAAAGTTCTTATATGTGAGAAATTTGCTCAACCTGTCATACCAAGCTCTAGGAGCTTGCTTAAGATAATAGAGAGCTTTATTAAGTTTATAAACATGATTGGGGAAGTCTAAACATTCAAAGCCAGGAGGCTGTCTCACATAGACATGCTCACTGATTTCCCCATTTAGAAAAGTAGATTTTACATCCATCTGCTGGAGATTTATTCCTAGGGAACATGCATAAGCCAATAAAATTCTAATTGCCTCTAACCTGGCTACAGGGGCAAAAGACTCTTCAAAGTCTATTCCAAATTCCTGGTTATACCCCTGAGCTACAAGTCTGGCCTTATTCTTAACTACATTCCCTAACTCATCAGTTTTATTCCTGAAGACCCATTTAGTCCCTATGACTGTCCCATGATCAGGAGGTGGGACCAAGTGCCACACCTTATTCCTATCAAATTGATTGAGCTCCTCATGCATGGCATTAGTCCAATGCACATCCTTGAGAGCACAGTCAATGGACTTGGGTTCTACATGAGAAACAAGAGCATATGCATTCAGTTCATTTTGAATTCTAAAATGGCCTATAGTCCTAGGATGGTCATGAAAATCGCCAATCACATTATCTACAGGATGATCTTTCAGATATCTAATATTGACAATTTGATGATCATGATTTTCACTTACCTCCCCCTGAACTGTAGGCTCTTCTCCATTAAGCTCTTCATTTTCTTCCTCATCTTCCGATTTGTCTGCAGGGTTCCCATCTTTCAGAATATCACCATTGTCTTCATTCTTGCATTGACCAATATTAGTCTTTACCAAAGATTCCTCAAAACCAATATGTGGAGATTCTTCAACAGATTTGGAGTTTAGATTATACACTCTATATGCCCGGGTGTTTTCAGAGTAACCAAGAAAAATTCCTGGTTCACCTTTAGGTTCAAATTTATCAAGGTCTCTTTTATCATTTATATGAATAAAGCATTTGCAGCCAAAAACCTTGAAATGAGCAATTGAAGGTTTCTCACCCTTTATGATCTCATAAGGTATTTTCTGGGTAGAAGGTCTTACCATAGCTCTGTTAATTACATAACAGACAGTATTTACAGCTTCAGCCCAGAACTTCCTTGGCAGACCACCTTCAACCAAGAGTGTGTGACCCATCTCCACTAGGGTTATGTTTCTCCTCTCCACAACTCCATTCTGCTCGGGTGTCCTTAGTGAGGAGAACTTGTGATGAATACCATTTGTCCTACAGAAATCCTCAAACTATGAGTTTTCAAACTCACCTCCATGATCAGTTAAAATGTTTTCAATTTTCTGGTTTATCTTAAGACAGAACTCCTGAAATTCTGTGAATGCATCACTTTTCTGTGACAAGAAATATACCCAAGTGTACCTAGAGAAGTCATCTACCAGAACAAATCCATACTTCCTCCCTGATAAGCTGACAGACCTCGTTGGCCCAAAAAGGTCCATGTGTATCAGCTCATAGGGTTTAGATGACAAATTTTCTGTTCTAGATTTAAATGACTTTCTAGTTAACTTGGACTGAGTACATGCATCACAGAGTTTATTTTCTTTCTTAAAAGAAACTTCAGGAAGTCCTCTAACCATGCTGTGCTTATTCAACTTATGCAATACTGTGTAACTAGCATGGCCTAACCTACGATGCCATAAGAATGCTAAATCTTCTTTGCTAACAGTGAGGCATAGGTTAGAGTGTGATATGTTATCTAAATCTATCATGTATGTATTATTAATTCTTTTACCAGAAAACTTAACAAAGTCAGAATCAGGTTCAAACACTTTACAGCATTGAGAGTCAAAAAGAACTTTATACCCTTTATCACATAACTGGCTGATACTAAGTAAATTATATGCTAAACCTTCAACCAGCATGACATCTTCAATGCAACAGGTAGTACACTTACCTACCTTACCTGACCCCACAATTCTACCTTTTGTGTTGCTACCAAAGGTGGCAAGGCCTCCATGTTTCTCTGTCAGCATGCAAAACTTGGCCTTATCTCCTGTCAGATGCCTGGAGCAGCCACTATCCAGGTACCACAGGTTGTTCTTGGCTGCCAGGCATACCTGCACACACAATTAGGTAGAGAATTTTGGAACCCAAGTCTGGTTGGGCTCCAGAGCAGATGAAATACTGGTAAAACATGAAAGCAAACTTTTAGGAATCCACATTTGTTTAAAAGAATTCTGTTCATTGGATTTTACCGATTTCTTTTTGTTGTTATTCCTCTTCTTTTTGTTGTTTTTCTTCTTGTTGGCACCAGCATAATTATTGACAGATTTGTTGCTTCTGTGCCAGTGCCTTGGCCCGGGTGCATTCACGAAATTGTGGTCATAGTAGTTTCTGGGCTGGCTGAAGAATTGCATATTCCTAGGTGTCCAATTGCCATACCCACCAACCCAATTTTGAGTGTAAGGTCTATAAGACTGTGTAGCTTGATATGCATGACCTGTATACCTCCCCGGAGTCCTAGTCCACCCTGACCTATTGGAATAGGTTGACTGTGCAGTGTAGTAGGACTGAGCTCTGGGTTGGTAGAATTGCTTGGGTTGACTTCTAAGTGCATTCTGTCTCCCTTGCACCTTTGACCCTGCCGACCTATTTATAGGTGTGTGTTGGGTCTTCTTCTAAGATGGTGGTGGTGGTGGAGACTTAGTGGCCTTACCATGGGGTTTATATGCATGTGTAGGCTGACCCCTAACCTGAGACTGAGCTTTAGGATTTGGCTTGGATGTACCAGCTCTGCTATGCTCACCAATCTTTTGTTTGCCCTTCTCCTCAGCACTGGGCTTCTTCAGGTTCATAGTTTTATTTACAGAATTATCTAAATTCATGTTAATGAGAAGTCTTTTCTGTTTCTGTGCAACAAATGATATAGTCTTCATTGAAAAACTTTTAGTTGCACTAGAATTAAATCCAAGACCCTCTCTCCTGAAGTTGACTTTCTACCCTAATAAGGCATTTAAGTTCTCTGAACCTTGGGTCATCTTTTCTATTGTTCTCAGCTTGTCCTCATTATCTTTCTGAACATCTTCAACATATTTTCTCAGTTCAGTGTTCACACTTAGGACAACTTCATACTTTTCATTTACAAGCTTCATCTCACTCTCATATTTTTGTATTTTCAGTTTCCATTCATCAATTGCATTTTTTAGCCTCTCATTCTCTTCCTTAGAAATTTTTAACTCATGCTTGATTTCTTCAATTTCAGAACATGTGAGTTTCAGCTTAGCATTTTCAGATTCGAGGCATGCAATTTTATCAGTCAAGGTTTTGTCATTTTGCATGGAATTTATTTTTCTTCTTCGATGCCTATTTTCTTTTCTAATATCATCTACTTTATCAGCAATATCATGATAGGCATCTACCTAATCAGCAATGGTAAAATTTTCAAATCGAGAGGGTACTGTAGACACGCCATTCCTGACGTCTCCTTAGAAAGTCTCATATTACTATACAACGCCCCGCAACGGCTTACGCGTTTTGAATCACTTGAGTGCTTCCTTTTCTTGAGTCTTCTTCCGCCCTTTTCGGCATCCGGCATCGTCTCGTCACGGCATTCGGACAGCATCAACAACAGTCAGACGCATCAGGAGGTTCCGGAACCAAGAAGGGTGTCTGCCGGGCAGTCGCCAACACCTTGTCCGAGGATCCGGGTGGGTCTTTTTGGGGGCATCCAGGCCCCAGGACGCCGCCATTCTTTTAATTTATTTTATTTTTATTTTTCAAGCCCAAAACCAAATAAAAAAAATAAAATATTAATGGAGGCATCCAGGCCCCTGGACGCCTCCATAAAAACAAGTATAAAAAATACATAATGCAAGTTGGCATAAAAAACAAAACAAAAATAATAAAATAATGTATTTATGGAGGCGTCCAGGCCCCTGGACGCCTCCATCAACTCCCTCACAGGCGCCGGCCACCGAACGACGGTTTGTCGTGTGTGAAAAAAATCCAAATTATGAAGACGTCCAGCCATCTGGACGCGCCCATTTCTGAATCACGGGTCGCCGCTCACAAAACCACGCGTTGTGCCAAACCGCGTGTGGCCGTCGGTGGGGTTCGGTGGACCTGTTTGAGGCGTCCGGGGCCCTGGACGCCTCCACAAAAATATTCTGAATAAATAAATAAAAATAGAATAAAATATTAGTTCAGCCCTGATGGAGGTGTCCAGGGTCCTGGACGCCTCCACCCTCCGGAGCCCTATAAATAGAGGCCCACCCCCTCAGTTCTGGAGGAGCTTCGAAGGGATCCGATAGGCTGCCGGAGCCCAGAGGCTACCAGAGTCATTTCTAACCCGTGGGGTCTTTTGTAGGTGGAGGTTCTGCCGGCTTCTCGGGTGTCCAGGCTCGCGAGAGGAAGGCTATCTTCGTCCACCGCGCTTCCACGTCGTCCCTACGCTGTCGGAGCTCCGCCGGATCTCACCTTCGGCTCATCCAATAAGCCTTTTCTTCCCCTTTTTCTCCATAGTTCTTTACATTCATCATACCGCATCCTCTATCTCCCTACATAAGGGCGCCGTCTCTTGCATACTTCTTGCATTCATCATCGCATTTTCCTCCTACTCGAGTTCGAGAGGGGTTTAAAACCACACCAATCAGGTGTGTGTCAGGTCACGATCTCATTACTTTTATTGCAAGGAATTATTACTACACTGCCATTTTTTAATTCCGTTCGTTTATTGTCTACTGTTTTACAAGGGTAACCAAGGAAAGCCCTCTCCGTCGGCAGGCCGAAGGGGGAGGAAGAAGCAACCCGCCATCTCCCGCTCTTGAGGTAGGCGCGATCACTTTATTTATTTTGGGGTCTTTTGGCCCCTGGCGATCACATCTTGTTCTCGAGGCCGCGGCGAGTCACTTCCCCAATGGCCGTTTAAATTTCCGTTCTTATATTCTCTTTATATTCTGTTATATTCTGCTCATATTCTCGAGGCCGCGGCGAGTCACTTCCCCAATGGCCGTTTAAATTCCCGTTCTTATATGTTATATTCTTATCTATTCATATTCTCGAGGCCACGGCGAGTCACTTCCCCAATGGCCGTTTCAATTCTTGCTATTTAATTTCTGCACCATTCCCGTTCCCCCGAGGCCGCGGCGAGTCACTTCCCGCTATGGCCGTTTAACCCCCATATTTTGCTATCTTACATTTGTCTCGCTCGCCCCGCCGGAGCAATCTCCCGTGGTGGCCCATTCTCTCTTCTCTTATTTCTGTGCTGCAGCAAACAAAAGAGGAGCCCGCGCGCTCCGCGTCTTCTCCGCTTCCCCGAACCGCGTGACGTCGCTCACAGATTGGCGATCACGGTGGGACCACTACTGCTTCCTTTTGGCTACCCTTGCAAGTTCGGCACCGTCTGTGCCTCTCCACCTTGGCGCCCGCGCGCGCCCCAGTTGTGCTCACGGCAGCACTGTCAGTTGTGATTGGTTGTTTGTTTATTATATGTCTGTTATTTCTGTTGTTTTCCCACTCCATATCTCTGTCAGCATTTCATTGCATGCATCCATCCCTCTTTTCTATCCTTTTTTCATTTTTTTGAGGATCACCCTTTCCCGGTGAAGGAAGGACTCTCCGTTTGAGAATTCCTCTCAACAGACTAGAATCTCCTCCACTGGGACATCCGTAAGTCCCCGACATCGAAGAATCTCCTCTTCGTTCACTGGGCTGGTTGTACCATTGAAGTTCCCTGGAGTTAGTCATTTCATTCGTGGTAAGACGAGAGACCCTAGCTGACACGGCGGTGAAACAAAAATAAACTAGGGTCCCTATTTTGTGTGAACTTCGGATCTCGCTAAAAACACAAAAAAATCATCAAAATCAAAACACAAAAAAGGCATAAAGGCATCCACTTGTTTGATAATCTCTGCTACCTGCTTGCTAGTGTATGTTTTTACGTTCTGGGAAAACTGTGAGCATGGCTCACGAGTCCTTTGAGGAGAACCACCCTAGTCGTGGTTTGTCAGCCGACCCGCGAGTCTATGCTATGGACTCGGGTCCTTCTCATGAGCCCTCGCATGAGGTGCAGGTTATTACCGGGGACACATCCCCACCGTAGGATATCTCTTCCTTACTGGGCGTCCTCGCCAACACGGAGCTTACCTCTGAACAGCTCCGGGCCTTCCAGGCCATTCTGAAGGGGAAATATGTTTCCCCCACGCCCCAGGAATCAACTCCGGCCATTGCACCTCTCCAAGAGTCCGTGCAGGCCATTCCATCTCCTTCATTGGCGCAAGCCATCCAGTCTCCCTCGCTTCAAGGACAAGCGAGCCAACTACCACCCTCATTCCAGTTCCCGTCACAATCTCAAACTTCCGTCGTTCCCCACATATCGCTTCAGCTGGGGCCAACTGTCGGCTGTCTGACAGCTCCCTCTCATTCGGGGTTCCCCCCTCAAGTCTCCGGGAGACAATTTCTCCCCCAGTGGCAAGTGCCACCTTCACCTTCAGAGGAGCTCGCCCAATCGCTCCTCAATAGGTTCAATCGCATGGACGAGCAGTTTCAAAATCTGAGAAGGATGGTGGACGTGAAAGCCACCCCAGAGGTTGCTTTGCCAATCCTTCCCATCATTCATCTTTCTCCCTCCGAGATGCCCACGTACCGCAGATACAATGGTACCGGCAACCCCTTCATTCACCTCAAGGATTTCATGTATGAATCCTCCTATTGGCAAAACAATCAGAGGTCCCTGGCATACCTCTTTCGGAGATCATTGGATGGTCCCGCGCTAGAGTGGTTCTATTCTTTGGAGCCCCACGAGGCCGAGAATTTTGAAATAGTCCAGAGAAGGTTCTTGCAGAAATATAGGGATAGGGTCGGTCCCTCACTCTCCATTACCAACCTAGTGGCCGAAAAGATGAAACCCGACGAAGATTTTGTCCGCTATGCTGATAGATGGAGGTCTCTGGCGGAAAGAATAAGGGATACCCTCTCCGAGCCCGAACAAGTGAAGATGATTGTGTCTAATGCAACCCCACAGTTCAGACACGTCCTGGCCATGAATAAACTTACTACAATGGAGGAACTCTATGAAAGGGCCCGGTACATCCAAACCCAGTTAAAAGACTCCCCCATTATGAACATGTTTGAGTCGCCGAAGCCCAAAGTGGTAAGAAAGACAGGCGCTGGTGTCCCGGGCGGAGCCACAGAAGGGGTCGTGACAAATGAGCAAGTGGGTGCGGTCAACAATGCCAATTATGCAGTCAACCCAAGGCCTCCACAAATGCCCCAACTTCCCCTCCAATCAGGTCCTTTCCCTCCTCGTCCTCCACCCCAAAATAATCCACCCCAGGATAATATTCCTCCATTACGTCAACCCCAGTAACAACAACCACAACCTCAGCAACAACAACCACCACTTCAGTACAACCAAGTTCCACCCCCGGGGAACTATGGTCCCCAACAGCAACAAAGGAGGCCGGTCGGTCCCAAGAGAGCCTACTATCCACCATTGCCAGAAACCTTAGCAGACATTTTTAATGCCCTCATGGCATCAAACCAACTCGCCCTACCCAGAGAAAGGCCCGTGTGGCCCCCGAATGTTGATACCTCCAAATACTGCGTCTACCACAGGCACCCAGGACACACAGTAGATTACTGCTTCCATTTCAAAGATTACATCCACGATATGAATGATGAACATCAAATAGATTGGGATGAAATGAGACGATACGTTGCGGCTCTCAAGGCTAGGAGACCTCCTCATAGGCCACAGCAGCAGTTACAACAGCAGCAGCAGTAGCAACCACAACAACAACAACAGCTTCAGCATGCCCCACAACAATAGCCCAACATGAGCATAATCCAGAATCCATTATCGGAGCACCAACAGCCCAATCATCAGGTTAACCCCATCTCCTCCTTCCCGGAAGTCGGGAGAGAGCAGGTGTGGCACCAGGAAAGTACCTCCATTCTTTCTACCGCCAGTCCTATCATCACGCAACACCCTTGCCTTGCCCGGGTAGCACCTCTCTCTCATCAACCCGCGTCAGTATCGCCTTCACCATTTCCACTACCATTACGCCCTCTCATCCGTACCTCGATCCCCTATCAACCGACACTCTCCACTACGCCTTCACACCCTCTCATCTTCTCCCACTCCCCCACTTTACCATCCACCTCTACCACATTTACCCCTACGCCTTCTAAACCCCTTATCATCCGTCAACCATACATAACCCCATCTTTCTCCACCGTATCACCACTAATGCCTTCAAAACCACTCATTACCCATCACCCACCTCAAAATCATTGCCCGCTTCAAGCCCTACCCACTTCTACTTCGTCTCCACCTCCACCTTCAAGACCCCTTATCCTTCATAATCCGCGCGATATCACCTCTACCTCCACCATGCCTCCACCTAACAAACCCCTCATCAGAATCCCTGCTCCCGTCATCACCCCTGCTTCATCAACCATTCCTCTACCGCTACCCCTCAAATCCCTGTTAAAACCCACTGCTACCCCCACAGAGGTACAAAAGCCACAGGCAATGGTGCTCCGGAGTGGAAGGATTTTCCACAGGGTTTTCCCCCACAACAGTCAGAATCCTGAGCAATCTCAGCCAGAGAAGGATGATGGAGAACAACCAGAAAGAGCTATCCCTGGAACACAGTATGATCTATTAAAACACTTGGACAAGACGCCTGCTCGGATCTCCATCCTGGAGCTACTTCAAAGATCCACATCCCACCAGGCAGCCTTAATGGAGTACCTTCAAAGGGTCATGGTGAATAAAGACCTCCCCGTGGAAAAGATTTCGACCGTCCTGACCCCAACGGACACACAATCGGCCATCATGTTCCACAACTACGAGCTCGCTCCCAAGGAGGCTCGAAAATATGCACTGTGCATTTCAATAAAAATTAATGGGGTATCCATAAACCCGTGTCTTGTGGACACGGGTGTGTCCATAAATGTGATCTCCATGAGCACTCTTCAGTTGTGTGGGGTCGACGAGGAACAAATAAGACCTTCCTCGATCACGGTCACGGCTTATGACAATAGCAAAAGGCCGCCACAGGGGATGATTATTCTGAAGGCAGAACTAGGCCCCATGTCAATTCTCACAGAATTCCATGTTCTCGACATGGACCCCACATTCAAGGCTATACTGGGTCGCCCTTACATCGAAGCCATGGACGCTGTGCCTTCCACCAACCATCAGTGCCTGAAGTTTCCTTACAATGGGAGGATTATTAAAGTGGTCAGTACACCTGTCCTTCACACAGTGGATGCTATCAACACCTCTCTGCCCTCTGTTTGGCCATCTCATCAGCCCATATTGTCATTGCTGGACGTGCGTGATCTATCTCACGTTCCACTAGCACCAAAGGAGCCGGTCAGGACAACCGCAACATCATGTCTCTCTTTTCACTCCAAAGGTTGGGAGATTATGAGGAACATCGGCTATCAACAGGGTAAAGGTCTGGGCGCACAATTACAGGGTATGCTCAAACCGCCAAAGGAAATTAGGCCGAACCGTAGGTTTGGCCTAGGCTTCAAAGGACCGTTCAAGGGGAATTGGAAGCCCCTCACATGAACTCTATCAAACCACTTCAACAGAGGGCCCGTTGTTCAGATGGGAGATTACCCACGAGAAGCATATGGGGGATCACATGCTGTATATTTGGCTGAAAAATGTCTGAGGATCACCAAAAGAGGCAAGATCAAAGATCCGGAATGCGAGTGGGACAAATGGTTCGACATACGGGACATTTCCGTTGCACTGGAAAGGATGTTCTCGTCTCCGCAGCTTGAAGGACCACCATTGATCTCCGAAATACCAGAGAATATTACCACTCTTGCTAAGGTTCCAAACTATCCTCGTCCTCGCCAGAAGGACCCTGTCATCGACGGATCTTCATCCGTCCTCAACATTACCGTCAACGGCTCATTAGCCGCCATCTTCTCCATCCACTCGTCTCAGCCTTTGCTGATATCGTCTTCCTGGGCCAGATAATTATCTGATGATCTTCCCAGATCCCCTTCTCTGTTTACATACCTACGCGGGCTTTTCAACCCGTGCCAGGTCTTCAACCATGATCTGCTCTATGAGCCTCACAATCCTCTAGCCATAACCACTTTTCTCTCTCCTCCAATCTCTTTTCACTGCTTTGTCATTCAAAATGAAAATGAAAAAAAAATGTCAATTTTCAAACTCCCCAACAACACATCTTCGTTGAGGAAACCTCCTACATCTCCCACGGGTACGTACCGCCCTGCGGACCACCCGTACAAGGTCCGATGAGCGACCTTTTCTACCCCTCCTCTGAGGGGTCTTCTCCTGTACATTCTACACCATCCTCTTCGTCTTCCTCTTCTTCTGTAAATATTATCAGTCAATCTAGGAATGATAGGCCAAGGGTAGTACCTAGGAAGAAATCCAAGGGTAGGCAGATCCCTCGTCGATTCCTTCTGGATTTGGCCGCCAGGTGTCAAGCCCTTCTTGCCATCCCCCAGTTGTTAGAAAATCCCATCAAGCTACCAGAAATAGAATGTGAGGGCGACTGTGCATTTGATGAAGGATATGGAGTCTACGAGATCACGGATGAAGAATGCCCCACTGAAGATGAGGGTGAAGAATATGAGGATGCGGCAGGCGCATACGCAAGTGGAATGAGGAGATTCGACGAGCAGTCAACCGCCGTAGAAGAATCCACCAAAGAAGTCAACTTGGGACTGAGGAAGACCCTAGGATCATCCTCATAAGTGACAACCTACCACCCTCTGAAGAAGAGGCATTAATTGAGGTTCTCAAGGAATATAAGGACACGTTTGCATAGAGCTACGAGGATATGCTGGGTCTAGATTCAACCTTGGTCGAAGACCGTTTAACCCTAAAACCAGGGTCCGTCTCGGTAAAACAAAGGTTAAGGCGTTTCCACCCTCAGATGGCTTTGAAAATAAAAGAAGAGGTCGATAAGCTCCACAAAGCCAGGTTCATTAGAGTCGTCCTTTACCCTCAATGGGTGGCGAACATTGTCCCGGTCATGAAGAAAGATGGGAAAGTCAGGATTTGCATCGACTTCAGGGACCTTAACCGCGCGTGTCCAAAGGACGATTTTCCCTTGCCTCACATTGATGTGTTGATTGATAACATGGCAGGCTACGAAACCCTCTCATTCATGGATGAATTTTTAGGATACAATCAAATTCGTTTGGCAGAAGAGGATCAAGAAAAGACGTCATTCACTACCCCTTGGGGAACATATTGTTACGTGGTCATGCCGTTTGGGTTAAAGAATGCTGGAGCTACTTACCAAAGAGCTATGATGGCCATATTTCATGACATGATGCACATATATCTGGAGGTGTATGTGGATGACTTGTTGGTGAAATCAAGGACCAGGATGGAACATCCAGAAGTTTTGGCTAAGGTCTTACAGAGGTCAAGGGAGTTCTAATTGAAAATGAACACGAAAAAGTGTGTGTTTGGTGTATCATCGGGTAAATTGCTGGGGTTCATTGTGAGTAAAAGAGGGATCGAGATAGATCTCGACAAAGCCAAGGCTATCAGGGATATGCCGCCTCCCAAGAATTTGAGGGAAGTCCGAGGTTTAATCGGGAGGTTGCAGTTTATTCGTTGGTTTGTGTCCCAACATTCACAAAGGTGTAGACCTCTCTACGAGTTGACCAAGCCAGGAGTAGAATTCCACTGGAATTCTAAATGTCAGAAAGCTTTTGAAAGGTTGAAGGAATATCTGGCTAGTCCACCCGTTCTCATTCCACCTAAACCAGAAAAACCTCTGATCCTTTACGTCTCAGTCTTGGATGACACCGTGGGAGCCGTCCTCGCACAAGCTGATGAAGAAGGCAAGGAATGGGCAACCTATTACTTGTCCAAACTTCTCAATCCATGTGAGCAGAAGTACACCGTCATGGAGAAAACTTGTGTTGCCCTCGTTTGGGTAGTGCAGAAATTGAAGCACTACTTCTTGGCTCATGAGGTCCATTTGATTGCTCGAATGAATCCTATCAAATTCCTTCTGGAGAAATCCGTCCTTACGGATAGGCTAGCACGCTGGCAAAGTTTTCTCTCTCAGTTCGACATCACCTACATCCAGCAAAAGGCGATTAAAGGCTATGCCATAGCCGAGCATCTCGCTCACCATCCTCTTCCCAAGTTTGATCTCGTCCAATCAGAGTTTCCAGATGAGGAACTAATGTCCGTCAACCAATCAGATGAGCCAATGTGGACGCTATATTTTGATGGAGCTCTGAATTCTCAAGGGAGAGGAATCGGCATCGCCCTCCGGTCGCCTGAAGGCCTCACATTCCCATTGGCATACCAGCTCAAATTTCCAGTTACCAATAATATAGCCGAATATGAAGCTCTTCTAGCTAGCCTAGAACTCGCTCATTCTTTTCGTATCACTCAGTTGCGAGTCGTAGGTGATAGTCAACTCATCCTTCACCAGGTGCTCACTAAATATCGCACTCGCGATCCCAAACTCAAGCCATACCAAGAACTCACTGCTGCCTTTGCCAAACTGTTCACCAAACTGATCTTTGTTCATGTCCCTCATCATCAGAATATTCTCGTCGATGCCCTCGCCTCGTTGGCATCATCCATAAGGTTCCCTCTAGGAAGATGGTTTGAGTCCATTTCCATCTACAAACTTCACGCCCCTGCAATCGATGATGCTTCCTACGTAAACATCAAAGATAGGATAGCAAGGAAGATCCTGCAGGAAGATATCCTTGAGAAGAGGGAAATCATGTTGGCAGAGGCCAAAGAAGAACTGGCTGATGAAGAGAAACCATGGTTCTATGAAATCGTCAAATACTGCCAAGATCAGTCTTATCCTGAAGGGGCCACCACAGAGGACAAGAAAGCCATAAGAAGGGTGGCTCAGAAATATACATTGGTTGGAGGTCTACTCTATAGGAGGAGCCTTACTGGTATTCTGTTAAGATGTCTTGGTGATGATGAGGTTTGGAAATGTGTAGAGGAGACGCACTCGGGTGTGTGCGGTGGCCACGTGAATAGTCAGATGCTCGCCAAGAAGATCATTCGCCATGGCTTTTATTGGCCCACTATGGAAGAGGATTGTGCTGTCTATGTCCGTAGGTGAGTCAAGTGTCAACTTCACACCGATAAAATCCATTCACCATCTTCCTCACTTCATCCAATATCCTCCCCGTGGCCTTTCTCCATGTGGGCATTCGACATCATTGGTCCCCTAGGTGATCCCAATTCCCTCACCAAACAGAAATCTTTCATCCTTACTGCGACGGAATACTTCACCAAATGGGCCGAAGCCAAAGCTTATGCGGAAATCAAGGCGTCAACAGTCTGCAAGTTCATCATGAAGAACATCCTCGCCAAATTCGGCATCCCAAGTACAATCGTCACCGACAATGGGCCACAGTTCATTTCTCAGGACCTACAGGACTTCTGCAAAAGGTACGCAATTGCATTGCATCATTCATCGCCTTATTACCCACAAGGTAACGGTCAAGCGGAGGCCACCAATAAAACATTGCTCAAAATCATCAAAAAAACCTGCGAGTCTAGTAAGTTTTCAGACTGGCCGAAAAAGCTTATCGAAGCTCTATGGGCCTATCGCACTTCAATCCGTACCCCCACCGGGCAGACTCCATTTGCCCTTACTTATGGTATGGAAGCGGTAGTCCCGTACGAGACTCTGATCCCTTCTCTCAGGGTACAATTGGATGAAGAATTTCCCCTCGACGATCACCGTAATTCACTCCTCGCCCAGTTGGAACTCTTGGATGAGAAGCGACTGGCCGCTGCCGAACACGCGCGTGTGTATCAAAATAGACTCGCTCGCTTTTACCAAAAGAAAGTCGTTGAGAGAAAATTCAAAGTCGGTGAGATGGTCGTAAAAAGAATTTTTGTCAAACTTGGAGGGCCGCGTTCTAAGCTCCAACCCAATTGGGAAGGACCATTTGTAATTCATGCCGTATACCCTGGCAACGCCTACAAGCTAATCAACGCCGAAGGGACCGAGTTATCCCACCCTTGGAATGGGCTTTATCTTAAGAAATACTACCCTTAGCACAAACAAACAAAAAAAATGATGAAAAGATAAAAAAACATCAAAAACAAAGAAATATTAAAAACCATTAAAAATATGGAAAATTTAAAATGCCGATGCCTGGCAGTCACCATGTAGTTAAGTCCCTGCATCTAACCTTCATGTTAGGATAGGGCCCATTAAGGCTTTGTAGGCACCGGGTCTTGGTTTGCCAGAACCGTGGAGATCCCTGTCCGGCCACATCGGCCTATGCTCGCTCGAAGGAAGCTAACATGTGCTCACTTATGTATTTTATTCAAAAAAGTCGATAGCATCACCTACGGTGGGGCCCCACCCAGAAGATCTCCGGAAGCTGTAATCTTTATTCTTTTCTCTTCGACCAAATGAGACAGTCGGCGCCCTTAAAACACTGAGCATGAGAAACCGAAACTCAAA